>CM029924.1:25306954-25959454 GCA_017639245.1 Myiopsitta monachus
TGCCACATTTCCCTAATGCATTAGGCAGCAGTCACAAAATGCATTGCCTTTCTTATATATCTGCTATTACGAAATCAGAAGCAGATAAGTTCTTTGTATATCTCCTCTTTCTCTTAGGTTTAGGTTTTATTTATTTCTGAACTGCAGATATCTTTGATCTGAATTGCAAAAATGCATTAGTGTAATATAAACAAAGATATGCTCACTAGAGTCAGAAATTATATGCATCATCTATAAATCAATGGGAAAAATATACAAAAACCAGTAACAGATATATTACTTTGTGCTTGAAATATTTTTACGATGGTTCCTATATAATATGGGCTCAATATATCATGAATGTGGTTGTTTACCTAAATTCTTAATAAGATTGTACTTATTTATGTAATGTACATTCTACTCTCGGTAGTTTAAGACTTGGCTTTCCCACAAATGGTAAGAAGCTACACATTACTACTAATATGATATAAATTCTTTATTCTATACTAACTGTATGATCAGGATATGTGGACACTTCACAGACCATTAAAACCTTCTAGTAATTGATAGGTAATCGCGCATTTGCTGGCTGCAGCAATGTACATGAGGGAGAAACCATTCTTTCTTACTAATGTAACATGCAGAACTTGCTGCTATTGCAACACTTAATGTTTGTAGTGCCATATCATTTTTAATGCAAACACTCATTTTCTGCCTCCTTCTTTCATTTTCTATTAAAATGCAACACAAACCAGCATATATTTCATTCTATCCCTTTGAGAGTTGCATAAAGCAGTTCCAAGAACTATCAGCTATTGTATCGTCATTATTATTGTAAATAAGTATTTTAGAGTTTAAGGGTAGATATTTCATCAATTTTTTTTCTAGAAGGCTCACTGCAACTCTTTCAAACTCTTTACATCTTCTTTAAGGTAGTGCTTTAGATAGCAGTTTTTAATTCAAAGAAGACATTGCATCCCAAGACAGATTAATATTCAATTAATAAACAGCATCAATAAATTTCTCAAGGCTTTAATGACAACCGCACTGAACTTTTCATACTCTAGCTTTTCTAGGAAATGGCTATACTGAGGAATTTATTCTGCTTAATTGCTTTATATTAAACAATTTTCATTAGCCATCCTCTACTCTGTATGAACAGAAATAAACGGAGAATGCAGTCAGGAAGATGAACTTTTTTAAACCTGACTATCATCAAAAAATATTATAAATCTTAGATGGGTTTTGTTATTAAAAAAGCCCCAAGAAATCAAATACAAGTTAAACATATAAAATTCCATTTAATCAATGTGGGAATGTTTAGTAAATTTCTGCATTAAAGACCTATGATCTGTCTGAAATTTCCAACAAAATATAAATTCAAAATTTCTTACACATTCACCTTGAAGTTAAGAGACTAATTACATTAACTGATTTATTAATAAATGGGGCTTTTTGTCTAATTATTGTAAGTAGTAACAGACTGGAGAACCATTCTAAATGTCTAATGTGCCTTGAAACCATTTTTTTTATTTTTAGGTTAATTACATGTCTCACTAAAGTCACTATAGACATGCCCTTCATGTTTTACACTGGAAGATTAAAGAAAAAAGTAAAGATGATTACCTCATTGGCCAGCTCCAATAATACAGGGGCAGCTGCATTTTTCATCACCCCATTCAGGTACCTAGACAAGACAAAGCCAGGTAATTCTGCAGTGGCAAGAAAATACCAGTTTATACATGTCAGCATCCCTTGTAAACCTCTTTCATTTGGGGAAAAATACGCCAGTACAGAGTATTTAATTGGAAATCTTTTAAGAAAAAAAATATTTAAAACAATCACTAACTCTCCAGGGTTGTCTCCTATTCATATGCAAGATATATCAATTTCAATTAAGTAAAACCCACAATAAATCAAGAAATTTTAAAAAAAATGATGTACAAATAAATTATATTTGTACTCTGGAAAAGATGCGTCACAGACAAATAAACCTTTATTATTCACAGTAAAGATCTGGGGTTCCATATGACCTTCAACTGTGATGGCTCACTACCTAACTTATTAAATTCCTTTCTATGCGCAAAAACATAAATTCTCAAATTTAATCCAGATTTTATCAACTGGGCAGTAGTTTAAATACTAAAGGCTTACTTTAGTTAAATCAGAATCTAACAATCAAATGAATATTCTAAAGAAAAAAAATTAAATATTTAGGATCCAATAAAGGGTGCTAGAAAGTCATTATCCTATCAGTGGCAAAGGCATAATGTTTCTGGTTAGGGGTATTAGACTGATATGGATTCACAGTGGTGTTTCTGACCATTGCTTCATAACAATATTGCCTTCCTCACTGTCTGTTACTTTTACTGTTTGATGTGTGCATTACAGTCGTGCCTAAAACCTGTTCTCAGGAGTTGGTGGGAAGAAGCTATATTATTGGAAGTCACTTTGCGCTTTGCAGCTACGTGGAAAAGAACAATAGTTACCAATATTTGAATCTGTTTGTTTATCCTATATTCGTATAGCTTATTATTACTGACATCATTAGAAGGCCACAGCCTTTCCAGCTCTCTCATTATCTATCTACCAGAAGCCACTCTTCTGCTCATTAGTTACAGACATTAAAATTCTTTATCATTTTATCCTTAAGTGGAATGGGTGTAACACCTTTACATAAACCTCTTCACAGAGCATTAGAGGGCTTTTTGTTTACAAGATATTCTGAAGCTTATTAAGGAATGAAGGAAATGATAAAATCTTTTTGCTGTAACCTATTTAAATTCTACACAAAAAAAAAATCTACAAAGCAATATACTTTGTGTATATTTAAACTTCATAAATTTGTTACAGAAATAAAAAAAGGAGACATCATAAACAAAATACCTAGCCAGGAAGGTTTACTTGACATTAATGCTCTAAACCATTCATCCAGTTGATCAAATAGCAAAGCTACAGCTAACAATGGAGTAATTTTCTGTCAGATAATTCTAATCCTACTGGCAACTCTAGGATGGCCTAACAACTCTCATAGGCTGATGACAATACTATTTTGAAAAGCTTGTTGATCTTTCCTGTAATTTGCCTTTGTGTTTGCCTAAGTTTAAGACTCATAAGTCTCAGTAGAGCAGCAGAAACTACCCCACTCAGCTGTACTTCTACTTTCTCCCAACAGGGGCCACAGGAAACGGATACATGTGAAAAACTGATCGTTTCCAACCTAGGAAAGCAATGGGAGCACAATAATCTGCTTCTATGTTGGTGAGAATATGAAAGAGTATACACACAGACTGGAGCAGTAAAATGGATGCTACAAAAGAGAAGTCGAGAAGACCTGTTTGCCATGCTTAAGCTTGAAGCATTTCAGACTGGCTTCTGACTCAAGTAGTCTGCCCCGTAGCTTATGAAACATACTTATGAAACAGTAAATCTACTAAAACAGGATTGAGATGAGTTTTCTAACTACTAACCAGAACATCTCTGATTTTAAAACATGTGCATTTTATTTGGCCATGTTAATACATTTGCAAAATGAAATACCCAGAAATAGCATAAAGAATGATTTTCCCTACCACCACCCTATAGCTTCATACATAATGCATTAGTTATGTACTACTATCATACTTCAGACAGTTCACAAGGGGACAGGAGACCAAATCCTCCTACCTGATGTGAGCCAAACTTAATCATACCAATGTTCTTCCTAAACAGCGCAGGAGAAATGCAGTATGATCCAGTACATATTTTTACAGAACAGTACAACCACTAGAAGAAGAATATCAAAACCCCAGAACAGCACAATTCACACTAGATATTCTAAATCAGTGTCTACTAAAATGAAGCTCTGTTTAGGTTTTAAATATATGGCTTAATGGAAGCGCAGTTAATTTTCACAAATGAAGGCTTTTTGTTTATGCTCCTGATTCATACAGATTAATATTAAGCATAAATATCAGATATCTATAATCACAGTTATCAACTCACTTGCCAGTACAAGCTCCTCAGATATGTCAGTCTACAAGGAAATATTTTAATTGTGACTCTTTACCAGTTATCAGTATGCCCCAATTATGTCACTGCAGTATTTTTAGTAAAGCCTATAGAAGAAACAGACAAACTATAAGGTGTAGCAAATACAATTCATTAGCTTAAGATGCATACAATTGTAAAATATTGTAAAATGACAAAAAGGTTTTCATCCTCCCTTAACAGCTATTTCTGACACTTCTGTTGATAAAACAGGAGTTATCTAAAAATTGGTGCTTTAACTGGCAATACATGAATATGTAACTTTTTTGTAATGTAACACAAATCTTTTAAAAGTACAAGCAACTGTAGCAGAACAAGCTCCCTAGCTGTAAAGAAGTTATCATCAATGCTAGTCCTGACACAGAAGCCCTATAATTACAAACTTTAGGCAATATATAACAAATGCTATCATATACTCTGTAAAACATATTTGCTTACTCTGACTTAGAGCCAAAGAAGTAAACACTTTCTTAATCAGTGACTAAACACAGAAAAATTTGTGCATGTTCACTGAAAACAATTTTAGGTAAATTGTTTTATAATCCTCATCCTAAATTCCTTATTTTTATAGAAAATCAGCTTCATAAAATAATAAGCTTATTTACTCATAATTGCCATAACAAATACTAGTTATGATAATACTCCTGACTGGGGTGGCGAGGTGATACCTTTGGTAGTAAGTTTCAACAGCTTCAGCAGCGTGATGCTTAGCATGTGTTCTTTTGATTTGTTTCTAGAAAAATGAAAAAACAAAGAGTTTTACAAATGCGTCACAGATCAAAACACAGAAATCATGACTGCCCAGACACATGTTCCTTGGCTACACTTTGACATATAAACTGAACCATGTTTTTAGATTCTGTACAGAAATGACATTCAATCTACCTATTGAATCGAACGTCTTCAGACTGTACTGCAATGTACCATATATGTAAAAGCCAGTAAGGTCACAATAATTGAATCTAAATAAGTTTACTGAAGGCTGCAGAGGGCAAAGAAAAGCTTGTTCTCTCTTTCAACCTTTGTATTAATTTTCCCTCAATTCAATTCCATCTAAGTCTGGTGCACTCTAGTTTTACAATTCAATTGGCATTTTTAACCAGGAAGAACATTGCTTAAAAACAACTTATTTGAAAAACTACAAAAAGTAATTCCATAGAGACTTGCCACTTGACTGACACCTGTCATCTCATGATAAATGACTCCATTTTCTGCCTCTCTTGCCTTCTGCCACTCCGGCAATGGTCATTTATCATCATCTCTGTCAGCAATGGAAAGCAGCACTGACAGTGCAAGTCAGCAAACATTTAGCACATGGAACCACGCAACACAGGGAAATTATTATTGTCAGAATAATAATGGTTTAGCATAATTTATTACAGGTCTACCAAATAAGCAAAGGCTAGATGTTATTAGACAGATGGATGGGTAGGCTTGGCAGCCATCCACTGAGACTCAGGCGGTGCTTGATGTGGAAAAAGGAACATCCTCCAAACCAATCAGAAAGCTGGCAGTTCAATTACAAAGAAATAAAGGGACATTCATCATTCAATTAGGCACCTGTCAACCCTCACAAAGGAGAAAACTTCTAACCTGGTACTCCTGGGAGAAGATGCTCAGCAGAGTGGACTGCGATTGACTGGAACAAATAAAAGAAGGACAAAGTTAATTACTGGAGTGCACTGCAAAGAAACAAAAGAGAAGGGAGCTTCAAAGGTAGGCCTGCTGCCCTGTAATCTAACAGAACATGAAAACAAGTGTGGAAAAGTTGTTCCAGATGAACACCTCAGACAAAGGCTTCCTGCTGCTAGGTCAAGAAGAGAGCGTATGAGGGAGGGGAGGAAAATACAGCAAGAGTTTCAAAGCAAACAAGCATATTGTTTGGGTGATTTCTTTTTCAGCTTCAGAACCCACAGAGTTCTAACAGGAGCAGGTAGAAAAGCTAAAAGGTAACAGGCAGAAAGGAAAACAAATCAAAATTTCCATTAATAACTGATGGAGATAAATTCCATCAGCAGCTGGAACATGCTGCTTGTTCATTGGCAACATATTGAAATTCATTTTGTTAGCAGCAAGGGAAGCTCTTCAGTAGCTGTCTCATATTCAGGTTAAAAACTTCCCCCTCTGTCAGAAGTAGCATATGGGACCACTGGAACATTCCCACTGAAACTGATGTGCTTTGAAAATAGAAACTTTCACAGCAGGAAGCCAACATTCCCTGGAGTCGGTCATTTCCAAAAGCTGCCATAAGCTTCATTCATCTAAGGCTCCACTCAATGTCAAACACCTGGCAATGAAGCAACCTGGAAAGCATTCTTCCCAAGTGGGAATTTTTCTCTCTGAATTGTTAATATTTTGTAATGGGACAAGGGTTTTTTTCTTTGAAAGGCAATCAATACCACACCACTACTGTTTTCAATTGTCCTCTGTGGATATATCTACCTCATCACATCCTGAATACAATTAATTACTCCTGATATATTTTCCTACTACGCACAACTTGAACAAATTATAGTCTCAATAAATCGAGTTTTATGGTACAGCAAAGCATTATGAATAATTAACATTTTTCCTTTCATGAACTTACCTACTAAGGGTAGTACATCTTTGAACATAGGTAGTACAAAGATTCAGCAATGCCTAAAGTCTTGTTCTTCTGTCAGATTACTTACATGTGAATTTAACATCCGTATCACATCATATTTACATTAAATGTAAATGTTCTCTCCATACTCAAATGGTCCTTCTCCTTGCAATTTCCATGCCTCAGAAATAACTAATCTAAGATATGGAAGCATTACTCCCATTTTCAAAGGTAAAACTGAGGCGCAGAATGACTAAATGGTTTATTCAGGTTTAAACAGACAGTATGCCTGTGCAGCAGAATATGAAGTGTTACCTCTAAACCAACCAGTTGAAGCATTAGGAACAAAGTGACTGGATTAATGTACTGCTATATGAAGAGTTTATTATTACCCATATTTGTGCTGTCAGCATCTTTGCCATAATACTGTATTTTGGGCTTTTCTGTCCAGCACAACATCTGTGTGACAGCAGTAAGCTGAGACTTGATCTCTGGTATTTCACACATGAGAAAGTTCACTCTGAGTATGTGTTGACCAAATATTAAAACTGTAAGAAAACGATAGCAACATAAACTAGTATACAGAATTATGATATTAATGGATTACAGAAAAAAGAATTACAATGTAATCAAGAATTTAAATATTCTTAAATATACATCATTGGACACAGAGGCCAAGAGTTATGTAACACAATACCTCCCCAAAAGGCGCACCATCCAATTATGACAACTTTAAACATGCTTATGCAATCATTAGAAGGTGAACAAAGGAAAGAAATTAAGATTATATACTTACACAGGCTATATGCATATGCAAATATAAGGTATTTCAAGCTGATTTATTTAAAAATACCCTTCAGGCTATAAATAAGTTGGGTACATATGGCCCCCTAATGGCTCTCCACATAACTGTTATGATCTGGCATATTTACATGGTCATAATGGTAGAACTGAATTTAGAGAAAAGATGTGGAAAACTCCAAAACAAAACAGGATAGTATTTAAGTGGATTTCAGGTTCAAGTTTTCTCCTACTGACATAACAATTTTTGTATTTTTAGGCTATTCCCAGCATAATTACTATACCTATTGTACCATTATCCTATTATACCCACTGAGATATCAAAAAGAATTGAGACCTTTATCCCTCTCTTCTCACTCCTGTCTCTTGTCCATTTTATTTGTTCCCTTGGTGTCCTTGGATTTTGCCCTTCTACTTCAGTTTCATCTGACACTCCTCTCCTGTATTTCCAACGGTTCAGGTAACTTAGGACCAACCATGAACACTACAAAAAAATAAACAAAAAAATCAGCCCAACTGAACAAGTTGGATATATACTGGATTGCAGTACAAAAACAGTACATTATTTCTCTAATATCATTCAAAGAATTTCAAGCCTTATTACCAGAATCTTTCCCCTTCCCCAGGAGAAGAGGATTTAATTATCACATGGCTGCTCCCATATTCTTTCCTGGTTAACACAGTTCCCCTCTTAAACACCAAAACCACCTATCTGTCACCCCACATTTCCTTGCGACAATTCCATTGCCACAACTTCCTGGCAAAATAAAATAGCTCCTCAAAACACAACTGGAACATCTATTGCAAGATGTCACTGACAGAAACCAGAAACGTCATGTTTTCAGAAAGCGCTAAAAAAGACAGTGTACTTGGAGAGGGGACAGAAGTCATGGACATGCATTTGCATTATAAGACAGCATGATCGCAACTGCTGATACTGACAGCAGGGATACTGCTGATACTTACAGCAGGGATACTGCTGTGTAAGTTATCATTACTTCTACAGGAGCAGCCAAATTCCTAGGGCTTCATCAATCCTCTTATGCTATACAGGATTTCAAAGCAGCAAATGAGCAGACAAATTAATATAGCTGAGATATCCAGGAAAACAAACATAACACCGAAAATATCTTTTACTCAAAAAAAGATTTGTGTTACATTATTGTTTCTCATGGAATAAACTTTATAATAAGCCTCATACCTTACTGAAAGGCTACGGATATAGGCATGTTAGTGTAGAACAATCTCTTTCATCAGGAACCAACTGTAGAGCCAAAGTACAGTTTTGCTGATTTTCTGAAACAAATAATGCCATCCCAACTCATCATTCCAAGTACCACCTAGTTTAAATAATTAATAAATCAACTTGTTATCCATCTTGTAGAACTAAATCTGTTCTGTAGGAAAACAAGCAAACTTCCTTAAGTTCTGTAGAAGGCCACTTTCATGGAAACATTTTCTTCTGCAATTCCAGATGGTAACGGATGTTATCCCCAGAGCTCTCTTCAAAGCAACCAGCCTCGCTCTTTAGATATCCTCTTTTTCTTGTACGCCAACATCCATAATGGAACGATTTACCTTTTGTTACTCTGTGTTGATGTTGGTGGCACTTTGGATCCTTGTCAATACATAACTGTATTTAGGCAGAAAACTAAAATCTAAGATTTGCTACAAAACACCATTTTTTTTTTTTTAAGAAAATAGCTTCTGATTTAAAAAAAATGAAATGTCATTTCCTGGTTCTAATTGTCATAAAGATATAAAAATTTGCTTAACATAAGAAAGTATTACTCGTATCAAAGAAGTTTAGATTGGATATGAGGAAGAAATTCTTTACTGTAAGGGTGGTGAGGCACTGGAATGGGTTGCCCAGGGAAGTTGTGAATGCTCCATCCCTGGCTGTGTTCAAGACCGGGTTGGACATAGCCTTGGATGGCATGGTTTAGTGTGAAGTGCCCCTGCCCATGGCAGGGGAGTTGGACTTAGATGATCTTAAGGTCCTTTCCAACCCTAACTATTCTATGATTCTATGATATCTATAATATACAAATCCAGCATTTAAAATGGGATGTCCAAGTCAGACCAGGACAAGAGATAAGAGAAATTACCTCTAAGAACAGTCACGAGATCAATCAAGCTAAAAAGACAACTGCACGTCTGGTGCTGGAAAAAGAATGTATCTTTTGGTAATTTAATATGTAAGAATAAAATTTAGACCATTCTCTTCCAATGAATCTCAGAATTTGATAGAGGATGCTATTCTCCCTGGTGAGTATGTCAGAAATATTTTGCTTTGCAATGAGTACTCATATATAAACTAATAACAGATAATATGCTGATGCAGACCAGAGCTGGTACAAGACTCTGGCTAAGAAGCAGCTAGGAAGGACAAAAAAATTTAAATGGACAAGATCATCTTCTCAGCAAAGCAGGCTTGCAGATCTAGCCAAGATTTGAGGTGCTGTCCAACTTAATACTTGCTATTTACTACTGCTTCAGCAGGAGAAAATCCAAACATGACAACTTCTGCAAATACTATATCATCAGCCCTTGCTGATAATAACTCATATAATTCTTATTAATTCCTTAGGGACGAGATAAAACTTATGCTTTTCTACTTTATTTTCTGAGATTATTGAAAGCATAAAATTTTAGGTACAAAACCAAGTTTCCACTTGTTTCATATATTAATTTTAAAATGAGCTGTGCTTCCCTCATCTTTAACTCCACACTTTTTGCCTAAAACAGAAAGACTAAAAATTCAGCTTTACATTTCATGTATTTTACCATGGAACAAAGGAAGAGCATCTAGAAAGATCTGTTAAAAAAACCCAACCAAACAAAACCAACCAAAACCCAAACCAAACCAAACAACCTAACAGTAAAACATGAATTGCAGTATTTAACCCAGTAACTATCTACACAAGTGGAGACAAGCAGGGGGAAATCAAAGTCCATCATAAGACAAAATATATATAATACATATATATATATTTATATATATCTAATAGCCTTGATTTTTTTGATTTTTTTTTTTTTTTTAGCAAATGAAATCTACAAAGAACTCCATTGCTTCCCTTCCACAAAATGGAACATGCCACCTCATTAGCACTATAAATATATTGGTTAAAAAAAGCGGGGGGGGGGGGGGGGGGAGGAGCTGTGTTTCCAAAATTTGAAAGCTATTAAGTGTGAAATCCCAAAGCAGTAGTGTCAAACCTTCTCTTGGAAATGCATACAGCACTGCACTTAGTTATTAGAGGCATTCGAGTAGGGGGAGAAAATTATCCAGAGTGAGTATGTAGTGCTAGCCATATCCTTTCATGAAATGTTCTGAAGCAGGTAAGAATCTCTCATTTCTAATAATTGGAAAAGAACTTCCCCTTTCCATGTACAATAACTTTTAAAATATTTTAACTAATGTAATATTGAGCTTTAAAACAAAAGCAATACATACAACTTAGGGCTAGACTTACATGGTCCTTTCATGCTGGATTACGAATCTGTGAGAGAAAAGAAATACATGTATTTGATGGATTTAAAGGTCTGAGGGTGGGAAGGGAATCCTCCTCACAGCTATCCTGAGACTCCAGAATGTGTGCCTAAAATATACTTGTCTTGTTACATTTTCAAAAACCTGAAAGAATCCCAAA
The DNA here is from genome assembly GCA_017639245.1 of Myiopsitta monachus. Taxonomy (NCBI): domain Eukaryota; kingdom Metazoa; phylum Chordata; class Aves; order Psittaciformes; family Psittacidae; genus Myiopsitta; species Myiopsitta monachus. The sequence goes on from CM029924.1 coordinate 25,318,001, forward strand.
CAGCCTTTTAATTCTCATCTTCTGTACTACAAACACTGGCACAGGGATTCCTAAAGAAAACAATGTTTCTATACTGCTTATCATATGCTAACCAGTCCACGCTTACGTGTAACACATGCGCAGACGTGTAAAACCTCCATGGCTTCCCAGAACTGCAGGATGTAGCCTACAAGTACCAGTCATAACTGTAAATCAACTAAAGCCAGCGTGCTGATGAACTTCCCACCTGAGGAGGTGACAACTCATGGATTCTGAGAATTTCTTCTACTTGTCAGGATTGTCAGGGCACGAAAAAAGGCTTCTTAGCAGTCTGAATGGTTCCATGTGAGGATCCAGGAAGGCTCAGGAATAACAAAGGCCTACCAAAGCTTGAGAACCACCTGGCTAACATGCATCCAAGCACTGAAAAACATGGAACGAGGGAGGAAGCCTCACTGACATCTAGAAGAGCTATGGCTTTAGCTTCTCTTTACTGCAGCTTTTAATATTAAAATCTCACCTAAAGCCTTGATATGGTTGCGGTCACTTCTCTGAATGAAAATTTTCAAAAAGCAGATTATCATCTCTGTAAACATTTCTACTTTATCACTCACAAAACTAACACTGATTTATCAGAAGTCAGTGAATTACCAATTTAAGCTAAATCAATATAGGTGTCTATATATATGTGTGTGAGTATGTGTGTTTGAATAGGAGTTTGAACTGGAATAACTAAGTGATACAAAAGTACCTAAGTCTTTGTCTACAACACGGTAACTTCCGTAAAATGGCTGTCTTCCAATGTTACAGCTTTCCAGCTACACCAGTTCAAGTCTGGGATACAAAACCAGTTTTATTTTATTTACATAAGAACCCTTCCAAACAATGAAACATTGAAGCAGCTACTACTTTGAGAACTACCAAGTCAATACAGGGCTGCTGGGGAAAGACTCCCATTATAAATATATTATTATTATAAAAATCCAGCTTTTTATATATATTAAAAAAGAAGTACCTGCTAATATGCTCATTTCAGACTTAGTATCATCATATTTAAAATCAAGATAAAGTTCAAGTTCATCTGGAGAACTATAGCACTAATCAATGTAGAAATTCTCTCATATCTAGTTCAAGTAAACTGGACAACAGCTCAATGCAAAAGATTTCAATATGTACCACTTACTAAAAATTGTCTTTGTCTCAAAGTGGATTTCATACCTTTGGTAGGATCAAAAATAAAAACCAAAAGTAAAGAGTCCAAGTAAAAAAAGTCATCCCGCAACACAGGCTTACACTATCCAATGATAATAAAAAGGTTAAATGCAGGCATGTGCATACAACTTTGCTGCCTATAGCCAGGATTATGAGAATAACTGTGACAAAGCTCCGAGATGGCTGCTTGAGAAGAGTCATCACTTCTATGACCTTGACACTGGTTGGTCTCACAACTTCTATACAATTTAGTGATGTGCGAGAACAGATGATGGTGCAATACATAGAAATGGCAGCGTTTAAAATTCATAGTAGCATAAGGCCATTACTTTTCCCACTGGGCCACTTGAACTTTAATAATGTCTGACCTAGTTGGCCAATAAGTTCTAGCAGCAGACAGAGGAAAATTGCCAGTATTAGATACTGTTTGATTTTTCATTTAGAAAGACTTAGAAGTTCCTTTAAGAACAGGGTACCAATTCTTCCTGTAGACACCTAATTTTTTTTTGTGTCTGTTGTAACAGCCAATATATTTTCAAACAACTGCAGACTATGAACAATCCATATCAGACATGGAAAAAAATAAAATCCAGAGGTAAATACAAATTATCAATACAGGCAATGATCACAAAATAATGCTAGCTCTTAGCAGAAATAAATTACACCTTCTTTCCCACACATGACAAAAATTTAACTTTCAATAGTAGTAATACGAGAGTAACCCAAAATATGCCATATTCAAATGGTTACAAAGTACTTCTGATCAAGCCCCCAAATGAAAACAGAAATCAGAATAAAGATGCTATTTTTCCATTCACATATGTATGCTTATGATGAGAACAACATTATGTTTTAACAGTGATAAACATTGTCAGATATTATGGTTAAAAATGGAACTCTGAAAACAGAAGAACTGAAGAGTAGTATTTCCAAATGGAAATACTTTTTTGGTCTTATTACCTTAGTAAGCAAGTACAGAAAATAGATAATAATTTGCCTGAGATACTGTTCTGATACTTTCTTCTTTCCAGAGTAAAACAGCACAGTGCTTGTCACATGAATGTTTGAAACCTACTTAAATGCCAAGTCCACACAGAGTCCTTTGTAAGTAAACACTCTTTCACAAATGTTTCAAGTAAAGTCTCTTCCCAAAAAAAACATAAAACTATTTTGTAAGATTCAATTTTCAAGCTGGAAAATACTTTCAGATGGAATACAGAACCAAAATATATTCACAACACAGACTTAAAGAACACAATGTCAGAGCTAAACCATGAAATTAAAACTCTCAAGTATTTTGACCTCAGTCTTCAATGTCTATTGACTATTTTCACCTTACCTGTGCCAGAACTTTTCTGGTACCCTTTAACCATCTAGTCAGGGAGACCATTGATGAAAGAAATTGACTGGAGTCAAATAGGGTTTGCCTCCCACATACACCTCTATAACCTTAGTAGTTTTCTCCTCATCTCCACCTCCTGGTATTTTCTCCTTTAACTCTACAAAATAATATTTCACAGAAAATTAAATAAAAAGCAAAGTTTGAGACTAATATAAGCAGATCATTTGCTATGTCCTTGTCCTCAGCCACTCCAAGCTAAAAACACATTTGCAAGTTTGAAAACTTCCTCTTAGTACCAGAATCTAAAAGTTGAACCATTAGACAAAAATACACAAAAGTTGTTGTTATGTGTTGACAGCTGTGCAAAGAAGCTAAAATTGAAAACAGGGATTTATCCCCCATCTTATCTGCCCTCTTTATAGGGCAAAGGTCCATACACTGAAAAAAACATTCACTTAGTAGGTTATAACTGGAAAGAAATATTTGATATATTCATTTTGTGTTCATCTTCCTCATTTTGCTTGGGTAACTTTATTGTGCTACTTCCCTTACCCCCCAAGCAAAGGATCAGATTATAGAATATCTTGTCAAGAGAAGTTTTCCAAACTCCAATATTACATTTCCCTGATTGTGGAGAAAGAGGAAAATCATTCTACTTTGTATTTTTCATCTTCAAACATATATTGTCCTGTATAAGCTAGATGCTTACATTTAATTTCAGAAAAATATTTTTATGGATGAATGGCAATTCAAAGCTAATCAGACTGATCATTTTACATAAAAAAAAAATCACCTGTATGTAAAAACCATATCTGTGCCAGTTTGAAATCTAACAAATCTCCACCCTTAAACAATTTGCTCCTAAAAATATATAATCAAATTTAGAAAACTATAAACTATATTTAAATTTATTATTTACAAGCAATTAACTATGAAGACAGCCAGGTGGCTTTCATTACATAAATTACAGTTAATGACACTTGCCTCATGCTGCTACTGTATTTAACATCTGCATGCATCACATGTCAAGCACACACACTGTTGCATAGCTATCTCCAGGGTAAAAAGTGAACACCTTAAGTCAAAAAAGCTTCCAGTAATCCAATCAAAATTGTTAATTCTTTAAACAAATCACTATCTTATTAATGTTCCCCATACAGGATATCATTTTAGCTCCATCAAAGGTAGATGATACATAAAAGTAGTTTTAAGTAAATTCCCACGTTGGGAATGATACAGATTTAAGGCAAGAAATGAATCCATTTGTAGGTAGTCCCCTTGAGATTTTCAGTCTAAAGCCCTAATCTGTTTATCATTTAAAAGTTTATAATTTTAAAGCTTTTTGTAACTAGAAAACAGAAAAAAAAAAAAAAAAAAGAAAATAATTCTCGTCTATCTACCTAGCTGACAGAGCACTACCTGTATCTCTAAATTTATTGTACCATATATGGAGATCTGTACAAAGTCCTATTTTCAGCCCCAGATTACTGTGTCATAGAGGGAATAAACTAATTTAATTCCACTAATTCCCCTTGGCAAGATGGCAGAAACACACTCAGAAGGAAACACAGCTGTTCCCTTTTACCAGTGGTCTTCCAGCATTCTTTTTTACAAAGCTGTCTACCTACAACTGGCAGCCACTACGAAGGGAGCATCTGACAGGAAGTGATCACAATATTACATTATCCTATCTTTAAACCTCTCTGATGCTCTTTTCAACTCCTACTAACTGGATTTTCCTTTCCCTTCCTTCTCTTTCCAGAGGATTTATTCTTTGGCGTTCTTTGCACTGCTCTGAAAATATGTACAATGATTATACACTTTGCTTCCTGTTGTGCCACAGAAAAGGTTGGGTTTCCAGGAGAACTCTTATTCCATGCACTAATTGAACAGAATCATCTCCGATGTAAACAGTCAATAGGTTCACCATATAGCATCACATTCCTTAAGCACCAAAATTTGACCAGTCTTTGTAGATTGGGCCCATAGGCCTTGAAAAATGAAGGTGGAAGCCAAGGAAGGAGAACTAGTTCAACATCAAACATTTGTCCTATGTTAAAATAAACTGAAGATGACCTCAACAAGCATCATGACTCACTGGCACTCCTTAAATTTCTGGGAGTTCTCAAAAACGTAATAAAAATATACACTGATGTCTTTACATTAAATACATAAGGTCTGAACTTCACCAAAAGAAAAAAAAAAAAATCCACGAGAAGAGGGTAACTAAACTTCACTGGAATTCAGTGAAATTTGACTTAAAATCCTTCAGGCAGTTTTCAAAAGGGCCTCACACAAAACATCTCAACCCTATCCTCTCCCATTTTAAAGTCTTTATACCTTATAGTAAAGAAGCAAAGGCCACACAGCCTTTTTCAGATTTTTAATTTGTTCTTCACATTTAAATATCAGGTCTTTGTACGCTACCTAAGAGTGGCAAATTAGCAGAACTAGGACATCAGTAAACGGTGGAAACTGAGAAGAGAAAAAACCATTCTGAACTGTATGATTTACATTTCTGCATGTTAGTAAGTAACTAACAACTTCATATTATATTTGTTATATACAGTGTATTTTTTAATGAGAATACACACTCTTTTATAAAAAAGTCAGTCACCCACTTTGCTTTTAAATAAAGGCATCTGAACATGTCTCCCAATCAAAAATAAGGATGTCGAGACCTAGTTTATAAAAAACAAAAGAACTGGAGGGTAGAAGGGAGCTAAGCCATAAATTAATACTAATTTAGGGTGGACAACCTTTGTTTTCAAACTTCTTTTAAGAATGAGTAAAAGTGTCTTCTATCAATTTTCATTTAGAAGTAATTTCTTACCCCACAACAGTAAATCTTTAAGGCCCAAAATGGAAAAAATGGCATGAATGTTATTTTTAGCACAGCAGATAGGCTATGTAGAAACTCTGTCCTCTCAGTACGCCAAAGTATTTTGTTAATGCACCACTTTCCACTAAACCAACGACAAGCAAATCCTGAATTTAAAGTTATGACTACTCATATGTGATCTGTTACCTGGATTAAAAAAAAAAAAAAAAAAAAGGCAGAAGGCCTCTCTAGCCACCTAATCACCATATCAATGACACATGCCACAACAGAGAAGCACTAGTTTATTTGATTGATCATGGTAGATAAACTCCAAATAACAGAGAAATTAACAAATGCTTGACATTTGCTCAACATCCATTATTCTGACACTGCTTTCAGGATTTCAAAGCCTGGGAGTATGCTTAATCAACATTCATATTCCCTAGTGAGCTACAGGCACCATATTGTGCCCCGCCTTAGTACTGATGAAAACTGCATATTGGCCATTTCCAAAATGTTCTGGGACTCCACACAGGGCCCCTTCTCTCCCTTGTTCCTGTTCTGCAGTTTTCTTTTAAACACTTCCAAGACAAAAGCATCTGCCAGTTTTTCTCTCTGGGGATGTATGCAAAATGAACTTAACAGTTTTAAGGCAGGAGAAACTCTCACATCTAAATTCATTCATAGGACAGAAAAGGGCCTAAGAGGCCTCTCCAGGGACAAAACCCTGCTGAAATTTTCCCCGACAACTGTGGGAGCTTTATAAAATCTAAGTCCAGACAATTTCCAATTCAAATGCCCAGAATAGCATGACCTTTGTCAGATCTATGAGCCCTAGATGCACCCACTATTTTTTTATTCTAACCAGCACAGACATTAGACAGGGCACTACTGCTAAGCAGGAGGCTGAATATTTGCATGCTCTTCTATTGTGAAAATGTAACAGTGACAGCACTGTGTCGAATTCTTTTCCCCCTAGAACTTTAACTCCATAGGAGAGGCATAGCTGACAGATGACTCTCCCAACATCTGTGTTATGTACACTGCACAGCTGAGGAACCTTGGATCACTGTCACAGCTTCTCAGAGATGACCTACACCTTTCTTATATCTACCCATGATCAAAAAAGTAAAATAAAAATTAGAAAATGCAGTATTTTAAAATGAAAAGTAAATATGGTGAGGAAGATTAACATAATTTAGTCATTGAGCTGTTCACATAGCAGCTCACCATATGCTGTATAAATGTCCTATACAAAATAATATATCAGACTTGACACGTTGCACATCATATTGTATTATTTAATATGCTTACTAAAATTTCATGGATCAAGTGCCACTTCTGAAAGTGTACAGAAAGCCCTAGAAAATATTTCTTCATCTTCCATGATTTATTTTGATTACCTTTTACAGCTACATGATAAAGTGGAACTTGCAAAATTACGAGGTTAAGGTTTACACAGCTTCATATACTAAAATATAACAAATGGCTCCATGTCTGTATATACTTTTACTTGCATTTAATATCAGAAGCACATTAAACTAAGCACATTGCTTTCCACTGCATATTTTAATAACTTTAACTGGTTATTTCAGTAAACATTCTGATCCACCAATGCAAAGTTCCACTGAGAGAGAAATATATTTATCATTGATAAAGAGACTAAAGAGATGAGAATTACAAAATAAAGCAAAAAATTAACATATGATACATATTGACCACCCCAGACCTGTCTACATAAAAATATATTAATTTCTACACAATACCTGACACATTTGAATAGCATTTTTTAATTATTGAGATTTAAAATGTTGGAATGGCAAGCATCTATACCCTGATAAATAGGTAAAATTCTCCATCCAGAAACCTCAAACCCACAGAAGTAGTACTTTATAAGAACGATCGCTAATCACTGGCGAGGTCTGTGTTTGAACAGTACATTAAAACAAAACATGTAAGCAGGAAACTTGTGGATAATAGGCAACCAATGGGATTTGTTTCAAAAAAAAACGCTCCACATTCAGAGGACGTATGAAACAGATAGATACAGCTAGAAAAATTTTTAGACTGAAGCCATGCATTTATTCCATAAGGACCATTTTCCTTTTTCTCTTTCAGACCACTGATGTCAACAGAACACAATACAAATGAGATAAACAGTGTAGTCTGATTTATCTTTTTGGTCAATAATTAAATTCCTCTCTTTCTAATAATAGGATAAAGAAGAACATATTCCTGTATCAGATAACTTATTGCAATGAGGTCATTAAATGCTGCATTTAGAATGGAACTTGCTTGGGCTATAGGAGCACCTGCCAATTGGTAAAAAAAAGTTCCTTTTCAAACCCTGTAAGAGCCAGAAATCTAGCTTATGAGTTATCTTTTAATATTTTGTGTACCCAAGACAATGCACTTATCTAGGAAGACATATTGTTCAGGTGTATTGAAAATTGAAGGACAACAGCACTGACAACCTTCATTTTATATTAATGCTGGATATGGCTACTGTTCAAGAGCTGTTTAATCTGCAGGAACCTGCACTCACTCTCCAGTTATTGTACTTTGCACCAGTTATAGCCTCATAATGCACATCTGCATTCTACAGAACTGCAATAAAAAACTGGACATTACCAGCATCAATAGCGGACTGATGATGAGTTTTGCCATCTCCTAGACAACCACAAATGGAAACAGAGATACATGGTGTCTTTATTGCTGTCTGGGTTCTCAATATACAAAAAGGAAACTCCAGAAGACTCTTTATTATTCAATCACAGCAGCATTACATCCATTTTGGTCATAGTTTTCATAGAATCATAGAATAATTAGGGTTGGAAAGGACCTTAAGATCACCTAGCTCCAACTCCCCTGCTATGGGCAGGGACACCTCCCACTAAACCATCTCACACAAGGCTCTGTCCAACCTGGCCTTGAACTGATCCAGCAATGGAGCATTCACAACTTCCCCGGGGAACCCATACCAGTGCCTCACCACCCTTACAGTAAAGAATTTCTTCCTCATATCCAATCTAAACTTCCCCTGTTTAAGTTTGAACCCATTGCCCTTTGTCCTATCACTACAGTCCCTCATGAAGAGTCCCTCCCCAGCATCCCTATAGGCCCCATGCTGGCTTTGAAACAGTTTTGGACAGGCTGTAATTACACATTACATTACCTTTGCTATCACATGCTTCTTACTCAAATATTTGACAATATTCTCCTTTCTGTGGAAGAAGAATGTGTGCTATCTTAGGACATCTTACTCAGTGTTGAAGCTTCTGGAGGTATCTGGGAACCAATGTTATCAAATGCTTCCAAGACCATGCAGGTCTAGATACAGATATGCACATAGAGGACATGCGCCCAAACAATAAAGTCCTCTTCAGCACCACATCCTGACCTTATGACATTTTACATGGACAGTAACATTTAAATACACTATTCACATGAGGAGGATAAAGCAGAGGACTGAAGTTTAAGAATTCTCTAGCATAAAGAAATGAGGCTGTCACTATCAATCAGGCTATTGGGTATCCTGAGTGTGCTCTGGAAGTTATAATATGTCCCATACATATCACTATCACATTCAAAATCTTACAGACACTAGAATTAAAAAAGCCCGCAAAAAAACCCAAAACCATATATGAAAAGAAACAGTAAGATAGATGAAAATGCTTTAGTTGCTGACAAAACTGAAGTTTTTAACCTAAGTGGTTCACAAGTCAAAAACATTCTTCCCACAACAGGCATAGATTCCTATTTGGCAAATTTAAGCATGCTGACAAGAAGTTCATTCACTTTGAATTCTTCATTTGAAGTCCATAGACAACAAGAACTTCATGAAATACAAGTTGAAAAATAATGACAGAGAGTGAAATCTTACCATGCTTATAGGAGTTTGAAATCTACTTGCATGGTACCAATTAGTCAAACAAACAGATGAACAAGGCTTTTAAGCATCACTGGATCTGAAGAAAACTGAGTGGTATTTTTCCACTCCTCTTACAATGCTGTTGGCTTTTTTTGGAATTAATACTCTGTCAGGCTTGTCTTAGAAGATAGTTTTAGTAGGATCAGTTACTGCATTCCATATTCTTCCAGAAATTTACCTTTACCATTATTTCACTCAGTTTGAAGTACAATGAAAGCTTCCGAGACTTTCACGTTGCACATAGATACAGTATTTTCACCAGGAACTTAAAGGAATGAACAATTAAAAAAATCACTCTCACAGAAGAATATACATTATTTTATTAAATAATGTGATAAGCTATGGGGCATATATCAGGACCAAAATGGTTGTAGTCATTAATTTAAGTAATAAATCACAAGTCCTGCCAATAGTGACAGCAAACAGATGCTAACAAGAAAATGTATTATTTATTATTGTCATGTGTTATAAAAATGAAAGTGTTTAGGACACATCTTAAATTTTTATAACAATATGCATTTAATACATTACTGTTTTGACACATACAAGAATCAAATTTATAGGTCTCATTCAGCACTTGCTTTCTCTTCTGTGAACACAGAATAGATTCCTGAGGGAAGAAAAAGCTCAAGAAGTGAATGTTTCAAATAGATGTTTGCAACAAAATCAAGTTGCTTGTCTTGCTGTCTTGAAGTAAATATTACAAGCACTGAATCTTGTTAGAAAATGAAAACAAACATTTGGCTTTATGTAAACAGAAGTTTTCTTTTAAAGTTCCTGGGAAATTCAAACAACTATGAAGTTTATCTATATATATATATATGGACAGTAAATGATCTTATTTCCTACAAAATTAAAAAATAATTCCATACAATCCTTACAAGCAGAATATCACTACTGAATAATTCACGATGAGCCTGCTAAGTAAAAAAAAAAAAAACAGCAGTTTTATTTTCCACTGTGCCATATTGTTTCTTTCCTACATCAGTTTAAATAATTCCACAGAATGCTACAATGATTTTCACCAACTACATCACGCGCAAAAACGCCAAAACCAAAATGCCAAAATCTATGTTATTAAAAATGTCATCTATTCCATTTCTTCCATTCATGGCTACTTTCCTCTTGTCAGAACTTGGAAAGCCAGGTACGATGATCTGATTCAAATACTGACATCTGAAAGTGTAGGAAATGCAGTTATAACCTTTGGCAAGCCCAGGCACACTGAACAGAACCACTGTGCACACACCTTCTGCAGCACTGCATCTCTGCTGCTGTACAATCTGCTCCATAAGGTCCCTCTGCAGGAGGGTCAATTGCTTCTAAAAAGATCACTGCTTTTTCCAGACATTTTTGTTTTGCTTTAAGGAAGCTGCTTGGATAATAACACTCCTGTTTGCATTCTGTTTCACTTTCATTTTCAATCAACTCTTCCAGGTATCAGGACAGTTCCTTTCTTGGAAGTGCTTCACTCCATGCTTTAAAATACTCGAGGAAGCAGTGATCAGAGTATGGAAACTAAATTTTCTTCATTAAATCTACTGAAGCAGATATTAAAAATGCATTTAATATACTGGGGATGGCTGGTGGGCATCACTGACTGTGACAGACCAGTTACTGATGAGCTGCTGTCAGACGGCCTTCTCAGCAGGGATCTGTGTCTAAGGCTACTGAAGGACAGCAATATCTTCCCTTGTGTGTAGGCTCTATTCATCTCCCAAGTATTTACTAAATCACAGACCTCTGCACACAAACCCAGTGTTTCAGCTCATGCTAACAAATGATGGATGGCCTAGTCAATTCGTTATGTCCTGAAAGTGTGATTTCCTGCCATTCCAATCATCAAACCTCTAGAGCCTTCAGAGCTGATCAGACCTGGAGAATATATTTTGCAGGCTCTATTAAAGGAGTAGAGGTTCTTTCTACTAGTCTCAAACTTTTTTTTTCCTGGCTGATTTAAAGAGAACTCTCTCCTTCCCACAGTACCACTGCTACCACTCTTATCTGTGTAAAGCATTCAGGGCATGCACCATCAATATGTTAGCAAAACAGCACTTCTGGAACACCAGCCAGTTAAAAAGACAGATTTTGTTTGTGACTACTATAAAACACGACAATCTTTTATTTAAATTCATCTACACGTCTTTATTATGTAACCTAGACAACCTCCAAAACATTTTGTAACTTCGCTTCTTTGATCAAATACCTTTTACAGCAAGAGAGTGCTCAAAAGGACCCTTTTTCTTTGTATTTGCCTAGTGAAACGTATCAGAGCTCTCTTAATTGTGTTCCTCCTAAAAGCATAAGCCACTTAGGAATAAACTTCCGATGTTCCAAAGACAGGTTAGCTGTCAAAGAAATAAAGCTTCTAGACTTTGCCCTTTTCATAGCAAGGCAATATACTTGACAGTCTTTCTTCTACATGCTAGAGGAGGAATTTGTTTTAGTTTACGTATTCAGTGGTAGGAGTAGAATATACGTACCTCATGCTTATTCAGAAACATTGAGCTTCAAACAAATTAGTCCACAGCTGCTAAAGAGTTAGCTGTCTACAGTACAGCACAGTTTCTGAAGTTGGTATAACAGATATAAGTAAACTTCAGGTAAACAAGCATTTGGTACTTTGAAATGCAAAGACCTTGGATTTCTTTGCTTCCTAGATGTGATCCAGCCATAGCCAGCGCAAACCAATCCACATTGCCCTACCGTTCACCTCAACCTTGACCTGGAGATTAAACTCACTTTTATTGCACACAACGGTCATCTGTGTTAGGTCAAAATTCAAAGTCCCTTGTCAGCTAAGGCTGATATATTCCAACCTTTCCTACACTAATGCATCAAATTTTTCATGGTGAGGTCATATTCAGCAGACAGTGTATTCAGCGATTTATCGTGCCACTGTAATATAGCCCAGAATATGATTGTCCAAAAAACAATGCATGAATAAAATATTTTCCCCTCTGATGTAGCAAATCCTCCTCTAGGCTCATAAAACTATGTCCTAGACTTGTTTGCAGGCTTCAGAAGAATAATGCAGTATAGGACTGTTTCTGAAATACAACCAAGAATTACCATTTTTATCCTCATTGTCCTTAAGTACAAGCAACATGAATATAATGGTATCCTAAAATCCAGAAGTCAATTAAAATGCACATATGGTCAGAGTTAAAACTTCCACTTCATCCTTCCTTAACAACCACCATAATCTGGCCCTTAAATCTACAGACATCTGTTGGTCTGTCTGATGACACCAAGCTTGCTTTAGAATGAAATACTTTGAAAAAACAATGCCACAAGACTTATATTGTTATCCTATTGGTGATTATTACAACCATGGAATTTGTGAAGTGGCAAAAAGTACAACCAAATTAAGCTTCATGAATGCACACTGACCAAGACAACTGTCCCAGATTTGACATATAAAAGGATTTAATTTTTTTTTTCCCTCTTAATTCCTCTCCTTCTTTCCCTCTTTTTTCTTTCACTTATTTTTCTTCTTTCTTTCTTTCCTGTTCTATTTTCCTTTTGTCCTGGGTTCAGAAGTAGCAGTCATTTTTCTCTTTCTTAGTAGCTAGTGCAGTGCTATGTTTTTGACTTTTGGCCTGGGAACAGTGCTGATAACACTGATGTTTGTAGCTACTGCTCAAATGTTTAGTCTTACCAAGGACTTTCCAAGTCTCATGCTCTGCCAGGGAGGAGGCAAAGCTGGGAGGAAGCAGAGACAGGACACCTGATCCAAACTAGCCAAAGAGGTATTCCATACCACAGCACATCATGCCCAGGATGTAAATACTAGGGGCAGGGACCCGGAAGAGTGGGATCACTGCTGGGTTGGGCTTGGTATCGGGTGGTGAGCGGTTGTATTCTCTTCCCTTGTTGTTTCCCTTGTCACTATTATTACTGGTGGTAGCAGTAGTGGTTTTGTGTTATACCTTAGTTACTGGACTGTTCTTATCTCAACCCATGGGAGTTACATTCTTTCAATTCTCCTCCTCATCCCCCCGGGAGCCGGGGGGGGGGGGGGGGGGGGAAGAAAGAGTGGGGAGTGAGTGAGTGAACTGTGTGAGTTATGGCTGGCCTTCAACCACAACACTTTTTTAATTTTTCTTTTTTCTCCCTTTCCTGCTCCTCTTTTCTCTTGCCTTTTCTCCCTTCCCTCATCTGTATTCTTCTCCTTTTATTTTTTTCTTATCCTTTATTTTTCTCTTTTATCTCTGTATTTTTCTTTTGTATTTCTTTCTCTCTTTATTTTCTTATGTATGAAACAAGAGCACCTAGCACACAACTACAATAGGCTCATAATGAAGGGAACTACTTTCCACATGTGCTTTAAAAGGCCCTCTCCAACCATTGTGTTTCACCATCAAATCTTAAAAAGATATAGGATTGGTTTCTAAGTGGTTTGTATAAATTCCTCAAAGCCAAGAAGCCTTTCCCTTTACTCAGCCAAAATGAATTTCACAAGTTTAGCACGTCCTGTTCTGTGTGGTTTTTTTTTTTTATAAAATGAACTGTACTCTGGTATGGCAGCTCTTCCCCCATTGGAAGGAGAAAAGATCAAGAGAGAAGGAAGAGACTCACCAGTACTCAAGAATTCATGAAGTACAACCATTTAGTTGTGCATTTCAAGTGGAATTTCAAGACTAGCCTTTAAAATGACCTTGTATTTTGCTAGGATGGACAACATATGTGGGAATGCTTGCAAGGAAGAGGATGATTACACTTAGAAAAATCATAATGGAAAATTACAGTGGGCTTCCCTCAACATTAACTTTCATATTGACGTGCTGAACATGTCTTCTAATTTTTAGTTAAAAGATAACATGTGAACAACTGAAAAAAACCCTCTCCATCTCTTTCCAAACAAATCCAGAAGGCACCTGTGTCCTGAAGACCTAGAATTTACATGTGCCAATATAAGAATGTTCTGCTAAATTAGTATTGAAGAGCCCCCAGTGAGCAAAAGTATTTTTTCACATTCTGCTCTGAAAGCTTCCACAGCTCTCAATAGCAAGCTTTTAAATAAGTATCTTATGTTTAACCTAATGAATAATGGAGGAGACAAAGTTCTCCTGAGTTATATACTGATTTAGTTAATTTCTGTCACACAATACCTCGTATCACAGGAGAGGATTAGTAACCTTCCTATTTAGTCACAGCATAAGCAAATAGTTTTGTAACAAGACATACCAAATCCCACCAGTTACAAGTTCTTTAAGGCTTGTTCACTGGCATTTAAGTGAAAAAAGAAAACCTGTACCACCCTCTGGTTTATCTTATCAAAGCTGTAATACAATAGATTTCCTAGCAAAGGTTCAAATTGCAAGAAAACCTTTCCACAGGGAATAATATCAGTTCAGTGCTCATGTAATTACTTTGCATAGTGAATTTTTATTTCATTTTAAGGTTATTTTGAATATGCTACATTTTATTGTAGTGAATTTCTGAAAACTTTTATATTGTTAATTTTATTTTTAAATAATGAGCCAAGACTTCTTTCTCACCTTTTATTATCAATCTGTTTACCTGTGAGGTTAAATGCAGCTTTAAGTACATAACAAATTTTAAATAACACTAGGCTTTTGCTACATATAATAGACAACAAAGAGTAGTGTAAAACTTTGTTTACTCTGAAGTCTAACATAAAAGAAAAATTAAATGCAAACCTTTAAAAATCTATTTTCATAATTGCTCAAGCTATATGCCCCACAACATTTAAACACAGAACACTAATGCAGAGTATTTGCCACTTCAAAATAGAGTTGAAAGCCACCAGTGGTCATTAAGCATCTCCCTCCAAATCCCTGCATCTCCTACTAATGTCCACTTTCTTTCCTCTCATGAGCTGGCCTACTGAAATTGAGGAGGTCGTTTATATCACCAGAGCATGAACCTATTTCATTGTTAAGTAGTGAGAACAAATAGAAAATTAGAGGGAGCTTAAAATGTACCTTTATACTTTGTAAAAGTAATGTTTCTAGCACTCACAGGCACAAAACTTTCTAAATGAGATTTACTGTATCAGTGTTTGCAGAGTAAATTAAAAACAGTCTAGCTCCGCTGCTTTCCAAAAGAATTAACCAATTATTCAGAAGAGCAGGGAGAATAGAAGTTACAAGAATTATGTCAGTTTTGCTATGATAAGAGCCTTTTCATGCAGAACAGAGCACAACTAAAGTGACACACACCAGCAGGCTGCCTGCTTATAGATAAGATTTACCTAATACACCTATGCTTAAGTCGTGAGCTTAGAACTCTGAAAGCCCCATAGTCAGCCAGCTGCCCTCTCTGCTCTTGAGCTTCACTGCCAGTCCTCTCTGGGTACAGCAGCTCTAAGGAGCACTAGAGCAGAGGACAGAGAATTCTCCTTCCAGTTCTTGATTCAATCTCCAGGCTACATTAGGAGCAGGTGCCAGAATACAGAAATGGAAAGAAATAAAAAGAAGTTTCCCACTGCAACCATCTTAGCCTTTATCAGTACTGCTGGATAACCTGAGTGATATTAAGTAATGAAGAAGACAGGTCATGAACATAGAGGAACATGCATCACTTAATATGCTCTGGGAACAAAGATTCTGCGCATTCCAATAATCTAACATGAAGTTCCAGATGTTAAATCCAATGTCCATTCTCAAATACCAAGTATATCAATATGAATTCTGTTTTTCTCCTGAGTACTCGGGGGGGGGGGGGGGAAGGAAGAAGGCAATAATAATGAAAACAGTTATTCTCTCACAGTTACGCTATCTTCCCTTACCTTTCTGTTGTCAAAAAAGCTCTTCCTGATCACTAGGAAGGAAGCCTTCACAGAAGGAATAAAATTGGGCAGTACTTCCATCAACAGATGCACAGAAGAGAAGACCTCCACAGAGTAGCTGCTATAAATTCTATTACTTTGAAATCCTAGTACTCTGAAACTCACTAAAAAATACAGGCTGCACTGAGATAGGCTCAAAAAAAAAAAAAAAAAAAAAAAAAAGATTCTTTCACAGGAATGAAAGTGAGGGTACTGAAAGGGAAATTGGACGAGTAGAAAAGCACTGAAAATTAAGAGATTGTAACTGTCTTGCAGCATTTCCTACACTACCCTACACTTTCTACAATGGGTAATCCAATTTAGACACTAGGTCTCACTAAGAATAGTATCACAAAAGAATATAAGCACATGGCTAAAGAAAGCAGAAGACAGAAGTTGCAAGGAAAACCACACATTATTAACAAGTAGATAAATTCTGCTGAAAAACAAAGCAGAAATGTGGTACACTTTAGAAGAGTGCAACACAATATACAGAATTATCAGGCCAGTAAAATACACATTAAGCTCAAAGGAACTATATATCAATGATTCAATACTGCCACTGATTATTGTGCTCAGTGCTCAAAATTACATTTAGATAATCCTCAGGTCATCCAAAAATCCTACTGTTAAACATGAACACATTTGAAGACAACTGCTAAGCACGTAACAAATACCTTAAGAATAAATACATTGGTAATTGCCAGGCATGGAATACAAAGTGCAGCACCAATGGAAAAAAATACCACTACCACCAAACCAGCAATTTGATTTCTGAATTTGTATTTTTGCAAAATAACTATTTTAAGCAAAGTAGACTAAACCATGTTGTCTGCAATGTTACAGAATTGTTAAAAAAAAAAGTCTCAATGCTTGTATAATGATACTTAGAAAACAGTATTAAAAGAGTCTAATTTTGACTACTTGACATTAGTGAGTCGTATGGCAATGCCCTTTTGAAGCAATAACCTCATCTCCTGAAATAGTTCTATAATATAGTAAAGAACAAACTACCCTGTCAAAAATTATTTAGATTCACAGGTCATGTTGCCAGTCACCATACAGCATACCTATATGAACTAAATTGTGGTAATAGTTTTACGGAAATTACAAATTACTCTTAGGGAGAAATTGCAGGGCAAGAGCAGGCCCATAACAAAATGTGAAGGATACTTAATACAAATAAGGAGCATATGCTGCGACTCTTCAAGAAACACAACAGACCAAGGGAGGAACCAATAGGTAAAACAGTATCAGAAAAAAACCTGAGCAGATTAATGCAGAAATCCAAAGACTGTCAAGATCTATGAGGCAGTAGGAACCAGAAATACTTGAAAACTGTGAATTTATGTATTGCATTACCAGTGGAATACTGATACTTCCCGGGGAAAGATTGAAAGTGCAAGGTGAAAGCAGCTATTACGGATGTTAGTGCTTTCCAGTTTGAATCAGCAACCGTTTTCATATAATAATGATAAACTGGCTATGGACAACTTCAGCACCTTGCAAGTGCCATGACAGATTCTGGAATATTTTCTTAAAAAGATTGAATCAGAAAGTTGGGGTGGGTGGGATGAGGGTTTGGCTTGCTTGATTTTGGTTATTTTGATAAAGACAAAAAGCAGCCAAAAAGTCCAGTCAGACCCTTCTCACACTAGAACAGAATGACACAGGCTCTAGATTACAAGAAACTACTCCACAGTTATAGAACACATAATGGGAAAAGCCTCCTCTTTTGCACTTTAGACCGCATAGGGTAGTCATCAAGTTCTGAAGCTGAAGAGTCAATGTATCTGTTGCAGCATCAACGGAATGAATGGGAGGTAAAATATATCAGCAGCAAGGCCTGGTCTTTTCCGGACAGACTTATTTTCCCTGTCACAGGCACTCACGTATCTCTGGATGTCTTGGAAGCAGGTTTCTACACACGGTAACTGACCTGGCAAACGAACCCAAATCCTAACCTTTCAAGACAGCTTTATAAGACTAGAAAAAGAGAACCAGGGCATGTGTGCATGCACGCACTCACACATACATATACACAAATCCTCTCTTCTAATTTCATTAGCACTAAAGTGATAAAGCCAAGTCTAAGCTTCTTAGACATACGCTGTCACAGTAACTCGTTTTCCAAGTTGTAGAACTACTGGACTCCGTGCACTCACTGACCCAACTACATTGCTTTACCATCATTTCTTCTCTACAACAGCTTGAATTTTAACTACATTACACACTGTCCTGAAAAGAAGATTTCACTAGACAATTTAAAAGCGCAAGTTCACACTGGCTTTTCATCCACTTCCTGCAAGTAACACACAGCTTCAGTTTCCTCGGCCACGCTTGTGGTAAGAATAGTAATGCTCACTCAGGAATCATGTGAAAGAATTTCTGGTTTATTCATCTCTCTCTCTTCAAAGTAAGCACTGCACTTTAAAACCTACTTTTCTTATTTCTGTTGATTTTAAAGACAGCACCACTCCTTTCCCCATAGAACCCAATTTGGTTTCTCACCCAATTCAGCACTAGTAATCCTTCCCCCAAACCTGAACAAAGAAAATCTTGTAAATTGTCCTCTGTAACTCTGTTGCTGTTGGCAGTAAACAAATTCTGGCAATGAAGATAAGTGCAGAGAGCACATTCTGTCATGCACACCTTCTGATAGTAGCCTATGGTCATTTGCAAATGTCTTTGACAATTGTGAACATACCTCAGGAGAGGAAGTGGATGAATGCTCACATATAAGATGACCTCTTTCCAGATTTCAACTAGAGTGCAGCACCATGTAAAGAATTATGGGTCTGAAAAGCCCCTTCTTCCCAAGACACAGGGGCAATGGTATGGCAGGCGGGATTACATCCTTGGTCTCAGCCACAGAATGGCCTAAATTTTAAGACTTCGTTGATGTAAGATCTACTCAGTGTCTGTGAGCCTTATGAAGGGATCTGAGAACTTTTATTCGGACGTGTGGCAGAAGATGGGAAAACGTTCTTTATTTTGTGCCAGCTTCACAGGTCACAGAGGGTGATAAGGACCCTCCTCCCAGCAGCAGTTTCAGTGAGCTGCCGCTTGCCGTCGATGACCCTGTGGTGTCCAAGTGATTTTGTACCGTGTGGGGCCTGGAACTGAGGGCACCTGCTGGAGCTGGCAGGGCTAGCCCTGCGGCCCCTTCCTGCTAGCAGCGAGCTCGCAGGCCGGGCCCAGGAGACCGAGCCGCCCGCCCCGCGCCGGGCAGCGGCGCCGGAGAACAGGAAACACTTACCTAGGGAACTTCTCCTTCAGCTTCCTCAGGCTCTGCCGGGTGGGCTGCACGTGCCCCAGGAACTGCGCTATTTCATCGTACTGGGCTTTGGTCAGCTTCATGCTTAGCACCGCCAAGCCTCACGGCGCCGGGAGGAGGGAAGGGAACGAATTGAGCTGCTACAGCCCCCGGCACCGCGAAGCAGAAGCCCAATGACAAAAGGGTGAGGGGGTCACGGTAACCCCAGGGCGCCCTTTACTAAAAGCCCAGTTCCGAAGCAGCCGCAGGCGGCGGGAGCTGCCGCTTCCCGGAGCTCCGCCCCGCGGCTCGGCAGGGGGCGGGGAAAGCCGCCATCCCGCGCTGTTCGGATCTGCGCAGCCGCTCAGTCGGGAGCGGGGAAGGCGGTGCAGGCTTGCGCGGAAATGGCGTTTCTTTCGGGCTGGGATCGGTCCTCTCTGTGTGAAACGCGGGGGTTGTCTCGCCTGGGGGTGGAGAAGGATCCTGGTGCCTCATGGCTGGTGTCATGCCCGCCTTTCCACCCTGCAAGCCGCTCTTTGGGTTGACGCTGCGAAGGGGGAAGGCGCAGGGCTTTTCTGGTTCGGGCTCGCATGGGCGGTGGGCACACGCTGCGGCTGCCCGGAGTACGGGATGTAAGCCTTGCCGTGTTACAATTCTCGAATATAATTTTCAAGGCCGTTTCCAGAAGTCAGTTTGAGTTTACTCCTTTTTTTTTTTTTTGTTTTGTTTTTGTTTTTGTTTGTTTGTTTGATTTTTCCTGTTTAAAGAGAAAATAACTAGTGAAGTAGTGGGGCTGGGGCTGCAGATCCCGAGGGGGCCCGGGCAGATTGCAGCCTTGCACATGTACCCAGGAGTGTCTCCAGTGCGGTTTTAGAAGAAAACTGTACAATTATGTGTTTGGATTCACTTCAGACGTGATAGCAAATGATATTATTAAACACTGTTCAAGTATCCGGAAGTATGTTGCAAGCCTTAGTTTCTGTTCCATGTTTTTTTAATAACTTGGAAGATAGGTATGCCCTTTTATAAGCAACATACAAGAACTAGAGGCTATAAAGAGAATTCACCATGTGTTTGGCTGAGAAATACAAGTATTCCCTTTAATTCCAGTTTAATCTCATTCATGAACTGTGTACAGCTAGTGGAGCATTAACCTTGAGGTTTCTGGCACTTTGTCTATGAAGCTTGCTTCAAGTCTTATGAAATGGTTTGGGGTTTTTTTAATTTTTATTTATGTAGATATTCGGTTCTGTTCACTTGCTTTCTCTCTTGAAAGCTTTAGGATCACATTTTAAGTGCTTGGGGTTTTGGTTTTTGGTGGTTGGTTTGTTTGTTTAAATCCTATCCAGAAACGACAAAGTTTCTTGTAAAAGTAAAAACAAATAGCATGGGTATGTCAGCCGAGTCAGTCATTTAGGAGTATTTGTGAGACTGCTTTCTAATTGATTTACAATCCCCAGTGAACCCTTCGTGACTTGGAGGATTTTTGTTTGGAACCAGGAGCCTTCCTGCTAACAGCTATTTCTGGTACTATGGCCTAAATATAAATGTTTGAAACTCGTTAGCTGCTCCACAGTAAAAGAAAATCCAGTGAAGATAAGCCAAATTATAGATTCCATTCCTCATTCAGAGGCCAAAAAAAGAGCCAAAGCCAACCATGTGAACCTGAGAAAAGAGCATTATTTTAAAGGAGAATAGTATTTAATTTATTTTCTTTAGCTCTATCACATAGCATCCTTAGCAGTAAGAGATAATGTATGTGGGAGGGAAGGGTGTGTTTCTTTCAATCTGATATCTGCTTTAAAGGATACAATTTTCTTGGGGCATAGAGAGGGTCATGTTCCCCTACCTTTCCAAAGTTGAGAATTATGACTTTTACTTTTGACATAGATCTAAAAAAAAAATAAATAAAAGTACATGCTTCTTTACTACCACTACTTCTGCTCCTTTAGAAAAAATCAATATTGCTTCTTAGGAAAAAAAAAGGGGGGGAAGGGGCCAGCCAGCCAGCTCTTTGCTGACTTTGCTGTGGCATAATTTCCAGAGAATATTTTTTTTGTTGATGCTTTGTTTTTTTGTTGTTGTTTTTTTTTTTTTTAGTAAGCCATAATGCTAATATCTATAACCTCTGTCTCTGTTCATTTCACTGACTAGTATATTTCTTAATTTAATTTTTTAAATTTTTTCTTTGTAGATCAAATGACGCTTCCGTCTACATTGCGCAGAAATGAAACAGATTAGAAGAACTGCAGGATGAAGTTATCACTGTATAGACCAGACTGCAAACATCTGATGTATGTATTATGTATATATTGAATATAAATTTTATAAACTGTCCTGCAGGAACAAGGTTTTGTAGATTTCCTGTGTTATTTAGGAAAAAAAAAAAAGTAAATAACCTTCTAGCATGAAGGTTCACTGAAACAAAGAGGGGCTGACACCATGCTGCCATAATGAGGTAACGGCCTTCAAAGATGTGAACTGCTGGGTTTTTGTTGCGAAGAAGCATTTTGCATGATGAAACGTAAAACAGATGAGAACTTCTGTATGCAAAGCATAAGCCACTCTGCCTAAATTAGTTAATACATAACTATTCCAAGAAAATGCCCAAAAGCACAGTGAGAAAAAAATTAGATGCTCCTAGCAGGAAGGGTTCATTGAATACTTTTTTCCCCCAGAAATCAAACTGCCATTGCAGTCGTACTATGTAGAACATCAGACCATGTGTAATTAAGCTGTGGATGTGTATTGTATGATGTTGTGGGAGTAAGTTCAGTAAATAACTGGGTGGAATATATCAGAAAAAAGAAAAAGCCGCAAAACCATGAAGATCTTTAATATCCTTTGGCTCAGGGAGTCTCAGAGCTGCAAACAGTTGCATGCTGGGGAAACGTTCTCAGAAAGCAGCTTTGTGCTTGCTTTCTGCTTATATTGTTTCATTGGTATCTATCTGCCTGTGGCAGTTACACGTCATTTTTCCTTGGGGTTAGGTTCTAGTCCATCAATTATATAAACTAAGTTTCCTTCCAAGAAGGAAGAGGGCTAAAGAGAAAGAAACTAGGAAAAAGAAGTGATTGGAAATGAGAAATGAAGGGGAAAAAAAGGAGAGGACGTGTAAGCGGTGGAGGGGAAATAAAGGCAGGGAGACAGAAGAACATGTGGTAGGAGACATCCAGTAATGACCATCATTCCTTGCAGGTAGTTTTGGCCACAGTTGATGTAGGACAGTAGTTAACGATCCCTTGGTCTGTTTTTTTGTTCTGTGTTAGTTGATAGTTTAACTGTGCCATTGCTAGATGTCTCACATTACCTTAAGAAGATGATTGCATAGTGTGATTTACAGCCAAGTTTAGAGTTAAAATATCATTCATTATTCTCCACAGAAGAGTAGGTGACTATAGTATGATATTATGAGGAATCAATTCATGCACAAAGTGCAAATTTTGATTTGATTTTTATGACCTTATAGCTGTTGTTTTACTTCACTGCCCCATTTCTTCATAGACACAATCTTTGATCAGTGTTGCTTTCTGTAACAAAATTAATGCAAAGACTGCCAGCAGTCATGTATGTGTTCTAATCTGTTGATTTAGATGTTTGTGTTGAGAGCTACAGTAAGACTAGAATCTCCTTTGCAACTGATTGGAGTGCTTGCTACAATTTCTTAATTCTTGTAATATTCCTACTTCATTCTCTTTGGTGCTCGTATTTCTGTAACTATTCTTCAGTCTTTTCATATTATTTGCATGATTATTTTTTGTTGTGAAATTCAGCTCTTCTTATTTGGCATTTTTTTGTATTGTAAGAAAAAACTTGAGCATGCTTACGCTTAACTTGGTAGCAACTGTGTCTGTAACAGGTCTAATAAACATCTCCACAGGATACAGTTGTTACCTCATAAACAAGGAGAACCCTCAATTTATGATCTAATTTATATCCATAGGTTTTAATGTACTTTCTGAAAGAGATTGTATTGTGAAACAAACAGTGATGTCTTCAGTATGTATTAAACAAACAAAAAATGGAACAGTTGGTCTGCATCACTGTTAGACATTAACTGTTTTGCCAATTCACAAGGTAGTAAGTCACCATGAGTTTGGTTTTTTTTTCCCTAAAAGTGTTTTGAAAACACTGCTTTATATGCACGGGGCCTGGTCTATGGTCAATTGCAAGTCCATCGATTTTAATGGACTTGTGCCACTTTTATGGTGCTAAGCTGCATGTTTATGTATTTTCTGTAATGAGCGCTAAAAGATTTTTGAAAATTATGAGTTATTTAAAAATCAATTTCTATGACTGAGATGATAACATGCCGTAAGTGTTCTTACCCTGCCACTTGTTACCACTGTATTTCCACATGATGTAATTTCTGGAGTTTGAATTTGCCTTTTTAAGTTCTCAGTAGTCAGTTATGGAAACCTATATGAAAATACCTTTCTGGTTTCAAATTCAATTATTTAAAGTCAATTTCCCCTTTTTTTCTGTATGTGTTAAAATACCATTAATTACTGCTTTTTCCCTGAGGGATTTCAGCTTTATTCATTGTACAGAGAACACTGCAGTTGTGTGATGAATTAGATTGTTTTCTGTAGGACCTTTGCCTCGTTTGTTGAAGAATTTGGAATATATACTGGGCGAAGAAAGCAGGAACTGTAGACAAAAAATTGAACTGTAAAGATAATATAACTGCTGCCCAGGAAATACCAATTCTCTCATGGGTTCTGTTACAGATTTCTTGTGTAAGCTAAGACATCATTTGATGGAATTTTCTATGTCTTTTTTTTGACACAACATGCACGTAATTCCTTGCCAGGCATCTAATTTAATTACGTAGGTGCCATAAGCTGCTGGCTAAAGAGATCATCCCAATCTACTTTGGCCAGTTTCAGAGTAATACGGCTGACTGTATGCATGCATGGCCAGGCAGATCAGCTGATCCACCTGATAACTTGTCATGCAAAACTCCTTTCTCCCCCCTCCCCCCAATATTATTTTTCAGGTAAATCAACTTGTGACTTGTCATGGGTTCAGCAGTAGCAGTCATTTTTCTCCTTCTTGGTAGCTGGTGCAGCGCTGTGTTTTTGATTTTGGGCCTGGGAGCAGCGCTGATAACACCAGTGTTTTCAGTTACTGCTTGGTAATGTTTTGGTCTGACCAAGGACTTTCTGAGTCTCATGCTATACCAGGGAGGAGGAGGGGAAACCGGGAGGAAGCAGAGGCAGAACACCTGACCCAAACTGACCAAAGAGGTTATTCCATACCACAGCACATCATGCCCAGGATGTGAAAATGGAGAGCAGAGCCCTGGAAGGGTGTGGTGGTGAGCTGGGGGGTTCACTATTGGGGGGTGCACTGGCTGGGTCGGGCTTGGTGAGCAGTTGTATTCTCTTTCTTTGTACTTCTCCAGTCATTATTATTGGTGGTAGCAGTAGTGGTTTGTGTTATACCTTAGTTACTAAACTGTTCTTAACCTGTGTGAGTTGCATTCTTTTGATTCTCCTCATCCCACCGGGACTCGGGGAAGGAAGAGCGGGGAGTGAGTGAGTGAACTGGCTTAAACCACAACAGACTCCAGCTCCCTGAACAGCCTTATAAATGTGGGTGCCAGCACATGGGAGGAAGTAGGGATGCATAGCCAGAGACAGCAGGGCTACCTCTTTCTATCAATGGTAACAAGAGCCTTGGAGGATTAACCTCACAAATCAGACATCTAAATTAGATACCAATCAGTAAGCAGTATGGTTATCCTGAATATGTTTTGCCAAGAATTTACATTGAGAGCCTCACAGCACTAAATAGTAAGCATTGTCAATAGAACTGAATTTAATGGAAGTTGTACCTTTGACATACGGAGTACTGAACTCAGTACTCTGAAAAATCAGGTCGTGGGCATTTTACACTGGAAAGCCCAAAACAGTAGACAGTTCGAGTCTAAATCTTTCAAACTTAATTTCTCTCATACATATACCTGAATGAAAAAAGAAATATATATACACATGTACACAAAAGTATTCAAAAATATACATGAGAGAGCTTTTGAAATACATTTGCTAATATATACCTTCATGCTAGTGCTTATGCAATAAGCTGCTATGGTGATAAGATTATTGTTGGTATGTATGACATGGGCAGCATGTAATGAAGAATAAGTGAAGCCAAATTCTGAATTTAAAGGTTAAAAAGTAGTACTGAGGGGGTGTGAAATTTTCTATGCAAGCGAGGAAAGAAGGGAAAGATCAGAAATTTTAAAAACTGTTTTGTAATGCAGGTTAGCAGAAGGACTTAATCAAGGTTGTAAAACAAAATGGAACTCTTAAGCATGTAACAATTTGGGGGAGATTAGGATTATTTAAAATTAGATAAGCTTTGGGGAGGGACATAGAAAGTGATATTTCAATTGTCACCTTTAATTTAGGGACTTTTATTGAATAGCTGAGATGTCTCTCACTTTTTCTTCTATGATGCGTAGTACTTTATCACCCAAGGATTCTCACCTCTCATTACATACTGAGTATATTGAGTATTTTCACCATTAAAGAACTGTAATATTCTTTGAATGATACCACAGAATCATAAAAATGTGTAATGCAGGTAACCTCAAGAGATTACATAGTCAACCAGATCACATATTTGACTGATCTGGTATCAAGTATACAGTATCAAGTACTTCACTGTCTCATACCTAAGTATTTCTAATTTGTCACTGTACACTTCCATACTGAGGTTTTCATAGTCTCCATTGGTAACATGTTCCTGTATTTTACTTTGCTTGTATTTGGAAAGCTTGTTTCTAGTGTTTAATTCCAAGCCTACTGATTGCAAATAAACCAACTTGCTTTCCTCTGTATACTCCCCTTTCTTCAAAGTATAGTAAATCACTGTCTTTTTTACTTGTTTCAGGATTATTACCGTTCTGATCCACTTCTGTTTTTGTTTGATAGTGTAAGCAAGCCCAGTACTTTCAGGCTTTCTTGTAAGTCATTTTTCAGAAAGGGTTGTAATTTTTTTTGTTTTTTTCTGTCTATACTTTGCAATATCTTAAAAGATAGTGCAACACTGCTTCAGCTGAGGCTTTTCATTCTGCTGAGTAGAATTAAACCTCATATTTTTTAAGCAAGATTCCTGTGTACTGTTTCTCAAATTATCCACTGAAAAAATTTAGGCTCTTCAGTTATGCTAGCTCATAGAAGCAATGCCATTAAGGCAAAGTAAAGTATGCATAGCACAATGGATGCACTGGTGTACCTTATAGTTTACAAATTATAAGGCAAGAATCTGAAATACTTAATGGGTGAACGTGGTAATATTTTAGATATTTTTTGCATGGATGTTTATAATAGCATTATAGTTTCTTGAGTCTTCCATTTCTTCTAATACCTATTCACTTTTTCTAACACATGTAAAATGTATTTGACGTTTATAATAATGGAATGATTAGGCATGTTACTGACATCAAGGTTTAAGGGACTGGGTGACATAGAAAATTTATGTTTCACTTTAATCCATTTTATCAACCTCCTCTGGGAACTGATTTTAAATCTAACTCAAGCCATACGAACTGGGGGCAAAACACCCCGCCTTATCCAACAGCCTGGAAAACACATAGATGTATGAAATTGTTGTTGGGGCTCCCCCCAACCTTCCTCTTTTTTAGTGAGGAGAATATTCATAGTAGCTATTAATGACTTCTTTGAACATCAAATTGGTTTTTATTATTATTTAAAAAAATGATTCCTTCAGTAGTAGTGCTGTTTTTTTTTTGTGAGGGAAGGAAGGTTTTGAGTGCATTTGAATTATACAAATGTGTACGGTAACACTAAACCCATTTGCTTCAAGATATCCAAAAGGTCAATGTAGGTTGTCTAAACTTAGACAGGCCTGAACTCAGTCATCTGTAAGAAAACTAGTTTGCCTTTTCTGTCCTGTAAACAAAATAAAGTTGCCACTTGGTTAGTAATAAGAGATGTATAGGACCAGGTTCTCAAGTTGTCATGGTTTAAGCTGTAAATCTCATGCAGCCCGTTCACTCACTTCTCCCTCTTTCTTCCCCCCCCCACTCCAATGGGGAGGAGAGGGGGGGGAATGGGGAGAAGAATCGAAAGAGTGTAACTCCCACGGGTTGAGATAAGAACAGTCCAGTAACTAAGGTTCAACAAATCACTACTGCTATCACCAATAATAATAATGGCCAGGGAAATACAAGGGAAGAGGATTACAACTGCTCACCACCTGACGGAGCCAAGAGAGAGACTTCTGGGTTCCCTCCCCCAATTTTTTACATCCTGGGCATGATGTGCTGTGGTATGGAATAGCTCTTTGGTCAGTTTGGGTCGGCTGTCCTGTCTCTGCTTCCTCCTGGCTTCCCCTCCTCCCTGGCAGAGTGTGAGACTCAGAAAGTCCTTGGTCAGACCAAAACATTACCAAGCAGTAACTGAAAACACTGGTGTTATCAGTGCTGTTCCCAGGCTGAAAGTCAAAAATACAGCGCTGCACCAGCTACCAAGAAGGAGAAAAACTAAAAAGACTGTTACTGCTGAACCCAGGACACAAGTGCTTTGATGTGACTCCAAAATCATTTAATTGGAGTGAAGGCTATGTAAGCAGGTTCAGAATTGGGCACATTGTACAACTCGCACTGATGCAGTCATTTACCTTTATAATGTAAGGAATGGTAATAGAAGACTTTTTACCACTCCTTGATATTTGATATTGGCATTCAAGCACATATCTGGAGAGACTAAACTCAGGAATCACGTATTTTCAGCTGTTCAGCCAGAATAATTTGCTGCCTACCAAAGTGCCAGTCTTGGGGTTTAAAGATGAAAAATATGCTATTAGTCAAATATTTATGAGTAGAACCCAACGTGTTTAAGCCTTGCTGACCTTTACATAGTTATGACTAATATATATCATTTCTTGGTTATCCTTACCATTGCTTTGGTCTGGAAAAAATAAAACAGGAGGTTAAGCAGTCCCTAAGGGTAAGTTAAAATTTAGACTACTGCCATGTTGCATGGGTTTAGTATACTTAGTGTCATTCATGGCAAGTTGATGAGACTGCTCAAAGCAATAAAATAGCTTGTTAGGTAATGCCATTTAAAAAAAAAATTGTTCCGAAAATGAGCTTACTGTTTCCATATTTAGTGTTCTGTTATTCTAAACAATATATTTGCTAGTATTTGTGTTAGATGTATAAAGCCCAACTCTTGCTTTTCTGTTTTGGACACATGCAAAAATGGGTTTAAAATATTATCTAATTTGCTAATACAGTTATATGTTCTTCCTGATTTTAGGCCACTAAGGAAAGCCACTATGGTCATTTAGCCTCATTTCCTGCATAACATATATTGTAGGTATTTCATTAATTAATTGCTGCTTATAATTTAGCACCTGGGATTGAATTAGAGGACATCTTTTTAAATCAAAATGGTACCCCAAAATATCTGTAAACCTTGATTGAAAATCATCCAGAAGTACAGATTTTTACCAAATTCTTTATGGTTAATTATTTTTGCTGATCAGTAGCCTGATTTGAACTTGTTTAGTTTTATTTTTATAACTTAGTTACGCTATAGCTTGATTAACTGATTTTTGTAGATTGTATGCAATGTATTAAATATTATATTAATGAAAGATTTCTTTTATGAGGTTCTAGGAATAAATACATAAATAGTATAGCATGAAGTTATCATTTATGTATTACATGTTGCAAAGCTCTTTAGAGCTACTGTGAAAATAAAAGGGTACCAACCTCAAGAAGGTACCAACAAAAACCTGTAATACCATTAAGTAACTTAAGATTTTATCTGAGTTACAGATCTGGTTATTGTTTGTCATTTCCATTATGTTAAATATTTTTTAAAAATTGGAAAAATATTTGAAATGTTAAATATCAATAAAGATCTCATTATTTTATCACAATGGCTGTTAAAACATTGCTTTTAGTTCTCGCTCTAATGTGCTCACAGTATTGTCCTGTGTAACTAGCAGGTGCTCTTTGGTAAAAGGAGAAAGTTAAGCAGGAGAAAGAGTATAAAATTAAAAATTAGGCCTGTCAGAGAAGAGTATCAGAAAATAGCAAAATAAGTATCCCACGCAACATCTGGTGTCTCTGAAGCTAGGAGAGGCAACTGAAGGGGATAGAAGAGGTAGAATGATCTGTTCCATTTTTCTAGACCTGTTTAGTAAAGGTACCTTACAAGATGAAAGTGATAATTCTCTGCTTGTTTTATGTTGCTATGTGGATCACCAGAGATGGAGGAGTGCTAATTATCATGAGGCCCTCTGTCTCTTGTCTTCTCTTGTTTCTACTTGCCCTGATGTTTCCACTTGGTGACCAATACAGGCAGTAACTAAACAGAGTTTATCCATGGGCATTAACCGCTCCAAACATGTGGTGAATTTTACAGAGAATATTTACTTGTGCTTAGGTGTCTTTTTGACAAATGTTGCTTAAGTCATGTGCATGTCATTCAGAAAAAATATTTAAACTGCCTTGATATATAATTTTGAAGTTTATCCAACTAGAAACAAATTTGCTTATTTTAAATTTCTTGAAGTTTTTGTAGAGGTTGGAATCTAGTGGTCCATCTGATCATTCTTGTGCTGTCTCTGAATTACTAAATGTAATTTAAAGTAATTGAGTTTCTCATGAAGTTCAATAAGGGGAAATGTAAAGTCTTTTATCTTGGAGGAATAACCTCAGGCACAAGCACACACTGGGGTCCAGCTGTCTTGAAAGCAGCTTTGCTGTGAAGGGTGTTGGGATTCTGACTGTGAGCCAGCAATGCACCTTTGGTAAAAATGGCCAATAGTATCTTGGGCTGCATTAGGAGGAGCATGGTTGCAGGTTGGGGGAGGTGATTTTTCCTCTCTACTCAGCCCTAATGAGACTGTTTGTAGTTTTGAGTTCCCCAGTACAAGAAAAGGTACCGACTTACCGGAGAAAGTCCAGCAGATTTCAAAATATGATTTAAGGGACTGGAGTATCTGTGTATAAGAAGAGGCTGAGAGACCTGGGACTCTTCAGCCTAGAGGAGAGACAGCTTAGGAGGACCTCACCAGCGTGTCTAAGTACATGGTGGGAGGGAATGAACAAGAGTGAGCCAGACTATTCACAACTTGTCAGTTGTGGCACTGACAAGATGGGGGCAATGGGCACAAACTAAAACACATGAAATTCCATCTGAACAGGAGTAGATACTTTTAAACAAGTGTCATCAAACACTGAAACAGGTTGTACAGAGAGGTTGTGTATCCTTCTGTGGGGATATTAAAAAGCTGACCAGACACAATCATGGACAGCAGGCTCAAGGTGACCTGCCTGAGCAAGGGGGGAGGTTGGACTAAATGATCTCATGCAGTTCTAAACAATTCTGTGATTCTGCAAAATTTGAACAATGAAAGAGAGATGGTTTTAGTAAAATTCAGGGAAGTGTATTTTGTTTAAACCCACCTAATGCTGACAAGTCCTTACAACTAATAGGACATCATTTTTGATCCAGCTCTTTACCTGTGATGTAAGCACCAAAGGCTCTGTTTCGATTCTGTTCTGATGGTGGAAGTTTCAGAGCCTGTTTGATTTTCACTGATGTGCTCTTGGATGGACATGTTATTTAATAATGCATGGCAGGCAGGTTATTTGGCTGTATAAAACAGTGTTCAACTGTAAAAGAACTTTCAGAATAACTTAAAATTTGAATTGTGTTCTTTCATCACGTATTTTGCAACTTCAGTACTCATTACTTTGTAGTCTAGCAAGTAGTGGTTCATCACTGATACTGGTGCAGAAGGAAGTTAGTGAACCTATAATTATCTGTACATTCTTCATAAATATGTGGAGGCAAAATGTTTCTTTTTTTGTGCTGGGGGAACTGGTAATACAGTTGTTTAAGGAGGAAAATGTAGGCTTAATGGTAGTTTGGCTCTGAGTACTTGCCAAGAAAGTTCTGCTTGCATTCTGACTAGTAGATTATATGATTAGAAGAGTAGCCAGGGAGTATCTTATGTGTAGGGAAATCTCAGCTGACTGTTGCCTTTTCTCTGATATACTACCTAGGCCTAATTTCTAATGATCAGAACTAAATAATTTCTTATGTGTCTTTGATTTACTGCATCTAAGTAAAATTCAGAAATTCATCAGTAGGAATTTTAATCTAAATAAGTAATTTTAGGGGAAAAAGTACAGTTTTAGGAAAACTTCTATGTAATAAGGTGAATTGAACCTTCTTTACACTGGGAAGCTTATAGGCCAGATCTACTGCATGGCACAGTTAGTAGTCATGCGTAAGATAGTTAAATGTATATAAGTGATTCAGTAGCTGCACTCTATACTTTTCAACATAGCTGATTGCTTCAGGTGAGCTAGGGGTTTTCCAGGACTCAAAAAAAAATAAAATATTCAGAATACACTTGAATATTTCTGTGCCGTACTTATTTACCACACAAACATATTTAAAGTGTACATCCACACAGAGTAATACAAATGAATGTGAGCAGCTCTTTCTTGTGCTTCGAGCTTGTCAGTGTGAGTCCAGCTCAGGTCCAGAAATCCAGATTGCTGTGTTATTGTGATCATATGTTAATCAACGTTCTCTTCTGCTTTGCAGGGGTTATCCAGCAAGCTTGGATATGTAGCTTCCTTTGAGTACCTCAGAATGCGGATGTGTAATTTCTGTACCCATCTGCATAGATGTAAATGTGAGTTAGTCACTGAATGGGAATGGAGTTTACATAGCTTTGGTCAAAACTAGTTGGAGAACAACATCTCAAAACCTTTTGGTGAAATCTGATTTTTAAGCTGCAACCTGAAATGTATAAACAGATTAAGAATTTAGTTATGCATTCCTGAGAAGAATGAAGTTTCCAGTGAAGAAAAGGGTGAATATTTGTGGCAAAGGTTAAAATTCCTGGAATGACTATTTATAAAATTAATGATTATAATTTTTTAAGTCCTAGAGCTTCAACATTTTGTATTTCAGACTGCTTATTTGGGGAACTGGATAACTGTCCTCTAGTTCTAGCAATAATTCAGGCTCATAATTAATTGTAGTACTTATTCTTTCAGTTTACAGGTGATGTCTTTTACATGCCAAAAGACTTTTCTATGAATACTTTTGAAGGGTTAATGCTTCCCTAAGTCCTAACATTAACCCTCATGCCAAAACTTAGGTTACTTGCAAACTAACTTCTAACTTGAAAAAAAAGGAGAAAATGTGCAAAATTGAATTCTTTTTTGCTCTGTGATTCCACAGACAGTGGTAAAACTGTACAGCTTAATCTAATAG
Source organism: Myiopsitta monachus (assembly GCA_017639245.1). NCBI lineage: Eukaryota > Metazoa > Chordata > Aves > Psittaciformes > Psittacidae > Myiopsitta > Myiopsitta monachus. The sequence goes on from CM029924.1 coordinate 25,350,624, forward strand.
TTTTTATTTAAAAACTGAAAAAATTAGGAAGGGAAAAATACTAGCACACTGGGAAAAAAACCTAGCATTTTTTACCAAAAATTACAAATCCCAAATTTGTCTGTGTTTTCAGTTTATTGTTTAATCCCATTCCAGTCATTATTCTTGACAGTAAAATGCAACAGAAAAGAACTTCGGTTTAGGAAGTTTTATGCAGTAATTATAATCCTCCTGCGTATTGAAGTGAAGGACAGAACAATGAAAAGGAAACTGCTTCAAATCAATCTCTACTATTTTAAACTATTTATAGAATCCCTAATCAAAGCATGATTCATACAGACCTTGGGAGAGTATAATGCTATAGCATATGCGCATTTATTTGTAAGTCAAAGTGTTCTTACGCAGTATCCTCATGGTTAGCACTACCTTTTATCTGTCACCATTATCACATGTAGTAATCTTTACTGATAAACATAGCTCCAAATCAATAATTCCATGGACTAGGAAAGTAAAACAGAATATAGCCTTTTGAATGGGAGTTATGTTGGTTGACGAGTATGTAAAAACAATATGACACTTGCCTCCTAAATAATACTGCAGAAGTCTCTTGTAAATCCTTTAGCAATTTTATCTAATCTTTTGCAAGTTGTAAAATCATAGCTGAAAGTCAGGAAGAAAAGGAATGCACAAGTAAGACATCTGTTATTGTTATATCAATGATATATAAGCAGCTCTGAAATAATAACCTTTCAACAAAGACTAGAGTCTTACCCAAAATGAGATCTCGTCCACTTCCACATCTTCATTTACTGCATTCATAAGAATTAAGTTTATAATTGGGAAATCTTATGAATTAGTGTTTGTAGGACATTACAGGTATGCCACAGTCTTGTTTAGATTAATGGATTTGCAGCCAAGCCATATCTTAACAGATAGGAGTATCTCTAAGCCAGCTTCAAAGTAATGTATTTGCATGCTGTTTATAAAGCAATATTCACCATTACTAAGTACAGTATTGCTATATTTTATAACTTCAGCACTGCAAAATGTATATATTATTAATATATTTTCTAGTCCATTAAGGACAAGCAGCATATTATGCTCCATTTAATAAAAGATTTACAAGTCACTAGTGTGGAAGCTTATTCTAGCATAATTTTGGGGTGTAGATGCAGCTGTCTTTTAGAAACTGTGTTATTGTGTTAACTCAAACACAAATTTTTATTAACTACATTGTAGTGTCACATAAGATCCAAAGGGTTAAACTTTCAACTTGCTTGAAATTGATACAAAGCTACAAAACTCTTAAATAGTGAGAGGGCTTGGGAACAGCAAGGAACAATTCTGGCCATGGTGGAGCAGGAGAGATGGGGAGAAATTATATAATTTTTTACCTGTTGTCACACTTTTTGGCCATGCATCAGCAGAAACAAAAATAAGCCATGGAAGAAATATCTGTGTACTTTCTTTCCTTCAAGCCTTTTGGTTTAATCAACAGTAAAATGGGTAATTGTGCATTTTAGTGTGTTTCAATACCAATTCATCCAGTAACAGGTAGTTAGCTCTTCATTTTTGTGCCTTCAGTATGGAATTAATATCAAATGAAAAAATGAGTCTTGTACCATTGTTCTTTATGATTAAGGGTGGAGGCTCTGTCTTTATTCTAACAGCCCATGGGAATTGGTCTGAAAATGTTTGTGGGATTTGCTCCGAAGAGCCGGTGATCCAAAAGCTACCAGGTAAGCTTTAAAAATTGATACTTAAGCTTTCAAGTTGTCTGACATTTGTATACATTGTGTTACTAATGCAGCAGTGTAATATTTTATTCCTACTTTTGTAATTATTTATTAGTTTTAAAATAACTTTGTAACTATAAATCTTTTAGGCCTTTTTCCAAGTTAGATTCTTACTGGAATTAGAAAAATTGATTAATTAGCTCTTGAAGAATCTTCTGGGTTTTCATATGTGGGAAAAGATTATTGCTCTTTACCCTACTTGTACGCAACTCAGAGGTATAGTGTGTATGTTTTTCTGGCCTTTACAATGGAACATCATTAATATATATTAATACTGAGGCAACATTTGCCACAGTATGCATTTGTTTTCCTTCTAATGTGTTCTAGTTAAGAGGGATGCAACTTTCTATCTTCTGAAGACAAGGTGTACATATTTTTGTTATGTTTTTGAAAAGCATTCTGTTGTCACTGTGCTATTTTAAAAAACCAGAATATACCCACCTTTGTCTTTTAGAGATAGTTGCAAATGCTGCTTCACTTCTGGGAGAGCTGTTTAGGAGATCCTACTGGAAGAGAGCCGAGGGTTATAGTGTATATTTGGATATATTAGATACATTCAGATTCCTAAAATATTATTAGAGAGAGAAGCCGTACTAGGACTTGTGTAACCATGTGAAATTAACTTCCCAGATAGAGAGTGGGGAACAGTTGTTAATGTCAGAATCCAGTTACACATTTGTGATGGCTAACATTTTTTCAGTGTATTGTCACTAAATGTATAGGCTATGGTGTTCTGACACTTAATTTGTGATGTAATGAAGGCATTTATAAATTAAGATTAAAAATGTTAAAGGAGACCATAAATATTATTTAAAAGAAAAATTCTAGATGCAGGAATAATGTTCTTCAAGGAATGTTTTGAGGGGCTATATTAGCATTTGCATTAATTACACTGGCTCAAAAATACGTGCTAAAAACAAAGTTATAGGTGTTAGAGCAATGAGAAATAGGCTTTCATGCAAAAGTTAAGTCACTACTGGGTGATCTTGAAGCATTTAGTAATACAGAATGGGATGGAAGTCTGTAATATAAGATGGGTATAACAAGAATTTTTGCTATAAATGACATTTTTTTGACTGCAAACTTATAAAGACCTGGAGGTTCTTGTGGATCTGATGTATTTATGGTAAAGACAGATAAGAATTAATTCTATTGTACAAGAGCTTCATATACCTGAACATCACCTGGAATACTGTGGTGCATTTCTGACTGCTATTTTCAATAACAATGAGTTCAACTGAGATGGGTGCAGCTGAACAGGGTGAGGTAGAGCCTCAAGGAAATTTAAGAGCTTAGCTTCCTTAGTTGAATAAAACAAAGACTGGGAGTTGGTACAACAATTACCTATGAAAACATGAATGAGTGATAAACCACAAGGCATGGAAAAGACCTTTATAAAATAAATGACAATTATCAAAAGAACAAATTATCATTGTTCTATACTGGGCCATTCTTAAATGCAAACTGAAAAATTATGGTTTTACCTGTAAAATGAATGAGATGCTACAGCAATGAATAGCTGCAACAAAGAACCCTGATAGTTTTCCCTGCAAAGTTTCATAAATTTATGCAAAGGTCTGGTTACCTAAATAAATTACTCTTGAGACTAGACTCTTTCAACTCTAGGTTAGTGGGACACACCTTGGTTTCACATTTGTTACATCTGCATTCTTTTGTTTCAGTCTTTTTCTCTAAATTTCAGCAAATAAACATCACTCAAGAGTCTTATAAATACCACAAATAATTATGTACAGTCTGAATGTTTTTACAGGTAAAGCATAGAGAGCTACTCAAAGTTATGTTTTTTATTTACTTCATGACTCTTCACTGTCTCTCAAGGAAATATAATCTCTGTTGTTTAATGAACTTTTTCATTTTATTGTAAGTGCTTATGTTCACTGATGGATGAAAGTTTACTTCTTTTGTAGTATTTGGCTTGCTTTTTGCCAGAAACTCACCATGAAAAATATAGAAAACACGCCTCTGGTCTTCTTCCCATGCTTGTCTCAAACCAGAATTCTCTGTTGTGCATGAATCCTGAACTCCTCTTTAGAGAGTAATTTTTATTTTGTCATGATCAGTTGAATATGTGTTTGGCAAAAACAACCTTTTTTTTTAAAAAAAAAAAGTTAAACACTGTTATTCAGATTCAGAGCTGGAGGAATACATTTTAAAGCTTACTGCTTATGCTTAAAAAGAATCTTATAAAATACAGAAAATTGCCATAATTTGCCTTTTAATTGTCTCACACTTCTAGTTTAGTTGTCAAAAAACTTGACTTTAAAGAAATACAGGAAGAGGTCTGTAGATAGAAGTACTATCTTTTATTAGACCTACTGGAATATTTGGAAAAGTCAGGCTTGCAGGTACACAGCCTCTCTTCCATGTGTGAAATAGAAACAACAGCAAAATAATAGTTTGAGAACAGGTGCTCAGAGATAGCAGACATACATCAGTTCAACCATCTTTAAAAGAAAAGCAGTTAGTACTTGTGAAGAGACAGGCTGATATGGGGCTGCGGGGGAACAGGACAGAAAGACAAAGATACTTACCTCTGCAGAAGATGTTGCATGTGAAATACAGGTGAGTCTGGGAGAGAAGAAAGGGAGATTAAAATGTGTGATGAAAGCACTTTCTTGCATCCATGGTTTTTGGCATCTGGTGGAGTTAAGAGTTTTGCTTACCAAAATTTCAGGTTTTACCTGAGTATAGGGACATCGTGTGTGAGCAATCAGAGAGGAAGGAATGAGAGATCAGAAACACAGTGACTAATGAGAGATGCTCACAGGTGGGTATTTTTTCCTTTATAGGCTGTGTCAGTTTGATATGTAGTTTTTGCTTAGTTTTGCATACATCATAACTGTATGATGGCAGATTACTGGGATAAGCTGTATTTGGATGTATATTACGGAAATCACAGTTGTATAATTGGATGTGTCTTTGGGTTGTACCTAGGATGTTTCTGGTGGTGAGTTTTCTGAGGCTAGAGGCTGTTAGAAGGCCAAGATGGTTCTTGGAAGACATCTTCAAAGTGGCATCTTCTAGAAATTATTATAGTTGGTTAATAATTTTCTCCTTATGTACAAAGCACAGTTATTTGAGAGCTGTAATTCTCTGTGTGATGCTTGGATATCTTTTTCAAATAAACATGATCTTTTCATAGAAGTGTGTTTTTTTGACTAAAAGTCTTTCTATAGCTGATGGTTTCTTTGGATGGTATCACAAGATTTTTCTTCAGAGTGAATGGATAGCAGCTCAGTGTGTCTAATTTGTGTGTGTGTTTCAGATGGTTGCAGGTTTCTGTAGTTAAGTTTGTTAGTCTGTGGTTTTCTGTGCGTTTTAGTTTGTAGATTATCATCTTTGATGTTAACCTTAATACCTAGGAAAGTATCTTAGTATAGGAGTATTTCAGAGACAGTTTGACAAAAGTGTCATTATTATTGAATTTATGGTTGCAATTAGTGGGGAAGTCCAGGTTTCTGGTCATGGTGATGACGGTATTATTCATATGTCTTATGACATATGGACCTGTTGGTACATACCTAATGGTGAGTAGTTCTTTCATTTAGCTTTGAAAGCTGATGCTTTTGTTTAAGACATGAAGATGGTTTTGTGTGCTCAAAGTTTTATCTAGCGTGTTCAACAATGCCAGCTGCCCTACTCCTGCTTCTGTCCTTAAGACCATCTTAGTTACAACAAAGTGCTATGGGAGAAATAAAACCTTTCTGCCTTTCAAGCCTCCTGTTTCTTAGTTTATCTGCACTCAAGCTGACCTTTGCTAGCTCTGTTTCTAATTCTCCTCATATACTCATTTTTAGTAGGGGATATGTGTTGTAAGTAAGCAAGGTCAAATTTCTGAACCCTTGTATGCTAACCCAGTGATTTCTAGCCCCCTTTAATCGTTTCCTACACCAGCAGCTGTAGTAATAAGGGTCAAGGGGCTGCCAGGGATTGAGGTCATTAGCTTTTGGGTTGTATTTATTCATTTTGTTGGTGTTTTTCACTGATCAGTCTTAATGGATATTTCCCACTCAGTTGTATGGTATTAGAACAGCATTTGACCTTTCCAGTTACGTGAATGTTTGATTTGAAGTTTATTTTACTTTGACTATAAACTGGATGCTGCTTTTTTAGATATGGAAAGAAATTCTCTTTCATTTTGTCCTGCTGTGAACTGTCTGTATTTTATGCTGAATACCTCAGCATTCATGTGTACACAGTCAGATCCTGCTGAAAGAATGGAAAAACTCTGTTGATTGCAATGAAACCTTTTAGGGCTTCCATTGATATTAATGGTAATTAAATGGGAAAGGACTTGAATCCTTACTGTTTGGAACAGGTAAGCTGCTAGGTTTTATATAGCTTTTTAAACCAGCACTTGTATCATTGCTTCAGCTTATATTTGTGTTATAGTCATCTGTGATAGAACCAACAGAGTACACAGCCTGAATCTTTGGGTCTACTGCTTTTTTGTAAATGTACAAAATGGTGAATGCAAACCATTACACAACATACAAATAGAACAGAGAATTCATGTCTGTCAGTTTGAGTCTTTAGCTGCTTCAGTATAAATGCAAAGCTAAACTGTTGGATTCTTTTGTGCAAAGATTTCTATCATTTTTGCTCAAGAAAAGGTAAGGACAATAGACATTAGAACATAACCTGAAAGTTGACAAATTTGTGCTTTCATGAACTTAAGGAGAAGCAGCATATCACATGGTAGACCTCTCAATGACGGTTTCATGCTTTTAGCACCCTTTCTTCTGCTGTAGTGAAGATAGTTTGGTTTATGCTTTAATATTTGAGATGTTCTCAGCTGCTACTGGTGAGAAGCAATTTCTGCACAGTGAGGAGGAAAGAGTTTATTGTATTTGGTGTTGCTTTTAGTGATATGGATACTTGCTCACTAGATATTGGACTGAGATCAGCTAAATAATTTCATTAAAAAGTCCTTTAGGTGGTAGTTATATTTGGTTACCACCGAGCTGATGTGGATCTGAACCAGAAACACAGAAGTGAAAGACTTTCTATACTACTAACAATTTCCTGAGCCTTCCATTCTCCTATATTAAGAGGGGTTTTTATAGAGTGGAAAAATGCCCTATCATAAAGCTGTAAGGTTAAAACTGCAGCCCCTCTCCCTTCCCCAACACTCCTTTAACTATGGATCTTGTTTGCTATGGGAAGTGAAATGCAGGAGGAAGCCAGATGGCAGCTGTATTGAGCTGCTGCTTTGTTGTGCAGGATGAGTGCCCCTCCTCCCTTCTCCAAAGCAAATGTTGATTCACGAATGAGGGGTTTATATATCTGAATGAGGTATTCATGTGATTTTTTTAAAGTCTGCTCTTTTAATAGTTTGAAAAAGAATTTGATCCTGTGATCATAATAAGGAACAGTTTGAGATGTGTATGTGAAAAGTTGTATAATTTTAGGGTGAACTTTCTAAAATGATACACATAGCCATGGTTATCTTATTACTCTCAGTTAAACTGCCTGAAGTGCTGCACCAACACAGCAAGCTTCTTGTAAAACATATTCCAAAGAAAAAAATTGTTTTATATTTTATTTTAAGGTAAAATGTAATAATTTTGTCAGTAAGGGACTAAAACCCCAGAAATAGTTAAAATATTTTTAAATTAACAAATTGCTAGCCAGAGAATGTCTATTAAATTATAAGAGGAAAATACATTGGATGGACCTGATTCACTTCATAGAATCTGCACCAAATCTTTGAGTGTTTTATGGAGCTTACAAACATTCATTAAAATTCTACAATATTTGGAGGTTAATCATCAAGGCTGATTTTTTTTTTTCATTTCTTTATAAAACAAAATTGTGTATAAGTTTATATACTTTTTAACTGTTGACAGACGTGTTTGATTACCGTTATATTTGTGATGCAGAATACTGTAGTTTTAAATTTCCAATTGTGCCAAATTGGATTTTCAGCTAAGACCACATATGTACATAGTGTAAAGTTTGTAGGATGATTAACTAGAATTTTATTTCGTTCACTGATTACTAAGATCATCTTCCTGTAATCCAAGAAAAATGAATAGTTGTAGAAATGGAGCTCACCATAAGCACTTTTTCTAAATATCCAGTGCTCAATTCTCTCTGGCACAGTTGTCAACAGCATGTTCCAGGCTCTGTCTTTTGCCATAAACTGCATTCTAAGCACAATGGAAATGGCATAGAAACGTAAAAGTTAGGAAATTGTGTTATTAACAAGCTGCATTTTTAACCACCGTGGGGGATTTATTTAGACTGCCTAGAGTGCAGAATGTGTTTTTCAATGTAAATAGCTACTAAGAAAAAATTCGGATCCTCAGATGAATATCAGAAATGAGCCTTAACAAAATACTTTTTTGAATATGTACCAAATAAAGTAATGTGGTTTTCCCTGCTCTTTTCTTCTCTCCTTCTTGCTGTCTTTTACTCTTTCTGATGTCATTTTACATCTTTTGTAATGCAGATATAAGATCAGAGAAAACGAAGGGATAGCTGTAGTACAGGTGGAAACAGTTAAAAGAACTGGGTTGGAATGTTAAAACTGATATTTCTCCTTCTCAACATACCACATTAAAAAGTAGTTGGGGGTGCCTGGCATCTTCATGACTAGTAATATAAGTAAATATCAGCAGTATTCAGGATCATTCAGAATTGATGTACATATGGTTTATATATAAATAAATAAATGTGCCTTCAATGTCTTTGTGCATATTACAGATACATAATAGGCAGACATATATATTGAAATCTATGTTTCACATCAAACCTCTACAGCATGCTTCATGAGGGAGACAAGACCCATGTGTTTTGCAGAAGCTTTTAAAGCTGTTTCATTTATTTTATTAGCCTTTAATGAATGTAATTAGAACCCAAGTAATTAAATGCAATTGTGCTCAGTATGTTCCTGTTGTAAATTGCCCTAAACAATGTGCATGGTGTGAACAAATTTGTGGGATTAATAGAGGATAGATAATGTTTTTGGATAGTATTTCACACTAAACGGCCGCAGAGAGAAACAAAGAAGCTGGCGCAGTGTCATTAATCTTAGTCAACTGGCAGTTCTGGTGTAATTTGCATGACTTAGGCAGTGACACAAGATGGGGCTAGCTTGGGATGGGTGTTAGATCACTAGGATACATATGGATTTATTTCTCTTTAGTACTCTGATTTATAAGTAGAAAGAAGTTTCTTTGAAGAAACCGATTAATTCTGTTTTCATTTTTGTTTTTATCTTAAATTAATAGAATTACTGGAAGTATTTTGTATGTGTTCCTTTCGTTTTATAGTTAGCATATTGGTTTATGGATATTAAAAAACATCTGTGCATCCTTGTCATCACAGAAGAAAGGCAGATGTGCTGTGATTGGGTAGTGTGTTGCTAGTGGAATAGATTTTCTTTCTTTGCTCTCTCTGATGTGTCTTGTTTCCTAGCTAAAAAAAAAGAAATAATGCTACAATAAGATACTTAGAAATTAATTTCTGAAAGAACCTTGTAGTTTTCATAGTTAGCATATGCATTTTCATTCTACATTACCTTTGTGGGTTTTTTTCTGAAAATCATTGAATACATGTAGTCTAATTAAGCAAAAGTATAACTCAACAACTGTAAAATACTTCTTATGTTTTAGTAGAGTAATAAATTCTCACAAAATAGTAATGGCCACTGTTGTTAATTTTCACAGGAATTCTTAAAGATCTTGGTTTGGGTTTTCCCCTGAATTGTGAGTAAACAGTGCAAAAGTAATCAAAATTGGGTTAAACATATTAATAATTCTAGCTTTGAAGAAAAGGGTTTTAGCCATCCGTCAATAATGATGGACAGGGTTATGTAGACATTAAAAACAATTTGCTTGTAGCAATTTGGGAAAATGCAAGATACTGAAGATATAGCATGGGTTCTGTGGAATTTAGTAAAGAGAAAAAGCATGTTAGGGCAAAATAATAAAGTAAATAGTAACTGGCTGAATGACTGGAACCAAAGAGTTGTGGTCAACAGAGTTCACTGGTCACCAGTGGTGCTGCCCAGGGCTCAGCACTGGAGCCAGTTCTGTTAATATATTTATCAGTGATCTGGATGAGGGGATTGAGTGCACCCTCCATTTGCAACTGCAAATTTAGCAGATTCCCACCAAGTTCCCTAGAGGGAGTATTGATCTGCTTGAGGGTAGGAAGGATTTACAGAGGGATCTGGACAGACTGGATTGATGGGCTGTGGCCAATGATGTGAGCTTCAACAAAGCAAAGTGGTGGGTCCTGCAGTTGGGCCACAACAACCCTATGCAACACTACAGGCTTGGGGAAGAACATCTGGAAAGCTGCCCTGTGTAAACTGATGTGGCAGTGTGTCCTGGGTCAACTAGCTGAAAGGGTGTTCGATACCACAGTGTGTCATGCCCAGTATATAAACCAGTGGAGTTACCCAGAAGGCCAGGTCGCTGCTCAGGTCAGGCTGGGTATTGGTCAGTGGGTGGTGAGCAATTGTGTTGTGCATTAGTTGTGTTTATTGTTTTCCTTTTCTCCTTTTAGTTTTATATTATCTCCCCTTGTTATTTCCCTTATCATTATTATTACTGGTAGTAGCAGTAGTAGTTTTGTATTATACCTTAGTTACTGGTCTGTTCTTATCTCAACCTGTGGGATTTACATTCCTTCGATTCTCCTCTCCATCGCTCCATGAGCTGGAGGGGAAGAAGTGGGGGAGTTACTGAGCAGCTGCTTGGTTCTGAGTTACTGGCTGGGCTTAAACCACGACAGTGTGTTGGTCAACAGTTGCCTGAACAGGAGCAAGGTTGTGCCCAGGTAGCCAAGAAGGCCAACCGCATTCTGGCTTCTATCAGAAATAGCATAGCCAGCAGGATTAGAGAAGTGATCTTAAGGGCCTTTTCCAACCTAAACAATTCTATAATTCTGTGTGGTACTTAGGGACATGTTGTAGTGGTAGACTTGGCAATGCTAGGTTAACAGTTGGATTTCATGATTTTAGTGTTTTCCAACCTAAACAATTCTATGATTTTATGAAATACACCACTGTGTATTGGATGTAGCCTGGCTAACCTTAATTCTGATGCTTCCCAGCTCCCAAATAGTTAACTTCAGCTTGTTTCCTTAAGAAATCGTGAACATTTAAAGTGGTTTTCCTTGGTAACCTTTTCATTTTAGAAGTGCAGTTAGATTCATAGTTCAGAGTCTTTAGTCTGTAGAATTTTAGTCCACCTAACCTCACTGTACCCAGAGAATTACACCACTTCAGAGAGGCTGCAGTGAAGAAGAGAATGTGGTCCTTTTTATACCAGAGCACAGTATCTATTTTTTTTTCTGTTTTTACAATACATAGTTATTATTATAATATAATCTTCAGTGTCAAAAGTGCTACTGCATTTTAGCCTTTGTACTTGTAAATATGATTTTATCTTTCAGCAATGCAAGTTTTGAAGATGTGCACAGAGGACTAGCTACTGTAGAGAGATCTGCTTATGCTGAAAACTCCTGCAATGGCTCGAGCTCAACTTGCTCATTTTTATGTCAATTCTATAGCTGCCTCAACCTTACTACAAAACATTCTTGGCATTGTATCTTAGCCAAAATATCTTTTGCTGGGGATAATTCAAAACAGAGCAGTATGTTAATCCAAATATTAAGTAATATTTAAAAAGGCTCCTACTGGCATCCATGCAATTGGAACAGTATGGATTTAACTTTGCTTTGGCTTAACAGTTATGTTATTCTTCTCTCTTCTGGAAAAAAAGCACTATTGTGATTTCTTTGAGGACAAGCATAATGTGCAAAACAGCAAAAGTAATTAATAAACAATTCATGAAAGTAGTTGACTCATATTAATATGCCATTGACCCAAGCACCACTGTTCAACATTTAAAGACCAGGGACCATAATATTTATTATGAGGTCAGGCATATCGATATAGCATTAAAATTAATCACATTTAGTACACTGTATAGCAATTATGTTAATGCAAAAAGTATCCCTGTAAATTTTAAGTGGCAGAAAAGTTACGTGATCCAGAATTTCTTATTTTATAATTATGAAAGAATGTAGAGAAAATTATTTATTGGCTCTATTACACAAATGTTAAGAAACAGTGTGTCTGCTTACCTGAACCAGTGAATTCTGTACCAGGGAGTTTCCCTTTTCTACTCTTCAAATTATTAGCTTATTTACTTTTATGTAAAGTTTGGAAAACCTAATCCTTCTCATCCATTATACCAGATTGTTATGAGATGTAGACTTCTGGAAGAATAACAGTATTTCCCAAGATTGTTTTCTCTTGCATCTCGTAGAAGTGTAGAATCACAAAATACCAGGTTGGAAGGGACCTCAGGGATCATTTGGTCCAACCTTTCTTGGCAAAGCATGACCTAGAATAGATGTCTCACCACCCTGTCTAGCCGAATCTTGAAAGTACAATGTTGGGGAATCCACCAGTTCCCTGGGGAAATTATTCCAATTATTGCTTGTTCTCACTGGGAAAAAATTTCCTTTTGTGTCCAGTTGGATTCTTCCCAGGAGTAACTAGTACCCATTGCTCCTTGTCTTTTCCATGTAACTCTGTGTAAAAAGGGAATCTCTTAGCTTCTTTGGTGCCACCATTTAAATATTGGAACATAGTGATAAGGTCTCCCCTGAGCCTTCTTTTCTCAAGACTGAATGAACCCAGTTTTATCAGCCTTTCCTCATCCGGCAGTCTTCCCAGTTGAAATGAAAATCTTACAGTCCTTTCTTCTCTCTAATGGCTCTTTTGTTGTTCTGCATGTATACAGTATCTGTTGTTCCATTAAATGGATTTTTTGTGAGAATAAGAAGGTATGGGAGAAGAGACAAGTACATCTTGCCTGTCTGTTTACAACTAACAGAACTGTATTTTGATGTGGATAAGTTTAGAATTTACTTGTGAGACCAAAATAGAGCTGAAACTTGAGTTCACTTTGCTTTAACTTAACAATAGTATTTTTTTTTCCTATTGCTTTGGACTGTATTCAGTGATTAATTCTATCACAGTTTGAGGTAAATGGGAAAGATAATTTCTTATTACACATGAAAAAGCTAAGACCACTGGTAAGATCTCCTAGATTCCATGCTGATTCAGATGTCCCAGTAATGTTCTAATTTTTGTTGTGCAGCTAATTCTAATCTCAGTGCTCGTATGTCTAGTTTCACCTAGTTAATGGTTTTATATCTATTCCCAGGCATTTACACTTCAGTGGCTTTAAGGAGATGTGAAAGCTATAGCCAGGGGTTGTTGCAGTTTACTAACTTTGAAATAAATAGGATATCTAGGAAAATTAAAATTTCCTGGTGATCCTAAGTGGTAACATTTTGTACCTTCATTTTCTGGAATTGAAAAGATAATAACTGTAACAGAGGCCAGTTTTGTTGTTGATCTAAGTGGGGAGAATTTTTGGTGTATTTAGTTTTGTATTCACATTTGTTACCTTGACAGCTGAAATTGCTGTCACTGTTTCATTAACTCATTTTCAAAATTCATTTCAAGACATTAACTTGTATTAGCTATTATTTATTGTTAGGTTTAGATTTTATTCTGTGATTAGATAGTAATCTTATTAAATGCTTTCTTGTATTAGCAGTTATAATTTTATTATTAAATGTGGTTTCTTAGTTATTAAAGTGAAGAATGTTCACATGGTGTAAGGTAAATATTAACAAAGAGATGACCTCACTGAATAGTTAAGAATGTTTGAATCATTACATATTGACCTAAACCAGGTGAATCTATAGAACTTGCTGGCCACCGCGAGGATTGCTTTCTTCTCTTGTCCTAAAAAAATTGGCGTGATAAGAATGGAAATGCAATAATTTCCAGGGTGTTTTTTAACTACACTGACATTCGAAGTGCTCCTGTACCTTTCACAAAGGGCAAATGCAATATGTAATACTAAGCTATATTTGCTTATTGTTATTAATACTAAAATTTTTGTTCTGCCAACACGGTATTTAGATGTCTGCATGCATGTGCACACGTGGGCACAGGAAGAAACAACCAATATTTACTACTGGCCTAAACTGTGCTGTAGTGAAAGCTGTACTTCTGTAGCAAACAAATTGGGAAAAGTTTTGAGGCAACATTCAATACCAATTTAAAACAGCTTCCTGTTTCGTTTATTTGTCATCCTTCAACAAGTAACAGTCCCACTGGGATGCATGAGTGTAAACAGTTCAAAGGACACATCTTTGTGATCAACTACTTTTTTAGTCATGCAGGTTCTAAACATTGATGTTGTTTTAATATGCTTGGGCTGCAAAAATGTTGGTATAGATTTCATGAGAAATCCCATTTTTATTGTGGAAGAAATAGATTTATCATTACAAAACTCTTTGCACACGAATGAGGCTCTTTAAAATAACTTGGCAGGGAAATAATCATAGTTAAATGTTCACTGTGTTTACTCTTTATCATAAAATGCAGACCTTTCCCTGTCTGTTGATCTGGTAAAGTACTATAATTGAAAACAAAAGTTGCATGCCCAGCACACAATTCCACATCTGTCATGCTGCTTTCTCTATGCTAGTAGATGGCAAAGCACAACCACTGGTATCTTTGCTAGTAATTAATGAAATCTGTTAAGTGGAAAAAAAACCCTACCAGAAGTATAAATCTTAAAATACCATTCAACATATTTGATTAAGCATAAATAAGTTATACATATTTTATATAATGTTTATATTGTTTCATTGTAATATTTAGCTTAGCACTTATTTTCAGAATGGTTTTTTTTTTCTTATATTAAAAAGTTCCCAACTCAATTAAAAATTATCTTTATAGTCCCTGTTATAAATAAGGAGTGGACAAGAATACAAGTGGTTGTCAAAAGGTGCAGTCTTTTGTCTCTGTATATTCAGCCCAGCTTCAGTTATGCTTTTTGTTATAGTTGGCGATCAGTAGAATAATAAGAATAGAGCTAGTTTAATTTCTTAACTTTCATGGGGTTTTGTTGTGTGGGGTTTTTTTTTGTTTGTTTTGTGGTATGCTTTTTGGTTGGTTGGTTGGTTTTTTCTTCGTCTTCTGGTTTTTTTTTCCTTCTTTCTTGGGCTGAATGTGTTTTTATAAAATAAACCCACCAACTGGAACAGAAATGGGATTCAGTGGAAACTTTTTCTCAAGCGTATCCACTTTAATTTATGATACATTTATGTATATGATACAGATACATTTAATTTTAGGGCCAGGGCAGAATTTTCTACCAAACTGACAAAGGTTTCTAAATAATCAGTTGTCTGTTGGCCAGGGTATTTTATTTCCCTGCTCTCTAAGTCTGGGTCTTTAATCTGTGTCACCCATCTCTCAAGTGTGAAAAGCTAACTTTCCAGCTAGTGGCATGGGGGGTGGTGGTGGTGGTGGTGGTGGGTGGGTGGTGGCTTTTTTACTCCTCTGTAAGCTAACTTTCAATTAGTCCAGGAGATAGATTCAAGAATTCAGCAGTGAGATGTTCACCTATCTCTAAATTTCTGGGTGGATACCACTGTTGCCTGTTATATTGCCAGCAGTAATTCCTGTTCCCTGAATTAGCAACTTCCAGCTGTGTGTCTAGCTATGTGCAATTTTGAAATGTCTTAATACTTCTCTAATGTATTGCATTTGGAAAGCTGCTGTCTTATACGCAGTAGGATGGTTCAAGCACAGACAGTTTGATATGGTTGCTCTGGATAAGCAATTACTTAGTGTCAAGTCACCCATTTAAGATACTGCAAAACAGTGACCCAGACTTGGTCTTACAAGTGTTAAAGGAGTGTTCTAAATTTATACATCAGACCATTACTGATAGACTTCAGTTAACACTTCTGATAGCTGTACAGAGGCTGGGATTACTTTATGCCAGTGTCTCATCACAAAGCTACAACTATAATAAAGGGCTTGCTAGGCTACCTGCTCAGTTTGATGCTGTTTTAAGAAGTTATATGGCATAGAGATAAGTTTGTTTGGTTTGTTTTTACTGTATTTTCTGCAATAATTTTACCATGCTATCAATTTTTAGCCCAAAAATAAAGTGACTTCACATTTTTACCTATCCTGAGAAATAAAATCAGTAGCAGAATAATTGTAATTTTTCAGAAGGATTGTCTGACTAGTCTACTGAATTTCATGGCTTCCTAGGGCAAAAACCTTTTTCTTATTTGTAGGTTTACAACTGTTTTGCCTCAACTTCTAGAAGCATTTTGTTTCAGTAAATTTCATACTCAACACATTGGTCTGAAGTAATACTCTTACTGCTTTTCCAGATTTGTCTCAAGATCAAGGTTTTCAACTCCCTCTTAATGTTAAAATACATATATGGGTCTACTCTTTCCAACCTTTGCCGCTCTTGCTCAAGGGAGTTAGAAACTCAGATTAAACCTGATGAAAAATAGTGGTTCTCCAACTGTCATTCTTCTGAGCTGTAGAGTAGGCAACGAACCTTTACCATTTCTTGCATCACCTTTTCTGGATTTTATCACTGTATAAAATAATATAATGCCCACTGGAATCTGTGAGAGTCTTTCCATTGATTTTAGCATACAATAGAAGCAATCCCCAATGAGAGAGAGCCTGCAGCTGTGAATCTACATGTGCAGTAGGAAATGTCAGCTTGCAGATCCAGAAGAAAAGACATGAACTGAAGTCTTTTGGAATTTCTGCCCTAAGACCTATCAACTGTTTTCTGAACCACGAAGCAGAGAGCTGTTTGTGTTTGTTACTACTTTTTAATTCCTGTTGGCAGTGACATGCAGACTATGAAATGTGTTAGGCTTGATTTACATAAATCAGAAGGTTGTCAGCATCTTCCTTTTAGATGTCTATGTTGCCTTAAAATCCAAACTGATGACCTCATTGTAACACAAATAAATAGTGTTGGTAAATGTTATTATAAATATCTTCCATTACTGAACATACAGATGGAAATGCAAAGTTAAAATTTGTGGTTTTTTTTTCTTACATACCCTATTCTTTGTTTATTTTTGAGACCTTTTTCCACTAGCCAAAAAGTTTTAATGTCTGTGTTTCACAATGCTTAACCACATTCACTAAACTTGATCTTTTGCTTAAAATAAAATTTCTGTATTGGTGTACCTCAGTGTAGCTGTACATGTACAACTTTGAAGCCCTCTAGCTGTCCGCCATAATGAAACCAAAAAGAGAGGAAAAATTTTAATCTCTTAATTCAGTGGGTATTTCTCTATGTCACCAAGGATCAGGGAGGACTGACATATTGTAGGAAACAGGAAGAGAAATGGGCAAATATTGCAATTATAATCAGAAAAGTTCTGGATAATTTTATGACAGCAAAGAATGTATTTATTCATATTAGTAGCATACTGGGATTACCTAGTTGATTAGATGTGTTGCCAAGACACTTTTTATTAGGCTTGGTTGGTTTTTCTTGTCATGAGGCATTAACTCCATGTGAAGGGAAGTTACTGCACTAATGACTTAGTGATTTGATTCTCTGGTTTACTCTACAAATTTTCTAAATCATAAACCCTATTTTTTTCTAGATTTCAGGATAAAAAATTTTCCATAAAGTGCTTGATTTTCTTGAAATGTTAAACTTTATACAAGTCTATTTAAAAGAATTTCAGTTTGTCAGAGGTATGGTTATAAAAATTATCAAAATACTTATTTTTGTTAGCACTGGTATGTACCATTTTGCAAACTGAATATCTGTAATTTTTACTGCAAATGCGTTACTGTTTCCCCTTTCTGTATTTAGGTAGCTGATTGTTGAGCTACTAGTGGGTAGGTTTCCATGTTCAGATCTGTTTTTAGTGTTCTCCTCTAACTAGTGGATACTATCAGTTATGTGAAATAATCCTTTCACTTTCAAAACAAACTGTGTTTAGCTCTGGACTTTTTAAAATGAAACTTTACTTTTCACCCTTACAAATGATCCCTTTCCAAATTCTTCCTCTTCTTGCTTTTAAAATAATGAAAAGACAAAAAGACTATGCTTGTAATTAAAAGTCATTTTTAAATAACCTCAGAAGATTGTTTCTAGAAATCAAAACATCTTTATGGTCCCATTTCTAAAGAAAGAAAGACAAGTAACTGGGATCTTGTACACTTTACTGTAGTCTACATTAATTACCTTCTATTAAAAAATGACAAAGACCTTTTTGAAAGGGAATCTGGCACTCTTTCCACAGAAATGATGGCAGACGCCCTACTCTCTGCTGATTTCTTGACACTTCTAATTACCTGTATTCATTTGAAATCGTTTCCTTTGTAGTGAGTTATTGGCATGATTTTCAGAGAACAAGAGGGAAATGGAAAACATTTTAGCAAATTAAGAAAAAAAAATCAACAGTATCATTGTTTGCAGCTTTTGTTGAAACTACCTATGTGAGTCATTTGAGGGACATGAAGGTAAATGAAAGGTTATACTTTGCCCTGCACGTTGTCGCTGGTATTTGTAATGTCAATAACTGTAAAAGGTTGTCAGGAAACTGGAGAGATAAAGGTCAATAGCAATGACAAATATATCATTGTATGTGTTTGAATATGCAATATCAGCCTAATCTCATGGTAGAGTTTTTCACACCCTGGAAATATCAATCAGGTGCTGTATCAGAACAAACCATTGTTTTCCATGCACCTAGAATTAAATCTGAGATGGGTAGATTTAAGTTTTAGCATGTGCACACTGCTTTTTCCAGTTTGTTTAGGACAAACAAGTTGCTCTCTCAAAAAGATACTTTCCATGAAATAAAACACTAACAGATTTTTTAAAAAGAGTATCCTAGTTTCTTTTATTTGTTACAGGGTATTGAATATTAGTTTCTGTTTAAGACCTGATTGCCACTGTTTTCAAAATATTTTTGCAAACCATGTCTTTCTGATCGCTGTGTGTAAATCCATTTTTTTTTTTCATATGCTGCAGCAGGCAACAACATCTCACACAAAAGTTCCTATTACAGAGATAAACCGTTATTTTTTCACAAACTGCATCAAGATTTCAGAGCTCAGTTAAAAGCAACTACAACCTACAGTTAAATGAAAGTGTAAAGGAACAGTCCTTCTGGGAAAATCAGCTTAGTTGAACACATCAACGCACCAGATTCTAAGTTGTTAGAAATGTGGATCCTGATTTAGGAAAACCTAAATTTGACCTATAGGATAATACCAGCTCACAAGTCATTACGCTACTGTGTCATTTTCTGTGATTATACAAGCAGGGAAAATCAAGAGATGAAGAGCAAGGAAAAAAATTACATCAGAGAGCCATGTGACATTGAAAGTAAAAGCAGCAATTAGTTCTGTGAGAATCTTGAGGTAGGAAAGTAGGGAAGGGATGCAATAGTATGAGGGTGAATTCTGATAATAGCAGGAAGGAAGTATTGCAACAAAATAAAGTCTTATTTTAGAGGCAGTTGGAAGAAGTACTCTTTCTGGGTACAGCATTTGAAAAAAGGACTAGGAAGCTAAGGGAAAAGTCAGCACAAATAATGTATTAATTAAAGACATGAAGTCAAATATAGAAAAAAAATGTGCTGAAAACACACAGTAAAGGCGCAGTGGTATTCCTGATGGAGAATCCAAGCATCAGCCTGTGTGAAACATCTGTGAATCTGATTTTTTAAAAATAAACCAACTATAAAAATATTTACTATCCCTCAATTAGTGATTTTACTCATACCCCAAATACTAGTTCCTTTTACAAGATGCTAATACTTTGAACCTTTGTACTGCTA
The DNA here is from genome assembly GCA_017639245.1 of Myiopsitta monachus. Classification (NCBI taxonomy): domain Eukaryota; kingdom Metazoa; phylum Chordata; class Aves; order Psittaciformes; family Psittacidae; genus Myiopsitta; species Myiopsitta monachus. Next base: position 25,370,108 of record CM029924.1, read on the forward strand.
AGCTATCACTTCTGTGAAGCGTCCCTAAAATTCTGAGAACTTCAGCACAAAACTGTAAGGACTTCAGAGTCATTTGCTGTGGAGTGAAATGAGGTTTCAGGCTTTATTCTAGTTACTGTGTTTTATCTATTTAGTAACTGATTTCAGTAACATCAGTTGCTTCTGAGCACATTTTGCCTTTTAGGATTTGGATTTTAATTTAGAAAAACACTTTCATGTGCTTAATTATTATTTCAAAATGGATCATAAGTTTGTGCTCTTCAGCTAAGCATTTAAGAGTATATTTGTATACTACCATAGTTCAGAGGGTTTGAGGAAATGACTGAAGAAATCCACTGTTGGCTGAAGTGTTTTCCCTGGGTCATTTTCTAGAAGTCCTTTTGACCTCCAAATACATTTTTTTCTTGAGAGTAAACATCTTAGCTGGGTTTCCAAGGACATAATAATGACTGAAAAAGTAATACCCTCTGTTGCATTCGTAGAAGTGAATGCATCCCTGCCTAATTTTAAAATGTGTCTCCTAGGCAGTTTGAAATATTTTTTGAAATCTGCAAAACAAAAACATCCCATCTCATATGAAATGTTACTGTTCTTGAAGTATCACAGCTTAATGTAGTAGCTTGTTTTTCAGTCATGTGATATATGCACTCACCTTGAGGGAAACTTCAACTGAACCAGTTACTGAAATACAACACAAATTAAAAAAAAATTCCAGTACTATCTGGGAAATGGGCTTTTAGTTCTCGACTGTCCATTGCGTATGCTGTTCACCTATGAATTTTAGCATATGTTGAAATTTTTGTCTCATTTGTTGAAATTTTGCATGTGGTATCTGATACAAATTATTAGAGATATTTAGAATTAATATAGATGATTTACTTTTTTTCCTCTTCTTCTCTCTCCCTCTCTCCCTTCTCCTTCCCTGTCTCTCCTCTTTTGTTCTTCCTACCTTCTCTCACTCTCTTTTCTTTCCTTCAGTGTTACAGTACAAGAGTAGGCTTTTCAAGCTCAGGGTGTTTGTTTATCTACCTGGTCTGTGTATTTGTTACACATACATTGCTTCATTAGACTTCCCTACTCTTTTTTGCACACACATAAAGGTATGGCAGTTAAGTTTTCCATTTGAAAACAGGCCTATTCCTTATTATAGAACAACAGATTTACTGTTTTCACTCAAATGCATAATTATATCATTGTCCAAGGTCTGTTAAATACTCAAGCTCGTGACACTGCTATGAGATGACTGCAATTATAAAGCTGTGAGGAGACAAGAGTTCCATTGCTGTTTTGAATCTGCATTTTACCACTCTGGAATGGAAATAATCTTCCAGCAATTGCAAACTCTTTGTGTGTTTTTGTGTGCAAGAGAAGCAGAAAAGAATTCACAATGTGCTACATAGCTATCAGATAATCTCCTATGTATTGTGAAATATATTACTGAGGATTAGATGCTCCCAATATCTAGAGAATTTCTAGGCTGAAATGCGTTCGTTGCTTTGGAAATGAAAAATTTTGAACTACTTCTGAAATACTCATTTACTTCCTGTACTCATCTGAGCTGAAGGACCTATCAGCCTGGTGGATTCCTCTGATTTTATTAGCTTTGTATGTTTTCAATTTAAGCTCTGAAAGTTCTGTAACTGCAGTACCTGAACCAAACTTTCTAGTATGTGGGATACTATTTGGAGTCCATGGCTGATCTGCCAAATGAAGAAAAAGCATATATCATTACTAGCTACAGGATTTTGATACTCTTTTCCAGATAAAGTAGTGCTGTACTTCACTTTATTTTGCAGAATTCAGCACATGAATACTGGAATCTAGTATGAACTTTTGAAATTGCCGTGCTCTTGAGTGAATACTACCTTTGTTGTCATCTAAAAGGAGTGTGCCCGTGCATTGATATCAGGCCATAATAAAGCAGATCTTTCCTAACAATTTTCTAAAGTATATTAGTCCTTAAATTCTACACACTTATTTCTATTGCTTAATAAATATCACAATATCTTACATTATCTAATAATTTTACTGCCAGGTAAACTACCAGTATTATGAAGGTCAATTTGTATGTTTTCATTAATGTGTAATGTTGAATACCTTTCAGAATGTCACGGTATTGTAGAAGTGCTGCTAATAAATTATTTCACACTTGAATTTATTCTTAATAAAGGGAAAGTGCTGCATGTTTGAAAATACGTGGATATAAATATAAAAGACCTAAAAATAGACTCATGCAGGTGTCTCCCAGTTTCCACCTTGCTGCTTAATGCAGAATTTTAGAACCCTCATATGTGAAATGATTTTTATTTAGAAATGTGTATTTGTGATTTCTTTTTTGACAAAGAAAAGCCTTTTGTTCTGGCTTCTTCAACAGAACCTCGTTCTGTGACTTTCTACTGTCCCCTAGTGGCATTTTAATCTTTGTAACTATTGTGATATTTCCATTCTGCATTGCTTCTGTGCTTTTCTGTTTCCTTGCGACTATCATTAACAAATATTTAAAATACTATTAACCCATCAACTGACTATGGAAGCAATAACATTGCTCTTTAGCCCAAGCGGTCCTTTCAGATATTTTAAAATGAATGAAACCATATGCTATCTATATAATGCATTACTTCATTACAGTAAACATTTCAGATTTGCAGAATGTTAGCACAAACCTGATGAAAGAAGTATGTTATTAGTTGTGATGAGCCTATACGTACCCCACAGTAGCTAAAATGTAATTTGTGAGAGGTTAGAGAATTATTGCCAGTAGTCTTAGAGCACACGTTCTATTCCTTTTATTTTCTCCTTTTAAACTCACACTGCATTTCCATTAGTTTATTAGCAAATTTACTAGAGACCTCAGTGTCACTTTTACATCAAATATGAATGTATTACAGAGAAGTACTATATTAGTAGCTATCTCACCTGATAGCTATTGAAAATGGACTTCTTAAGTTTTCCGTATGTTTTACATAAATGCACACATTTGATAGCTTTTGCTTTCTTAAATGCTCAGTTGCCTTTTCTTTCTTGTTGGTGCATATGTGTATATCTCCTTATATCTCCTTTCTTTCTTCACGTTCAATAGGTCTCACACACCTTTTCTCAATTTCATCTAGTTTTTTATTTGGATATGCTGATTTATTAGTTGTTTGTTTTTTGTTTTTGTTTTTTTTTTTTCATTTTGTGTGCAATCAGAGGCAGACTACTGTAGTCCTTGCTGTCAGGTTTCAATAATTAGTTCTCCCATGCTGATCATACATTTAAGTTTGCACTAAATACTAGAATATTTCTTTATCTGAATTTATGTATGTATCTACATAAAAAGACTGGACAATAGAGGTTGTGTACACATAATTCTGTAGTGATGAGTCACATTTAACAGAAGAGATAAGTTCTTCCTCAGATTTGGAAAATCTGAACAGAACATTTGAGAATTCCTTTAGTGTAACCGAAGAAATTTTGAATGAAGGTGCAAAAAGCTACTTTTTTTCCCCAGAAAAACCCTGTAGATGCATACACATATGCACATACATTCAGAATTAAAAGAATGAAAACTGCTTTACTTCTTTTTTTAAAACTTTCTATGAGATTAACAAAATAGAGGTCAGGACAAGAAATGCCTGTTTACTATATACCGTACTATTTTTAGTTGATATAATGAAATTTGGCCCATTAACTTAGCATTTTAGGAATCAGAGAGGTAAACATTGCATTAATGACTTATTGGCACTGTCTCCTAGAGTATTATGGTTATAATAACTGTCACACTAAAACTGCTGGTTTATGCTTTTATTTTGAACTGAAATGAAGGCAGAATCCCTTCAGCCATCATATTTTCTTAAAATGGTTCATTATATGCTATATGTCTTAGTCTGAAAATAAGAAAGAATATGCTGTGACAGTTTTTGCAAGTTATATTCATAAAAAGACAAGAAGGATTGGTGCTGGCTTTTGAGCCTTGTCTGTCTTCAGTAGTCATATTGCAGTTCTGTGTAGATCTGCTTATCCATCCTTAGGTTTGATTAAGATATCCCAAAACAAAGCCCTAGAGTGCTGTCGCTTTGGGCACAAACACAAAAAGATGCAACCAATGTTAACATTCTGCTTAATATAATTTTTCAGATGTGGAAAGAAGAGATTTTTAAGGCACTCAGATTATACAACGAGGCTTAAAATCTCTTCCCCTTTATTTGATCTTTTTCATAAGATGTGGTGCAGCTTTTAAAATTGCTTCAATACTATTTTTTTTTTCAAACTGTAATATGTTAAATTGAAATGTAGAACTTCTGCAGTTTGCTTTCTCACAATTTTTTTGTGTCCTTTACATTTTTTAGAATAATCCTTCACTAAGGAGATTTTTATTAAGATACTGCTGCTGTGTTATGGGGAACACCGGAACTGCTTTGACAGGCTAAAATGGAATGGAAAATATTCTTTAAAATGTTGTGTAGCTTTGTTTTAGCAAAAGACAGCTTGTTGCTAGCCTTCATTTAACCAATAAAATTATTTATATCCTTTTTATTAGGAGGTTGTATACTTATGGCTTTCTAAAGAATTTCCTGAAAAACGCTTGGTATAGGTTTCCCTAATTATTACTAAGATAATACAGAAGATTAGATGGCTTCACTGTAAATCACTAGAACAGTGTAACACTATCAGTGGCCTGCTTCCCCAAAATTAGTTTTCTCCAAAACATCTAATAAAGCTAAAGCAGTCTCACATTTTTACAACTCAGGAGACTATCTAAACAGAATGAACAGATTTATAGGGTTATTTTTAGTATGTGTCACTTGCATTACAGTTTACATTTGCTTTTGAAGCTTATTTGACATTCTTGGTAAAAAAATATAGTCAGAATTCTCATTAAAGACCTTCATAAAGTACAGTCTCAATAGGGTTGTTACCTCTCCCCAAAAAAATGGGGAAAAACCCCAAAAGATGCATGTGCGCATCATGTGGCTTGGATTCGATGTTTTGGGGTTTTTTTATTGCTATTTAAAAAACAAATTGAAACACCTGCAGATGAATGTATAAAGAATGTTTATATAAATAATTGCTCAACTCACAACTAGGCTGAGTAACTAAGGATTTTGTCAGTGTGCAGTATTTCACAGAGCAACAGGTAAATGCCGACATGTCTAAAATGGTAATTATTTTCTTCCATCACTGTAAGCAATAATTGTTTATTGAGGTAAAATAAGTATTAAGTTCTTGAAATGTAGAATGTTGTGTTTTCTGAAAGCCATTCTTCTGTGAATTAGCTATATATAAAAGGTTATATAAGATTCTGACATGTGATGCTAAGTATATTTCCTGCAAATACAATGCTGTGCTCTATGATGAAATGCAGTTATAGACATATATCTTAAATCCAGCTGGGAAAAAGGGCCTGTGTGTGTGTGTGTTTAATAGCACATTGCTTTTGTATTTAGTTTTTGCAAATATTTATATGAAATACGGAATACTGAGGAGATAAAACTGAATCCATGTTTAACCAATTTGTATATTCTTTCATATTTATGGAAATATTTTGATGTCGTTAAACTATAAAGGAAACCTAAACCGACATTGCTATTTTTTGCCTTCTGGACCTGTCATATTAATCAGGTTAGTGTAAAACTGAAGAATAAGGAAATGCCTTATCTGTAAATATCACTCAGCTGTAGAATTCAAGTAGGTCTTAAATTTCAGGGTATGACAACAAACAGGAATTTTAGGTAGACAACTCTGATAAGATTATTTTAGAATATGCTTTCTTATAAACTGCCAGAGTGCTAGTGTTAGTTGAATTGTGAGAAAAATTACGTTTCCTTACAGGCTAACTTCTTTTCATATGCACACACTTGCACGCAATTCTCTAGGCTTCTAAAAATCAGTTTGCTGTAACAATTTTTAAGTATTAAAAGTCAATGTACAGCACTTAAACATTGAAACAAGTAATTTCTGTAAATGTATCTCTTGACAGATTGCTTTCTACAAGGCTGGATGGAACTGGAAGAATAAAATGACACAGTCAGGCTAAAAGGGTAATATTAATCATATCTATGGTGCAGAGGAAATTGAGAGAACTTGGAAGGGTTAAAAGTGGGCTGGTTTCTTTCCAGACCTGTATTTAGAAGGTTTTGTTGTATCTGGCGAAATATTAATTCAGCAAAGTATCAAATGGTTACTGTAGTCTGCCAGAAAATTGTGTATGAAGCAAAAAATTACTAGGTTCATAAAAGCTGATAAAGGATTACAACACAGACAAAGCCATTTCAGATTTGCAGCTCCAACCAGACATTTTTTTATGTTTTACGAAGAAGTACAATTACATTTTGAATGACCTTATGCCACAATGATGATATAAAGAACAGATTTGTCTCTGCTAGCTTTTATATCCTATATACATTAGTGCATTTCAGTTGGTGTAGCTGTGAGTGTTTATCTTTGTCAATTTTAAGATATGATTTAAGCTCAAATGTCTTTCAAATGTGATACTGTACTTACTCTGTTCAAATAATAAAAATAATTTATTGCAGTAATCTGGATTTATGTCTTTGTTAGTTAGAGTAAATATATAGCCTCTATGGGATTCCCTTTTGCCCCTTAAATTCCACAGTGCTTTAAAATGTACTTGTGATTTAAAGTTTAGTGTATTTTGCATAAAATGCTTTAAAATTTACGCTGAGGAGCTAAACTTAAATGTATTGTTGAAAAGCTACACAAGTTATGTCAAAGTATCAATTGCAGTTCTAAATTGAGCAGAGTTAAGATAAGCTGATTAGACATTTGAAATCTAAAAGGCTGACAATATATGTTATTTATATTATATACATGTTATTATAATCAAAACATGGGAGGTGTTGAAAAGGTTTTTTTTCTACCTGGTACATCTTTTATTCTTAATTTCTGAACTACTGATTTCTGTTTGGTGTTAAAATCTCTCTGTGATTTATAGTCTTGAATAATCTTTCCTTCTTCCTTTCTGTTGTGTTCATGGTAAACCCACAGCTATTCATCTGTCTATATTAATGAATCAGTACGAAAGTAGAGAAAATAAAGAAAAATTATCTCATTAATTGAAGATGATCTTGTATTTTATTGCAATGAGAAATCTAAACACTGTTCCACACTTTTTAGGAAAATCTGCTAATTTTTTTTGACTAACAAAATCTAATGCATGTAGAAATGTTAGCTCTAACTGAATCACTTATTGCTTTTTACAGATAAGCTTTTTCAGCAAAAAGTTTAATGACAGAAGCAATGAAAGAATATCCTTTATTAGAAGAGAACTAGGCTGCTGTACCTTACAAAATAATTATGTCTTGCTTTGCAGTTTAGTGCGTTCTGTAGCATGAGTTAAATTTATGGAATTACCAAAAAGATTATATGAGTATATAAGCATAGTTAACCTTCATTTCAAAGATGGTAATGTAGCTGCAAACAGTGCTTTTAAAATGGGGAATGGAGCTTTTACCTGTTTTGAACCAGCTACATTCAGTTATATGTACGTATATAAAAATATATATTCTGGAAAAAAAAAGTTCTGAAAACAGTTGGTCTTTTTTTTTTTTTTTACTTTTTGGCATAAATTGTGGCTTTTATCCTGTTAGTTCAAGCTAGGCTAAACTTATTGATTCATTTTAGTATTCTTGCACTACCTATTTGTACCTATAACGTCAGTATTGTGCCCACTGCAACGTGGATAGTTTAAACACAGGCTGACACCCTAAATAAGCAGGTATTAAGTTAGAAAGTATTTTTAGTAACTTTATTGTGCAGTCCTCTATCTAGGTATGCTTTTAATTAAACACTAGTCCATAAATAAGCAAATAATAGAAGTTAGCGGAGAAGCAGTTGATCTAAATCATGACAGTAGCTCATTTATCTTTGTCCTAACAAGACAATAGGAAATGACACTAAGCCGTTGTTTTCTATGCATTAAGATTTCCTTCTTAAACAAATGCAATTGAGGCAGTTTGTTTTTCAGCGACAGCCCAGCACGCAATGCCAGTGGCCAGAGTTTTGTCTTGTCTTCATCCAAGGAAGGATTAATCTTTGTGATGGTGCAAACAAAATGTATGTCTGAGGTCAAAGTGCGGGTTGCCTTTTGGGATCTGCATTACATTAATGTCATTTTTGGATTCCTGACGTTAATCAAAACCAACACCATAAAGCGTCACTTAGCTAATTTGTGTATTATTGTCAATGTTACCATTAATTATGCGTTTGTGAGGAAAAAGAGGATTAATGAGATGTCACAGGTAATTTACAATGATCAGGCTCCCCAGGACATTAAGAAAACACTAGCTGTGTAAGATTACCATTCAAATGTAATCATGCCCATGCAGGAAAGTCTTTGATAAGTCTCTGAACCAAGGTTTTCTCTAAGTATGAAATATATTTTATTTTGGCTGTAGAATGTTTATTTTGACGTAAAAGTAGTGTAGCAGTTTGGTTTTTTTTTAATTGAGCTATCTATTGAACACAGTAACAAAGAACTGGTATCATGTTTTTAAGTAGAAAATCCTTGGAAAAATGTGGTTTGTTGTTTTGAATTGCTGAGATACTCATTTCACTGAAAAATTTCTACATTCAACATCAACGAGAACAAAGTCTTGTTAAAAGTGCGAGATTATCAAGAGATGATGCCATCTTTAACATATAGCTACTACAGTACGATACTATTATAGAAGCACAAATAATGAACAGCATGTATGCTTACATATTTACAGTATATGTGGCAAGTATCACCTGTAAGTGCTAAAGTCAAATTTTAAATGAGATGAGCTTGTCCATTTATTAAGTAATGACTATATATTCTATTGATGCTGCGGGTTTTATACTCTGTTACTAATTTATTAATGCATTTTAATAAAAAGTTTATAGAAAAGTTGTTTATAGGACAATAAGTAAAATTTTGGTCCCAATTAACAGTAGTTCCCCAAGATAAGGGACTAATTTTACTTAATTTCATAATTGTCTATGTAGAGCTCATTCTGGTTGAAAACTGGATTTGTATTGATTCCAATTAACTTACTGAACTTGTATCCTATTGAACAAGGTTTTCTAATAAATCCTATATTGGTGTCTGTTTCTGACAATGATTCCTTTATTACTTTAAAGGTCATATGGAAATAAGAATATTGAAGATGACAAGTGCTTAAAAGTTGGGGTGTGTGGTTTTTTTTTTTTTTTTGTTCTGTTTTTTAGTTTTTTTGTGTCTCTCATTTAATCCGTCATAATTTCCTCTCAAATTACCCTGGAATATGAAGAAGTATTATCAACAGTAATTCAGATCAGCAATTATTTGTGCGTATGCAGTGTTTAATTTTGTGATTTTTCCCCACTCCCCCGTAGGTAGTTTTTATACAAGGTTTTAGTATCTTGTGTCTTTCTTTCAGTAGATAAAACATGGCCTTAGTACTTCTGTGTATACTTATACTTTTTCTGTATATAACCTAATACCATTGAACTCTTAAAGGAAATTATATCAGATTGCCTCATAAGTAAATATAGAGCACTTAAAAATAAGTACACTATAATATATTAACTTTTTTTTTTTTAAGTCAGTTTATTGTTGGTCAAATGCTGATGCTTTGGAAACCAGTTCTAATTTTTGTCTTTTCATGATTTCAAACTGTGGCAAGTTTAACAGCCTTCTCATTGTTTTAATCTTCTCCTCAAAATATCAACAGTGGACACCACGGACTGCTTTCATCTTTATCCTCGACTGGCTTTTTACTTCTCTGCTGAAGCTGCCAGGAGGAAGGGATTTTTTTAATGGTGGAAAAGCAATTGCAATTAATATTGGGGTATATCCCACTCAGGGTCTCAGTCATACTTAGGACCCCATAGGTCAAAGGACTCTGCTTGTATAAAACACTGCTTCCAACATGAAGCCTTAAGGATGTACCACACCAGAAAGTGGCAATTGGTAAGACTTAAGTCAGCTTCAGCCTGCTACTGCCAAGCAAGAGCCATAAACAGCAAGAGGCAAGGACTAGATCTGGAGGTTGCAGACTGACATGTGAAGAAAGTGAAATCAACTCTGTATTTTGCTCAGGACATGTTTAAGAGTATGGACTACTTTCTACATAAAAAAAAAGTCTCTTCTGAAGAAGAGAGCATGTTTTTATTTAACTTTCCAATCCAGGGCATAAAGTAGATATAGAGGCATGCTACCTACAGCTGCTGCTAACCACTTGACATAGTATATTAGCTACATTAAAAAGTTTGAAATAGAACACAGAAGATAACTCATTAAACACTATTTTAAAATAATTAGCATGATATTGTACAACAGCTAGAATAAAGAGGGAGTGATTAAACAAGCCTTTAATGCTTACAGCTAGATTTGGAAGGATTTATGTATAAACTGCATAAAAGCTTGTAGTTGGATTTGCAATATATCATGTAAAACTGTCACTTCTTCATGTAATTATTGATGATTGAGATACTAAGAAGTAATTGCAGACTTGAGAATATAGTTCTGCTGTATATTGGAACAGGGCAAGAAAATTGAAATGAATTCTAGATCTGCTGAAAATTGGTAAAAAGTTGTTTCTGGTAACATTAAAACTACTCAGTCAACTTAATTTGAAGTAGTTGTATAATTCTGGGGGAATTCTTACACTTTTAGCAACTGAAGCTATGTCATTCAACTGAATGTGGAACTTGGAGATTCCATTTTATTTTGAGGAATTTCATTTCACCTCCCAGGAAGACACCAGATTTTACCAGAATTTTTGCAAGAGAGAAATTTGTGTGCAAGTATTCCATAGCAATTTGTACAACTGCAACAAAAAATGAAGGGATATTAGCATGCTCTTTAAGAAAGAGCACATAAATATATGCTGTGAATGAGGTCTCAGATCTTTCCCATCTTTGCCCATAATTCTGTTCCAAAAAAAATTTGTCAACAATTCAGTCTCCCCATGTTCCACTGCTTGAGGCAGTTTATGTAGACATATACATAAGTAAAACAGCAAATAAGAGATCTGGTGCTTATGTACTCCTTCACTTGCCTTTGTATGAAAACAGGACAGAGTCAGTATAAATTAAATGAGAAATTTGTATCACCCAGAATTATCTATGTCCCTATAGAGGTCTGGGGCAATCTCAGGGATGTGAGGTGATGTGGACCCCATCCACACCTCCCTTGCAGAGGAGAATTAGAATCAAATCAGAATCAAATCTCCAACACCTGGGATAAATACTGTAGTAAATTAATACTTCTTACAGAGTTTATAATCTCTCCCCAGTCTCTGAAATACTGTTTGCTCCAAATGGAAGATAGTAGTTGGATCAATTTTGTTTTGTGACTCTGTAAAGGAAAAAAAAGACAAATGTCTGTTGAATTCAAAGCATCTTCTCTTGACCAAACTAAAAATTAGTTATTGATGCAGCTTTACTAGTGTAGAAAAGATTTTGCTGAGTTTAGAGATCTCTGGAGGTATTATTAAGAGACTTCTTGAGTATTCTCTTCTCACTGATCTTGTTAATTGCTCTTAACTAAAGTGTTCTTACCATTTTGGCCTCAGTCACATATTTTAAAAGTAAAGGCTGATGTGTTTGTCAAAACCAACTTCTACTTCAGTGGGAGCCTTTAACTGTTTTTTTGCTTGATAGTCCAGATATGTGTCAGATATGGCAAAACTAGAATGAAAGCTAAAGCAAATGCAGTTTACTTGAGTGTGCTGGAAAAATCCATCACACGCAGGTCACAGGTGTTCCTCCTTCTAACTTAAGGGAGGAATTGAAGTTAAGAAAATAGCTTGAAACAAGATAGTAACATATCAAACAGCTTCAGAGGAAATCTACATATTTTTCTCAGCACCCAGCTGAATGCTAATGAGCTTATTAAAATAAAGTGACAAAAAAAAATGATGCTTTGCTTTCTCTGTTTGACCTTTGTGCAGTGAAGGTAAACATATTGCATCTTTTGAATAATACATGCAAGACTATTTATTGGATACATTTATAATCAGTAACATGGTATGTACATAATTAGGCATTTTGATATTCTGTTTATAAAAAAATATTATTCTGCTAGAATTTGATTTTATAGAATATAAACTGTAGGGGAACTACCATATTTTTCTGTACTTTCATGAAAGAGATGTATGTCTACAAAATTCTGTTTAAAAAAGCAATAAGTATTTTAGAGAGAAACTAATATCTGAAGGCTACATTTATTTCAATTTATTTTTATCTGACAAAATAGAATTTTGAGATTATAAACTATCAACCTAAATATTTAAATTATTAAACAACAGAACAAAACTGCATTGCCATTGTGTAGTATTCAGGTTTGACAGATGAAAACAGATTTTCTTAGCAAACATGTAGTCTGATGGGACTTGTGTGTCAACTTATAAGTTGAGCTGGGTGAATATAATATATTGTCATAATGTCCATGAAACACTGAGACATTTTAAACATTTTGGATGCATTTAAATAATTATTTATAGAATCACAGAAAGGACCTTAAGATCATAGAATCATAGAATAGTTAGGGTTGGAAAGGACCTTAAGATCATCTACTTCCAACCACCCTGCCATGGGCAGGGGCACCTCCCACTAAACCATGTTGCCCAAGGCTCTCTCCAACCTGGCGTTGAACACTGCTAGGGATGGAGCATTCACAACTTCCCTGGGCAGCCCATTCCAGTGCCTCACCACCCTAACAGTAAAAAACTTCTTCCTTATATCCAGTCTAAACTTCCCCTGTTTAGATTTGAACCCATGACCTCTTCTCCTGTCACTACAATCCCTCATGAAGAGTCCCTCCCCAGCGTCCTTGTAGGCCCCCTTCAGATACTGGAAGGCTGCTATGAGATCTCCACGCAGCCTTCTCTTTTCCAGGCTGAACAGCCCCAATTTTCTCACCCTGTCTTCATACAGGAAGTGGTCCTGCCCCTCATTATCCTCGTGGCCCTCCTCTGGACTTGTTCTAACATTTCCATGTCCTTTTTATGTTGAGGACACCAGAACTGCACACAATACTCCAAGTGAGGTCTCACGAGAGCAGAGTAGGGGGACAGGATCACCTCCTTCAACCTGCTGGTCACACTCCTTGTGATGCAGCCCAGGATACGGTTGGCTTTCTGGGCTGTGGGCACACACTGAAGCCGGCTCATATTCATTTTCTCATTGACCAACACCCTCAGGTCCTTCTCCGCAGGGCTGCTCTGAATCTCTTCTCTGCCCAGCCTGTAGCTGTGCCTGGGATTGCTCTGACCCAAGTGTAGGACCTTCCAGTTGTCATGGTTAAACTTCATAAAGTTGGCATCAGCCCACCTCACAAGCATGTCAAGGTCCCTCTGGATGGCATTCCTTCCCTCCAGCATATCTTCCTAACCACAGAGCTTGGTGTCATCGGTCAACTTGCTGAGAGCACACTCAATCCCACTGTCCGTGTCACTGGCAAAGATGTTGAACAAGACCGGTCCCAACAAAGATCCCTGATGGACACCACTCATTACTGGTCTGCAGCTGGACATTGAGACATTGAGCACAACTCTTGGCGTGCGGCCATCCAGCCAGTTCTTTATCCACTGAGTGGTCCATCTATGAAATTAATGTCTTAAATCAATTTAGAGACATTGCAGTATCATGCAGGGCAGTGTTGAAACACATTGCAGAAGTCCAGGTAGATGATATCAACTGCTTTGCCCCTGTCCATCAGTTCCGTAGCCCCATCATAGAAGGCCACCAAATTGTTCAGGCAGGATTTTCCCTTAGTGAAGCTATGCTGGCTGTCACCAACCATCTTGTTTTTCATGTGCCTTCCAGGAGAATCTGCTCCAAGATTTTGCCAAGCCAAGAGGTGAGGCTGACTGGTCTGTAGTTTCCTGGGTCATCCATTTTCCCCTTCTTGAAAATGGGGGTTATATTTCTCTTTTTCCAGTTATTGGAACTTCACCTGACTGCCATGACCTTTCAGACATGATGGACAGTGGCTTAGAAACTTCATTCACCAGCTCCTTCAGGCCCCATGGATGGATTTCATCAGGCCCTATGGACTTGTGCACGTTCAGTTTCTTAAGATGATCTCGAACCTGATCATCTCCTACAGTGAGCCTAAGGTCTTCGTCCTCACTGTCCATGTGTCTGCCTTCCAAGACTTGGGTGGTCAATATTTTGTTGAAACAGGCTTTCACTGCATATTTACTAAATATTGTTATCCCTTTATGGACCTTCAGTCTTTGACCTTTGTTCTTACAGGTCTTCTGTTGGCTTTGAACACCGTACTGCTTTAGATCTCTTTCTTTCATAAGTTCCTATATGTTGCTTTGAAAAGTGGGTCATTTCTGTTGAGAAAAGCTGTTAATGTAAAAGTTGACCCAATGTTTCTTCAGGTTGGTTATTTAGCAGGTATGATTCCACCAACTTTTTGTGCGATTTCTTACTGTCATTTAGACCTTTATGCTCTGTAGAGTCAGTTGTTACTAGCCCTTTTGGCTAATGTACATGTGCATTCAAACCTACATTTACCTAAGGGAATCATAGTTACTTTTCTGTCTGAAGTTAGTGTTTTTACGTTTCTCTATTCCTTTTCCTATTTTCATTGATTTTCTGGTAATTATCTCAATATCAATGGTTTTGTTTTGTTTTGATTTTAACATAGGAATGAATGAATTATAAGTTCAGTCTTTTGCAGTCCAGTGGGAACCTAAGACCTTTGTGATAATTTTCTACCCTAATGTCTTCATTTCTCTGGAATTTAGCTTTTGAGATAACTGAAATCAAGTTATGTTTCCGTTTATGTACTTTCAGACATGTTTGAGATCAATATTATAAAATTAGCACTTGTTTTTCATCGTGTGTGGCTTTTTTTCCCCTTTCTTTTTTTTATCCTACATGATGATAGTCTTTCTTGGTTATTGTTCTGCTCTTTATCAGGTAAGGTGAATTAAGGTATAACACCTTATGTAGAAAGGGCTGTATATATGCCAGAGGTCTTCTAATGGTCTGCCCTCATCTTTTTTTATTATCTAATCTCTCTTTATAAATATTTTACTTTTATATTAAAACCTTCAGATGTTGATTATGTCCAGATTTTTTTTTTTCTAGTGAATAAGGGGCTACATTTTGTGTAAATAAAACTGCTATATCAAAACAGATGCACTGTTAGATTGTTTTACAGATGACTTAAATGCCTTTTTTTTTTTCCCCATGTGGTGCTAAAAGCTTAAAGGAATCACATTCTATAAGTAATTCTGCAGTGGTTTGTTATTTTAATTACTAGGTATATTATTTTAACTTTAAGTACAAGGTATCCTAAATTAATTTCAATCTTTACCTGAGCTCTGAGATTTGAACCATGACAGTAGAAGCAGAATAATTATTCCCTCACCATTATTAGAAAACTACCCAAGGTAGACATTTTCTTTTTACTGTGCATTAGCCAAAGGTAAGTGGTAGTTAAAATCTCACAATTGATTGTTAACAGAATGAGGTTTTTTTTATAGCTCAGGTGCAAAAAACCCAGTGTAACTTGACAGATGTGTAAAATCTTCAATGGTTTGTTCTTATGAATATGTTTATTTTTAAAAATGTTTTGAATATTTAAAGTTTACTTATCTTTCAGCTATTATTCTCTGATAATAAATGGAATAGTTATGATTTTTTAGTCACTGCTGGTGTTGCCTCAATCCTAATTATATCTTTTCTGATAACATGCGACTTTAGTCATAGCATCAAAGACCACTCAGTATTTTCTGCTTGTTACGGAGAAAATGACAATCCATTTATGAATTGTTCTCTAAATACCCATCTAATTTAGTTATTTGTACAGTTTTTAATCAACTATGACAATGATTTTTTATTTTTAAAATAAATGAACCTCAATTATATTTTTCTCAAAATTATTTTCGGTTTGTATTGGTACCCACAAATTCCATCACTGTCCAACTATAACAGGTATTGTAGACCTCACCAAGAGCCTTATGGTGATGCCCCTATGGTCTCTTTTGCAGGTGACAGAATCTAAAGCAGACCAGGTCTTCATTGAAGTGACAGTATAAAATTTCTAGAAAAAAAATCTGACCAGCAGTTCTATTGCAGCTGAAGGCAAAGTTGTGGAAGTGCTTTTGTGGTCCCACCTGCCTCGGCCTGGGATTTCAATATAATCCATTCCTTTCTTCATTCCTTTTTTTTTTTTTTTTTTTCTCTTCCTGCCCTCATGTTCATCTGCTCATCTGATCTTGTGACAGTGCTTTCTCTTCTAAGGACAGTTTCCTACTAGTTTATTTCCTAAAAGAGAGCAAGGGAGAGGAACTCCGAGGATAAAATTTCAGGTTGGTATAAACTGTTGTGGAATCACAGTCTGAGCTTATGGTTCAGCTAAAATTTTGAGCTGGCGTGAACTGCCACAGTTGCCAAAAGAAAAAGCACCCTAACCTTATCCTTAGCCACTCATTCCAGGAGCATGTTGGTTTTTCTCCAGCACGACTGTATAAAATCATCCAGTTTAGGAACGCATTTAGTTGATGATTTTCTATTTTTTTCTCCAGGCTACTTTTCAGTCAGATCAGTTTCTTTTACAGCATCACAGAAGGGGAGGGACAAGAGCGGAGAGTGAGTTAAAAATAGGGAAGGGCTGAGACTTCTTTGTCACAGAGTTTATGCTGGCTAGAAATGTTAATTTAATTACATATTGTGAAAGGATGCTTTAGTTGCTAAGAGAGATTCACTAGAGTCCACAAAAGAGTATAGCCGTGAACGGAAGGAATTGATAGTTATTAGGCAGAGGATCATAGCATCTGATGAGAAAAGCCGATACCAAATGTGTTGAAAGTTTCTCGCAGCTGATGGAAAAGGTCCAGGATGTCTAATGCAAGAGACATATGGCAGCTGATAAGAGTGGCCCAGGGGTTCTAAGGAATAGCTATGGGACAAAAAAATGGTCAGGAACTTTAAAAGTTCATAAAGCTTTTTTCTCTCCTAAACAAAACCAGGTTTCCAATAATCTGCAGAGGCACACATCATTCTCCTCCCACACCCCAGGGACTCCCTAATTGTGAATTTGCATTGTTCTTTCCTTCAGTTTTGCCTGTGGCCTTTGGCAGCTGCTTTGCTTATCCCACCCTGCTCCAGACCCCAGTAACAAGAACCTGACTGGACATCTGTCATCAATCATTATGGGAATGTGATGCTTAATGCATTCAAGTAGCATTTGATATATAAGTGAAGGCAGGCAGGCAAGCAGGTTGTATTTTCAGGTAGTATGATAAAGACCTTGAAAAAATAAAAGAAAGGAATTGGTATTTATTTTCCTAGTTTTCTCGTATTTTTGTAAACTTTCAATTTAAGGCTGTAGGTTGAATATTAACTTCAGCTAGTTTGGGTACTGGCTGTTCTTTTGTACTCTGAGACATTAGATTTTTTACATCTGTATAGCCACTTAGCTAGGTAACAGTCTAGTTATTATTTGCAGTGAAGTTAAATGTTACTTAAACTGTTCATTGTAACACAGCAATACCGGTACACTGGAGACAACTCTCCATGAAACAATTTTGGATCCCCTTCCAGTGCTCCTTGAGCTGTGGCTGTTAGGCACATTCATACGCTTGTTTTTACAGTCATATTAAGAATGCTTATATTGCAGATGGTAAAGATGTTTAGCTCATAATTTAGCAAAGAATGCTTGGGAATTTGACAATATAGTGAAACCAGATAGACCTCTAATGAAGATCTTCACCTTAAACTGGCATTACCTCAATGCTGAACTTGAAGCTGCAAAAGTCAAGTATGGTTCCCAGCTCAGTGCTAGCTGGTCTCCAGCTTCCATTAGACTCAGTAAGATCTGGCAGCCAAAAGCATCTGCCTCTGTGTGGCTCTGGCTATAGAACCTCAGTAGTACTTATGCTTGTGGTGTCTATATATATGCATATATATTTATATATAAGTATTCTTATACTTGTGGTGTGTTCCAGGTCTCAGAATGCAGCAGTACTGCCTTTCAGTGGAAGCTGTGATTCAGGACCTTCAGCCAGTCAGCAAATATGAGTGTAGGTGTATGTACGATATGTATGTACGATGGAGTGCATCGGGTGTTCTGACTGTCCTTTCAAAAAGTGCATCTTTGTCCTTAAGTAAAAAATAATTATCTATGTGAAGAGAGAATGCATCAGGTTGACACAATACTCAAGGAGTTAATTCAGAACTTACAGAATGTAGTTTTGTAGAGGTGCTGCTTCTAGAATAGACTAGAATATTTTCAGTTGGAAGGGGCTTAGAATGGTCATCTAGTCTAACTGCCTGACTAATTCAGGGCTTACCAAAAGTTGAAGCATATTGTTAAGGTCATTATTCAAATGCCTGTTGCTCACTGACAGGCTTGGAGCATCGACTACTTCTCTGGGTAGCTTGTTCCAGTGTTCACCTCTTGTGTCACGATACTTCTAGCTTCCTGCTTACTTTGCATGTGATCACTAATTCCCATTTTCCTTCCAATTTTAGGATTAGGTTGCAGGGATCAAAATCATTGTCGGCATGCCCTAAACATAATTTCCTTCTGTGAGAGCTTTAGGTTTAGAAGTTATGGGAAACATACAAGCCAGAATTGCTGTGTCTTTGGAATTTGTAATGTACTTGTCGTCATAAATTATCCTATTATTTTAATTGATTTGGGGAGTTATACAACTCAATAAGTGATTGGGGAGGCAGTTTTGTTGCACTTTTTCCCCCTAAATGTAATTTTCTTTTGCAATAAATATTTTGGATCAAATACCCAGGATCTTTTTTAGTATATCAAACACAGATGTTTTCTTTTCTAACTGTGATTAATTCTTATGTAAGTCCTACCTTTGCTTTTCTATTGTTATCAGGTTTTCACTGTTGCTCCTCTTATTACGTGAATATGTACTTAGAGTGAATACTGCTTTCAGGGTGTTTTTAGAATATGAGGAATTCCTTTTTATGTATAACTTTAATTCACTGTATTCTGCATCTATCTTTTGCATGTTCAGATTAAATCCAAAACAACCTTCCTTAATATAATAATCTTCAGTGATTTTTGCAGGCATTTATTGGTAGTTGCTGCATAATACGTAAATTACTTCAACTGCTAAGTGTAAAGCCTTTGCTAGCAGTTGGAGGCCTGAAATTTTGCCACTCATAGGAGGTATTTAAAGGATAGGAAAGCCTGTAAGCATTTTTATTAGAGTGTGAGTTAAGAAAAAAGAGGTGTTTTATGCTTGACAAAGGTCCTACAGTTGTCAAAGAATTTATATTATAGCAAAGATGGTTGCTGACAAATGACATAAAACTGAAAGGTGTATCTCTATGATGCTGTTTAACTGTGGGTTGTAATTCTCAGTATTCTTCTCCATGTTTTGGAAGAACTCTCTTTTATTAGTTTGGAAAATAATAAAAAGCACGGTTGAATTGGGCAGTCTTAAGTTGACCATTCCCCTTTGAACTTCTTTTAGAAATCAGGTAGTTTAAATGTTTAAGTCAAATGAAGATAAATGTGCTGAAATCTACCTACTGCCTGTGGACTACAAAATCTACCTACTGCCTGTAGACTACTAAATCTACCTGTTTGCTGCAGGTTTTTTCTGCTCTTTTCTGTTATTTTATTCTTATCAATAGTGACTTCAGGCCAGTTAGATCCTAATAAACTGTAGAGTTAATATTTTATTATAATTTACCAATAGTAAGAAAGAGACAATGCTTTTGGCTCAGAGAAGTTAGGAATTGAATAATTCAGGGAGAGCTGATTTTACAAGGGAAATTCAAAATATGGGATGTCTGTAGGAAGTAGAGTATTATAATTGATTAAAAATTACTACTTGCAATTCTGTACTAGTACAGAATTACTAATTGGAATTCTGTACAAGTGCTTAAATAAAAAGCTGAAATGTGTGGCCATAGTCTGCTAGCCTTAAGCGGGAGTTAGAGCAAGCCGTGATTACTAAAAATATTCCATCTTTGGTTGGTTGAATTTTCTGCTGGTGTTGTTTGTTTGGTTAAACCAAAACCAAAACCCAAACCTGCTGGATATATTTGTTTTGATCTGTTTTCAAAGAAACAGAAGAATAACTCAAAATGCAAACACTATTTGAATTGCACATCTTCTGGTCTAGTATACAACTGCAGTAACACTTTTTGCCATACTATTTCAGTTATAAAGCCCCTTAATACTTTTTTCTACTTACTATCTGCATGCGTGTGTTTTTGGAGGGGAAATTCCTGAAGGTTAAAGTGACAATAAACTAATTTTAAAAGGCATATATGTTGCTGACTTACAGAGAAAGAAAAGGGTTTGTGAGGGAAACTGTTTAAACTGATCTCAGAATACTGCAACTTTCCAGCTGATAGCATACCTCTTTTTATGGTTTATAAACAAACCCATGTTTTTCCTAACCGTGTATGATTCTAACTTGTTCTCTGCTGTTCTTAATTTAGGCTGTTGTGGTGAAGTACTGAAGCCAGATCCCATACCTTGTTATTCTGAGAAAATCTGTGTTCCATCATTTTCTTTATTGTGAAAGACTTTGTTTATTCGCTGTTTAATTTACTATTCTCTAGGTAACCTAACAGTCATCTAATTTTATTTTATTTTTAATAAAAACTGTTTGTAGAGAAAAGTCAAGGTAGTCTGTATGTGACTATTTTTGTCCTATATTTTCTTTTAATGGAAAACTAGCAGAAAACTTACAGAAGAGGAGTAGTGAACTGAATTTGGGTCATAAAAATCATTTCAACTTAAGCACATCACAGGCCATTGGAAAGGATCAAATTAGAAAAGAAGTTGATAGAAATAAGTTACAAAAGAAATCACACAGGTCTTATTCTAGAAGGGCCCTGAAATATATGAGTTTTAGTAATATAATGCTGGTGTATAGTAATCATAGGTCCTGATTTTCAGTTGCCAAGTACTTGCTGTTCCTCATGAAATTTGCAGTTTTGAAACATTATTTAGGTCCACATTGTAGGTGTAGGTATTTGATTCTTAGGAACCAAAGCCTGAAAGTGTTGACATAGTTAGCTGTCTTTCTGCTGTAAATGAGTCTCTTGAAATTGTGGTAATTAGAAAATAAGTACATACAGATATGTAAATATCACAATTTAGGTAAAATGGGGCCAGATATTTTACTGATGTAGGCTTTCGGCCTTCAGTTGAAGACTGGTGTTTTCTATCATTTGAGAAGCCAAGCTTCAATATTTATATATACATGTGCACAAATTTATGATAAAATGTATAAAGTTGGTCTCTTAATTAATTTTTAACATAATTTAGTTTCTGAGTATATTACAGCCATTTTAATTGCTACAGAGTGTGCCAACAGAATATCATATATAGCACAGAAGCAACGGAGAAATCATGCCATTCATCACTGCACTAACGTCCAGATTGAGTTTTGATCAGAGCTAAAATGAACTCAGCAGTTGTTTTGTATTTGTAACAGTAACTTCTCCCTGTAATATTCAGGAAGTGGCTGATTTTACTAAAGCAGAAACTTTGTTATTCTGCAGCTATAGTCATCTTGAAGTCTAGTTTCTCTTAGCCAAAGTTAAATTTTACCTGGGATGGAACTCTGGGTTTTCTTATAACATAAGAAAACCTTCTGTACAGTAAGGATGACTAACCGTTAGAATAGATTGGGGAAGGACCCTACTCAGTAAAATTTTAAAAATAAACAAAATCTTAATGGTTTGGAGATAATTGGACTCTGTTCAAGCAAATTTCTAGCTGTTTTCATATCTCTTTAACCCTTATTTCAACTATTTTGAGACCCAGCATTGCTATCAAAGTTCTTCAGTTTATATACTGCTCCTCCCTATTAGTTATTTTCGCAATGCACTATCTAAGAATATAGAGAGACACCAGGCATCGATTGACACAAGAAAGGTTCATACTGGTTGTATAGAGAAACATTTTCACCATGGCATCAAGCAGTGTAGTAGGTTGCACAGGCTGGTTATGCTTTCTCCTTCCTTGAAAATTTTCAAGACCTGACTGGATAAAGTCCTGAATAATATGACCTAATCTTATAGCTGCTCTTTGCTTTCAGCATGACGTTGGACTGATACTCCTTCCAATCTGAATTTTCTTGAAATTCTAACATCCAACCCCAGCCTCTTACAATTTTGCGTAGCCTTGCTTACACATGTGTATGTCTACAGACATTTGTATTTAGCTGTGCTTGGCCACTATATATGACCTCACTTCCTAAACAATGTGGTAGAAATAGAAAATAATGGGCTTAAATAATTTGGTACAATTTGCTGTGATAAACTTGCAGCATAATTGGGAAACCCAAGATTTTTTATTATTTTTGCCAGAATGCATGGATAAAATAGTTTTGAGTGTGCTCAAAATATCTAACTGCATAAGTAACAACAGATACTGAAGAAAACCCTTCTTTACTGAAGAAATCCAGCTAATTGTACCTGAATCAGATAAAGACAGAAGTAATAAATTAAGGACACTCAGAAGTTTTCTACTCCCCCCCCCCCTTTTTTTTAATTTGTATCTTCAAATTAGTTATTTTACGCGGTGATTGCTTGATGTAACACAAATGCAATGTTTTTATGTTGTAGCATTTCAGAACACTGCTTTTTATTAATTCTGATCAGCTAGAATATTGGTTGACTTGGCTTTTCAACTTTGTCACATCTTCAGCCAGATTGTATCACTGCAGTATACCTTGGAATAAATACAATTAGATGTGCTTCCTTGCTGAGACTGAAACACTGGGAGAAGACTAGAAAAAGTATTTAAGACAGAATGATTGTGTTACAGAGAAGTGTGCAATGTCCTTAACTACTGTTGATGATCATGAAGGGTATATAATACAGTACTCTAAACCAGTGCTCAATTAGAACTGGTCCACACTCATTAGAATTGTCTTATATAATAAAATAGGTCAGACTTTACTTATTCCTGCCTCCAAAGTTTCAGATGCCTAGAACAGAGATGTATTTATTATTTTTATGAGGTTGACAGTGACTGACCAAATTACAGATAAATCAGTTTACTGACTGGCCTACGATAACTGCAGTAGCTGTGTACTGGGCTCGTTAAGATATTAATTATCTATTAAGGAAGCAAAAATAAAGTTTGGAGTCTTTAAGAAAGTGTCAGAATAGTGTGACTATTATATACAGTCCTGGGTTCAGCAGTAGCAGTCATTTTTCTCCTTCTTAGTAGCTAGTGCCGTACTGTGTTTTTGACTTTCAGCCTGAGAACAGTGCTGATAACACCCATGTTTTTAATTGTTGCCAAGTAATGTTTACTCTGACCAAGGACTTTCTGAGTCTCATGCTCTGCCAGGGAGGAAGGGAAGCCAGGAGGAAGCAGAGACAGGACACTTGACCCAAACTAGGAAAAGAGGTATTCCATACCACAGCACGTCATGCCCACTATATAAACTGGGGGCAGTTACCTGGAAGGGTTAGATCACTTCTGGGTTGGACTGGGTATCAGTCGGCGCGTGGTGAGCGGTTGTATTCTCTTCCGTTGTTATTTCCCTTATCATTCTTATTATTGGTGGTAGCAGCAGTGGTTTTGTTTTATACCTTAGTTACTGGACTGTTCTTATCTCAACCCACAGGAGTTACATTCTTTCGATTCTCCTCCCCATCCTTCTGGGAGTGGGGGGAAGAAGGTGGGGGGAGTGAGTGAGCGGCTGCATAGTTCTGGGATACCGGCTGGGCTTAAACCACGACATTATCTACTTTCAATACCATAATTTGCAAGCAATTTTGTCTTGATAACAAAAAAAAAAAAGAAACAAGACAATCAAAGAAAACACCAAAGCAAAACAAAAAAGCCCACAACAAAACCAAAAAAAAAAAAACAAACACTGCCCAAAAGGACTGGTGCATTAGTAAAGCACCAAATGCTGTTCACAAAATAACAGAATACCCAAGATTTTCTCATATATATAATTTTTCTAGGTCTTTATATATCACATTTTTATTAGCTCTAATAATTTCTTCTACTGTCACCTCTTTTCCCTATCAGCATTTATTCTGAATATCTGCTTATTTTTTATCTTATATGTAACCAAGAAATACAGCATTATTTCTTCAGTTACTCAGAGATACAGTGTGGAATAACTCAGTTGTAAGATGCAAGTTAGATGTGAATCTGCTTGATTCATAACTGCTTTATTCCAATGTTATACTCATGTGCCTTCACTGACTTTAGAATGATGTCTTAGATTTATACTGAGGGGGATACTCCTACATTTTATTTAAAGATTTACTCTGCTTTTTCTCTCATTTATGAAAACTACTAAAAATACAGGAGATAGAAAGAAACTTATTAGGTTGATTCTAAATAGAAGATTTCTGTGCCCATCTGATTTGTACTTCCTTCAATGATTATGGTTAATTTTGATGTGACTAGCCACTGAATAACATCTGTGAAGAACAGGTACCTTTGTGAGCAGTGAATGCTTATGTTTTTTCAAATCACTTTTGCATCTGTTGGACACACATGTTTACCTGTTATGTAGTCTCGAAAATTTTGGGAAAAGTACTTGAATCTATTGAAAAATAGTTGAATGTCTTGAAAGAACTGAATAATTTTGACTGCCAGAATTACATTATAGCTGTGCTGATTACTTCTACACAGTGATTTACTGGACGTTATTCCTGGAAATTGTTTCCCCAGAAGTGAGATAATGGCCATGACAGCCAATACGCATCACTTAATACTGTTACATCATCCCCCACATTCATTTCACACATTTCCACCACTTTCTGAAAAACAAGCTTGCCCTCTAGCTCTTCATAAGTCATGTATCTTTACTTATTTGTAATTATGGGCTCTCTTTGGAAAAAGGATACTACTGTGCATCTTAGCTCTTTATCCCATTGTAATACATCATTAAACTCTTTTATAACATGTTATTTATTATGTTATGTAAAGTCTGTGGCTCTTTGAAAGAGCCTTAAAGGATTTATATTTTATTTATATATGGGTTTGCTTTTATTCTTTTTTTTTCAGTTGGTTGTACCCTACTTTAAATAATTTGAGGAAAAAAATACTGCTTGTTGTAAAACAGATACCCTCAGGAATTCTAGACCATTTAGCCTTTTTTCCCCTGCTATGTTTCATCAAATTTTAGTTATCTCCCAGAGAGTAAGGATTTCATAGATTTAAACAGCAATTGATTTTTTTTATATATTTTATTGGAATTTATCCGTGCCACTGAAATATATTAGGTGTCTTGAAAGAAAGTAATAAATTATAGACAATGCAAAAGTTAAAATTAGATCTGAATGTGGTGTAATGCCCAAAGGAAACTGTTTGGAAAGGTTACAAGCTGTCAAAAAACAATTTGTATGGTTAAAAGCCACACAGTTAGATGCTGTTAATGGAGTATCTGTAATGATTATTTAGGCATTGGTTGCTTATTATGTCTTTGAGGCAGCTATTCACTGTGCTACTTTGGAGGCCATAAAGACCTGTAATTCAGCACCTATTATACAGAAGAAGTGTGTGCAAGACTGCACTGTACCACATCAAACAAACCTCTCCTCTGTATTCTTTAGAGTTTTAATCATCTTTCCCTCTCGGAATTATGGTTGATGCTGATTGTGAGAATAAAGACTTGTTACTGTAGTGAAAGGATCATAAAGTCAATCATGTGGATAAAATTACTTAGCAATTCAGCCAGCTGGTCTCTATTTGGCTTCACTTCAGTTCATTAGTTTATGCGGAGAATTCACTCCACATTTAAAGAAAGCGAAAACTGCATAAAAACTGATTTGTAATTAATTGCAGCTTTTTATATAGAAATAAAATTACCAAGTGAATGTGCCCATTGGGCACAATTTTTGGTTCTTTTTCATATCCTTTGTAAAATAACTTTGTGTTGTATTTACAACCTGTTCTAGGCACAGGTTGTTCACTCAGAATCCATCTCCCTTTCTTGAAAACGGTTCTTTACACAATATAACACTTGAAGAGCTTTCAAATCACAATATTTGCTAGAGGAGTAGACAACTTTAAACAACTGAGGGGCCATTTGGAAGCATGGCTGTATAATCTTGTCATTCTGTGTCTGTGCTCTCATGCAGGTGATTAGGTGTCATTGTATAACCATAAGCATATGTTTAAAGGGCCATACATCATAAGCATATTGTAGCTTGCAAGCTTCGTAGGAGTTAAATAGCTGATGTTAATTACTATTGTGTTTAACGGAGCCAGAAATAGCAAATATGCTATTCTTCTGGTTTTGAAACCTTTTCTGAAGAGCACATGAAAGCAACAAGGCAGCTGGGGGGTTTATACATTTCTAATCCTTTAACAGGATATCCAAAATGAATCCAAATTATTCCCAGATCCTTTCGCGTCTAACTGTAGAAGCTAAAGAATCCATAGTCTGTGCATTTGTGTTAGCAGTTAAACTGCCCTGCTAAAGCAGCATGGTATACAAAAATTGTCAGAAGTATATTTGTAACAAACATTTGAAAGGAATTTATTGTTTATGCAGCCAGATTAAACAGTGGTGCATTAGCTCACCACAGCCTTTCTTCAGAAGCAGTATATATATGGAATGTATTCTCTGAATATACTTTGATGGATAAGAGTATTCCAGCAGAATTATGACTCTTGGTCATTCATCTATCTAGTTGGAGTATTTGAAATGTGGAATTGTAAGAAATTTCAGTGTTTCAAGATGTGTTTCAGTTTCCAATTAGATCAAAGTAGATTTTGAAACTACATTTTTTACAGTTCCACATTTCTTGCATTTCCATTGTCCTTCAGAAAGAAATTATCCTACAAAACAAACCATCTATATTATTATTTTGAGAGGTCTTGATAAATGCTGTTTAGATCTTAAGAATGAATGTAATTTAATGAATTGGCACTTTCCAGTGGAAGATATTCCGCTGACAATTTTACAACTGGCTATTGCATTCATATTGTGCTTTCTGTGAATGTGTAAGCTGGAAGAACTGACTGATATTCAGGAAAGTATAGAGTGTCTTCTGAGCTCTAGGAAGGCTTCTGCATTATTCAGGAACCCTGAATTCCTGAGGCAGTGTAGCTGTATCTTTTAGACATGTATAATCATTAAATGAATGAATTTCTTATACAAAGGATTACTTAATCAACAGAATTTAGCTATGGAAAAGACAGCAGTGGAGTTCATATCTGTATTCTTCTGTTTGTAACCAGGAATGCATTTCTTTCTTTAGTTCATTCACATTTCTTTCAGCTTTTATAGTAAGTATTAGTTGCATAAATGGCAATTTTTGACACTGTTAATAATCATAATTTTGTTTTCTTTTAATTTTCTTTAACAGGTAGATATTTTCAAAGCAGAAAGAAATGAAAGAGCTGCTAAAGCAATATTGTCTACAGAATATTAGAATTTTTAAATTGAGAAAAATTAAAATGAGATGGCTTTCATATGCCTTGATTAATACTGCAAAGTTAGAGCAGTCCATGGAAAGCTTAGTATTATTCCTACCACAAATACAGTATGTTAGGAAACAAATAGTCTGTTTTAATATCAAGCAACTGCAAAAAATACTGTGGAGTCATTAGCATAACTAGCATGAGTGCCTATCCAAATTTATATTTTTATTTTAAAAAGTAGAAATCATGATGAAATGAGATTGGTCTCAGGCTGAAGTCTGGATTAGCACGTGCAAAAAATTGTGTGACACTTTATTCTTCAATAGCTCCCTGACTAATGCATGTTCCTTCTAACCTTTTAAATTTGTTTAGTTGATGACATTATGTAGAAATGCCTGGGAGACCTGGAGTACTTTTCTTGTATTGTACTGAAATTATTCTTTCATCTTTTTCCAATTCCTTCCCTACTATATGTGGTTTACAGGAAATCCTGCAGGACAGCACTTTGGTAGCCTTCCTTTTTTCTGGGGAGGGGTGTGAATGGTGTCAGTAATTTCATAGAATCATAGAATCATAGAATAGTTAGGGTTGGAAAGGACCTTAAGATCATCTAGTTCCAACCCCCCTGCCATGGGCAAGGACACCTCACACCAAACCATGCCACCTAAGGCTCTGTCCAACCCGGCCTTGAAAACCACCAGCGATGGAGCATTCACAACTTCCCTGGGCAACCTATTCCAGTGCCTTACCACCCTTACAGTAAAGAACCTCTTCCTCACATCCAGTCTAAACTTCCCCTGTTTAAGTTTGAACCCGTTACCCCTTCTCCTATCACTACAGTCCCTAATGAAGAGTCCCTCCCCAGCATCCCTATAGGCCCCCTTCAGATGCTGGAAGGCGGCTATGAGGTCTCTACTCAGCCTTCTCTTCTCCAGGCTCAACAGCCCCAACTTTCTCACTCTGTCTTCATACGGGAGGTGCTCCAGTGCTCTGATCATCCTCGTGGCCCTCCTCTGGACATTCCCATGTCCTTTTTATGTTGAGGACACCAGAACTGCACACAATACTCCAAGTGAGGTCTCACGAGAGCAGAGTAGGGGGACAGGATCACCTCCTTCGACCTGCTGGTCACACTCCTTTTGATGCAGCCCAGGATACGGTTGGCTTTCTGGGCTGCAAGCACACACTGAAGCCGGCTCATGTTGATTTTCTCATCAACCAACACTCCCAAGTCTTTCTCCACAGGGCTACTCTGAATCTCTTCTTTGCACAACCTGTAGCTGTGCCTGGGATTGCTCCAACCCAGGTGTAGGACCTTGCTCTTGGCATGGTTAAACTTCATAAGGTCGGTGTCAGCCCACCTCACAAGCATGTCAAGGTCCCTCTGAATGGCATTCCTTCCCTCCAACATATCAACCGAACCACAGAGCTTGGTGTCATCGGTCAACTTGCTGAGAGCACACTCAATCCCACTGTCCATGTCACTGGCAAAGATGTTGAACAAGACCGGTCCCAACAAAGATCCCTGATGGACACCACTCGTTACTGGTCTGCAGCTGGACATTGAGACATTGAGCACAGCTCTTGGTGTGCAGCTATCCAGCCAGTTCTTTACCCACTGAGTGGTCCATCTATCGAATTGATGTCTCTCCAATTTAGATGCAAGGATGTCATGCTGGACAGTGTCGAATGCTTTACACAAGTCCGGGTAGATGATGTCAATTTAGGATGAGAGTGTTCCTAGTAAAGCCCCTCAGGACGTATGTTTATAAATTGTGTGTGGAGGTAAGGGTCTGATAGTAGCAGAAAAGTCTGCAAACTGCAGACAGTCTGCAGTTGCTGTTGAATACTGAATCTGCTTTAGCTTATCATGGACTAGAGATGCCCAGAATCCACTTTCTTTTATGGGCCTGTTCATCCTCAACACATTGTAGATGCTCACTAGTTTAGCAGAGACAGAGGCTGGAGAGGCATACTGTTAGTGCGTGGGAATTTTTAACTCCCCATACAGTAGTTAACTACTGTCATCTATTCCAGTTATTGACACTTCAATTTCCTGAAGTCTATTACACATCTTCATTTCCTGAATCATCAGAGATCATTTAATTACAGAAAATGATTAACTAAAACATTTAGCAAGCGAGCCACTTCCATCTGTTTTACTACATGGTGAAAATAGAAATCAACAATGGTTAAACTGCATCCATTCATACATACAATTCTTTAAAAACATCTTTATTGACAGAAATTTAATAAGAGAATCAATAACCAGTCCTAATAACAGAGGATAATCCTCTAGGTGTAGATTAAGTCAGAGTTGTAAAGAGTTGTAAAGAGCAATTAGTTAACGTGCTGAAAAGATTGAAATTATATTGTAGCTAACCAAAACATTTAAGTTTTCTAACTTAACAGGAGAGTTACATTGTAAGTATAACACACTCATCTTCTGTGCAATACTGAGGCATGTTTATTTCAAATAATACTCCAAATAAGCGTGCTTTTAGTGTCATACTTAGTAATATTATGATAGTTGATACTAAAGAGATATTTGTGAGATGGAGATTATTAATTGGCTGGCTTAAGACCTGTAAAAGAACAGTGTACTGAAAGTATATATAATCAAAATGAAGAACATTTTTGGGGTTTGTAAAAGTTTACATAACTTCTTTTGCAAAATTACTATAAAACTTGGAATTACTTGAGTCTAGAATCTATTTGATGTGGACTCCATAATTTGATAAATTATTTGAAATTAAAGATATGCTGGTAGTCAGAATAGAACAGCGAAACGTCAAAGAAAGAAATTCCTAGCAGCCATTTCTCAGGAGCAGGCTCTATTTAATCTGAGTATCTGTGATTTGTGTTGTTTTTTTAGTACATCTGAGCAAAACAAATAGCCATGAAAATTTACACAGTTCATTTCTTGATGCAGTTATCTACAAAACTTTAAACTAATCAACAATTATCCTAGCATAGCATGAGGAGTAGAAATAAACAGCCATAGACATTATGGCTACTTAAGCCAACAACAAATAATTTTCAGTCTTAGGCTTTCTGTCTGTTATTCAAGGCCAACTGGAAACATGGAGATAGAATTCATTCTCCCTTAGAGGTGCAAGTGACCCTTTAATTTGGAGCTGGTGATGCCTGCAAATGTTACGTTGTAGAAGTTGATTTTAAGGACTTCTGATCATGATTAACAAACTTTAAAATGTAAGAATAAAGTATTAATATGCTCTCTCATAATCAAGATTTAATAGGCACATTTAAAAAGAATCCTTAATTGATGGCCTGTGTCCTGGTTATATACTCCTATGTTATTTCTCAACCATGAAAAAGACAAAATCTTTTCAAAATAAAAAAATCCTCATACCCTATCTATTATGAATTGTTGTGTGTTTTATTTATACTGAAAATAGTACTGCAACACCATCTTGCAAAATGTCAGATTATGTTTTTCTTGATTATACAGCCAAAGTATGAAAAAAACACCTGTTATGGAATCACACAACAAAACTCATCTTCATTAATCACAGTTATGATGTAATTAGGAATAAACTGTTTCCACTGCCTAGGTATAGGGGATTTCCCATATATTTTGCAGAGGGAGTATTTTATGTGGAGTGTAAAATCTTTCTTCATATTACAGTGTTCAGCAGTTCCACAGGACTAAGGTCTGTTGGCTTCAAATGGTTCCTTCTCTCTTCCCCAAACATGTGCTCTGTACCAGTTCATAAGCCACTATTTTCTGCCCAAAGATATCTGACTGTATGTATATGGACCTCTGTTGGATTCCTGTGTGTTAAACAGTTTACCTTCCCAGCAGTAGTTCATGTTTTATTAACACTGTGAAAAAGCTAAAAGTGCTGGCAAGTCTGAGACTTGCAATAAAGCTCTCTGTTGAGCACTAACCATGAACATCTTGTAATATTATATCTTGCTACTTTTTTGATTTCAGGATAGGATAACTAACTACTATGCCACCATTAATGTGTCTGGATCTTAAAATTGAGAGGCAGCCCCCACACAAGTCATTCATAGAGCACTTAGGGTATAGGAAGCCATTTATCAATACACCAATATAAGCTACAGCTATGAGATTAAACAGTTTGACAGGGTTAGGAACAATTCACATTAAGATGGAACATAGAAGGTGCTAACTATGCAGCTTAAGCTTAGGCAATTGAGTAGTAATTACTAGATTTTTTAAAACTGTATTTCTCTGCATTTTTAGAAAAGTACAAAATTAAACAAAGAACGTAAGTACTGAACAAGTTAGACTGAAGACTTGCCTATTCTGTTTGTGTAAGAGCTGGTTTAACTTCTGTTTATACTATTTTTAATACACCTTGTGGCAAAAATGTTCACAAGTTAATGTAATACCATAATGTAAAGTTTATGCAATTAAAGACTATAGAAGAGTTTATAGATCATTCATCATTGGATATGGATCATAAACTGTGAGTTTTAGAAAATAGTTGTAGTTCACTGTTGCCTGAAGCCTACCTAATGAAATCTTTCTTAATCACAGAATTAACTGAGTATCTAGCTGAAAAGCATGGAATATTCACTAAGCGTATTAAACTTGAAAAGGTAGAATAAAATCTTGCATAGTCAAAGGGACTTTTTTGTTGGGTTCATTTCAACCTAAATTAGACAGCTCTTGTTCATTTAGTACATTCAAAGGGAGTTGAACTTTAAAATTCCAAACTGTCAGCTCCCATCATCTCATATGACAGCTGACTGTTTGAGTGTAATATACACAGGCCATACTAAGTGAAAAGCTGTTAATGAATACAATTGTTTTTTTTTTTAAATCAAGGGAAAAGAGCACATTAGCCAGTGCTTTGTGCATATGTGTTGTAGTGCAGAATGGTTTCTCCACTTTTCTTGTTTGGTCTTGCCTGTGTAGTAAAGCAGTGGTATGAAGAAATCTATGAATTTTGTTAAAGTGATAATTAATATTTTGTGTTTTCTGACTTTAACGTGCTATCTGATATTGCCTCAAAAAAAAAAAAAACAACAACACATGAGAGATGTATTATTTCTGAAGCACTAAAATATTATTCCTAAAGTTCCATGTGTAAATAATGCAGGCTTTGGTTTTCCTCTTGTTCAAGGGCTATCTTCATCTTTCATTGAAATCAGCTAGGGAAATATTTGACGTGCTAGAAGTCAGTCACACAGTAGTTGTAAAATCTGACCAACCCAACTTAATTTCCTGTATTTGTTTTCTCCCCTTGTATTTTTGTGGTAGAACTCTAGGGACTTTAATTTTGATTTTCCTTTACCAAAACATATTGGTGTTTGTAAAGTGGAAGAAATATTGTGTTACTTTAAGATGGCTTTTGTAGTTAGAAAATAGAGCTCTTGAAACTTCAGAAAGTTGGGAAGATGACAGTTTCCAAAATAGCAACTCTCTGCCATCAGTAGGTTTTTTTATTCTGAGGGCAGTGTGGCTTTTACTGAGCTGTATCTTCAAGCAGCCTGCATACCATCAGTAAGTGTCAGAATAAGCTAAACTGTTCCTCCATGTACAAGAAATTGCCTTTAAAATTTATTGGAAACTTTTTTCATGTTAGTAAGAAAAGCTATTATGGTAAATTCTGCCAGTAATATAAAGCAGCATTGGTGTCTGTCTCTCTAAAAGAAGAGCTGTTATATGCAGGTTGTGCAATGGTCTTCAGTACTTGTGACATGAAATAGAAAAATAAAACAGAAGAGAAAGAGGCAGAAAGGGTTTGTTTTCTGAAAATAGGGCTGAAATATGGAAAAATCTAGATTCTATTTTATCCTATGCATCTGATTTACTATATGTCTAGTGTACTTATCTACTGCCTTTATTCCTTCTTTTGTGAAGTGGGGATGCCTTATTACATTTTGTAATCCCTAACTAATTAGGGCTTGTAAAGCACTTTGAAATTCTTGCATAAAAAATGTTTGTAGCAGTGCAAATTATTATTTGATTTACTATTATGAAATTATGGTCTCAATTTCATCCAAAGTTGTCTCAAGACTAGGGAAAGAAGGGATGTTTAAAATCACAAGAGGCTGGTACTAATTACAGACAGGTGACATATTTTAAAATACTGAAATACTGCCGGAATCAGAATCTCTCAACTGACATGCAAAACCAGCACACCACCATCTCATTTTCTTTAAACATGCTGTATGATCTCAGGCAGAATTAGGGTTGTTTCAGATTCAAGAACCGCAAAATTTTAAAGTTTTCTTAATAAATTTCAGGATTGCCAGCTGTTGACTTCAAGTTTAACTCTCTTGTACTTCAAAGTCTCATTAACCATTATTATCTTAAACACTTTCAGGAAAATTTGAACCGATGCATAGGCTTGGTCTATTAATTTCCTAGAGCACAAAAATTGTAAGAATAGGTTTAAATCTGTGCATTGAGCCAGAAATATCTAAGCCCCTGAAAAACTGAAGTGGTTCAGTAGGCCCAGCTTCTGCTAATTACTGTTAACTGGGTGAAAGTTGGCTTATTATTCTGGAAATTATAACAATAACCTCTGGTTAAAGGGAGAGTCCTCTCTTTTTGTTGTTCTGCAAAGACTTGCAAGACTTGGAAGCAATCTGGAAACTGCCTATTACATTTATTTTGAAATCTCTGATTCCAGTTGCTTGGATTGAACTAGTCACCACTGTTAGTAATGTGGAAAAACTCAATTTATGTTAAACTCTAAAATTACATGGTGGAAAAAAGCAATTCAGCTATGTGCCTTGAAGTTTGCATGGATTTTTTTTTGTTGGTGGCTTTCTGTATAATGTATTATTCAAAAACTTTTCAATAAAAGCACTTGAAATAGCATCTACTATAAATTTTTCTAAAACGCTGTTAGCAAAGTGAGTAGAAAGTTTAATGTTCAACTTTATTTTCATACTTTTTAAAAAATGGTGATTTATAATCACTAAGAACATTTCAAAAACTAAATACTTTTTGAAAGTTCAAAACAGAGCTTGCAGTCTGGATGTGCATATCTATCTCTTAGATTTAAGCTTATCTTTTTCTTTCATTTGGCTTGTGTAGATATATTTAAAGATCAAAACCATATGCTTTTCCAGGTGTGCTTTTGAGCAGGCATCACTGATGGGGCTTTATGTAAAGAGATAAAAATTCTGTGCATGAGCTGTCACAAACTGTTTGGCTGAACAAAGTCACTATTACAAAAGCACTGCTGATATTCTTAAATGGAAATGCAATGAGAAACACCTGTGTGAAAACCAGATTAGTAGAATTGAAAATCATCATGGATTCCAAGTCAGAAATAAGTAAATAAGGTGGTTCAGGGAAGGTCAAATAGTACCCATGTTCTCAAGTGGTGATGAAAACTTCAATTGAAATGGTATAGAAACAGGTGTGATTGTTGTAAGGCACTAGAATGGAGAACTTCCCTTTAAGCATGTTTGAAATCCTGCAACCAAGAAGAGTGTACCAGAAAAACATAATATAACATAACATAATATAATAACATAACATAATATAACATAATATAAGTAACCATAGTTACTCCTGTTATTTTATGAGCCTGGATAGGTAGCAGAGTGCTTGTATAAACAGAAAGGAAACACTCTCCAACTTTGCCTTTGACATCTAAAATCCATACAGCCCTCAATGTATTATGTGCATCTACCTGAAAAGAGGACGGAGTAAGGAGGTGGCTGGGCCCTTCTCCCAAATAACAAATGATAGGACAAGAGGTAATGGCCTTGAGCTGCACCAGAGGAGCTTTAGACTGGATATTAGGAAAAATTTGTTCACTGAAAGGGTGTTCAGGCATTGAACAGGCTGCCTAGGGAAGTGGTAGAATCTCCGTCTAGGGAAGTGTAGATGAAGCCCTTAGTGACATGCTTTAGTGTTGGACTTGGCAGTCCTGGGGTAAAGGTTGGACTTGATGGTCATAAAGGTCTTTTTCAATTTTGTTGATTCTATGATTCGATATGATTCTATGATGCTATAGTATAGAGCTATATTGTCTGAACAGGTGTGCTTGATGGCATTATGCCTTTCATTCACTGCTCTTTTTGTGAGCCCGCATAGAGAGCTGACACAAAACAAACAATGCAGTTTGGACACATATTGCATTGTATGGCTGGCAAGTGAATTTGTCACATAGTGTAACGTATCCCTTCACCCCTCTGCTTTCATGCTTCCACAAGTATAACACTTCCTTTGTGTAATGGATTAATGCCAATGGGCTTTATGGAAAGCTGGTCAGAAGAGTTATTTAAATGAAGAGGATGAATGATTGCCACATGAAAACAGAAGCCTAAGAATGTTTCTAGCAAAAATAAATTTTGTTTTTGTTCAAGGGATGTTTCTGTATTTTTTTCTGTATAATTTGTCCATTGCTGTTATAGCGGGAAAAAAAATATTAAAAAGGAAAGATCACTGGAAAAAAAACAAAACAATCCACAAACTGATGTCCTTGATTAAGCCAGGCAAAGGTTGTCTATTGACTTTAAAGTTTACATAGAGGCATATGGCAGAGATTGGTTCACTACTGGAACTGACAACTGGGCTCTGTTCTGTTAACCTCAGCAGCAACAAGAAGATGGAGAGGAAATAACAAATGCAGACATGTGGTAAACAAGCCCAGGGAATTACAGGGGAGTAAGCTGTAAGAGTATGCTAAATTACATCTATACATTAACTTTCTTTGTTTCCTTCCTGTGAAGAATGACATCTAATTATAAAGAAACATGGGAAAACTTCAGACTGACACCCCTGCTACAGTCCTAAAAGCTCGAATCCTTGCTTATATCAATTGAAAATTTACCTTAAATACCAGTATACTGCTATTTGTTTGGGTTTTGGATTGCTTTAAATAGTAATTGTGTGAGATTTACATAGGAAAAACAGCAATAAAAAATTAATTACATATGGAATTCATGGAGTTGACTGGAAAACGACCTGTGTTTGTGCCAAAGCCAACTATTGCTATCAGACTGAATCAGGTAAAAAGCTTTATATGAAATATACACATGCAATAACATTTACACTGTTATCACTGTATTTTATTTTTTTTTGCATAAAGGATTTTCTGTCTTTTTTCTTGAAAAGAAATCTGTGTATCTCTAAGTAGAGTGTGTTCCACTGTCATTGTTCAATAACTCTTCTTCCACAACAGAGATATTTCAGTTTGGCTTTTTTTCCTGGTGTACTAGGCACATACATGTATGCATTCTAATACATAATATAGAAGAAATACATGTTTCCTCCATACTTTTTTAAGATCAGAATTTTCACTCACAAATACTATGCTGTTTTCCCTGATGCATAATGAAAACCTCAACACAGCCCACACTGAAAGCTAACAGTATAGTTGGGTCACTGCTCACGGTTGTGACTGGAGTTGATCAAGCCTTACACTGTCTGTCTTCACTGTTGTAAATTTCCTGTCCCGGTAAGGGAACCAGTGAAATGAGAACCAACTAAATCTCTCTAATTAAAGGAAGATATTTCTAGATCTCCCAAATATTTCCATTAATGTCCTATTCATGTCCTCTCCCTCACCTTCCCATGCATTTCCTGGTTTCATATGACAATGGAAGAGGAAGTAATTTCAAACAGGTAGATGTTCCAGACAGCCTGTTCTCTTTTCCTTTGCATGAATGCAAATCAGGAACTGTATTACTTGCATCAACGTACACACCCCACTGTCACAAACTATTAAGAGAACATAGAGAATGAGGACCTTTAGTTTTAGGAACAGCTCATACACTTGTACCTTCAGGAATTCTCATGGCCTATTATATACTAGTAACCATTGCTCTGAATCCAGACATCTGATGCAAAACTGTCCTGTGGAAGTTGCAAGTAAGATCTAAAGCTTAGAATCTAATCCTGCTCTAAGTGGTCTCAGTGAAAATCTCAATTGTATGAACAGTAAATAAGACATTGAAGGTCTTTATATTTATATTTATATTTAAAAGAGGTTTGTAATTACCCCGTACAACTAATCTACTCAAAATATGTCTGGCACCAGAAGTTCAGAGACAGGAACTCAGAGGAATGCTCAAGACATTTGCAGTTTGCTCAGCTGAAGTTTCTGAAAAGGGTACCAAAAATTTGGAAAACTAACAATGGAAGGAGAATCCATTGAGGCCTGCTTAGTCCATAATTTTCTATTACAGAAATTCTTATTCTTTCCTTTCAGGCCTGTGGAACTGGCCATTTTATCTTATGCAGTACTGCTAGATGACAACTGAAATGATAAATATAGCAGTTCTTCCACAAGTGAACTAGAAGTGTATCACAAAGAAACACTGCAGTGTTAAGCATTTACCAAAGGCTTTATTTGACTGTAATATGTTGTTTCAGCAGCTCTGAAGAAAATTGTTTCTGGCAAGAAGAGTTGGGTGTCACATCAGAAACAAATATTTGACATTGTCTTGTTTCCATCATGCCTTGTCAGTATAGTTTTATAAACATCCATGAAGTTTTGCACACAGAAAGGATAAAAAGGAAGACTAATGATAGAGTATTCACTGAATGGATGTCACATGCTAGAATTTGTACTACAGTAGAATTTTGAAACTCTTGCCAGTAGGAAATTATGTTATAAGACTAAATTTTGGCTTACTATTGTTAATTATAAAATTATGCTGTGTCAGTATATGTAGCAGCACAATAATATAACAAAATAATGAAACTTGTATCTTTTTATGCAAGCAGGTAATAATTTAAATTACATTTATAACACAAGTTTGAATTTATTTCATTATTTAATGCTGCATATTTTGGTAGAATTCTGTTGCTGATATTATAAATGCATTTTTGCAGTGCAGAAAACTGGTGCTTTTATATTATCCTGGAAGCAAATTAATTATTGTGTTGCATTTCATAGAAGTGCCAGCATAAAATTATGAAGAAAATAGAAAAAGTGTACAATCTGTTACCATTTTTTTATACTAACAGATCTTATATCCCAACAGCATAAACAAGATGAAGCCACTTCAAATATTCTCTGTTTCACATCTACTATCAGAACAAAATAATCTAGATTGCCCCAAAAGATAAAAAAAAAGTTCTTAATTATAATTCCTCTTCAATCTCAGGCACAGCTACAGGTTGGGCAGACAAGAGATTCAGGGCAGCCCTGTGGAGAAGGACTTGGGGGTGTTGGTCAATGAGAAAATGAATGTTGCCCAGGGAAGTTGTGAATGCTCCATCGCTGGCGGTGTTCAAGGCTGGGTTGGGCATAGCCTTGGGTGGCGTGGTTTAGTGGGAGGTGTCCCTGCCCATGGCAGGGGGTTGGAACAAGATGATCTTAAAGTCCTTTCCAAAGCCAACTATTCTATGATTCTATGATTCTATGAGCTAGCAGTGTGCACTCGTAGCCCAGAAAGCCAACCGTATCCTGGGCTGCATCAAAAGGAGTGTGACCAGCAGGTCGAAGGAGGTGATCCTGCCCCTCTACTCTGCTCTTGTGAGACCTCACTTGGAGTACTGTGTGCACTCCTGGTGTCTCCAACATAAAAAGGACATGGAACTGTTGGAACAAGTCCAGAGGAGGGCCACAAGGATGGTCAGGGGACTGGAGCACCTCCCATATGAAGATAGGATGAGAAGGTTGGGGCTGTTGAGCCTGGAGAAGAGAAGGCTGAGTAGAGACCTCATAGCAGCCTTCCAGTATCTGAAAGGGGGGGCTACAGGGATGCTGGGGAGGGACTCTTCATTAGGGACTGTAGTGATAGCACAAGGGGTAATGGGTTCAAACTTAAACATGGGAAGTTTAGATTGGATATAAGGAAGAGGTTCTTTACTGTGAGGGTGGTGAGGCACTGGAATGGGTTGCCCAGGGAAGTTGTGAATGCTCCATCGCTGGTGGTGTTCAAGGCCAGGCTGGACAGAGCCTTGGGTGGCATGGTTTGGTGTGAGGTGTCCCTGCCCATGGCAGGGGGGGGCTTGGAACTTGATCTTAAGGTCCTTTCCAACCCTAACTATTCTATGATTCTATGATTCATTTCCAGCTTATATTTAAAGACATTTCATATTATTTAATTGTAAATCAAAGGAAATTCAGGTTATGAAGCTAAGATCTGGAAGTTTTGGTTTGTGCATTGTGGTGCCCAGACAAAAACTGTAGACTGTTTAGCTTTGATGTTTTTAGGTTGGCCCATTTTATCAAAAGCTCAGCCAAAAAGCTCTGTACGTCCTTGTACTACTGCTGGTGACTAATATTTCTAGATGTGTAACATAGCCTTACGATCAACAGTCCTGAGGGTTATCGCAGTATTTATAGCCACACAGGTGGGTCTGGCTTTGAATGTTACTTTCTGTTCACTTTGGATATGACTGTCATGTCATTTTGTTAGGGTCATCTTCCTGAAGAAATATATTAAATTCTTTTCTATATTGCAAATTATTTGGGAAGTTACTGTAATGTAGCATATTTGCCATAATACTGTTTTATATTCCAATTTTTCTTAATTTTTGCAGTTAATGAGCTAAGAGAACCAATGCTGATTTCAACGGAGAGCATTTTCATTTTATATTTTAGACAATTTTAAAATTAGCTATTTCAACCCCTACTGAAGTTTGATCTTATAGTGAACCATAGATTATATTTAATAGATTTATTAAAAATAAATTTTCCTTATTCACCTTAATTTAAAAAAGTAATATTTTCTAAAATTCTCATTATTTTAAATCTATATTAATACTTGAACGTGGAAAATATCCAGTAAAAGAAATAAGTTGCATGGTGGATTTCTCCTGTATATCGGGAAACGCATATGCTAGGAATAATACATAGCCAAGAAAGAAAGAATAGGTGGCCAGGGAATGGTGAGCCATCTTACACTAGTAAGCTGGGTCACACAAGTTTTTATATTTTTACACCCATGCAACCATTTTTAATAGCAAAACAGTCTGATGAAAAAGCTTGTACTTCTATAGGAGTTTAATGAAGTTGTACTCATTATTATGTGACTGTATTTATTGAAAACTGCTTTGGAAATGATGAAACGTATTCACTTCTGAAGACATTCAACTTAAAAGACCCTTGATATTTCTTTTACAGTTATTTCAGTGTCCATTTATGTATGCTAGCTTCACCATAACTTTTTAATGTTTTTCTAATCATGGCATATATTTTTATGTAAATGGATATAAAATTACCTCCTGCGACAGTTTAAAACCCTTTTTTTTGCCAAAGTAAGCAAATTTCCCACTACTCTATGTCAGAACACATGTATTTCTTATTACAAAATGCTGACCAATCTGAGGGAAAGAAAACATATTTTGTAAAATGAAAGTGACTGAGCAGCAACATAAATTGTGTCCCTTCTATTTTCCCAACTGTTATTGCAAATAACAAAGATTCAAGAATGGATTTACAAAAGTTGCTGTGGAGACTAGTGGTATTTTGTGTTCCCAAGTCTTTTTACTTTTATCAGCAGAGGTAATTGTGTGGGCTTTTTAGTATGTGGATGGCAATTTGGTTGAAGCTTGGATCAGTATTGATGAAATAACTTTTGCAATATTTGAAATATTCTTAGTGATGTCTTTATGTTTGAAGCAGGCATCAAAAAAATTTTCAAATGGGTGAATCAGTTCATTTAGACCAATACATGCTATATTTTTGGTTAATTTAGAAACTAAGGGGAAAAAAAAAAAGGAAAAGTCCCTAGCTGAAAAAAAAAAAAGCTTTAAATGCAATAAAAATGTCACCAAACAAGTTGTAAGGAGCACCTGCAATCTGAAGCATTTATTTTTCTTAAAGTTTGCAAGCATTCTTCTCATCTGTTTAATTGCCCATCTTTTCCACCGCCTTGTCTTCATTTTATATCAATATCTCTTTCATCTTTTTGCAAAAAAACATATTTGGTGATGTAGAAATAATAATAATCAACAGTTTAGGCTGTGTTCTTATATGTGGAGGGGAAACATGTTGAAGGATCAGGAGTAAATGTAAGAGGTGAGTCAAATGAAGCTCTGGTTGTTGAGGCATGCTGATGAAATAGACCCCAAGGTATTTAGCATCTTTATTATCTTAATAGTTATTGGCAATATATATGGATCTGCAGGAAGAAGTAAATGTGCCTGCAGTGCTGCTCCAAATTATAATCTTAGTAGCTGAAGTTGTTAATAAATAATACTAAGATGACAACTACGGAGATTAATAGTAGAATCATAGAATGGTTTGGGTTATAAGGACTATTAAGGTCATTTAGTCTACGTCCCCCTGCAATGAACAGGGACATCTTCAGCTAGCTCAGGTTGCTCAGAGCTCTGTCCAGCCTGACCTCAAATGTTTCCAGGGATGGGGCATCTACCACCTCTCAGGGCAGCCTGTTCCAGTGTTTCACTACCTGTATTGCAAAAATTTCTTCCTTTTATCTAGTTGGAATCTACCCTCCTTTAGTTTAAAACCATTATTTTGACTTATATGAAGAATATTTTCTCAGTGGTTAAAGAAATTTTTTTTTTCATGTTAATGTGTACTGGCTTTATTTACAACTGTACAGCAGCAGTTTTAAAACTGTTGCTTCAACAGTGACTCCAATGACAGGCTGATAATTTTACGTCACTCCTTTAATCTTGGCTGAACTTAAGTTTCTGTCAAGCTCAGGATCCAATTGCTCTTCTCTTACTTTAAGGTCCACTGTTATAAAGGTATAGGTCTCATGTCTTGGTGGTGCTCAAACTTCTCAGGAATTGAGAGTATTCAATAGCCTCATAACACCTTTCTGACTACAGAAAGACTCAGAATCCATTACAAAACGTGCCTGCTGTAATATTTTTTTTAATTTTTAGTGGAAAAATATTTACAAAATTATTAATATAAAATATATTTATATGGATTATAATACAGATTTATAAATCCTATTTCTGTTTTTTTTTTTTTTTTTTTTTTTTCTGTTTCTTTCCCTGTACCTTGTCTCTGAAGCTGTAGGGGGAATAAAAGGAATCTTGTAGAAAAGTGGTATTTCGGTACAGTTACTAATGGAGGTCTTTTATTTCACTTTTTTACTATTGTCAAGTGGCAGAGGGTTACAGCAATTACATAAACTAATACTTTTTTTAGAGCTTCTTTGTATGTAGCTCCCGTTACAACCAAATTAAGAATAGCTTGCTGTATCTCTGAATATTTTCTTTTTTCAGTAAAATCAAATAGTATAATGGGCAGGATGTAAGAAATTGAAGCACTTTGTTTTTACTGGTTCTAATTTCAATGAGAATGAACCTTTCAATGTATTAGCATATAGCTGTAATTGAGAATCAAATTTTAAGTTTTCATCTTAACTTCGCCTTGCTAGGAATTAATCTTGCTTTAGAAAGTAGAATTTTAATTTGAGAACAAACATTATAAGCATTTGAAGGAATTAGAAATAAAATCAGATTAAAATCTACTACTCGTTCCCTACCTCCCATCTGGGTAGTCATCAGTCTCCTTCCAGTGTAGAAAACCAACTGAAGGATCAGGACACTGCTCTTGTGAGGAAAAATGCCATGCAACATTTTAAATGTAGACTGTCTGAATTTGTGTGAAAAAAGACAATCATGTACATATTTCCAAGCAATTGTGAACTGTTAAGTATATAAAAGAAGTGATTTTGTTTCTTCATGCTGCTTAACAACTGGACATTTATTTTGTTTTGTGCCACTGTTAAATGAAATGCTTTTGATTCTGTTCAGCACACATAATTTTAAGTCCAAAGAGCACAACTCAGCACAGTTTCATTTCACTACTGATTCTCGGGGGGGGGGGGGGGGGAAGAACCAAAAAAAAACCCCTCATCTGAGAAAGAGAATGAAACAGAGAAAATCCAGAAACAACTCTCTTAAGTACTGCTGAGAAAGAAAACCATATGGTCCAGTGGTTAGGGACAAATTCAAAGGAAGAGGATCTCTATTTTGAACTTCCAATCCGGATAGTCTCCTTATTATGTGTTTTTTTGGGGGAGTCCCTCAACCTTTTTCAGCTTCAGTCAACTCTGCTAGCATATTGGGTAAAACAGCGGGGCATCTCTACAAACCATATGTTCCAACATTAGTTTCTCTGGGTAAATAAATACCATGAACACTTTAAAATGTCTGTGCATTTCTTAGAAAAACATTAACTTAGAACAACACTGGAGCTTCATCAGCTTTAGAAATAGAAATCAAATAGGGTAGAGCTGTTACAGCAAGAAGAAAATGTGAAGAATGAGATACAAATAATAACACTAATCGTGAGAGCTCTCTCTTAGGTTTGTAAAGGAATGGACAGGAACCAAGATCATGTCAGTCAAACAGTGGATGAATAACCAATTTAATGAGATAAGAATAAAAGAATAAAATGGAAGCCATCCTTTGGAACAAGGAGCCACAGCTGCTTTCAGTCATGTCAGCATGAATCCAGAATAATTTCAGTAATTGATCTGAATGAACTAGGTTGACATTGCATTGGTGTATTGCTGTTGTGGGGCAAATGTTTCTATAATATGACACCTTCAGATCCAGAGAAAGAAAATATAAGCTACACAAATGAGAGGAGTACTTTTCTTGTCTGATATGTTTAAGTCCTTAAATAATGAGAGCTTTGTTTTTTTTTTTCATATGGAACAGAGGCAGTACGTCACAGAAATTAATAAAAAATTAGATTTCAAGATGAAACAAGTGTTCTAGTATGAACTCAAATTAGACCCATTGGCAAATTACTGGGCCTTCAGTTCCCTCTCATAGCTTTCCAGGATGTCCAGGAAGGAACCCCAAACATGTTCTCACATATTCATTAGGAAAAAATTCATACAGCATTCAGCATGTCTCAGCTGACTGTAAAATCTCTGTAATGTTTTCTTGAAAATCTCAGGGCTATATTCAAGAAAGTATTTATACCATCATACTAATGTGGTACTTATTTATTCTTTCTTAGTGTGGTGGAAAGCATGTCAACTTTGTTTTCACCAAGTTTATCAATTTCTCTTGTCATAGACTTGTTTTTGTGTGTCTCTGTGTGTATGCATTACATAAAGATATTTTTAAAATAGTTTTATGGAGTTTATTTGGAGCCTGAATTGATCACCAGTGACATGTTCATCAGCATTGGAGAGCCACTGCACTGGAGCTTATTATTGTT
Source organism: Myiopsitta monachus (assembly GCA_017639245.1). Taxonomy (NCBI): domain Eukaryota; kingdom Metazoa; phylum Chordata; class Aves; order Psittaciformes; family Psittacidae; genus Myiopsitta; species Myiopsitta monachus. The sequence continues at coordinate 25,414,505 of CM029924.1, forward strand.
TCCTCAGGAAATGGAACTCGGTTTTCTTTAGTCATAACATCTTTCTGCTTTTATCAAATATCTCTCAAATTCAGATCTTTCTACTGCATTTTATATAAGATATGTTAACCTATCATTATCATCCATCGTCACTACTCAGCTGACATGTATGGCAATTCTAAAGATTTAAAAAATGTAAACTACTCTTAACAAAAAAAAAAAAAGAAAAGAAAAAAAAAGAAAAAATGGTGGGAAATTACATATGAAAGGGTTAAATCCCAGAACTAAGAGTGCAATTCAATGCACCCAGAAGTTAACAAATGACAGATTAAATTGCATAAGTAAGCTTCAATTAAGTCCTGTTGCATGTCTTTAATTATAAGTTATTCTACAAAATCTGTCCTCTTCAATGACTAGAATGGGTCTGTTGTGTGAAATAAGTAAGGCTATGTGGTGAGGGATATGATTGCTTGTAGGACCTTTGATTTACCTGTTCATAAGTAGAAAAGCATATAATTACTGAGTCAGGATAGCTCATATGTGAAAAGGTAGCTTCTGCTGTCAAGGCAATTTGATGCTGCCTTAGAGATTTATCCTGACTTTAATACACAAAAGCTTAGGGCTGCTTAACACATAATTTAAAGCAGACCTTTAGAAGTGTTGGCTTGTGAGTTTGGGGGTTTTTTTTACTAATGGTTATGCCAAATTTTGGGTGCTTATTTTGAAACCTTTTAAACTAACTGTCAGAGATTCAGTGTGTGGAGGCTTTGAACATATCGGGATCTTTCACATGCTGAATAGGTTGAAAATATCAGGTCTTAAAACCAAAATTTATTGTATATTTTCATGTTGCTGTTTGTGTTGCTCATTTCTGTTAGTAAAATTGGGTTATTACCTATCCTTTTCTATTATGAAAAATTGAAAATTATTAAAGATTATAGTAATATGCTAATACTAAAAGAGGTAATTTTATCCTTAGAGTAGAATTTGAAGTGTGTTGTATACAAGGCTTCTGTGACACACGGAATGATAAGAACAGCAGAAAATAAGGATTTTTTTTATTATTAAATAAGGGTTATGCATTCTCTGCAGTAGGCCTTTAAAAAATGTGTGAGACTATCAGAGTGTATATGCATATGCAATTTATGCATACCAAGTCAAAGATGAAATCAGTGCTTGCTTCTATAAGTTTACTAGCCTTTTTAACATTGATGTTTTCCGGGTAATCTCAGTTTGACACAGGTCACTATGACATATGATATTATCATCTTGTCAATTAGCTCTTTAAACCACCTTGTATGTTTTAAGATGAAGCAGCTTGAATGTTTGGGTCACGAGGGGGAGTATAAGTAGAATCCCAGGTCACAGACAGGGAAAGTGGTATTTAAGGGAAGGAACACTGTGAAGATGTACAGAAAGCAGAAGCTAATGTAACTATTTTTCTTTTCTGTTATGGAAAAAAGAACTCTGTTTGTTTGTCCCAGTTTCACATTTTTATGGCTTGAACCAATTCTGTTAATGAAAGAGAGTAGAAATACCTTTGGATCAAGTTCAAACAAGGCAGCTGACTAACAACCCCTTCTGTTAGTTAACATGGGTTGTCTGTGAAATACTGATTTTTTTTGTAAGATTGCATTTTTGTTAATTTCACATTTTATGGGGAATGTTCACTAGGCAAAGTGTTCCTGGATAAGATAAAGGTTGTGGAAAAATTAATCACCTGGATCTGCTACACGGTTATCTAGAGACTACAGTTTTGACCCATATATATGTTACTACTTTTAAGGCTCCAAACAGCAGATGGTATTGGTTGACAGTCAGCAAAGACAAGTGAAAGTGTTTATAATGTTGCAAGGTTATGGAGGTGAATTAAAAAACAAAGGATTTAGAAGTGATAAAAAGTACAGAAAATAGTTGGGATGGTAATAAAGCTGCTTCCTTCCAGGGGCAATATCTTTTTTTATGGTGTCTGATTGCAAATTAAGGTGAAAAAAATTAACCCCAGGCATAAAAGAATATTCAGTCCTTACCTCCCTGGTTTTCAGAGCAAAAGCCCTTAGTCTTTGATTTTAGATTTGATTTTTTTTTCCCTGATGGTTGCCATACAAAGAGATATAGCTCAATAAAAGGAAAGATCCAGTGCACAGTTCATATTATTGGCCTGAAGGAATTCTTAGTCAGGTTAATGGATCTGATGGTTTTCCCTTCATTGATTTTTAAGATGATTATATTTTATTTATAGGTGAGAAAATAATTGTTAATCTTAAGTTTGTTGAAAACTTCTTGAGAGTCTGCAGGAACTGATAAGGATAACAATACATTTAGGGAGGCCAAACTCTTCCTGTCTTTAATCCTGTAAGTGCTGATGTGAGGCAAACCTATTGACTTGAAATTAACCATATTTTTATTTACAGCTGTGTTCAGAAAAAAAAAGATTATATTTTTCTTGTTCTTATGAAAGATTTCATCACATGAAGCATTGATACACCTCAGGTATTTCTTTTGTGAAAGCTGTATGTGAAATGCCCAAGAGCTGAAAGCTCATAGATAAGAGCATGTTGTCCTCTGGAGGCTGTGAGATCTGATCTCTAAGTCAGCCAAGTCGTTTGTCAGATGAAAAGCCTACTGGTCAACTGTAATTGTTTCCACAGGTTTGAATCTTAAACCATAATGTGGGTTAAAAATTTACAGTGGACTTTAGAGAACAGCATGAACAACAGCTCCTTTTAACCCAACGCTCCGTGCCTTAGCACTGTTAAGTTTGTTTTTATGTTCTTAAGTGGGCTCAGAGACCTTTTTTATTTTTTTTGCAAGTCAATAGATGATAGCAAAATACGTAACAATTTTAGAATATAGAGCTATAAAATGTCATTCATCTCTCAGTAGCACTGATTTTTGGCATTCAGCTTATCTTACAAAACTGTATTGAACTGGGTGGCTAAAGATGGAGAGATACTGAATCAAAGTTATGCCTCAGGCAACCGTAAGCCCTTGTTACACAGTCCTAATGTGTGGTGAAAGTTCTAGAGTGGCATTATATCTTGACAAAAAAAAATAGCTTCTCAGCAATTTCATTAGTCATAATGATCCAGATCCAGTGCATTTCTGTGGAGTAAACTAGCAGAAAGACCAGTTTGGGAATGTGCAGCAGATTCGGTAGAAAACAAAGTAAGAAAAAGGGAGAGACATCAGAACACAGCAATTACTGTTGAATTTTTCATGCTTATAATGCATTATCTCAAGCTGGCACTGCTGTTAATGGCTGTATAAGGCCTCTGACTGGACACCTACATTAATTTTAGAGCTCCTCTATTGTTTTGCTTGAAGCGAAATTTGACATCAACACGATGTTTCACCTTAGATTGAACTTAGTGGGGAAAAAACATGAAAGTAAATTAAAATCCCAGCTCACTTCCCATCACTTTTGCAATAACATCATTCTATTTTACACCAAAAGCTGTTTAAAACCTTTGGAAGAGATTTCCAAAAGGAAAAGCCTAGGGTTTTTTTTTTTTTGTGTGTGATTTTTCTTTTTTTACTTCCTTTCACTGACTCCAAGATGCACCCAAGGCAATATATTAAAAGTTCAACCAAAATACAAAAATAATTAGATACACTGTCTTCAGCTTGTTTCTACAGTGATGAGTCTCTGTACTGTGTATAATTAAAAGGGGAATAAAATGAAGAGTTGAGGATTCAGAGCCTTTCCTATGTTTAGCATGTGCAACTATAACTGTCTGGAAGGGGAGGCATACTGAGATAAGAGAGGGGGCTGCATTTACTGAGTCTGAAATTGCCACATATGTGTTACGTATTTTCCTGTTGGGAAAATAAAGCTGTCAAAATAGATTCTCAGGTACATGTGAATTGGTGACTGTGGGACAGGACAACAGGGCAGAGGTTGAACAAAACTGGTGGAGTTTTGGCCTCCAAATTTGGCTAAAATTAAAGGTGATCTGAACCATTGCCCAGAATTCAAACTGAAGGAGAAGTGGACTTGTCAAAAGGTCAAAAGCTATTTCCTGTTTTCTTGTTCCTCTGCACTTCCTGGTTCTACTTGGTTCTCTGAGTTAAGGGCCAAGGTAAGATTAAAAAGGCTGATCTTGCACTCTTGTATGTATGCTGGCTCAAGGACCGCAAGAAATCTCACATGAAGTCTGTTTTCATAAATTTGCTAGGTAAATACTGCACTTAATTAAATTAATTCAAATAAAACCTGGAAAATTTATCAAAATTAAGTCTGTTTGATCCTTCCTATAATTATATATAAAGCAGTTTCTCTCATTTTCTTCAGACAACCAAAAATTTATAACAGATAATTATGAATGTCAGAGGCTTCAAACTAGTATGGATGCTACAGATGAACACTGAATGAGCCTTTTTCCTTTCCTTCCTTCTTTCTCTTTTTTTCTTAAAGGTATTGCATGAAATGTAACAATTGTGGCATTTGGACAAACTGTGCAAACAAAAGCTTTGGGACTACTCAGAATGCATAAACTTGAGCATATCTGCAAAGCTTTGCTGGATTGTGCCCAAAGGGCACATCTATAAAGAGCTGCAAGTATAAAATACGGAAATTACTTGCACATGTGCTATTTAGGTCATTATCTATAGCGATTCAATATAAAAGAAGGATTTATTTGTCTTATTTGTATCTATTTGTAGACTTTGTCCGAGATTTGAAAGAATTCCCTGGAAACTACTGTTAATTGACTATTGCTTATCTGTTATTTCAGGAGCAAAATGATGAAAAAAGAGTAAGGAAGGAAATACTAAGTAACAAAATATCTTTTTTTTTGTAATATGAAACAATCATCTAACTTTAAGAATTAGAGAAAAAGATGATATATAGTGATAGTGTTAAGAACATTCTTTCATAATTCCAAGTCCTTGGAGTTACATACTTGCATCTTATAACTTTTCTAATTAACAGCATTTACTATCTATTTCATGACTGTGAGGTATTTGTGTTTGCTTTCCTAGCAAGAACAGAGAAATAATTTCACTTGCCACATCTTCATTTTTAACCCTCATAAGGTCTTGTTAATTTAGAAGCATTTCAATTTCTGTACACATACTTTTGATACAATAATGAGGTAGAACTCAATCTCTGCCCACACTGTTGGATGGCACAGGATCAATGCAGGTTACTGATAGGGAACTTGCAGTAAACCCACACAATTCCTAGGAATTGCTCTTATATTATGAATTGGAATAATATTAATGAAATTGAAAATAATTTAGAAAACAATTTAGAAAGTAACTTTAATCTCACTTTTGTAAGAATCCTTAGGTAGGTTTCCTCTACTGTTTACCGCCACCCTTCCACCCCCCATCGCCTGAATAAAATAAGTTTTGGAGAGTCCTTTGTAAATTTGCCCAGAGGAGTTTAATAAGAAGAGTTTTCACTTTCTAGCTCAAATTAACTGTAATTTTCCCAGTTTACAAATTTATATTAAAAAAATCAGTACTATAAAATGTATCTCCAGTCTGCTAAAGATACGAATACAATTCTGGTGAAGTAAATAGGAAATACGAAGACAATTATTGTATGATAACTTGTTTATAGACAAAATTAAGGATTAAGCAGATGCAGTAAACTTCCATAGATAAAAAAGACAGTGAACTTTCTATTTTAATCCATAGAGTGTAGTAAAATTAAAAATAACAGGTATTTACTCGATAAGATCCTACGGACTGTTTTCTTCTGTAAAGGGCAGAGATGGAAGACAAGCTGATCTGGTGGATTAGTATTATGCATGAAAAATATAATCTACCATGAAAAGAATGAATGTCACAACATAGGTTTGTATATAGAGATTTAAAAAATTACAAGGTAGAAAGAGATTGAATTCTAGGCAAGCAGATTCATAAATCTATGCAGATTTTTAAAGAAAGGAAACAATTTTATACTGAGCTCTGGAAAGTGAGCCTGTGTAAGGTATTCATGAGAGGTTGTCCTTAGTGAAATACAAGAAAATGGATTTTTCACCCACAAAGAAAATGCTAAGCCTTAGCAGGTGTGGTTTGCTCAGGCCAAATGCTCAAGTAAGCACTCTAAGAATTTAATAAGAGTTTAGGCAAATAAAATAATGTATCACACTGGAAATACCGGATTACACACTTATGATCTTGCGCAAGTTGAACAAAAAAAACCCTCAAGAAGCATTTTGTTTCTTCTGTGTAAATAGGCAGCTTGGTTTATAGTATTTTCACAGGTTAGATTGCATATTTTGTTCTTTTATTTACATTCTTCAGTTGAATGACAATCATAATAATAACGGTAGTAGCGCTTGTAATAAACCCTAAAACTCCTGCATTTCCTACAAGTTATTTCTGCAGTTACTGATAATGGTGTTTCCTGCGTCTTCTATCACTGTGACTTCTCCACTTGTGTCCATTCACTTTCAGTGTTTTCCTCTCCCCAGCAAGTATGCAATCATTTATCAAAGAAGGAAATTTTTTGCTAACACTAGTTTCTTTTTTTACCAACTCATCCCTTTGTCCATACGAATACCATGTTTTTCTAAATTCTCTATTAAATATGAAACATAAGCCCATTAAAATAAACATAAAGTACTGATGCTGCATTATATTCCTATATCTTCTATGATAACCGATGTATATAGTTTTGTTCTCAGTATTTTGTATTTTATTCTACAATAACAAAGTCATGCAGAGGTGTTGCTTGCCTTTCATTTGCCCTTATTTTGAAAACCAAGGATACAGTTTTTATGCTAGATAGACAATATAATTGCACCAGCTTGTCAGCATTGTTGTATGAGCAATGAGTACATCCAGGTAAGTGAATCAAAATGCAGAGGTAGAACCAAGTATTGTTTACACAGAATACAGCTTACTGAATGGAGCAGCGTAGATAAAGAAGGGAAGCATACTTAATGCCAAACTGGCCTTCTCAGGTAGTATAAAATAAACTATGTAATTGCTACACATTGTTTCAAGATAATTGAGCAAACAAGATTGTGAAGAACTGCAGTGTAATAGTAACTTTCTGTGCAGTATCTCCTGCAGAGAGAATCATCAGTATTTGGGTATGATCTGGAAGTCGAGTCTGGCTCTTGAAAAACTGGCCATTTATGTCACCTTATAAATCCTGTAAAAATAGTCTAATGCTATGTGTGCATCTCTGTTAGAGGACAGATGGTTATGTGTAAATGTCATGGGTTTAGCAGTAACAGTCATTTTTCTCCTTCTTGGTAGCTGGTGCAGCACTGTGTTTTTGATTTTTGGGCCTTGGAGCTGTGCTGATAACACCAGTGTTTTCAGTTACTGCTTGGTAGTGTTTTGTCTGGCCAAGGACTTTCTGAGTCTCATGCTATGCCAGGGAGGAGGGGGAGCCAGGAGGAAGCAGAGACAGGACACCTGACCCAAACTGACCAACGAGGTTATTCCATACCAGAGCACGTCATGCCCAGGATGTGAAAACGGAGAGCAGAGACCCGGAAGGGTGTGGTGGTGGTGCACTGGGGGGTTCACTGCTGGGGGGTGCACTGGCTGGGTCGGGCTTGGTGAGCAGTTGTATTCTCTTTCCTTGTATTTCTCTTGTATTATTATTGGTGGTAGCAGTAGTGATTTGTGTTATACCTTAGTTACTAAACTGTTCTTATCTCAACCTGTGGGAGTTGCATTTTTTTTTTCTCTTCCCCATATCCCCTGGGACTGGGGGAGGAAGGAGAGGCAAGTGAGTGAGTGAGAAGACTGTGTGTGTGTGGGGGGGGGGGGTTAGAGACTTAAACCACGACAGTAAACAAAGTAAAATGCACTTGGCATATATGCATACCCTCTTTCCTGTCTTTTTTCCTTGAGAGAACTGATCCAAATACTGATACTTCCCAGGATAAGAGCAAAAATAATTACTGCTTGCGAGTGCAGAGACATGTATCCCCATTCATCAACTAATTCTTGAGGATCAATCACATTGTTATAACAATACTTTTGTTATAAAATTCAATGGTTTGCATGGTTATTTCTAAAATAAGTTTTAGATGATGCTTTTTCTGGTTTTATTTTTTTTATTGGAAGGATTTTCTATTTTATGCATATGTAATGTCTATATTTCAGTCTCTGTTTTTGACAGCATTGTAGCCTAAGGAGCACTTGGAACTTCCTTTTGTTCATAAATTCTACTTTTCAGAAAAATTCTTGCAGCAGATATTTTTACACGACAAAGAGATTAATTAAATGATACCAATTGTAAAGGCTTTGCTGCGTTTGGTTTGTCATGTTAATAGTGAATAACACTGATGAATAGAGATTGGGTTTGTATTAAATCACAGCCCACTCTTAATCCTTTCCTCTGTCTTTGAAATACAATATAAATAGAGCATTCCAAACCACTCTTCAGTCAGACGAGTGTCCATAACCTTCTTTTACAATTCAAGGGTTAGGGAATATGGTGTCAGAAAAATGCTCAATCATCAGCAAACCAGAAACAAAAAGGATCCCAAGCCAACAACTAAACCGATAATGCTTGACTAATATTTAGATTCTTACAACAAAACATTTGAGGTTTACCTTATCTTTGTTCATCTTATTCAGCAGGAACTCTTGTTCCTGCATTTCTTCTGATAAGATATGAATTGAACTTTTTGTTTACGTGTAGTTTAGTCTGTGATACAACTTCTGTTTAGTGTTTTCTCACAAGCTGTTCACAAAGCCAAAACCCACATGAAAAACTGGCCAGTTGAAGGTGGCGATCGCAGCTCTTACTGATTTAAGAAAAGGAAAGGAGGGGAAGACAATGTACACAACTGTCCTTTAGCTTTATGGTAGCTTGTTTTTTTCTCTGTGTAATTGTGTTGCTTAGCGGGAGAGTATAGAATAGTCAGCCTAGATTGGATGGCTGTACATAAAGTTGTCTCCTGGGATTTGCATGAAATTTCCTTAAAACTGAGAAAACCATGAACCTTACAAACTTTCCCATTTGGGAAGCAGTCCATGTTTGCCTCAGTATAGTAATAATGTAGCATTATCTTCTAGGTGTTAGATGACTTCTAGGTTGGCTGTCTCCTTACATGGGCATAAGTTATATTGTACATAAAGTAGCAGAAGATCAATTACTCTTCCCTATAACAGTGTTTGTTTAAAATATCTAAAAATCATAAAATCGTAAAATGGTTAGGGTTGGAAGGGACCTTAAAGATCGTAGAATCATCTAGTTCCAACCCCCTGCCACAGGAAGGGACACCCTTCACTAAACCAGGTTTCTCAAAGCCCTGGCCAACCTGGTTTTGAACACATCCAGGGATGGGGCATCTACAACTTCCCTGAGCAACCTATTCCAGTGCCTCACTACCCTCATAATAAAGATTTTCTTCCTAATATCTAATCTAAATGTATCCTTTTTCAGTTTAAAACCATTCCCCTCTTGTCCTGTCACTACAGGTTCTTGTAAAAAATCCAACTTCAGATTTCTTGTAGGCCCCCTTTAGGTACTGAAAGAATTCTGTAAGGTCTTCCCGGAGCCTTCTCTTCTCCAGGCTGAACAAGCCCAGTTCTCAGCCTGTGCTTCATAGGAGGGGTTCTCTAGCCCTCAGAGCATCTTTGTGGCCCTTCTCTAGACTCACTGCACAAGGTCCATGTGCTTCTTGTGTTGGGGGCCTCAGAACTGTACACAGTACTGCATGTGGGGGTCTCATGAGAGTGGAGTAGGGGGACAAAATGACCTCCCTTGACCTGCTGGTCATGCTCCTTTTGATGCAGCCCAGGATAAGGTTGGCTTTCTGGACAGTAAGCGCACACTGCTGGCACATGTTGAGCTTCTCATCAACCATCACCTGCAAGTCTTTCTCCTTAGGGCTGCTCTCAATCTATTCTCCACCCAACCTGTAGTTGTGCTTGGGATATCTTTCTTCATTTCCTTTCTCATAAGGTTCGTGGCAGTTTAAACATTTGTGACAGATGAGATCTAAAGCAGTGCCTTCTTATGTGGATATAATTGAAAATGTTGTCTTTCCTACTCTAAGATCTTATTTTAATTTGTTTAGAATATAAACAAGAGCTACAGTGAAAGTATTTTAAAGTTAGACTGAAATTAGTTCAAGTCCTCTAAAATTCAAGTAATATAGACTAATGGGCAAATCTTCATTTCGTTATTCATTATTTAACTCAGAATTAGATGCTGCCTTTATCATTCTTATGTACAGCACAATGTAGCTCAAAATGTTAGGTTTGTAATCCTTGATGCTCATTTTTCTCTGCCTAATTGTGACTTCTTATAACTGTGTTTGACTTTCTGGATGCTCAGTTTGTGGGGAAAAGAGCTGGTAGTGCCTAGCATGGAATAAATACAGCAGGAGTTCTACATGAGTGTGAAAAAATCAATACATTTAATTTGAAGCAGAGAGTTAATGCATACAGACTCACCAGATTTTCATGAAAAAGCAGGTAAGATTTTAGCATCAGCATGTTCCCAAAGATCTTAAGAGCTGAGCATTTGGGAACTCTCCATGGCCTTAAAATGATGAATGGTTACATATTCCTGTTGGATCATTTCTGAGTAAGTGGTATCCCATAACCCTTTCATTACATGTCTAGGCTTCACAGATGCTCTCTTCTAATCAACCAATTATTGATCTGTACATGACATCACTCTAACAGATTATCTGTCTCGCAACACTTATACATAAATAAACATATACAAGAAAAGACTTGGGGCCTTCCAGTTTCATCAGTAACCTTCAGAACTCCTCTAATCTTTTTATAGTACAATTTTGTTGGTAATTTCCAAAATTTACATAATTTCATCCTGTTTTAGCTTACATCTTTCTGCTCTCTTATTATGTTAACTTACCTAAAAACCAAGGTCTTATTCAATGTTACCATTGTTACTGAGAAAATAAACATTTTTCAGTAGCCAAGCTTGAAGTTTAAAGCCATACTTATTGCCTACCAATATATTAGCATTTTGCAATTTTATCTTTTGTAAATCGTTAGAAATGGTGATTAAAAATATTGGTTATATAGCATCACTTGTATTATTTCATTGTTCCTTGGGACATTCATGCAAAAGGGATTCCTCTCAGCAGTAATATATACTTTTTATTTTTCTTCATCTTAGCTCAGCTTGCCTTCAGTAACAGAGGTAGATTTTTCTCCCAATTTTCTAATAAAAGAATGAAATAAAAGGCAGAACCAAGACTTTACATCTATGAATACTCATATCTAAGCAATCTTTGAAGCCCTGAACATAACAAAATGATCAGAAGGAAAATTTATTGAATATATGGAATATACATTTTAACAGAAAACTTACTTTTTTTTGAGAAACTATTTATCAAATAATGAAGATTAAACAGATTTGTTTAAAGACTGCGTGTTACACTGGATCTTTTTTCGTGTTACTACTGATGTCTTGACACATGTTGAGTAAACTGGTATTAATATAACATTAGGAAAAATTCTCCTCCTGAGAGGAAATCTAGCTAAACAAAGTGATATTTAATGTTTTCTATTATATTTATTTAAATAAAATGGCTGATTAAATGTTAAACAGAACAGAGGTTAATGATCTTCGTTATTGGTATTATAAAAATTAAGAAAGAATAAAATAGGGTTAATGATGTATCCCATTATTGTTATTATGGGGATTAAATGCATCCTGTTGTCCGCTGCTCTGAAAAAATGGGCCCCAAGCTGTGAGTAATTAGCAAAATTATATTATTGTCTAACCTTATGCTGTAATCAGTTACTCTCATCACTGTGTTTTTCAGTGTGGATTCTAAGTGTTTTCAGTAGGTCTCCAGCTTTGTGTGTAAAAATGGAGGAAATAAATTCTTATCTGATTTAGTCCAGCCTGTATATGAAAGGTGATATTTATTGCATGAATGCAGAATGGAATAGGAGAGTAGATAGGATAAAAGGTGACTATTTGAGGATAGTCTGAATTTATTCCTTATATGTAAAGGGTGTCCTTGTCTTTTCGTTTTCCCTTTTTTTTTTTGGAATGTTTATATTACAGCAAAATGTCCACTGGGAATAAAAGAAGAGATATCAACTGGTGAGTTAAAACTATCTATTTATTATTGGTTATTTTTGGTATGACTGTGTGTGTCAACCCAGAACAAGACCGTATTGTGCTAGGCTCTTTGCAAACAGAGAATACCAGATGGTCCCAGCTCTAGAGTTTATAATCTGAATCAGTAGGGTGAATGATGCAGCATAACATAAAACAGTAGTGTGAACAATGTGATGGCAGCAAATGTTACATTAGTTCCATAATTTCTTGCTGAAAGCAAGGAGGGAGGGTTTAGTATGTTTACTGGTAGATTAGGTCTAATATGGCAATGATGACCCTGTTAGCACTTTGCAGCACTGTGAATACTTTTGGTGATGACAGTGGGAAGCAACCTCATGGCTACAGACTTATTTCCTCCCTCTCCAATTGCCTCTGCACCTCTGTCGAGAGATCTAGAAAAATGCAGAAATGAAGAAAAAGGTAGCTGATATGGGTTTCAAGAAAGACTGAGATGAAACTATTGTAGGGGAAGGACAAGTTTGGACTAAATGACTAACCATATTTTTAGCCAAAGAAATGGTTTGCTTTGGCTGCTTCTACTTTCTTCTGCTAGACCATCTCATTGGCTTGGTTCTGTAGTTCACTGATAATCAGTGGTCATAGGGAGAAGAAGCCATGTGAAAACCCCTACTGTGGGCAGAGTTTCCTCTATGGGTTGTACTCCAGTTCTTGCATGATATGGAGAAGGAAAGGCCCTTTTACTCCCTGCAAGTGTAGTTCCAATTTTGTCTTTTGATACACCATCATCTATAGCTGGAGTCCATATGAAACCTCATTTAAGGTGTAGAATAATTTTGAAATTATTTGACTTCTCCAGACTTAAGTAGTTCAGGGCAGGTCCTCATGCTTCAGCTGTCATCTCCATTTTTAACATCCTGAATGTTTTATAGGACAAACCTGGTTGAACTTCAGCCAGTACTTTTATTTAAGTAGTGTTGGTTCATGTTAATCACATGTACACTAACAATGCTTTTTTAACAAACAAGGAATTTAGAGATACAGTTGCTTGCTTAGCAAAAGTAGGTACAAGTCTGTCCTGGTTTCAGCTGGGATAGGGTTAATTTTCTTCCCAGTAGCTGATGCAGAGCTGTGTTTTTGACTTCAGTCTGAGAACACTGCTGATAACACACCAGTCTTTCAGTTGTTGCTCAGTAGCGCTTACCCTGATCAAGGAGTTTTCAGTCTCATGCTCTGCCAGTGAGGAGTGGCACAGGAAGACAGGAGGAAGCAGAGGCAGGACACCTGACCCAAACTATACCAAGGAGTATTCCATACCACAGAACATCATGCCCAGTATATAAACTGGGGGAGTTACCTGGAAGGGGCCAATAGCTGCTCAGGTGAGGCTGGGTATCAGTTGGCAGGTGGTGAATAATTGTATTGTGCATCACTTGGGTTTATTGTTTGTTTTGGTTTGGTTTTTTTCTTTTTTTCTGTTCCCTTTTAGTTTTATATTCTCTCCCGTAGTTATTTCCATTAACATTATTAATAGTAGAAGTAGTAGTAGTAGTCATAGTAGTAGTAGCAGTACACTGTACTTTAATTGTTAAACTGTTCTTCTCTTAACATGTGGAGTTTGCATTCTTTTGATTCTACTCCCAACCACACCTGGAGGGGAGAAAGGGGATGGAGATGGGAGCAAATGGCTGCATGGTGCTGAGTTACTGGCTGGCTTTAAACCAAGACAGCTTATTTTTCAGAAGCGGGTGTTTAGTACCTTACAAGAAGCAGAGTCTTTTACCCAGTTGTGCCGATCCTACTGAGAGAAAACAAATTTATCTCTGTAAGAGAGTCTGCGTACCCACACTGTCAGTCTTTCATGTGAAAATCTTGACAAAAGTGAGTTCACAATTTTTATGGGCCTTAATCATAAAATCATAGAATAGTCAGGGTTGGAAAGGACCTTAAGATCATCTAGTTCCAACCCCCCTGCCATGGGCAGCAACACCTCACACTAAACCGTGTCACCCAAGGCTCTGTCCAACCCAGCCTTGAACACCACCAGCGATGGAGCATTCACAGCTTCCCGGGGCAACCCATTCCAGTGCCTCACCACCCTCACAGTAAAGAATTTCTTCATCATATCCAACCTAAACATCCCCTGTTTAAGTTTGAACCCATTACCCCTTGTCCTATCGCTACAGCTCCTAATGGAGGGTCCCCAGCATTCTTATAGGCCCCCTTCAGATAGTGGAAGGATGCTCTGAGGTCTCCATGCAGCCTTCTCTTCTCCAGGCTGAACAGCCCCAACTTTCTCAGCCTATCTTCATATGGGAGGTGTTCCAGTCCCCTGACCATCCTCGTGGCCCTCCTCTGGACTTGTTCCAACAGTTCCATGTCCTTTTTATGTTGAGGACACCAGAACTGCACACAATACTCCAAGTGAGGTCTCACGAGAGCACAGTAGAGGGGCAGGATCACCTCCTTTGACCTGCTGGTCATTCTTCTGATGCAGCCCAGGATACGGTTGGCTTTCTGGGCTGCAAGCACACACTGGAGCCAGCTCGTGTTAAGTTTCTTATTGACCAACACCCCCAAGTCCTTCTCCGCAGGGCTGCTCTGAATGTGTTCTCTGCCCAGCCTGTAGCTGTGCCTGGGATTGCTCCAACCCAGGTGTAGGACCTTGCTCTTGGCATGGTTAAACTTCCTGAGGTTGGAATCAGCCCACCTCACAAGCTTCTCAAGGTCCCTCTGAATGGCATTCCTTCCCTCCAACATATCAACCGAACCACAGAGTTTGGTGTCATTGGCCAACTTGCAGAGGGCGCACTCAATCCCACTGTCCATGTGGTGTCATGTTGATTCTGAATTAACAGATCCAACAGTTTAGAATAAAAAAAAAAAATGCATCCGTCAGTGAAACACTTATTTTACATGTACAGCAAGTCTTTAAATGTTCTTGATGACCACAATGGAGTCTTTATTTTCAGTGTTGGCATGTGCTATATGAGAAGAGCATTTAAAGGCAAAGGAAGTTCTGGAGTGGACAGCAAAAGCATGAATCTAGCCAAGTCTAAGGTACAGGACTTAAATCTTCAGCAGAATTCACACCATGTAATTCACCATTTTAAGCTTATTTTCTCACTGTCATGCTGGTAAATTACTTAATGCTTCCATGCTGTTATTTCTGTATAGTCTGGTTTACATAAGCAGACATGAGATATGCCTGTTTCTTACTTCATCTGCATGTTATCTGTAGCAACAGGGTCCTCACCTCAATGATGCATTTTGACATGATGAGAGTGCAAGTTAAAACAATAAGAAAATGGCCTATTTTTATTTATTTGCATTTGTATTTGTTGCAGAATATTTTCTGAAAAGTGCATGCTTGATAATTCAATTTATAAAATCATCGCTTTTTCTTATATTTCAGCCTCAGTGAAGGCATTGTCTTGTATGAGAATGGTCTTAAGCATTTTTTAGGTGTTTTTTTTATTCAGAAGCTGTAATGTTTTGAACCTGAAAACACTCAGAGTTATGCAAATATGTGCTTTATAGACATTTTTAGAAGAAGTCGGCAGTTTCAATGTCAGCTGTGTTATTTCTTCCATGAACAGGCCATTAGGATATTCTATATGAAGGAAGAAAACTGGAGAGAAAATTTTATGAGTGAAGGAAAAGCAGTAACTCAGGCTATCAAAGAGAAAATATTACATTATTTATTTATGTTGTGTTTTATTTCTTTCCCTATAG
Organism: Myiopsitta monachus; assembly: GCA_017639245.1. NCBI lineage: Eukaryota > Metazoa > Chordata > Aves > Psittaciformes > Psittacidae > Myiopsitta > Myiopsitta monachus. Next base: position 25,430,214 of record CM029924.1, read on the forward strand.
TCAGACTTTTCATAATCGTTTAGTTTACTGATAATTGTACAATTTTTCATTCACAATTCAGGAAGCCCACCTTTCATCATTGGATTATTATTGGCACAATAGTTTATTAGTGAAGTAATTGAAAGAATTCTGAAATAATGTGTGATAAAAACCAGTCTGTGATACTTTGTCATTTAATTTTGGCCAGTATATTCAAGTTGACTGTGCATGAAATATAATTTGACCAACAGTTGTTCCATTGCACATGAATGTGAATGGAATCCAAAGATATATCATTGCTCTGTATTCCACGAAATCATGATTACATTAACAAGTAGGAGTGTTTATCCCCATGGAGGTAAAAACCAAAAAGCTTAGAAAAAGCTAGTAGCATGCGAGTGGAATCAAGCATCCTTATGCTGAACAGTACATTTTAGTTAGGCAGTGAATCCACATTTCTGAATCAGCCACAATAAGTTATAGAATGTTGATCTATTGAGTGAATGTCCAACAATAAGCAGCTCTCCTAGCAAGATGTAAAGGGGTTACAGATTAAACCTTTCAAGTCAGGGATTTATTTTTTTCTATATGCTTAAAAGCTGTAGCTTACAGACTATTCCTTTTACTTTCTAGTCTTCCATTGTCAGCAATGATCTTAACATCTTTAACCTTTCATACTACAGGTTCACCATTAAATGTCAGATAAATTGTTTCATAGGCTAATTTTTCTTTTTTGTTTTTATACTTATGTCAACATCCATGACATTATAGCTCTTTAACTTCTTCAGTGAAATATGTTGTCAGAAGGAAACATTTTCTAGTCCAGAATTATGTATTCTAGAGCCATATTCACTCCAGTGAACTCCACAGGTCATCTAGCATTTTCTGTAAACAATTTGGATTATCATCTACTGTTTTTGCAGTGAAAGGTCTAGTAATAGGAATGATGTCACTTTGGTTATGAGAATTCTTTGAAATCAAGAAACCTTAATTTTAAGAAATTGTTATAACTGTATTTTCTAAAAATTAAATACACTCAGTCCTTTTCTGCCCTTCAGATTTGTTGTCCTATAGATAGTATAATGCACATATGAAAAAACTGTGGAGGACCTAAAAAAATCTCTCCACTTTGGCAACTGAGAAAACAGGAAGCAATGAAGGGAAGCGCTGGTTTAGGGTGCATGGACCTCTCTTTCCCTGCGTGCCTTTCCATGCCGTTGCTTCTTTATCATGTATTCCGTCTTCTCTAAACTGTGCTCCTAACATGTGAAGATAGAGTATTGGTCTAAAGTTTTGCAGTAAGGTCAAAAATTTACAGTTTTATCCTCCGTCAGTGGCTTCATCAAATGCCAATAGAAAAGCATAAGAACACAGTCTGAGGTAGGCTGTACATTGCCTGCACAGTAAGATGGTGTTGTAATATATTTATTGAGTTCTGGCTACTTGATTGAAAGGCTCACAGAATGCAGTTCTGAGGGGTGGTTGTCAGTTGCTCAGATAAACATCTAGTGTCATCTGAGCTGCTCTGAGATACCTGAGACATTCACATGGACATGGCAAACCACCCAAAAAATTAGGTTCTTGCTCTGAATTGAAGTTCAAATTTGAAGAAGATGATATCCTGTTTTCCTACAGTTCAAGTGTAGGGGAGGCTAAGCTTGTGTTGAGGCAGGAGCAGATATAGCAGAGCTCTGGTCCCCCATTCTTCCCTTAGTGCTACAATAACATTGCTATTGTTCACGTTTTTAGTGCAGTGTCACAATTCTCTCCTGGTTTCTGTGTCTGCTAGAAAGATATTCCCACAGGAAACTGGAGAAATCTGCAATACTACATTGAGAATGATAGGTGTGCTTGTGCTATACCAGGGGATGGGGGGAGTTCAGGGTGGTGGAGAGAGGAGGATAAAAGATATAAATAAATGGGAAGGAAGCAAAAAGTCAGCAAATCTTCTCTGCCAGAACATCCATTCTAGCTACAGAAGGAAGTGAACGATGTGGAAGAGGGATAAAGCGGGGGTTATTTTTTGCTGTAAGAAAGGCCAGGGCTGACCTCATCCTAGGTTAGTAGGATGTGCTCAGAAATAAGGTATATTTATTCATGGCTCTCAAAGTTTTAAAGTTTACATTTTTTTTTCCAGTTGATGAAGAAAATAATTAAGCTTTTGAAGAGAGCTAATGTAGCAAAAATTATTAGAAAAAACATGAGATCAGTAGAATTTTGAATTGATTTAGAGAAGGTAAGGAAATACAACCTTATATTGGATGAAGCAGTAGAATCATAGAATCATAGAATAGTTAGGGTTGGAAAGGACCTTAAGATCATCCAGTTCCAACCCCCCTGCAGTGGGCAAGCACACCTCGCACTAAACCATGTCACCCAAGGCTATGTCCAACCTGGCCTCGGACACCGCCAGGGATGGAGCATTCACAACTCTCTTGAGCAACTCATTCCAGTGCCTCACCATCCTTACAGTAAAGAATTTCTTCCTTATATCAGATCTAAACTTCCCCTGTTTAAGTTTGAACCCGTTACCCCTTGTCCTATCTCTACAGTCCCTGATGAATAGTTCATCCCCAGCATCCCTATAGCGCCCTTTCAGATAGATTTAGACAAAGCTTTGACAATGTGTGTCAGTCTCTTTCCAAACTTTTTTCCAGAGGATCTTCAAGTACTTTATAAATGTTAACAAAACAGATTCATAAATTATACTTTGTTTATTTTACAATGAATAAATTAAGGCTTATATGCTAAACATATAGAAGAGATTTACATGTAAATACTTATCTTTTCTCATCACTTAGGTCCAAGGCAATTCCAGAAACGTTTTTTAAAAATATATCGCCTCTCAGAATACCCTAATATTCTGCGAGAATGTATAATTGATATGGTTAATTCATTAAGAAAATGAGTAGCAATTATTTACTGCACCAACTGCATCAACTAAAGCTGAAAACTAAAAAAAAAAAAAAAAAGTATAGATAAGCTCATAATGGTAGCATCTACTCAGATAGACTGGAGTCTATGTTTTGAGACATATTTTTTGGATCATCCTGAGACTTGAGCTTGCTCTCCTTTAAATCCAGCAGAAGTTTTGGAAGCTGTTAGGTATTATTGTAAGGTGTATTTTTAACCTGGGGTCACTGCAAGGTAAAGACAAGTAGTACACAGTTTGACCCGTCACAGGAATTCCAGATAAAACCCCAGAAGTTGAGTCAGAGATAGTTACAATATCTGTAATCTACAATAACAAACTATTCATATATCTACCTGTCATCTTTCTTCCTCTAAGGGAGGGACACAGGGTCACTGAAATGACCACTTTTCATATCTTTTTCTCCCCTGCACATGTGGTGGGTAAGTGGAGAATCAAATATTTCCAGAAAAATATTTTTTGATCAGGACTAAGAGATTTTATTTCAGGTGTTTGTTAGTCACAGGTTTTGTCCTTTTTTTACAACTTGCCATAAAAAATAGTATGCTAATCAAGGCAATGCGGTTAGTTTTGTCATCTTATTGAGAATGATATTTCCAAATTTAATTAAAAGAATATGTTCCAATGAAATAAATCAGGTATCAACATTTTTCATTAAGTGAAAATGAGAATGTGTGGAAGTTAGAAAAAAGAATCACAAAAATGACAAAAATGTAAGATGGGTCACTTACTGAATTCAGTAAAGCACTTCTATCTGGAACAGTGCAATCAAGTGTTTGGTATGTGCAAACAGTACCGCTACTGTCCCAGTCCTATTCCCTTTCAAACATTTAAATCAGATCCCTAGGTCCGCAAAAGCTTTTCTTTTAAGATCTCTTAACACAGTCACAGACATGGCTATTCAAGTAATAAGAGCTGTAAAGTTTATTGTCTAATAACAGCAGTTAAATGGATCAGTAATGTTAGGCAGTGTTGTGACAATGCCAAGGTCTCAGACTTCATAATTCTCAGTTTTCTGAAAATGAAAATGTTGAAATTGTTAGAATCAGGCAGTTTTAGCTGTGATTTTCTCCATTACAATGAGACAGATTATGTTTAAAAGCAAAAGCAAGCAAGCTGTGATCTTGGCTAGAGTGTTTAATCCATGTTCAGTTGCAGCTGCAATTTGAAGGAGAAAGTGTATTAGGATAGCCCAAATATATTGTGAAGTAATGTTTCTGTGAGGCAACTGAAGAATTTCAGTATTTTTGAACTGAAAACAAAATCACTGTGCCTACACCCGTGCTCCTCATACAGTCTGGGTACGTTGCAGCCTTACATTTGTCTATCAGTGCCACAGATGGCTTTAGACGGCTATTCTAATTTTTGAGGGGCAGGGAAGGAACAGCAAGCTGCCTGCGTTCACACAGGACGTCAGTGCAAGAACACGCAATGGAGCTCTATTCTCTTGGGTCACAGGTTGGCACTCTGACAGCTGAACCCAACTTCCTTCTCTCTAAGCCAGGACAGGACACAGAAACGTACTCATTTGGCAAAGGGGGAGGGGAACCCCTGCATCCCTTCTTTTTTTAGTTTCTTTTTATTTTAGAGAGGCCAGTGGCAGTTCTCATGCAAGGAAAGGTTATAAACTTAGTGATCAGTAGCCACATGTTTTTCAGTATTTCCTAAAGTGTCTGAGGGATGGATTCCAGACAGAGCACAAAATCTATATAACCACACAAAAAGCAGTACCAGTGGCTTTTATCAGTGTGCATAATGAATGTTAATGATTCATTGTTGGTCAGTGTGCATCTCCATTTACTATAATTTATCTTTATATGTATATAGTATATTTTGAAAGGTAAAATAAGCAGCATTAATTGCATATGTTCAATGAAAAGGGTTCTTCCCATTTTTTCTTTTATCTGGTCTTATACATTAGAACATACATCCAGAAACTTTATAGTTGAAAGGAAGGTCAATTGTTTTGAATGACTTCATGGTCTTACTATTTATAAAACTGAAATTGTTTTCCTGATTTTCTGAAAAAGGTGCCTTCCTGGTAAAGTCAATTTGATGTGTGTATAATATACTGCTATTATCCCAAAATAAAGTACGGTAGTAATATTTTATCATGCTTATCAGTGTCAGTGTTTTTTCTTCCTAGTTTTGTTAAGGTAGCACTGTTCTTTTTCAGAAGCTGTCTCCATACAAATGAGACCATCCTCAAATCTTTGAGGAAACCCATAATTGTTTTCTCATACTCAGGGTGTGGATCTGTATTACTTCTGTGGGTTAAATACGGTTCCATAATTTTAAAAATCAGATTGATTTTCTGCATTTGAAGAAAGATGCAGAACTTTTTGTAAGATTCTTTTCCTAAGGTTCTTTTCCTAAGAACCTGAGAGTCCTGGTTTTACAGCCTAAGATATATCTTAGTAGTCATGTGCATTTGCTACTTCAAACAAAATTGATTGTATGTCTGCATGTGTATTTTTGTATAATAGATTGTGCAGTGTGCTTTGTAATGGCCTGAATTTAAGTAGCAGTTGATAGTATGTCTTGGAATAGCAAAAGAGACAATATAGAGAATTATTACTTTCCTATTTGAGTTTGTCAATTTTACAATGAGTTAAAAGCAGTAACTATTTTTCTTGTGGAAGAGCACTGTGTATATCACAGCAGAGGGTGGAACTAAGGGGCAAAGCCGAAACATGCTTAATGCCTCTTAGACATCTCTATATTGATGTTCCATATATACAATCTGTTATAAAAGGGAAAATTTTGAAGGGATGAAATGGAGATAGGAAAAATTTTAAGAGAATTGTAAAAGAAAACACAGTTGATAATCACCATGTTTTTTTTAAAATTCCACTTTGGTTGTGGAACTAATATATAAAAATATATTTATTTATACACTGAAAATTCTCTATTAAAGCCATATTTTTTGTAGCTGGAAGGCAAATGAGTAGAACTATTCTGAAGAATTCTACAGGGAAGGAAGGGCTTTTTAGAATGTTTAAATAGCGAAGGGAGAGTGGAAAATATAAATTGAAGATTACTTTTAAAATCGGCATTTTCTTCTTCAGCTGACACTTGCTTTGTGGAAAGGAGATGCAGCAGTTTTATCACTTAAATTTAGCACTTATTACTGTAGTTAGCACCTGGTCTTGCAGTTCCTGTAAGAGCAACTGACTCTTTAGGAAGCTGAAAGTACCCCACTAATTCAGACTAGCTATTGGTCATCTCAGTGAATTTTAGCTGCTTGTATTATGGCAGAAGTTGGAAATTAGTTGTCTAAGTTTCATGTGCAATCCTGTTGTTACCCCATAGCGACAGTATACAGGGACACGCATTGCTGCTGCAGCTGGTCTCAGTTGCACTCCATTAATAAGCTTAGTACAGTTAGGCAGCTTATATGTCAATATCCTGTACAATTTATTTATAGATTAATATTTTTCATGTGTGTCAGGAAGAAGATGCATTTCCTACTAAATAATGCCACTGATCCAAAGGTAGAGGAAAGAGCTTTATATTCATACAGTCGTTTACTATCCAGCTAAGACTAGGAAGTTATTTCAATAACAAGAAGACATGAACGTATCTGTAGAAGTTGTGTATTTTAGGTGTTTTAAATAAAAATATTCATTTGTACATATGTCTATCCTTATCTAGCGATATACCTTAAGCTGACTTCATTAAGCAGAATTTAGAAGCTCATTACCCATAATGAATTTCTTCCCCAGGATGTAAAATTGGGACCTTGGGACTTAATACTCCATAACAAGACCACCTGCTCCACAGCATATACTTCGCTTTATCTGAAAGTTAAGAGAAGATATCCCCATTTAAACTGCATGTTTTAGATGGACACTTGGCACCACAGCAGTTACCAAAGTTGAATCCGTCTTGTGGCAGTGAAGGCTGCCTGGTATACAATAAAGTACTGGGAGATGTACTTCTCAAAATTTGTGAAGCTATGTATTATATTAAAAATCATAGTTGTAGCTGCTATCCTTCAAGAGTACAATAACAAAATTCCCTCAGATTTTAGGGGAGAGAGAAATTATATCAGTCACTACCAATTCCACAAAGTTTAAAGCAAAAGGAAGGGAGAGATACAAATGCTCATAAGTTAGATTAGCACTAGAACTGAAAATTTACGTAGTGTTAGATTGATAACTTAGTAGTAGAAAAGCCAATCTCCAAGAGATTGTTTCACTATTGAACAAATCCATTTTAGTATCACACATTAAAAAATTAGAGGAGGGAATGTCTTATAAACTAACAATCAATTGTAGGAGAACATTCTCCTTGGAAGGAAAGCATATGCAAGGCAAACTTTGCTCATTTCTTACTTGCCGAAGGATTGAAGTTACTTGAAATGGCCTGAAAAGTAGCCTTATCTTGCTTATCCCAAGGCAATACACCCAGTAAGGTGCATTAGTCCTTGCTGATACGGATGAACCTGGCTGTATATCCAGATTTTGCTCTACTATTCTCGATTCAGTAAAGAAGGAATAAAAAGACTACATACTTTCCTTTGGAAAGACGAGCACATTGAATGGAAATTAGGAGCTTTAATTAAATCAGCATGCAAAATGTAGAGACAGTACAATTCTCCATTGTTGGCAGCATGCATTACATTTGTCCCTCAATCAGAAGCAATAAATCCAAGTGGGAAACTAGCAGCGCATCAACCTTACAGAGAACCTGTTGTGCATATTCTACAGCACTTTCATCAGCATGGGGGATTTTTCACAGCTGCTGCTAAATGATACTGACTACTTAAGATGTTGTGTAATTTTTGGATTTGCATTGTGAATACTCAGTGAAGTGAATGCAGTCACTTTCACACAATACTATTATATGTCACCCCACATATCATTAACATTTCATTTGATCCACTTCAGAAGATAGAGCTTGCCTGATGTCACCCAAATAAATGTGGCCAAGTAAACATTACAGTAACGTTTTATTTGCAGAAAACACTCACATGCTTTTATCCTTTACAAGGCACTTTTTAAAACTCTGCCAAAAAACAGCTTTCCTGTGATGATATCCATTTACATCTAGTTGTCAGTATAAAGCCAGAAGTCAGCATCTACTCACTGGACCATAAAAAATTTTTTAGTAAGATTCTGTCCAGTTCCTGTGGAAGCTCATTATGCTCATAAATCACTTGTAACACTGAGTAAGTAAGTGCTAATGAATTTGATTCTAGGTTGCCATTCCTCTGTTGGTCATTCAACTCCTGCTGTAACTGCTACAAAGGGTTTACTTATTTGTTTGATTTTTTTCTTGGAGACAAAATGGGCTTCAGAACTAATATAGAGAAGCTGGAGGTAAATACCACCTCCACCAAGGAAATATATGAAGAAAGTTATCCACTTTTGTACACAGGTAGCTTCATCCTTAAATCCAAATTACTTATTCGGATTTTCATAGACCTTCTTTGCGACACTCTGCCTATTGTATACCTTTGCAGATATTTTTTTTTGTTTTAATTTTTTATTTTTTAAGTGGAAGGAAGGAAAAGCACAAGGAAATGCTAATATATTCAAACTGTTTCTGAACTTTCTTGTCCTTAATGCGATTAGGTCCAAATACACAGTACTTTTACATTTTCAAATTAGTAAGTTCAAATGATTATATTGGTGATTGTGAAGTAAAATCAGCAATCAAAGCACTGATAAAGGAAGAGTACCTGCATTTGTCTAAACATACTGTGTGTTATTAAATCATAACAAATGAGGGTGGAAGAGGTTCTTGGTGTGCACAACTCCTTTCTCTTAAAGCAGTGCACTGTTCTGAGCCCTGTACTTTTTTTCGTAAGTAACACCATTATATCGAACAGAACTGGCTTCCTTGCTAAATACTGGATTTTGTAGCTCAGAAAAACACAGGTATGGAAAGAAATTTTAACAACACCTGGCATCACCCAGCATATTCTTTGGCCTTTCAATCATCTTGTTCTTCCTGAAAGATGAAATTTGTCAGTCCTTACAATGTTGTACTATTCAGAGCGACTACAGTAGCCACAGGCTCTTTAGCATCACTTCTTAATACAAATTCTTCTTAGCGTTCTGATCCTGAACATATGTCAGGAGAAGTTATTACATGTAGCCAAGCAACTATATGTAGCTATCCCTTACTCCATGTTTTGAATGGCTGCATTGCTCTAACCATGTATGAAATTTATGCAACAGAAACATGAATCAATAGTGTTCTTTGTTCATCACCAACAAACATCTCATAGGCTAGCAAAACCCATAGGTTAGAATAAATTAAGGGATAACTCCCCTGATGAGCTGAAATCAAGGTGGATTTCTAGAAATCTGGAAGAACATTTCTAACATTTGAGGCAGATTTTTTTTCCCATTGAAAACATGAGAAAGAAAACATTTCTGGAGGTGACAGATTGGCTAAAGGTGCTGTCATCGGTTTGGTGGGAAGTAATAAATTTATTATTAAAATTTTGTTCAGGAAGAAATTTTATGCTTTAGCGTAATTACTGATGGTTATGCATAGAACCTTCCACTGTATTTCTGAGCACTAAGAAAAGCAGGATCAGGTTTCCTGGAACTCCATTTGTAATGACTTTGTTGAACTCAGGTTAATTGTGAGGGAGGCCCCATCTGAGGGGGAAAGCACACCATGGAACAAAAGGCATCAATTTTTTTTCATTCTACTGCTTGAGTTTTGTCCTTTCTTCTTTCATCTGTTTTCATCTTATGGAAGCGATTATAAGTGCTAATGAGACATTTGATCTTGCTTCAGGCAGTCATTTTCTGGTTAACGCAACAGGGGTATCAAGCATCTATTTTGGTGTTTTAGGAAGGCAACAGGCCGGGGTCACATATTGTCTCTCATACCTACCTAGTTGAGGCAATCCTTTTTCTGTTACCTGAAATACATATTACACTATTTTATTTTTTCTGTCTGCACCTCTTATATGAACTCCTTGTCACTAATTTATATCAGCAAAAGGCATAACTCTTACAGGTGTTTCTAATTTAGAAGCCAGCCAGAAGTATCCAAAACATTTTTTTTTTTCTTTTGGGAACTAATTCTAGTCTACTTGAGAATTACAGATGTGTTGTTTAGTTCAAGAAACAAGTGGTGACTGATGAGCAGAAGTAGCGTTTGAACCTGGGACCAAAGAGTACAGTTTAATAAATTGGGGTATCAGTCTACAGAGAACAGTACTGTTAGAAAACATGATTTCTTTCATGTTGGCTTAATTTTTCAGAAACCATAACCAAACCTGGCAGTTCTGAGCCATTCATTTAATAAGTCGTATTTATCAGCAGAAAGTCAGAGAGTGCTTTTGGGCCTATGCTCCTCAAGTGTTGATAATTATGCGTATCGACAGCACTGCTTGTATTACAACGTACCGCTAGGAGAACTGGGAAAACAGCTTCAATTTAAATGAAGCACCCTTATGAAGACCCAAGGTGTGTGTACCAGGCAGAACCAAAATATTTCATCCATTAGCATGAATTTTGCTTCTGAGGAAATAGTCTGTTAATCACCACTGCTCTTATGGTGTAATCAGTTTCTTATTGATAACATTTATGTGGAGTTCTTCTAGTGCACCCTTTCCGTAAATTAGACTATGTGCCTGCTTACACATATGCACTAAGTCTGGTGGTCAATGAATTGTGTTCCAAAGTTTTATTGCGAACCAGAATAGTATATATATATATATATATCAGAGGTATTCAGTAGCAACACCTAGTTTGTGAGTTGCCTTCGTTTTCTCCCACCTAATATAGCAAAACTTTGGGCTTAACATAACAGATAGCTTTTACTAGAACGTTTAAAAGCATACAAAATGAGAATAACACACCCGTGGGCTTTGGTTTTGGCATGTGGAAAAAGGAGAATAGGCTTAGAGAAAAATGTGTCAAACTAAACCTTTATAAGATGGTGAATTGTCAGCAATTTCTAGTTGTTGGTATTTCCCCCCCCCCCCCCAAGTTTTTCATCTCAAAAAAATCACCAAATATATCTTGGTCAATACCTTATTTGGGAGCATTTCTTTTAAGCATTGGATATTTAAAAATATAATTTTAATTTTGTGACTGAACATTGTTGCTTAATTAGAGTGATCTTCAAAATCAGGCTTCCAATGCAATAAATTATAAGCACAAATTTTCTCTATATAAATAAATCATTATACTTGCATGAGGAATAGTTCAAGTTTCAAAAACTTCAAAGAAATTTTATATTGAAAAAATTAATTCCAATGAAAAAAAGCTTTTAAAATCTTCCAAAATTTTAAAAGATTTTCTGATTTTATGAATATTTCATTAAATATTTCTGCCAGGTTTTTTTAGAATATTGCTGAAACATAAAGGCAAAGAGAGTGGAAAGAAAATTAAAGCATGTTGAAAAACTGAAATAAAATTATTTTTTTCCTGATTATCATGCAGCACCATGTGCAACTGAGAACTAGAGCCTACACTCACTTGGTGTAATTTTTTCATTCTTAACTTTATAATTATGCAGTCCTACACAAATCATAAAAGAGAACCACATACATAATGTTAGCTATGGTAAAATATGTCAATTCTACAAACACTTATGCCTTTAGATAACAATTAGGTTAATTGATTTTACTCCTGCTATAACTCTTAAACACAGATATTTTCAGGATCAGAACCCAAATTAGAAAATCAGTAGGTTTTTTAAAGTGGGGTTTTCTGTATATTTTAGACTTTGTTAAGTCTGCTTAGAAAAGTGTTAGGGGGGAGAGGCCATGTGTTTTTTAAACCAGACAAGTTTCTGACACATGCTGTCATATTTAGAATACTGGTTCCTGACATAGCACTTTTTTCCTCCTTCAGAATATGACTTCACATTTCAGTACTCCTCAAATTCACAGGCACATCAGCTTCACCAGCTGCTCCTTAATTTATGTATTTTAAAGAAGGTAGGGAAATGTGGAAAGCTTGGTCCTTATCAAGTGAAGTAAATGTACATCTGAAGGTGATAATTACCAAACACAATGGGTTAATGGGAGAGAAATCCCACACTTAACTCCTTCTTGATTGATGAGCTTCTTTACCAAAGTCTGATCCTCATAATGCACACATTTCTAGTACAGTGTTTCTTATTTTAAAGGAGTTGTGATTCATTATGTGGAGGTGGAGAGAGCTGAGAAGCTTATGCACATTTACCATTTTAAATAAGTAAAAAATTCTTTTTTCCTGCCTTTGTTTTTTGTTTTTTTTTTTGGTATAACTTTAGCAGACAGAATGTTTAAGCGTGATGGTTAATTTTGTATCAAATTTGATCTGGCCACCAGTTACTTTCTACTTCTGCAGGCTGCTTACTCTGTCACTGAGCATTAGATGTATTACCCACAGAGCAGTAATTACATTTGACACATAATTATTATGGTTTTGATGACAAGAAGGCCTTTTCTTTTCCTGCTTTCATAACATATATTCCTGAAAGTGCTGGCTTGCTGAATACAGTTAGTTTAAAAGCACTTGGATTTAAATTGAACCCTGGGACAAAGAACGAAATGAGAAGGAAAAGAAAGAGAGAGCACATTCAAAAATTCCACAGATGATCTCACACGAGTCGATTTTGAGCAGGAAAGAAAGCCTTTAAGTGTTGCTAATGCAAAAGGAGAAAGAGCTGCCTGGCTGCAGCCATGCCAGATCCCCAACAGGAAAGGAGTGCTTTTAAAGTTAATAAACTGAAGGAGGTTTGGAAAAAGCGGAGGCTCCTGGCAAGGCCACATAAACTACACAAATGAGTTTCTAATCTTGCCACATGGGCATTTTTCCAGCTCTGCACTCTGAGTCACCCCTAGCTGCAGGCCTGGATGAGCAGTTTAACAATCCTTAGCTCCTTAGCTTTTTCTTTCTTTTTTCTTCTTCTTTTTAATTTTTTTTTTTTTTAAATGATCTGCACCAGAGTATCATGTTTCTGGAGCTTGGGGGCTGTGTGGTATTCAAACAGGGTGAGTGCTTGGAATTCCTCCAACCATACCTGCATCTGCCTCTCTGCTGAGGTTAGAAAAGCTAGAGCTGCAAACTTTGTCATTTGCCATTACCTCCTCCCTACCTCATCTCCTCTTGATTTCTCATAGCATGCAGGGGGCGAAGTAAGGTTGTGAGGATGCTAAATATCCTTCCTGTCTTTTTGAAAAGAAAGAAAAGTTACAAGACATGGACGGAGCAATGCTAATGCTAGGAGTCCTTCACTGGGAATTGAGCGGTCTTGAAGGAAAACTGAGCAGGAAGAAAATTACCTGGCTTGCTTCTCTGATCTGAGAGCTGAATATCAGCCTTGAGGAAGCTGGATTTGATGTGCAGGGGATCCTTCCTTTTGATGTGAACCCTTCAATCAGTGCTGAAACAATGATAATCTAATTAACATGCTATAAAACAGCTCTAATTTTAGCCTGGTTTGTTATTGTAAGAGTTAGTAAGGAAGCGTAAAGGGGGAGGTGAAGGCTGCCATGAATGACTAATGCTATATTTCAGCTCTTAAGCCATATTTAGTAATGTGGGATATAAAAATAAGCTTTCAGTACAATTTTTCCTATTTGATTTCTCTTTCCTTTCGTCTGTTCCCTCTCCTAAAGATGGATTTAACTAATTACTCTTTTAGGTGGATGTTGATAGACAGGTATTTATTATTGGTTCCGTAAGCCCTGAAATTTTTTTCCACAGTGAGTTCACAGACATATACACTAAACTGCAATTCTCTGGGGCTGTCAGAATTACAGACCGGCCTGAGGCATAGCAGTATGATAAAGTTTTCAGGCCCTGTTTAGTTAAGGCTGAAAATCTGGGACCCAGCCAATCTATACCACTCAGGGCTCTTTTCACAGTCCAAAATGATTTGGCTTAAACATTTCCAACTGTGATGAGGTCCCATTTCAGTGATTATAGAGTCATTCACTTTTCCACATCAACATCAAAGTCATTAACAACTGAGTATTATTGCATTGGCTGGAATTCAGTTAAGGACTAGAGGGATGTTGCTCTTTATTAAGATAAATCATTGCCTTGGTTATGTCACCCATGAAATAATCAATTTACTGTGTTGGTTAATTTCCTCCCTCTTTGATCTGTGAATTAAATTCAACAGATCATTGTTTCACACAACTGCAGTGCAAAGGATGCTTTAAAATAAATGTACCACATTTTTTAATGGTCGAAGTCTGGTAACTATGTAAAACAAAACCACTGCATGTAGCCTGAGAAGTTTGTTTTTTTTTTTCCATTCTTCATTTCAACAGTTTCCCTTGAAAGCTTCAGGGGAAAATGAGCCATCAGCACCTATTTGGGTGATCCTCTGTCAAAATTCTGGAGGAATTACCAAGGGGAAAGAGAATAGCTAGAACAATTGACTCTGAAGCCTTCAGAGGAGTTAGGTTTGTGCCAGATCTAATGAAAATTTTTTCTTCTAAGTGTATGGCAATTTCTTGATAGCGTTTATGAGCTTTACTTACTGAGATGCTTACCGTAAGGAAGTTTTTAGAAAAACCCTACTCTCACAACAAACTAAATGTTCTAAACCAAATAAATCTGAATAATACAGTGCATTGATTTTCATTCATATTCTAATCTACCTTTGCATTGAACTATGCGTTCCAAAATTAAAACATATATGAACAAATAAGTCCACATCAAATATGGGACTCACTATGCCTATCAATGAGAAACTGATTATATGAGACAAAAACCCAAATTAGGTTCTATCGTGGTTTAAGCCCAGCCATAACTCAGAACCATGCAGTCTCTCTCTCACTCCTCCCCTTTCCTCCCCCCCCCCCCCCCCCTCCTGGAGGGATGGGGAGGAGAATCAAAAGAATGTAACTCCCACAGGTTGAGAAAAGAACAGTCCAGTAACTAAGGTATAACACAAACCACTGCTGCTACCACCAGTAATAATAATGATGAGGGAAACAACAAGGGAAGAGAATAAAACCGCTCATCACCCACCGACCGATAACCAGCCCAACCGAGCAGTGATCTAACACTTCCAGGTAACTGCCCCCAGTTTATATACTGGGCATGACATGCTGTGGTGTGGACTACCTCTTTGGCTAGTGTGGGTCAGGTGTCCTGTCTCTCCTTCCTCCTGGTTTCCCGTCCTCCCTGGCAGAGCATGAGACTCAGAAAGTCCTTGGTCAGAGTATGCACTACTGAGCAGCAACTAAAAACATGGGTGTTATCAGCGCTGTTCCCAGGCCAAAAGTCAAAACCACAGCACTGCACCAGCTACTTGGAGAAAAATGACTGCTACTGCTGAACCCAGGACAGGTTCTTGGTTTTTCAGAATTTCACATCAGTCTGGATGTTTAAGTATTATTTTGCAAGGATTAAACTGTCATTTTTTTCACAGATTAAATGGCATAATCTATGCTAATTAAAATCAACACAGACTTTCTCAGTATTTCTCTACTGTAATTTAAAATCAGATCCATGCCACTGGACTCTATTAAGATTTGGCTGGACTACTTGCCTAGACATCTAGTCTAGGCCATGGTTTGCCTAGAATGTTTGGACCAGATGGTTGCTTCCAACCTATGATTCCTATGAATCCACCCCTCTTCTGAAACTTGAACTCTTCTCATGTCTATATTCTTTAGACTCAAGTCCATGATGCATCATGACCTTTGAAAAACAGAAGCATCATGTGATGTGGTTTAAGAATTTGAATTTAAGTTTTGTTGTAAAATGCACACACCTAATTATTAGCCTACTTGTAGCATCACTGGGCTGGTGTGGCCAAGGCTGTACCTGGTTGGCCAAGTCTACTGCCATGTTTCCCGCACTATTC
This sequence comes from Myiopsitta monachus, assembly GCA_017639245.1. NCBI lineage: Eukaryota > Metazoa > Chordata > Aves > Psittaciformes > Psittacidae > Myiopsitta > Myiopsitta monachus. Next base: position 25,445,917 of record CM029924.1, read on the forward strand.
TGCAGTGGTGCCACATAACCAGTGTTAGACACAGAATTCTCTCATTTTGCAAAAGATTCTTGAAATTTGAAGCTATACAGTAAAAAATTAAGGAGAATGGTTGCATTCTTGCCTGATCTCACACACTTGTGCTCCTAAGGTTACTGTAAATGGAAAGCATGTTATTTTGTTAAATGTTGAGTTAAACTATATGTAGTAAGTTTCTGATTGTAGAACCAAGATGCAGAACTTCTTCCAAATTTCTGTGGCTTTAACATTCTAGAACGTAGATTCATGAGTAGAAGGGCTCATATTTTTGAAAGAAAAAGTATATTAAAAAAATATTGCTAAAATAGTTGAACTAAAATTCCTGACTGAACTAAAAATAAGTCAGTATCTTTCCTAACTCCAATTCCCATTGTATAACATTTTCACTGACTCTTAGGTCAAAGTTATGGATTATAGCAACATACTATGAAGCTATACTACTATTTTATTGTAAGAACAGCACTACAAATTCACTTCAAAATTAAAGTTGATTGCAGATTGGTAGCTATAGCAATTACTTACAGAGTTTCCCCTCGCATTTAACATTTTAAAATGCTCTCTCCATCCTCTGTAAAACTTGGATGTAGTTTCATGAAAGAAAACCAATTTACATTAGTGAATGACTTTAACACATTTGGAAGTCATCTTTGTGAAGCAAAATATTCCGTAGGTGAGTATGTAGGAGAATGAACACTATTGAAAGTTCAACGTCAGAACTATGTAGCAATTCATTGTAAATCAGGATATTCAGCAGATGTGAGGAAGCTTAGTATGGAACAGCTAATAGCAACTGCAGTAAACCTCATTAATGCACATGGCAATTTATATTTTCTATAAACCTTCTCACTTGACAGTCAACCTACTGTTTTCTAATTAATTGCATTTGTTAGTTTCTCCTTGTCAATTGCTTCATATTTGTGGTCTTTTGACAAATTAATTCTCATTTCTAACTGAATCGTTCTAAGGACAGAAAGTAAAAACATTGCTATTCCTCATTTCTGATTGCTTATTTTGTTGACATGAATGCGTAGTAACTGCAAGTTTCTTCAAGCTGTTGTGGGACATTTTTTCCTTAGAGCTTTCATGAGGTCATACACTTAGAATTCTTAGATGACAGAAACTCCTTGTAGAGTTTTGAACACACATTTAGCTTTTGTAATTCTGCTTCAGGCAGTAGCAGGTAAGTTAAACAATCACTGGTTGACTTTTATTAACTCTGATTTGTGAGGCTGATAGGCTCAGGAATGCAACCTATAGACAGTTTCCTGAAATATCAGCCAAGACAGGAATCCTATAGAAATTCCAAAAAAAGGAGATAATGCTTTTCTTGCAAACTAATTTCTTATTTAGGTAATATTATTTACTTTATAATGTTTTATTATTTTTCTACTTTAGATATTTGATTTGAAATGTTCATCAATAAATTTGTGATTATAAAAAAAAATAATTACCTATCAAGCACCTGATCCCCTACCATCTTATGTGACAATAAAAAAATATTTTTTCCACTGAGGTCACTGAAGAATTTACGTTAAAATAGTAAGTGATGTAAAATTGATGTAATGGTTGCTTTTGTATCAACTGGCTTTGCTAGAAGCCCTGAGGAAGGTGCTGCGCAGTGAGACTTCTGATCTGTCCTTGGATTATCCCCTTGCTCTGGGGTAAACTGGAGCCAAGTTACAGTTGGCATGCCTTACTTTCCCTACTGAGCAACTGCATTCAGTCTATTGAAGCAGGAGAGAAAGGGGCCAAAATTATTCCTTTCATTAGGCTACACACCTGTACAAGGAGAAACAAAGGACTGATAAAAAGCATTCTCCATCCTATACTGGTTTTCATAGCTATTCCACATACCCCATGATCTCCCTTGATGGATCAGAGCTGTACAAAATAGTAACCCTGATATGAACCACTGATGTAATTCCAGAGATTTTGATGTTTGTGGGAATCTCAAGTTTGTTTTTTGTTTTAAAGCTTTTATTTTGGATTTAATTATTGCGTGGAATTTATTGAATCACGAGAGCTGTAAATAAAACCAATTTCCCTGTGAACACAGAGTTATCATTACATGGTCTAGGGAAAAATTGTAATTAGTGATTTGGGTTTTATGCCTCTGTTTTATTTTTAATTCCAATGTCAAAATGCATCTATCATAGTATTTGGTCCTGCAAGCTTTCTATGTACGAATCCCCAGATTTCAGCAGCAGTTCCTTAATTTTGAAGGGCTTATAGAGACAGCCTCAGAATCTCTAAGTGCATTTACACATTTGAAACCACATACATTAGTTGGATCAATGTCAGTGAAAATGCTTAACATTCCTCTTCAAAACAGAATCTTGAAATCTGTTAGCCTCCCTCTCATTTTCCCATTATCTCTCTTCTTGCTGACTGCCAAACAGGAATAATTTTTCAAAGCCTTGAATACCAAATCTATTACTCTGTTCTATGTTAGTTCTTATACTCTCCCTTGAGTGCTTATGCGTGGATGAGCAGTGAAAGGAGCACTATAGTTTGCAATAGCATATAAAAGATTGAATCTGTCATCAATTGAGGTGCTACTGTACATTGACTTTTCATTAAAATTTTGCTTTTGCTTGTTCATTTGTCTGCTACACTGCCAGTTTACAGGAAGCAAATAGGCACTGAAAGTTCACTAATACCAAATAAACAACCAAATGAAACTATTACCCAAATTACAAATGCAAGTTCTGCCCATCACCCATGCTGGAAGCTGAGTGGTAATGAAATTATATAAAGACATTTCCTCTTACTCATGCAAAATGGTATTGCTTCTGCTAAGAAGATTACTGTATATGATGAAGGAAATATTTGGCGCAGTGATTTCTGCTTCAATAGATCAGAAAAGCCTCTCCTAGACAGTGAAATTCTGTGGGCATTTAGGGACCACTGACAGCACATATTTTTGTGAAAAAAAAAAAACAAAAAACACCCAAAACCAAAACCCCAAAGCCAAATGCCAAAATAATCCAAACACCCCTCCTCCCCAAAAAAAGTTTTCTTTTGATAAATAGATGTTATCATTTGATTTTCTGTTTAAATTTGCTTCTGTTTGGGTGGGGGGGGGTGCGGGAAGACAGGGAAAAATTGTGAGTAATCTCAACAGCTTGTCAGAAGAGAAACATATTCCTGAGGTGACCTACCTGCCTCATATGAAAGCGTTTTTTCTCAACAAAGCTGTTAATAAACATTCGTTAAGCTGCATATCAAGTGTTTTCAAATGAATGATTGTGTGACTTCTGTTACTGAAATAAAACATAACGGCGATGATGTTCCTTAAAACCAGTTCCCACCCTCCATTTTTTTTATGCAGGTATATTCATTTCTGTGTCATGCTCACGATGATCCATGAGCACATAAATTATGGAAAACTTTAAAAAAAGGACTTTTCAGTGTGCAGATCTGTTGGTTTTGATTCAGTTGAGGCCAGCATGTTCTAGCTAGAGTTTTCTTGCACCTAGAATCTGGTCTCTCACAAGGGTTTTTGGGGGGTGAGATGGAGATACTGGCTCACAAAGGCAGGTGACTGGAATCTGACTGGATGGATGCAACAGAAAGGAAGAAGTGAGATTGCAGCCTGACTTATCTACTCACACACCTGGGCACACATTATAGTTGAATTAAAACCTGACCATGATGTTTCAGAAATAAAGCTTCAGCAAAAGAACAGATTCTTGTTGTTTACATCTCCTTGCCACTTCCATGTAATTCAATTTTTGAATATTATTCCTGGGCATCAGAGCACTACTGCCAAAGGTGCAAAGTGGGGTACCTGAAAAAAAGAAAAGTGAGACAAATTTATCTAAACACTTTCATTAATTGTTAAAGTGACCTTAGAGTTGAGAGATTCAAGTGCAAATTCCTGTCTTAACTGATTTAGAATGGGAACTGAATGTCATCTTTTATACATGTGAGCTAGCCAGTGTTTTGAGGTGACTGTTCTGTCACTGGGAATCTATAAAATATTTAAACAAGTTTGAAGACTGTGAGCAAGTTACTGGGTTATTATTTTGTCAGATGGTTATGTTGCACATCTGAGTTCCAGTCTTGCTGAGTTCTTTGCACTAGTGAATATTCACTATTATACATGAAGTATGGAAAAAAGAGAGTGCACTTTAAAACCTGCACTATTCCATTCATTGTGGTGTTCCTAGGAGAGCAGTTCAAGAGGAGGGAGTTGACTTTTGATTTTCAATGCCTTCTATAAATGCACAAATATGAAAATATTCAAATTTCTAAGTGTTTAAGTTTCCATCTCTTTTAAATCCAAAAGCTGAAACTAGATCAAACCTACTGCTGGCATTTTAAACTCTTTTTTTTTTTCCCTTTTATTTATGAAAACAGTGTTTAATGTAGTGTACAATTTGAGATTTGACTGAGCCAGTGAGTATTCTGGTAGGAGCTCTGGGTACATCAGGGATCCTCCACATCACCCAAATTATCTCTGGAAAATATAGGTACCATCTATTGCATTAATTTTTGTTTTAATTTAGCCAACAGTGTTGTTTACTAAGATGCAATATACAAAGATGTTATAGCATATGGTAAAAACATACAGATATCAAGTTATTTGGGAATAATATACATTGTAATTACTACTGAAGGGTTTAATCAATTTTAATAGGCATTTTTAATTCTGCTGTCCCTTTGTGTTGATACATGCTACAACTTCTGGCAATATTCTTCAATACTGTCAGTAAAAGCAGATCAATTGCAGCATATCCTTTTAACAAGTTTGAAATAAAATATGCTAAGGATATTAAAAATGTGCCAAGTATGTTACGCCCACTGCCAGTTTCAGTACTAGTAAATTATCCTGTGTTGTAAGTCATTGCCTGTTGCTGTTCACAGATTATGTGAATAAACCTCTATATTTCATTCATTACCTTCTATTTTTGACTGAGAATTTGGAGGAATCTATATTTTAAGTGTCTGTAAGTGATTAAACACAGTAATGAAAGCAACCAAAAAAATCTAGCATTTTTTTTCCACCTACAGTTTTTCCTTTCTTTGCTGTAGGATAAAATAAGTCTGACATTTCAGCTTCTAGGTACAATATAGATTTTTCTTGTTAACAGAGCTTGTTTATTACAAGAAGTTGCTTTGATATAGTGCTAATTAGGAAATATATTCTGAAATACATAAATTGTGATTTGAATGGAGATTGTGTGGGTGAGGTAAAAAATGGAGGAGCAAACAAGTTTAGAAGAGACAAGAGCCTTTTAAGATGTGCTGGTTTGTATAATGAAGGGTACTTTGACTTCAAAGGCATGCATAGATAACATTTTCTCCTGCTGGTCAAATACTCAAATGCAATGTAAGCTGCAGTTTTCATTGTACTTCCAATCTTCAGTATGCTTGTAAAATTGTATATTGTGATAAAAATTGTGTTAGTGTGTTAGCTTGCTCTCCTTTAGTGGGTAAGGCAGACAGCTTCTGAGGAGGCTGGCAAGAGTTAACACATCAACAGTGCAGCTGGACAATCTTGGCTTTTGTTGGATCACATTAGAAACCCCAACATTAGTTGATGAGGCTTAACCACTTTTTGTGTTCTTGCCAGCATTCACCTGAATCTTCACCCATTTTTTCCTCCTGCCTTCCCATATACCCCTGTACCAGTGCAAAAAAGTATCATTTAAGTAGTGTTCAGATAAATTCTCCACACACTGTTACTGACAGTGTGCCTGGAATTTGCATTCACGTTTTTTGAAAATTCTGGTGGGTCTGATAAACTATGTTCATGTTTAAATTTGCATCTTAGTTTTACTGAAGAGTTATTGGAGGGAAATTTACCATAAACATTAAGGACAGTGTTTTAGGTCACAGTCTGAATGATGGGAAACAAAGCAGCATGTGTGCTGTAAGACATCAAATCTCAGCCAAATGACAAGGATTGGCCTGAGATGACTAACTCTCCTCCTGAGATTGTGACATGCTATTGATCTGGGTTGCTGAGTTGTCTGAGCATTAAGCTGAATAATTTAAAAATTTCCAGATTGAAAGGCTGTTTATAGTCAGAAAATCTGAAGAGGCTGCCAATCCTTGCTAAGGGGAGCCTGTGTAGTTCACTTGTTACGTATTTGCTTGTTCTGTAAAAGTTTATAGAGAAGAATCTTTATCACAGCTCTATTTTGTTTTCTGTAGCCAGTTTTTGGCCATACATGACCAGAAAAGAACTTGCTTTTTGCATATGGGAATTTCTTTGTTAGACTAACAACTGATGAGGCAGTATATCCTTTTTTTATATGCACCTATGTTTGAGAATAAAGGATAAGCTATGATATATACCAGAAAAAAACCAAACCCAAACCAAACCGAAACAAAAAACAACCAAGCGTTCTCATTCCATGTTCAGTTTTTCTCTGGAAGGGATTTAAGGACTCTGGCCATCTGGATGTCTGGCAACTCAGTCAGAGCTGTGGCTACTGTGTGTGTGCAGATTAACTGTGTAGCACATGCACAGTAAGTCCAATGTGTCCAGTACACATCAGACCTGCTGCACATGTGCTGCACAGATGGTCTGTGCATGCACAGTAAATCAGATATGTTAAGCCTACTGCACATATGCAAACCATCTGTGCATTGCACGTATATATATTTTTGCATGGGAAATCCCTAGTCAGGGCATGAAAGGTTGTGGCAGAGAGGATCTCCAGTGGTAGAGAGACCATGAGAGACTCTGACAGTGGCATAAATTAAAGCAGCTCCTTGTCTGTTTTTGCTTTTGCCTGGCCAAAGCTGCAACAAATCAGTTCCTCAGAATCAGAAAGTGTGACTAGCTGCTCAACAGTTTCCCTCTCTGTAGCAATTGGCTGTGGGAGAGAATCTGCATCAAGACCATTAGTTTTATAGGTAGTGATTATCAGCTCCCTACTATCTCCCTAAACTAGCTAAAACTGCAGCTAGTTCATCAGGTAGCTCAAATGAGCAAGGTCTGGTATTTTACTTATCCAATAAAATAGTAGTGCTTATTGTGCAGTCCTCAGGGATATGTTTAGACAATTATCTTTCTTTTACTCCCCAATAATCCTTTTACTTCTGTTCCAAGCATCAGCAATTTTTACATAGGCTGCTTGAGCCTGGTAGGGATACTTACTGGCTAGTGCATAGGCATAGCTACATATGTGTATAAACACACATTTTTTTCAGTGTATGTGCAAGTTATTGTTTAATATGTTTGTTTATAAACATCCTTAAATCCTGGTCCTGACGGTGCCTAACGTACTCTTTAAACTAAGTCTCCTTTAGGTCTGTCTCTAACAAGTTCTGTGGGTCCGTATCTTGAAGAACTCCTTTTATATGTCATAAGGCAACACTGCTCATGTAACTGCTATGATAGAGGGAAAGAATGCACCTCCCAAGAGGCTTGAGAGGTGGTGGGCCAGTGTGAATCTCAAGAAGTTCAACAAGGTCAAGTGCAAATTCCTGAACCTGGGCTGGGACAGTCACCAGTATGAGTAGAGGCTGAATGGGTTGACAGCTGCCCTGCAGAGGAGGACCTGGGAATACTGGTGGGTGAAAAATTAGATCTGAGCCTTCAGTTTGCACTTGGAGCCCAGAAAGCCAACCGTATCCTGGGCTGCAACAAAAGGAGTGTGGCCAGGAGGTTGAGGGATGTGATTTTCTCCCTCTACTCCACTCTTGTGAGACCCCACCTGGAGTTCTGCATTCAGATCTGGAGTTCCCAGTACACGAAAGACATGGAACATTGAGGCAGGACCAGAGGAGGCCCACAAAAATGATCAGAGGGATGGAATACCTCTCCCGTGAGGAAATGCTGAGCGAGCTGGAATTGTTCAGCCTGGAGAAGACACTGAGGAGACCTTGCTGCAGTATTCCAGCACCTAAAGGGGGCCCAGAAGAAAGCTGGAGAGGGACATTTTACGAGGGCATGTGGTGATAGGACAAAGGGCAAGAGTTTTAAACTGAAAGAGGAAAGACTAAGATTAGATATTGGGAAGAAATTCTTCACCATGACAAGACACTGTTAAGACACTGGAACAGGTTTCCCAGAGAAGCTGCAGATGCCTTTTCCCTGGAAGTGTTCAAGGCCAGGCTGGATGGGGCTTTGAGCAACCTGGTCTAGTGGAAGATGTCCCTGCCCATGGCAGGGGATTTGGACTAGATGATTTTTAAAACTCTCTTGCAACTCAAACCATTCTGTGATTCTATGAATTATACAAATTGCAAAAATCTCTTCCACAGCCCAAGGTTCTGATTTTAATGTTGTACCATTCCGATGTCTTTTATTATTCACAAGTCCCGCTTTTTGTTCCTGGTTTCTCATTGAAAACTGCCTCTAGCTCCATGTGGTAAATTCATACCTACTTTTATTCTGAGAAGAGCTGCAACTTTCTTGGTCAAAATCTTTTGGACAAAATCAACTTCAATAAAATACTATCAATAGGCCAGGTTTTACAAGTATTTTGATATAGTTATAACACTGTGTAGTAAATCATATGGAGTGGATGTTTGAAGTGCTGAATTCCAATATGCTGTGCATAATCCACTGAACCAAAGGGAAATACCTGAATGAACAGAATAAGCAGGGTTTTTCTGTAATGCAAATTAGAAACATATTCTTCTGAGTAGGGTAATTTTAAAAGAAGATGCTGGAAAGAGCAACAAACAATAAGGTATGACATATCAAGTGATTTGTCATTTCTAGTTAGAATTCTTCCAGTGTCAGAAAGCAACAATCTAGATGGGACACTAAAAGAGGAAGAAGAAAAAAAGAGAAAGAAAGGAAGATTAAGGAAAAGGGGGCATTGGGGTAGGAAAATTGTAGAAGATTATTTGAGGCCATCTCCTTGACCCTATCCTTCCCCCACTGCTGCAGCCACTGGTCAGGGTGAAGTAAAGCTGACAATAGATATTCATCATGCTGTAGACTTGAATGTAAAATGAAAACCACAACTACCTCATATGGTGCAAGCAAGTTCAGGAAGGGATTAAACAGTGGAAGATTTTATCCCAAAGAAAAATAGTAATTCTTATTAAATTCAGCTCCTCCTAGAAGCAACTGATTCCCCCCCCCCTTAAGCTATAGATGCATGCATATAATATGCTTTCATACGTAGTCAAGTGTGTTGAAATTCCAAAGGAGTTTCTTGACCCACTCCTCCAATTTCTTTTTTGCATTCAGCTGGATAATGTTCCTATGGATGATTTGCTTTTGAAGATAAGCAGATGATGTACAGTGAGGAAACATGGTTATTATTTGCTTTCAGGGAGACTTCTTGGATATCCATTCTTCATTTACTTCAAAAGCTGATAGCAGTTTTAATTTCTTTGTCTGAATAAGGAGTCAAAAAAGCATCCTTAGAAAACCTGTTGCTTCTTCCTGCAAAAACTTTCTTGAGAGGCAGAAGTACAGCAGTCTTCAGTTCATAGTCAAGGAATTTCTGCAGCTGGGCTGATCTGGGGAAATAAGTGTTCTCCCCTGAAGCACAGAAGATGATGTCAGCAAGTGCAGAAAAAGTTCCTTAGAAAAAAAAATAAAAATCTCTGTTCTTCCTCCTGTTTCATACCATCCCTGAAGGAGAGAAATTCAACATCAAGTGTCACAGTACTGTGATGTAAATATCTCTAAACAATCTACTCTTCTTGCCTAACAAAATACACATTTTTTCAAATTGCTTAAATCTGGGCTAGTCTGGGAAGAACTTAGAAGAAAAGTAGTTTGCTTCAGTTCTGTGCACATGTATGTACACATTGAACGACCACTTCATTCTACAAAGAATATTATTGTCCATAGTTTTCTGCTCTTAGTACCAAAGTATGTTAATTACAACTGTCTGGTTAATGTGACCTTATTATTTTTAGACCTTCATAATGGATTATCAATATGCAACTGCTGCTCCCCTGTTTAAACTGAGACTGCCTTGTATCCAAGTAAAATAACTGCAACATCTTCTCTTCCTCCCCTTACTCCTGAAAATAATTATTGTCGCAACCAAAGAACACAGAAGTACTTCAGTTGTTTGTCAGAAGTTATTTCACAGACAATGACAGCGCCGGTTCCGTGTTATAATTTGACAGTGAAAAAGTTAAAGGGTGTCTAAAATAGTGGTGCTGGCTTTTTGACTGATGGGTACGACGGAACTACAGTGTGTCCAACATCCTTACTAAAGCTCAAGGTCTCCTTCAAAACTTTAGGAAGTTCTTTTATACTTAACAGAAGTTGTTTATTTAAAGACTTGGTGAATGAAAATTAATAGTGAATAATTTTTTAATCCATAATTGCATAAGTAAAAATTCTCTCTGCAGCTACTGATTTTTGTAAGATCTGCTGCTAATTGTATCACTGATTTATGACTAGAAAAACAGTATATTCTGTGGAATAAATCCAAACCATTAACACATTGGTCTTTCATACTGCATTTTAAAGGCATTATAAAAAAACAATTTCTATTTTTTTTCTTTTTTTTTTTTTTTTTACGTAGCATTTTAGGGCTGTGCCTTTGTGAAATATTTAAGTTGTGAAAAAGCCATTAATTTATCTATAGGAACATAGGTTGCCTGTGTAAAGGCATAGATTTACAACCTAATACTGGATGAGTAGCTAGCTCCATTTGGAAAGCTGCATGCTTCACCACAGAGAATTTCTGTTCTCAAAACACATTTACTAGCCAACAGTTTGAGATGATTGATGTCCAAACTCAGGGCATGGGTATTCACATGCTTTATACATGTGTGCTGGTTAAAAAAAAAAATAAATACATGGAATATTGAAATTTACCAGTATATAACTGATGCTGTATCACAATAATCAGAATATCAGGAGCATCTCTTTCATCTATGAATTATATCATGTTTCACTTGCATTTTTCATTTTGTCGTCAGTTGAAGGTCTGCCTTTAACTACAGAAGAGTGGACGTATGGTTAGTATCAAAGTACTCAGAAATGGAAAAAACCAGCTACATCATCAATTCTCTTTTTAAAGTGTAGTAAGTAAGAGCTCAGCTTTGAGCAGAAAAATGTAAGCATTCTGTAAACTGGTAGAGCTATGAAAGTCACATAAGGTTTGGTAAATGAAGCTAGTTTCATCTGAAACTACTGAAGTATTACTACATTCTCTTTGAGGTTCTGGTATTTAGGCATCATTTCCAGTTTAACTTTCTGTTTCTTTTCTATGGGTAGAAATAATATTTTTAAAATTTTAATAATATTGTGCATTATTATTTTACTATATATTACATAACAACACAAAATAAAAATAATATGGAAATATGTGGAGTAAATAATAATTAAAATCCTCATACTTATTGTTCTAGGAGAAAAAAGTTGCTTCGATTTGTTAAGTTTAGCATTAACTTAAATATTCAAGGATTCAAGATAACTCAACTTTGAATAAATTCTGAAACTTCTGTAAAGGGAAGAAAGAGAGGAAAATATTTCCTGACCCAAATCAGTCATCAGCTTAAAATGTCAATCAAGAGAATTGATAATATTCATAATTTTGTTTTCCAGATTATGCCTCTCTATGCCACTATGCCTCCACAAGGCATTTCACAATGCAGAGAAACTATTGCTTTAATGCTTTTTTGAAAATGTTATATGCCTGTTTTGTTCTCCATCAGATGCTTGTGATGATAAAGTGATTTTGTAATTTAGCTTCTGCATTTTCTCCTGCAAGTTCTTTCCCTTCCAAAATGGAAAGCTGCAAAATCTTCCTGCTAGGTAAGCTTTATAAAAGTGCATATCTAGATTATAGCAAATTAAAGCAGATAATTCTGTTATTTCTTCTTATTCTGGATTTTATTGGTAAATGCTTAAAAAGGTGGACCTTAAATCTATTTGTCTGATCAGTTTTCTTGACATTTCATTTAAATCTGGTCTCAATTATGAAACCAAAAAAAAAAAAGAACAATCTTATGATGTGTAGCTCAAAGTCTGATATATTCCCTGGAGTGTTACAAAGCAAAAAAAGCAATAGTATTTATAACATAACTACCAGAGATGGGAAAAATCATTTCCACAAATACTGAAATTAGAAATAAAGCAGCTTTAGTCCGGCTGATTTCCATTTTTGTTTTGTTTCTCCCTCAGTATTTAACTGAAAATGCAAACTGCAGAAAGTCTAATGAAAAGCACAACTTTAAACATTCATGTTTACAAAAAGCAATTTCTAAATACAGTAGTATGATTTTGGTTAGTAATTGGGGATCACCTGTTCAGGAGTATAAAGAATATCACTTATGCAATCAGCTGCATACAGCCCACATGAGCAGCATTTCAGTTTGGATAGAGCTACCTATGATAATCTTTTGAAATAAAGACACTTTTAAAAGGAAGTTCACAAAGTAATAAATGCATATGAAGAAATTGTTCTCTGTACAGAATTTGTACAGCAAAGATTCACTGTTGAGATTGAAAATGGTTGATACTACTATGAAACAAACAGAAAAGACTGATGGTTCCAAAGATGAGTGTTTGTTTGCTGATACAAGAAAACGTATATTAAAATCTTCCTAAAATCCTTCAGATGAACCTCTTGATATTTTAGTGTTCCTTAGTGTTTTTCATCACAAATATCTGTTGCTTTGCTTCAGTTTCATTATAATGCATTGCACTGTAATATGATCACTCAAAAGTTAATTTTACACTTTAATATAGTGTTGTACTCAAATTGACAGTGAACTTCTGCATGCATCTCATCTCTAATTTCTTCTTTATTTTTTACTGCTAACCCAGGATGCTATCCAGTACTTTTGAAGTAGTACCCTACAATATTAATTCCTTAGTTACTGTCCTTTTAACTGCAGAATCCACTTTCAGGTTCAGCATTTGTTTAGCTTAGTTCCTGTTGCTCTCTCCCTTATATTGTTGCTTAAGAAGCAACTTTAGGCATCTCACATGTGGTGTCTGAGGATTTAGTGTGCATTCAGTCAGTTTGGTTTTTTTTTCCATGTCTAGAAACTTGCCTTAAAAAAACCAACAACTTGATAATTATTGATGATAGCGTATATCAGAACCAAATATATATAAGCCTTCCACTAAACTATAGAGATATGTAGCATTAGAAAGGAAGTATTTCTGAGGGTGTTTGCATGGATCATAGAATCATAGAATCGTTAGGGTTGGAAAGGACCTTAAGATCATCTAGTTCCAACCCCCCTGCCATGGGCAGCAACACCTCACACTAAACCACACCACCCAAGGCTCTGTCCAACACAGCCTTGAGCACCACCAGCGATGGAGCATTCACAGCTTCCCTGGGCAACCCATTCCAGTGCCTCACCACCCTTACAGTAAAGAATTTCTTCCTCCTATCCAATCTAAACTTCCCCTGTTTAAGTTTGAACCTGTTACCTCTTGTCCTATTGCTAGAGTCCCTAATGAAGAGTCCCTCCCCAGCATCCCTATAGGCACCCTTCAGATATTGGAAGGCTGCTATGAGGTCCCACGCAAGCGAAGTATATAGTGTACTACATCAGCTCAATGGTCCACCTAGCCTGGTACCAAGTCTGAAATAGTGTCAAGGAGTACATTTTGACAGAAGTGGATGTGATTATGGGAAATATATAGTGACAGTTGCCCTGTTACCTTCTCCAGCCTTATTTTAACTACTTCAGCAAATGTTGTATGCAGACAAGTTTGTGGAAAAAAAACCCACCAAACAAATTGGTAATAATTAATACGGTATATAAACTAAATGTCTTCTGCTTGATTTTAAGGAACGTAAAATAAACTTTCCCTGATAATATAAATTTAGTACTGTTTTTCTTATTCACAAGTTTATCTAATTGTTACAGCAAAGTATGGTAACAGGAGCTCAGAGGTTTGCTGAGGTACCTCGAATATATTATAATCCTGTGCAGTGGCACAGTGAAATTCAGTACTGTTTAGTCACTGCAGTAAGTGTGCTTTATTCTGGTTACAGATGGTTGGTGAGAACTTAAAAGGAACCAGTGAACTATCCAGCCTCAAAGTAGATTTCAACCTGACCATTTCTGGGTAACTTCATGAAAAAAATATACTTTCTGAAAGAAATAGGTCTACTGGAACAGGGTGAAACTTCAACTTGTAAATAAAAGTTTTGTGTTTTCTACAATAAACATATCATAAACATGTACTCATGTATAAACCTGATTTTTATATATATATATATGATAGTTCTGATGTAATAAAGAGGCTGTGCTGCAGCTTCTGAAAGGCATTTCAAATTATTCTGAATCACATTTCCTACTACTATATTCACTGTACCTGAAAACACTACCATCTCCTCCCCACTATTACTTAATCACTAGTTTCACAAATTTTGATTTGTGTCACATAAATGTCTTTAATGTAATTCAAGGACAAAACAATGTAGTCTGTGATGTTTATGTTCCATGAAAAAGGGGTTGTTTGCAGTCAAGTGGTGGGGAAAGACTGGCATCTGAGGGAGCTGGGGTTGTTTAGTCTGGAGAAGAGAAGGCTCAGGGGGGACCTTATCGCGCTCTACAACTACCTGAAAGAAGGTTGTAGTGAGGTGGGGATCAGTCTCTTCTCCCAAGTAACAAGCAATAGGACAAGAGGTAATGGCCTCAAGCTGTGCCAAGGTAGGTTTGGATTGGATATTAGGAAAAATTTCCTCACCGAGAGGGTGATCAGGTATTAAAACAGGCTACCCCAGGAAGTGGTGGAATCACCATCCCCGGAAGTGTTCAAAAACCGTGTAGATGAGGCCTTCAGTGATATGGTTTAGTGGTGGTCTTGGATTTGGTGATCTCAGAGGTCTTTTCCAAACTAGTTGATTGTATGATTCTATGATTCTGTGAAATATATTGAAGATTAAGGTAGTACCAACCTGAAGAGAGGGTTTCAGAGATGTTTTTTGTTCCATTTGTTTGCATTTAAAGCAAATGCAAGGCAGAAGACAGCTATCACCATTCCTTACACAGATAGAGTATGTGATAGAATATGTAATATCTTGCCACAAAAAATATATTGGTGTTAATAAAAGCCTTTCCTTAATTAAGGAGTGCAGAATGTGACCCAGAGAGAGTGAAAGTGGTGAAATGGAGGAATGTGCTAACAAAAGAGTAGTTAAATAACTACTGCAGTTAAATGATTAGCATGCTATCCCTCAATAGAAACAGTCATTTTGTGGTAGTTGGGTGGTTTGTCAGTAGAAAATGATGAGGATTATGGTGCTGTGTTTAAGAAGTCCTATTGTGACTCACTGGTGTGTTAAATGTAAATACATGTGTGGGGCTGAGCTGAAGCCAAAATCACTGTTGTGAGCAAAGTCTTCATGCAGATTGGAACAATCTTTGAACAGAGGTGCATCCTTTCTTTGTAAGAGCTTTGGGTTTAAGTACAGCTGTTCTTCACATCCAGACACAGATCCAACTTCCTTATTGTGGCCATCTGGCTAATATTACCATGCTGCATTAAAACTGTGTTTCTTGCTGGCTTCCCAGACTTATATCAACCTTTTGAAAAAAGTTACCTTTCATTAATAGACTCCAACATTCATTTGCAATCAGGAGAAACAAATATACTCCACCCTAAGAAGTGAGCTAGGACAGTATATGCAAGGAAGTGCTGAAAATAAATAAATAAATAAAAGTAGAACCTTTTCCCAAGGTCTTTTTGGCTTTGTTAATAGGATCATAGGCCCATCCTGATCCTATTGCAATATGCTGCTGTGGATTTAAAATGCATTTCAAATCCATAAAAGGCAACATATTCATCCGGCAGGACTTGAACCTAAGGCTGTTTGTCTGGCATGGGGCATGTAGCATTTTCCCTGTAATATTTGCTCATCCTCAAAGGAAGATTGCCAGAATGCATTCTTAGTAATGGACTTAGGTAACACACTAGGAATGTGTAAAATCATGTCCTTAGGCTCAGAGGCATTGTTTTGCATGTTATCTCTAGTAAGACATTGAGCAATCCAGATAGCGTTAGAGCTGTTTTCCCTTGAAAGTAATGGTACTTTATCACATACACAGACTCAAGAACCCTGCATATGAACTTTGGTATGACTAGGTGCAGTAATTGTACAGTGCTCAAAATATACAGTGTGTGGTAGGTCCCCCAGGTATGTTCTTCACTTCCCACCTGTTTGAATTAATCTGAAGGCTTTTTCTTTAGGTCAGAAAAATTTCAGTCAGCTGCTGGACTCTCTAAAGCAAGTACCGTAACCTATTCCTTGGGTCCTCCCATCCTTTCTTAGTGTAAATCAACTTTGCACCATTTACACTTATGGAAGTTCACCTGTTAATAGAACTTTAAAATTTGTTCCACCTTCTTTTTCATGAGTGGAAATACAGTGATAAAACCAAGTTGTGTCTTACTTAGCACACAGCCAGAGTGTAACTGGAAACAGTAGAAGGTATTCTGATATGTTCAGGTCAAACTATATTTCTTTCTCTGCATGAAAGTTTCCTGTAATAGAAGACTAACGCTTCCAACATGTTGGCACATCATTTGGGCTGGAAGGAGAAGAAAGAATTTAAAGTATTTCAGCGTGTTTCTTTAGGTCATCCTACTGTTATTGAAGCTTCCAGGGAATCCAAGAAAATTCTGTTAGGCCATATGGAAATTTATCTTGTGATTGACCATTGGAGTGAAAGAATTGGAATGAACATGGGAGTGAAAGAATTGGTCTTTCTGTAAAATTAAGATTTTTTTGAAAAGAAAACCCCAAACTCCAAAAAGAAACCCATGAAGTTTTGTCTTTATAAAGAAGACAAAAAACTATGAAGAAGTTGGACATAATGTGTGAAATTAAATGGAATTAGGAGGACAAAACCAAAGTATTCAACTGTTCCTTATAAAAAGTTACTTTGGACAAATGTCAACTATAAACTATGCATACAGGCATTTAAACTCACTAGCAGATGCTGACATGATAAAGCCTGATTTTTGATACTCTAGTCAACCCAGGAACAAATGACCACAGTGCTCTCTCCACATCTTTGACTCCTATTTGTTGCTTTGGTATTGAGCAGGATTAAGCTCACTGGGCCTCAGTACTTAGTCATTTTGCATTAATTCATAGCTTCCTCCTCAGACTTCTTGTAAGTTTAATTCCAGATTGTGTTAGGTAAAATTTGCTTTAAGATAATAGAGGTAATAAAGACTGATGGCATCTTTACCAAATAGACCTATTTTGTAAATCTGTATCAAGCTTTTCTCATTCTGCCAAGAGCAGAGCATCTGTCATTATTGCAGTGCAGTTTAAAGCACTCCATTTGAGACAGAGAGACAAGTTCTGCTTTTGGCTGCCTAAGTGAATCCCTCTTTCTTTCACTGGAAGTCACATGTCTGCAGTGGGAAATAGTGTTTAGCCCCTCAGAACTGAGGATTTCTGTCAAGGTCAGAATAAGAAATAACTTGAGGAGGAACTGTGCATTTTTTTTCAAGGGACAGTGAACTTTCAGCTGTTACTGTAATTAATATTTTCAGGTACTCTTGCAATCTTCACCCAATAACATTTCCAATTCTATAAAATTTTGTCTAAGTAAAATCTAAGATCTGCTCTTCTCAGATGTATGTGCAATGGAAACTGTCAGAGAACTCAGGAAGGAGGTTGTAGCTCTCTAGGCTAGGACAGCAGGTTTAAAGGTATTTCCTGTAAAACTCTGCTAGAAAATCTTCACTACAGGTAGAAACTTTCAAGTTCTTGCATTTTATTTAATCTAGTCTAATATTATTCTGTCCTTGTAGTCCCCTAGACAGTAATTCAAAAACACTACAATGTGAGGGTCCCCAGTAACATTAATTAGATGACCTGAAGTAGCACTTGGTGTTATAATCTATTTTAGCTCCTTTCCCTCATGTTGTAAGGTCACTGTAGTGATGTTACTGTCTAAACTGAATATTAACAATAAGAGGAATCATGATGAATAAATTCCATGACATTTTATTTTCCTCCATTAATGATACAAAATTAGACTTAAAATAGAAAGGCAAACCTAAGCTACTCCCTGAACAATTAAAATACCTTCTGGACACATTATTAAATCTCTAGAAAAGTATATATTTTAATATAATTCCTTCTGATGTATTTTTGTTTTGTTCAGGTAGAAGGACCTTCCTCAGACAGGGCTGAATACTAAATAAAAATTGCAAGGGACAAGAAAGATTAAAAATGCAATCAATTTTTGAAACAACAATCCTTTTATTGTAAGCATGGATTGTTTAGCTTAAAGTGATCAGTAACAGCACTGAGACAAACAACCATTCAGTGAGGAATCTTTCAAGTTTTCTCTGTGATACAGGAAATAAAATTGGATGGGGGCTTTCTCTTCTCTATGTGTGGACCTTTTCATGAGAAATCATGTCATTGCTTATGGCAGTACGAGGTGGCAAACACAGCTTTATGTCACAGAAGCCCAGGATTAACCAGAGAACTTGACCTAGCTTTTTGCTTTGCTGTACTCTTTTTTTTTTTCCTTCCCCAGAATCTCTGTGCTAAACGGGTTGAAGTAGATCTGGTTTGTACTTCTCAGAGTGGATTCAATGTGACATGTTATGGGAAGCTCTGGCAGAAATATGTGGTAAGTAGGTCATAACAGCTATGTTGATTAGCATATTGGTGATTTACAACCACAGTATCTGTTATAACGTGACAGACAGATAACATAAAATTCTGTGTATTTGTTGGGAGAAGGAATTTTTTCCAGCATGAGACCAAGCGGAGTAACCATGCTGTACCAGCAATATATTTATTTTTCTTAAAACTGTAACCCCCTCATGAAATGTTTTTAGCCCTTAGCTTAGCCTGAGGCTAAATCCAAGGAAAGTAGCCTAAAGCTCATGATGAATGTTTACTGACTTCTGTGGTCAGTGTTTCTCAGGAGTAAATTGTAAAGAGCGTATGAGCTGCACTTTGTTTCCAGCTTCAGGCTGTGGAAAGGAGTTGGAGAAAAATGTATGCCATTTAAAATTACCCCCAAATTATGCTCACAAAATATGCTTCACCTTTTCACAGCTGCGCATAGTGAAATTACTAAATACTGCATTCCCTTCTAGGAAGTCAAATACATGTACTTCATGTGCTTTAAATAAAAGAATAAGTAAGTTCATTTAGAAAACAAGACAGATAATTCAACATGAAAATCTAGGGGCTGAAAAATTGTCTTGGGAGTTTCTGGGTGAACCTTGAGATTTGGCACAAGGGAAGTCTGCAGCAATCCCTTCCCCTGATTAGGAGAAGGATGTGCATTTCTTCTTTCCTACTGTCTTTATTCATGTTTCAGCAGCCTGCCACATGCAATATGCCAAAGCTCGTACAAAACCACTTCTGTGTAACACACGTATATATGTGCACATGAACACACATGCACAGTTCATTTCAGAAAGCTCCACATAAGCTTAATAAAAACTGCTTTCTCAAGTAGAGAATTTATTGAGATACACTTGCACTAGCTCGTTGCTGAACACAGAAATTTTGCAGGCTTTTCTGCTGTGATTCTTATGGTCATGATCTATTGCCATAGTTCAATATTTTTCTGTATTAATTGCAGTCATCTATTTCCATGTATGTCAAAAAATTATCATTTGACATAGAAGTCAGTATTACTAATCTCTTTCAAAACAGAACCAATATGTATGCATGTTATAATTAACCTGTGCAACATTTTGAAAGAACCTGGATAGCAAATCAGTATTGGAGGTGAACTTTGAGGTTCAGGTATGATAACTTGAAGTTGATTGACAGATCACAATGAATCTTATTCCAGATGACAATGAAATTTTTAGATAGATGTCTATCAATGACAACTGTCTACATATTAAATTGTAAAATTTTATTGCAGGATCAACTAGGACATAATTTTAATATACATTTTGATTCCTTTTTATAGTAATTTCAAAAGATGTATTTTTTTTATTGGAAAGCAAGAAACAAAGCAAAACATGGAAAGCAACAACTGATCTGAAAGCTGTAGTCTGAAAGCAAGTAAGTTATGTACTTCTGCCCTTGCATCAGGTAAAAATCAGAAATCACTTTCAATAAGATCTTCAGTGTGAATAGCACACTGGTCTGCATAACTGAGAAATAAACACATTGACACTGATTAGAACTGGCTTTTGGCATGATATTATTTTTAAATACACAAAACAAGGAAACACAGAGTACTGCTCAAACTAGGTCCATCGACTTCTTTTAAGCCCTTGTTTCAACACTGAATACTATCTTATATAAATTCAAGGTAATGGCAAACCTTATCATACATTCAACTGCAATGCAGTCTGTTCGATTTAGAAAAAAGTTCAGACATCTAATGTTTTACTTTTGCTTATATATAAGATGATCCAGTTCCCTTTTTCTGGATAAGCTTAGGGTGAAAACTGAGCTCCTTCCACTTAC
Source organism: Myiopsitta monachus (assembly GCA_017639245.1). Taxonomy (NCBI): domain Eukaryota; kingdom Metazoa; phylum Chordata; class Aves; order Psittaciformes; family Psittacidae; genus Myiopsitta; species Myiopsitta monachus. The sequence continues at coordinate 25,466,274 of CM029924.1, forward strand.
CTGCTGTCCAGTAGAGTTTTCTAGTAAAGTAGAAAAAAAAAATTATTATTATTACTATTATTATAGGAGTAAAGCAATCTCTAATAGGAGTAAATTGCAAAGTAGTTTGGGTGAAGGGGTTCATATATAGAAAAAGTTACTGAAAAGAGTTTTCATATTTTCAACAGGTTAACTTAAAACAAACATATATATAGTTAAGTGAAAAGATAACTTTCCAATCTTGACACTAACTAATTCCAATATATGAAGGCAGAAGATAACTGTGTATGTTACTGTGCTGATCACATATAACAAGAAAGAACATATGAACCTCCATAATGCTGCTCAACCCAAATCAGCTGAATTAAAAATCGTCAAAAGGTTACATTTGGATTAATGAAGTCAATATTTACCTGACCAAATTAACAAGAAGAAATAAGGTTTTTGTTTTAAGGAATGGGCTGACATAATTTATGTCCTTCTGCTGAGGCAGTGTTTCAGAACAGACAAAAATGCTCAAATGTACAACTGTAGATGTCCTCTGCATGCTTTAATTAGCGTATCTATAGGTAATTCCACTATGATAAGAAAACGTTTAAGGCCAATTTGCCTATTCTGAGCTTGCCTCAGTTGCCTGCAAAAATATACGCGTATATTTTTACGTATATGTATACATATTTGCATGTAGGCACATATATGTATGTATGCAAAATAATTATTAAAATATACATTGATCTATATATATTTAGGAACTCTCATTGAATACTGATGAATCCTCAATTTTTTTTTATCTTTCAAATGGTTTTTAAATTTATTATTTATTATTAACATGAAATATCAATAATAATCTTTATTTTTTGACTTCTGTAACCTCTCTTTTGCACATTTATGGATACCACTGGGTGATTTTTTTGAGCCTTAAATATTTGGGAGCATATTTGTAAATCAGTCCTGTAGAGTCCAGTGCAATCCTGACAAAGTATAAGCATTGGGACAGCAAGCAAATGCATCTTCAATGCATAGCACCTCATTTAGCTATGACCGACAGGTGCAAAATGCTACTGAATCAGAAATGACAGGTATAATAATGGCAAGCACAGGAGATTCACAAACCAGATTTTCCTGGGAGCATCATCTACAATGGATGTTCCCATATGCCTAATATGGGAATATCTAATTACAATTTTCATGTGTTAAAACAAGGGAAAATATTGATAGAATAAAATAGAAATCCCCAAAGAACAGAACCCAGATGTTCTTCATAGTGAATTTAGCCTTAGGTAAGTTTGGGAAACAGAAGTGGCTAGAGGCTCTGGATAAATTTTCTGGGTGGTATGCAAAGAATTACATACATAATTCTGGCTGGTTTTAATAGGACGTATCTAATTTCTTATGTACCAGGTTGAAAAATTACCTACAGACTTTCAAAGAATTTACTTTCATATAACCTTACTTTTAAAACAGATTCTTCAGGTGGAAGCATTCAGTGATAAGAAGCAATCTGAGACAGAGTAGGTCTTTTTCTCCTGCTTCTGTGATAGCAAATAAACTTAAAATGGAAATCTGCAGAAAGAAACAGGCTCTACCTCTGTAGTGATGGTGACATTCCCTTGTCCTGGCTTAGACCATTGTTTGAATAAGTGGAATTTTAATAACTAATCTGAGATTTTTCACTGGAGAGAGATCACTACAGGCCTAGTGATTACATCTTCATTCATTTGATGAGACGTAGCATTTAAAGGGACCTTTTAGGTCATTATGCCCAATTCCACCTGCTAGCACACTGTCATGGTTTAAGCCACTATAACTAACCCAGTTCGCTCACTCACTCCCTCCTCTCTTCACCCAGTCCTGGGGGGATGGGGAGGAGAATTGGAAGAATGCAACTACCATAGGTTGAGATAAGAACAGTTTAGTAACTAAGGTATAACACAAACCACTACTGCTACCACCAATAACAACAAAGAGGGGAAATACAAGGAAAGAGAATACAACTTCTCACCACCTAATACCCAGCCCGACCCAGAAGCAAACCCCCACCCCCCCCCCTTCCAGGTCTCTGCCCCTCGTTTTTACATCCTGGGCATGACGTGCTGTTGTATGGAATACCTCTTTGGCTAATTTGGGTCAGGTGTCCTGTTTCTCCTTCCTCCCAATTTCCCCTCCTCCCTGGCAGAGCATGAGACTCAGAAAGCCCTTGGTCAGACCAAAATATTACTAAGCAGTAACCAAAAACATGGGTGTTATCAGCGCTGTTCCCAGACTGAAAGTCAAAAACACAGCGCTGCACCAGCTACCATGAAGGAGAAAAATGATTGCTACTGCTGAACCCATGACGCACAGGCAAACATGTCACATAAGATTAATATCAATCATCTAATTAAAAAATCTTGGTGTCCATCTTTTAATATGTAGGTGTTTTGTTTACCCCTCTTTGTAATGTACAAATACACCAGAACAAAATTTAGACTTTGATTTGAGAAGGAAGAGTTTCACAAGCTGTTTGCAGTGAAATCAAGGGAGGTTCAAGTGCTGATTTACTCTTTTGGAAACAGTATTGAGGAACAGAAGAGAGACTCCAACCCGCATCTGTACCACCCATTTCTCTCTTTCTGTTATCTTGTCATGTGCAAAGGTGTTTTTCCTGATCCTTCCACTTCTGTTGCCATTAATTTACTTTTTGAAAAATAGTTTTTGCTGAAAAGTTAGGGGCCATAAATTGGTTCTTTATGACCCTTCTAGTCCATTTGGCTATGGAGTGAAACAAAATTCAGCCTGAAAGGGAAAAGCAGCTGAGAGTGACAGTGAATTTCATAAAGGGCATATAAGAGGCTGCAAGAAAGAGCCTGAATCATCCCCCAACTCTGCTTCTGAGTTATTAGGCCACATCTCACTCAAAAGATTAAACATTTTATCTCACAGGTCATTCCATTTTATTGCAGCGTTGCCTTTAGCAATACTATAGTTAAGGTTCTGTCAGTGTTTCTATTATAGGCCACTATTTTCTGGAATTTATAACTTAGGGCTAGAAATTCCCTCTGGGTTAAAACTTGACAATAGCATAGAAGGTCTTTTTTTCCAGAGAATTTTCCCTCCATTCACTCTCCACTTTTCAGCCTATATTTGAAGTAGATGGGAATGCCATAACCATCTACTTATAGTTTTAAACTATATTTCTTCTTCCTAGATCCAAGAATTTTCAAAAAGTATATAGTTCTTAGTGCAAAAATGCATGCCAGTGAGATCTGAGAATGAATGAGATGCCAGAAATGCAAAATGAGTATTCTGCATGTGTGTATGCCTGTGTGCATGTGAGCATCTGTGCATGCAGTCTCGCATTTTGCACTGCAAAAAATAACTAAGTGCCATGTTGAAATTATGATCAAACAGCTAATGAACTCTTAGTGAAATTAATAGCACACAATTGCAAATACATGCAGCCTTCAATAGCTATTGCATACAGGTTGGTTCAGCTACATTCAGTGATCCACTTCTATGACTTTACAATGGAGATTTTTAATTTAAAATAATTTAAAAATTAAAAATATTTTGTATAAGAAAATTAAAACTGAGATGGTTACATGAATTGATTTGCAATAAATTTGTCTCAAGATCCAACCAAAACCAATGAGTCCAAAATGAACCAGAAGTAAGGAGAAGTATGAAATCAGGGTACATAATTTAATTGGTTTACCTCCCTATTTATGCTAAGACATGTTTTATGTGTTAAAACGCAAGATAAAAGATGAGCTGCTGAATAATGAAGGAAGTGATGTGTCAGGGCAGAGAAGACATCCTTACTTAGCAAAGCACATAAACATTCCAAGATCCTTTCTGAAAGGAGACCCACTCACACAACCCATAAGCAAAGATTCCTTCAAGGAGTAGGGGTTGAGAAAAGAATACTGAAAAGACCTTAAAGCAACTTAGGAAATAGAATGAGCAGGAAAGAAAGAAAATCAGTCAAGGATGGTATCACTGGGAGAGAAAGGAAAAAAACATCTGGTAAGCAGAGAAAAGTAATGTGTGGGAAGTGAAGGAGGTAATGGTGGAAGAAGGCAAAAAAGGTAAATCAGCCTCTTACAACTACTTTTCTTGACAGCCATAGTCATCAAATTTTAATTTTAAACTGAGATACTTTTCATAACAAAAATACAGGGAAAAATGGGGAAAAAAGGAACAGGAGGGTAATGAGGCTAAACAGTTAGAGAAAATAGGTCCCATCTATAGCTCGGTGGTTCGAAACCAGCATATGTCAGTAGTGACTGAAAATTGTTTCCATCTGTTCTGGCTGTTTCATGAAATTTGATGATGTTGTTTCATTTACTACTGCACAGCTCACCATACCATGAGTGCTTCCTTCAGAGCTAATACTAAGTGGCAACTTTGAAATTTCAAAAGAAATGAGGGCTCTTGAAAATGGACTAACCCCTTCCCTTGCTCACCTGGTGTTGTCAGAACAGAATGAAACAGATTGTTTGGTTAGTGTAAAAAAATTTATAATGTTGCTGTTCCCACTTAGCTCACAGTAGGCCTCATATTCCAGCATCTCTTATGATAACATTAATATAAAGTAAAAGAAAGGTGGTGTAGAGAGTCAGCAGAGGAAAGTCCTGCCTTAATAAACCAATTACGCTTGTCACAAGTTTTACTTCTGAAAGTGCATTCATATAGGTGTTTTAAATCTCACAGCGATACTTCGGCAGAGCACATTGCTAGAAATGAGAAGCACTCTGGAATATGATTTGTAAAGTGCTTCCATTATTTCTTCTATAAGCAATAGTAGAGAGAACAGAATCCTGCATGGAGAGTAACCATAGGAAATTAACTGTGCTTTTCCTGTTACATTCATCACATAATTTTCAAATGTCATATCACAGCATTAATACCTAGGGAACCCAGATTTGGATGACCTTAGCCAAGATAACAACATAGTGGCTACATCAGCCTCATATCTGTAAAACAAGTATATAATTAATATTGAGAGAGAGACATAGAAGCTCTTGGTCTCAGCGCACTTTATGGGGGATATGTCATTTATTTAACAAAAGGTAAAAAGGTAGATAAGTATGTGCAATTTACATCCTTGTCTCATGTTGCCTGTATTCCTCTTACACTTGCTTCATTTAATAAAATTCGTGTAAGAAAAATCATTGCGGACATTATTTAAAATGATCCTTTTCCTCTCTCCAGCTGACATTGGGGATGCTATTACACAAAAAATAAAAAGAAGCAAAGAATAAAGAAGATTAAAGTTGTGCTATTATCTTACATAACATGGTTAATATAGTGTATTTTTTAGTCATTTCTATGTGCCATATGTCAGAACAAACTGAAATCTGCATTGTCTTCCTACTGCTTGAAACTTATGGAGTACTTAAGTAAAGTTGTTTTTCTCCTTCGAAACATTTCATAGAAACACAAATGACTTTCTCCCTCTTGATGTTGCCAGAAGAACTCTCACACTATGTAATTACATCTCTGTTTTAAAGTACTTTTCTTAGCAAACGCAGGCTTCTAAGTTGAAGAGTGCATAATAGGTGTTATTAACTATACATATGAATAGAATATGCCTTGTAAAACATTATATTTGCTGAATGAGTTTGCCTTTTTCCAAAGTCATCTCCTTATTAATGACTCATGAGTTTCTTTTCTATTATTTAAAATAACGTAATTATAGGCTATCCTGGAATAATTTGATGTATCTTATGTTCATATTCAAACCTATTAATAAAATGAAGCATAAGTATTCATAATGTGCTGTATGCTTCTATTATTCAAGATAATCCTTTTAATCCTATTTAAATTGGAAGGCAGAAGTTAATACTAATAACATTTCTCTACAAAAAAATATTAATAAACCTTTTTCAGTCTTTGGTCTCCCTTGTCACCTGTCCTGGAAGTGATGAGTGAGTTTTCTCATGTATGTGGTAAACAGTGGAGATGGAAAGCAAAGCAGACAAAATTGCTGTTTTGTATCTAAGGCCTTGATAATAAAATGTAGAGGTAAAAGCACTGTAAAGCATTCTCCTGGACAATTTAAAAACTAAGCACTTCTCAGGGATACTTCTGAACTCTTGAATCTTTCTGATGCTGCAAAGTAGCACTAGACCTACGACTAGAGAGTATCAACTGGGTGGAAGTTATAGTGCGTTGTGTAATACAGCCAGCATTTCAATATCAAGCTGTAGGTTAGAGGGCTCCAGTACCTGATAACTTTTGTAATTTGACTTGTTTTTTGGAAACCAGAGACATCCTAAAGAGGCCATGTTGAACGTGCAATTTTGGATTTGCAATACAGTACTATGATCTGCACATATGGCCAGTCACCAGAAACTGGAAAAAAAGCAGTTGTTTTTTCCCTGCTGTGAGCAATGGTTTTGAACATAACTCACACTGTTTTCATGCTGGCTTTCCTCCCTTTTGCCCCAAAACACAAGCACAAACTGAGCTTCTGCAATTCCTTTGAGCAAAAGAAAACCATGCTGTGTCTACGCAAAGCTACAGGTCGTTTTTGTCCAAGGACACTTATGTCTAAAATAGATCATCCTGCTAGGACAATCTTTTGGTTTGTTAGGCAAAGATACAATTCATTGCAGTTGGAAAATTAAAAGGATACTGAACTTTAGGGATTGCAACACACAAGCTAATTTTCTTTTGGAAGCCCAGACTTATATTTAGGATAATTGTTTCACTTTCTTAACATAAACTGCTTAAAAGTAAATAATGCTTTCCCTAGAAGCAGGAACTTCCTAAGAATAACAGTAACATAATTGTATCAAAATAAAGGTTTGAATATAGATGTAAACTGGGAAGTCATTTATATATTCTATGTGGATTCTTTAGTTACTAAATAATACCTGCACAAAACCCAACAAACTTAAAAGTATGAGTTGGTGGTCTGCCAAGTGAAGAAAAGATCCATTTAAGGAGGATCAAAGTACTGAAAATTCTAAATTATCTTTTTGGATAGAGTATATTAACAATACCCTTTCTATTTTAAAAACTTTAAGGCCTGTCAGAGATTCAAATTTCCAACAGTGAATGTGCTAGAACAAGCTGATAGATGGAAAAAAAAATAAAATAATGAGAACAGGATACTGTACATGAAAGAATTCCGAAGTAATTTAAGACTGAGTGGTTGAACTGCTAACATAAATATACAGTCTCTGGTTTAAACTGGCCACTAAGCCAGAAGACTGGGTGTTAGCAGACATGTTTTTTTCTATCTCCTGTAACTGAAGAAAGAATCATCCAGGGCAATAGAGATCAATGCCTTTTTCAGTACCAGGAAAAGTAAACAAAATTATAGGTGAACACCAGATTTTCGAATGCAAAGAGGAACTGTTAGAGTATGGACAAACAAGCAGAGTTCCATGAAGAAAAACTGTTTCTTAAAAGAGAATTGGTTCAAAAGGAGTTTACTTGGCATTTTTAATTTCTTATGCTAAAAATCCCATAGGCATGAGTAGGTGGAGAAATAGAGCTATGCATAAAAATTAAGAGTAATATGGACAATTGAAACATGCTGAAATATTAAAATGATTTCTTATGAAAAGGGGAAAAAGCTGGTCAGTGAGGCAGGAAATTTTTCATTTGACACAGTGTTTAGATGGGTCAAAGCAGAAACATGTGAAGTACAATAGAAAAGAAGTTCAACAGATAAGATGATGGTAGGTGAAGTTCAGTGTTGTGATGTAAATGCAAAGCATTCTGGTGAATGTAAAAAAGCACTGCACTTAGTGAGTTTCTGAATTAGCAGTGAGTGCTCTGTGCAATCATTGTAATAGTTGGTTGAAAACATTCTGTATGTAGTGGAATTTTAAAAAGCAAGCAATGTGTGAAGAACTATTTTCAAAGAGAGAGAAAAAATTGTAGCGGAAATACTCCATTAAATAAATCAGTGCTACAGCTTCATGCTGAATACCTTTGTCTGGATACCATCCCTCCTAAAAGCTAAAAATGTAGGACACATTTTGGAGCTTGCTGGTAAATTGCAACAAAACTCTGTAAAAAAAGACATGTAAAGAAATGAACAGAATGGAGAGAATATACCAGACATTACATAATACCAGTAACAAAAGATTTGGAAAAACCTTACATATATAACTTATGTGAGTTTTTGTTTCCTAAACTTACTTGTTTAGTAATTTTTGTTAAAGTTTTTTCAAAACATGGGGAAATACTAAGCTCCATGAACCTCATTTTCACAAGGAATTGTCAAATTCAGTAGCTTAGTGGGATTAATAGTTTGTATACACAGTCAATAATGTAGAAGTGGAAGGATTTCAGAATGAGTTCACAGAATAAATTCTACATAATGGCAGATTTTGAGGAAGAGGTGCCCATGGACACCAGGGAATTTTAGAGTTAATAGAAGATTGTGACTGCTGCAGAAACAGAACACCAGGCCGGTGGTACTGTTAATTAATACCTTGTCTTCCTATCATAGGTTCCCATATTTGAGCCATATCTTCTTCAAATAACTGCAGCATTAACAGATATGCCCTGAACCTGCAGGTAGGTTGATAGCATAGCAGAGACAAATTGTGTAACATGTGAAGCATGACAATAGCAGAAGCCAGCTACCAGGTTACCTAGTAGTGTGCTGGAGCAGGCAGCTTGAATATCATGCTGGACAGCTGGAGAAAAAAGTAAAGAACATTTTCTTCCATTTGTCACCCTCCATTTGTCACCAGGGTTACAAATGTGTCTTGTAACACAGTTCATCTAATTAAAGGCTTCTGATATTAGACAGTGAGCCTTAACAAGATGTTATACTTCGAACAGTGGTCATCCAGCACTGAAGCCTGCTTCCAAGTCTCCTCTATCCAGATAAGCCAGAGGGTAGAAGAAGCATGACATCTACTGAGATGCAAATTTTTGAAAGACCTATTTTTTCACTTATCATGATATTTAAAGCTTTCTTTTATCTTTCTTTTCTTCTGCATCCAGGTATGGAGCTATGAGTTGGAACAAGCTGGCATTTTTTGTTTGCTTCAACAGGCAGGTGACTTGCCCATGACTTCCACTCTAATAGTGATGGATGTCCCCATTCAAGGAATAATTTTTTATTGCTTCCAAAGATGTTGAGGATCTATCCTGTTTGTTTCCTTAATCTTTTTGTTTTCCTAGACACCATTTTATTTTAGGAGAGTAAGGATGAAGATGTACAAGTTTTAAATTTTCTTGCACCACTGCATTTTGTTTTTACAGTCTTCTTTCATGCTTTCACTTTCCAATTTTTGAAATGGAAATGTGTATGTTGTTATGGGTCTCAGGAATGAGTTTATGCAAATCTCAGTACCAACATTTAAAGTAATATTTCTTAGTACAATTTGTTGTGCAGTGCTGCCTCAATAATGATTTGTTGATTGAAAAGATTATGAAAAAAAGTTAATAAATTGATTTTTGGTAGGAGTCCCGTGAATTGCTGAAGTTATTTAGGGAAACTTTTTTCAGTTTAAATGTGAGACCTTTCAGAATATCTTTTATCATACCAGCCTCATTCACACAATTGTGGTAGCGCAGTCTAAATTTTGAACTGTGAAGCTTTCTGTCAGCACCAAGTTCTTATCTTATGAAGCCTATAAGTGTGTGTAGGTTTGCCAGTTTACATAAAGATAGTGTTTCATACTCTTTTAATTATGTTTTTTTGGAGTCAGGAGCAAGGAATCAGTATTCACAAGTGTGAAAATGAGCATACAGACGCAAGTCAGCACACTGCTGCTAATCTCCCCAGCCTCAGCCTCCAGTCAGTGGTGACAGACAGGTTATTCTAGAAGATGTTTTAAAATTTAAGCTCCTGAACTCTTTCTTCTAACGGAAATAATTTCTCCTGATTTATATTAGAGGGAGCCTGCAGGTGTTGTCCTTTCTAGGCTGAAGTTAGCCTTTGGGAATAGCCACTTCAGCAAGGATTGCTTCAAAATCAGTGATATTGATACAGACTTTACCTAAAACATGTTATAAAGTAAGATACCACAGAAGAATCCAACTTTAAAGCAATGGACGAGTGCTTGTAGTTAAAGTAAACTAACCACTGCTTGGTGTAGACTGCCACAGTGTTAACTGTGTAGACCAAATTAGTTCAAGAGATTAAATACTCACTGAGCCAACTGTATTAGGAGAAGGTAAGATCCTGGGCATTTCAGTGTTTTCTGAGAAAAGGTGACTACATAAATTTTGAAAGAACTGCATCCTTTCCATTGCATTAATTAGTTTTTTTGTAGCTGTCACTTAATCCCACTAGTCACCTAATTAATCATAAACAAGTGATGCACAACTGAATTGGAAGATACAGAGAATACCAAGGAAAAGAAACTTCAGACAGCACACAATGCTTCTGATCAATCATATCCTAATTTTCAAAGTCTGCCAAGAGATGCCAACTCTTAATGTTTATTTGTGCCACGGCTATCAGAAGTGTTCTTAATGGTAGTTCCCTTGTGTTTTGTTTTCTCTCCCCAGGGCCTCGTTGTAAATAAGAGTCTCCGTTTTCATGTATTTTTATGATGAAGCATTGTAGCTAAATGAATGTCATGGGACACCTTTTAAACAAGTAGGCTACAGAGGAGCAAACCTGTTAAAAGAATATATTTCCTCTTCATATAGAAAAACAAGCCCTGTGTAATGAATGCTTGTACTGAAACTTCATGCACATTTAAAGTGCAGTTTAAAAAAGTGTTGCTTGTTAAGGGAAATGACTTAACAAGATTTTTGTACAGCAAGCAGCATTACACCATGGCATACACTGGGACCTTTAATAATACACGCTAATTACAGAATTATATGGTTTAAAAGAATTGTTTTTCTGTTCACTTTAGAAGGCCTTCAAACAAGTGTCAGCTCTCTGATTGCTAAGGATCTATAGAGTATTGTGCACAAGCAGTAGTGTGTACACAGGTGGTTATGTATGTATATAGAGATATATAAAGTAGAAGCTGCAGGGATGGAGTTCTCACTTCAGAATGGTTTTACTATAGCCACACCATGAACTTTATCTACACAAATATTTATACCTTGAAATGATCAGGGTCAGCGGCATCCTATGAAACTTTAATTTCCATTGACAATGTGAGTTTAAGAGAGGGAGAAGATCTCTGAAGCTCATGAACTCTTGAAGGCTGCAGGAGACACCAAGAGGCCAGGGACGGTCAGGCACCCTACGGAGCCGAGCAGTGAGGGCTGGACTGGGGACTGCCTGCAGCAATATCTGCCGCTCAGTGAGGTGCCTTAGCATCTTCGTCCGCAAACACAAGTCTTTCATTGATTCAGTGGGGTTTGGATCGGGACCCCAAACACCCAACAGTCAGTACAACTGGAAAGAAGACCCAAAATGTATAACTGTTTTTAAAGTATATCAGTAAGGATTTATTTGTTTAAAAAGACATATATGCAGTTTTCTCTAACAGCATAAATCTGTTAGAATTTTCCAGTCCTTATTCACTATTACATTACCTTTTTAAAGTAGTTAATGTTGTTTTTCTGTTTTTACATTCAGTTCACATCACTGACAACCTGTTATTTTTTGCCTTGCTGAAGAATGAAAGTACCAAACAACCCTGCAATAAGAGTAGCTTGGTAATTATCCTCTTCCCATACAGCTCCCAACTGGTTGTTACACTGCAGAAGTTATATTTAAAGAAACCACATTTTATTAAGTATTGCCAGAAGACAAAAGAACAGAAAACAGCAAAAAAGAAAAATGGTCACCAAGATATTTACTGCTGAGGAATGTGTGCAGTTTTTTTTGCGATTTGCTGTATTTATTGAAAAATCAATGATAGCACTCTTCCAGTGTGACTGTTGCATGACAAATTCTTATTGTAGGCTAACATCCACTACACCAGTTCATTTATGTAAAACTTTTTGCTGGAGTGGCAAATATCAGTAAAATTTTGCATTGAAAAGCAAAAAAGAGCCCCCTTTTCAAAGGGGAAGGGACATCTCTGGCAGCCCAGTTCATTAAAAGGCTGGAAGAAATGTGTGAGGTACGATTTGCAATATAAAATAAACTAGTTCATGGTTGTTTTGCAAGGTGCAAACAAATCTTTTAGTCACAACCTTGGTAGATTTTTTAGAGCATGTTTTCTCGTACATATGTATGGTGCAAACATACCATCCACACAATATTGTAATTTGTGCCTTTAGTGCGAAAGTTGTTAGAATTGCAATTCTAATGTTGCGGAAAGATTTTAAATGTTTTAGTGATTACTTCTCAGCTGAGGTGGCTGTATGTTTCTAAGCTTTTTCCTCACGCAAAAACTGTTGAACTGCTCTGGAGAAAACTCATGTATGTGTTTAGTGTGAGCTGTGATTAAGTCACCCAGCTTTCTCTCTTAGCGAGAAATTGTTGATGTGAGATTAGCATTTACAAAATTAGCAAGGAACAAAATGTGGACATGGAGGTGACTTACTCTGTGTCCATGAATGTCCTTGTAGGCATAGTAGTGAGTTGAAGGTGAGATATTGATCTGCCTTTAATATTCAGCATTTAACTGCATTTCTATCACTGAGCTTTCAGACTGGTATCCTCCTGACAGTTTCAAAGTGGTTTTGACCGTGTTCAACTCCTTTCCCTGTAGGGGGTTAATCTCATAAAGATTTCAGCCACACAAGTACTAGTGTCAGGGGTATAATGATCACTTTGAAGTTTGTTTGTTTTCCAGTGCATTTAAACACTTTAAGCATTCCAGAAATAGGATTAGATGCCCCAGTGAATTCATTTCATTTACCCCCAGCAGTGGTCTTCCGATACTATATGGTGTTTACATGGTATCAATTTAGTGGCATGCTGATTTCCAAGATTCATTCCGTCCCCTATCAATTTTCTACCTCTTGATCCTACTTGAAAATTGCTGGGACATGGGGCAAATGATACTGGCAAAAGGAATATTGAGATTCCTGTATCTTCTTGTTTCAAATATCTTTCTGGGATTTTCTTCTGTGGAATTCTTTGTAAAATAAAATTTAGTGACAAAAAGTCAGCTGTTAGAATATATAGATTTTTGACTTCTGAGAAATGTTACAAGTTTAAATCTGAAAAGCTTATTCCTTCCGTAAGCAGACCATGCTTCAAATAGTGATTAATATTTTTTCTTTTTTTTCTGAGTTACAGATTTTGCACATTACAAAAGTTACACATGCATTTTAGGTGAGGAACCATGAGCACTGGGCACACAGAATTGTCTTGCTTTTCTCTAAGCATTTAAGCGTGTTATACAGGAAAAGGGAAATTCACTTGACTTTTCTTTGTGCTTGTTATTTTTCTTCCTTTTAAATCCTTTCACACAAACTAAAAAGCCCCAGAATCCACCTCAAGGAAATGATCTTTTAAACTTCGTACTCTAAACCAAAATCCTTTCATTCCAATATCAGCCCTAGAAAAAGAAGTTATTAAATATTCTTGTTTGTTAGTGGAAAAGGCATTCTGAGACACTCCTAACAATCTGAGTTTCAGCTACCAAGTGTGCATTCTAAATGTTCCCTCCCTATTCTTACCTCTCAAATTCAGCAGCCTGTGTGGGAACTCTATGTATTTAAAATAGAACAAACCTTGGAAAATAACATTTTTAATTACATCACAGTCAATATTTTCTGACTTCATGTGTTTAAAGACAATGAGGAGTGTTTTTTGCTCTAATTCTCAGAAGTTCTATATAATCAAATTCAGCCCCAAAATCAACACATAAAATGGGGACCTATGGACACTTTTTATATAGTTATATTTGAATGGGAAATACAGTAATTTCATCCTGTCATAGAAGAAGCAGTAGACTGGCATTCATTAGCAGGTGATTTCCTGAGATCTGCATGGGTAGAAAGATGCTTTTGAAAGCCCAGGGATTCTGCAAAACTCTCTAGGCTACCTGTCTTAATCAGTACCTTTTTCCATTATACACTTAATTTTGTTGCTTCATAATCGCATTTATGAGAAGCCAACTGAACCTGGGGGGAGGGGAAAAACACATGTCCCTGAAATCTGCTTGCTCTCTAGCATCAGATTTCTAGTCCCACTACCAGACAACATCTATATATCTATATCTACACCATCTATATCTGTCTGATTACACTCCTACTGAAGATTTTTGATACCCTAAGCAAAGGAATTTACATGAATTTAGTGAGGAAAATCAATTGTGGGAACAGCACTACTTCTTTTCCCATTTCTTAGCAGATTCTAGATGTTTTCATTGCTTCTTCCACACACAGTGAGATTCTATACTTTTCCACAGTCTTGCCATTTAACATTTATTTCAGAAGTACTTGCTGCTGTAACATCTGTCCCACTTTTCACTATTGTCCTCAAGCTAAGTTCTCAGTGAACTAGGTTCTCCACCTTTCTTGAACTGGACTGAACTCAATTCATAGGTGACATAATCTTTCTTCTTTTTAATGCATTACTAGAAAATGAAACTTGGCTGAGATTTCTTATGTCCTTTTTTTCTTTTTTTCTTTTTTAAAGTTTATTTTGTTGAAATGGGAATTTAGCATGCTCCCAAGTGTTCATAAAGAATTAACAGAACAGGGGGGGAAAGAAGTCTATTATCAATTAGAAAGGACATTTTTTCTGCAGCATTTAATCTCTAATGATTTTTTTTTCCATAGTAAAATATCTTGTGATGCTGCAGAATCAACTAAATGGCTTATATTTGGGCCAGTAAAGGTTTTTTTCACTTCTAGTACTAAAGGGAAATATTAGGTATTTAACTGTACATGCTATATGACCAAACACCACTTAAGCCAGGCTCTGCTTCCTAAACAAGTATTTAATCTCCTCATTAAAGATATATGAAACTAGAAATCAATGAGCGCTGGTGGTTAGAGCTTTTTAGCGGAACTAATGGCTACACCTTGTCTAACATTAAAAACTTCACTTGTGGTTTACAGCTGCTACACATGGAGAAACACGAACCTAGAAGGAAAGACTTTCAGTTGTGCTGATAATTACATTAAGAGTTCTGGATAAGCTGATCACATAAATAAGTAACGTAAAAGATCAAACATTTTTACTTCACATTTCAATCTCTTAAAAGACACTCTGAGCTCTTACTATAAACCTCTAGATAAAAGCAATAAAAATGCTGCATCTTGTATAAAACCTACATTCCCTCTGATGTAAATCGTTCTATAGCAGCAACAATCACAAACTTAAAATGCAGGGGTTGGGAATAGTGTGAACTGAAGAGTGAATGACAAGATTTGACTGAATATATGCAGTGTAGATATGATCTATTTTGCTTTCAAAACAAACAACAGAGAAAAAATAAACCACATGGACAGAATAAACCCACATAACTGATACCCTTTATTTTTGATTTTATATCTGATTTACATCTAAATGATTTGCAGAATACTGCAAAATGTGAGTGGTTATTCAAACAGTTCAAAATGCCTGAAATAATGCAAGAAGGTACCAGAGTGCACCAGAGCGCTTGTTTTGCATATTGAAGCTGCAAGGTGTATTGCCTGTCTTGTGTGAAGCATGCAAATGTGTGGCATTCAAAGCACAAACCTTTTTTTACCACCAGAACAAAATTCAGGAGTTTTCCATCACAAAGAATCTCACTTGGTTTACAGCACAGTTTTGCCTAAAAAAGGTTGCTCTTTTAATTAGACTGCTGCCCAACCTAAGCTAAGGTGGGATAGTTCAGACAGAAATGAGTGATATATTTCTCTCCCTGAACATTGTACATTTGCAATTCCAGAAGTAGCTATTTCATTGAGATAAAGAGATACCTATTTTATCCACATACAGAAAGTCAATACTTAGGCACAAAACTTCAAACCTAAGAGGTTATTGTTTTGCATAAAATATTAGTGTCTTTGCAGAACATGAAGCACAGATCAATGGACATGACGCATTCCTGATTTCAGTTAAGCTGGAACAGGATTACACAGCTCTAAATAATGTCTTTTGGTTGTCTTTTCCTACAGTTACCTATGATTCTTAATTGCATTTCCTTAGTTACTTTTCCTTTTAGAGAAAACTTCAACCTATGCTACCCTAATTTTATCTGAAAATTAAAACCTGCTATTTTTTTCTTGCTCTCTTTTTATGCATTTGTGTTAAAACTCATAACCTCTTCAGATTCAACAAGAACGCATTATTTAATGCATATTGTTCTTATAGCAGCTCATATATAAGAAGAAGTCATCTGTTTGGGTAATACATGTTACAGATTTCTATATTTTTTGTCTTATTTGTTTTTTTTTTTATTCTATCAGCATAATAAATGTAAATTGAGAACAGGACAGGTTTAGATATTGCTTTTTAGTGCTAGTAAGTAAAGCAGCCTTGTCCTAAAACCATTCTGTAGGCAATGCATGTGAGTCACTTAGTACTAGAAATAGCCCGTCTTTGATGTTGCTTCTTGAAATATGTTGCCATCCCAAGCATTTTTTACTAAAATTCTTGAGAGTAACACTGGCTAGAAAAGAGTGACTCAAGGTGATGTGCATCAAGGCCAAAGATGAGTACAGCTGCATTCACTGACACCTCAGGTGATGTGCAAACTGACTGTATTAGGTGGAAAGGAATGCTGAACTTTAGAGAAGGAAATCTCCAGTATTACACATAGATGAGGAAAGAGTGAGATCAGAAACAACCCTGGTTATGGATGTGCCTGACAGACAAGCAGGAATGTTGTGATGCTCACAGAAGGATCAGTGTGCAATGCAAAAATTAACATGCAAAACTTGAAAGGAAGATAGAAGAGCTCTGATTTAGCCATGCTAAGACAACTGCAATGAAGACAACAGCAGGGAAGCAGCAGAGAAACAAGGAAAAAAAAAATATGGATAGAACAAAAGGAAATTAAGAGAGGAGAGACAGAACTATCAGCTGTTAGTGTAGAGGTGATATTTGACATTATGCCAAAAAAAAAAAGCAAAGCAAAAGAAGGGATAGGGAAAAAAATCCAGTCTCCAAAATGAAGTTGTGTAATACTTTGAAAAAAATTGATATGCCCAATGTTGCCTTTTTAAAAGTATGTTTCTGCCATGAAAGGTATAGCTTTAAAACATTAAGAAATGTAAGATTTAAATAGATGTTTGTCGTGGTTTCAGCTGTAACTCAGGCAGTTTGCTCACTCACTCCCCCTACTTTCTTTCCCCTGCTCCCAGAGGGATGGGAAGGAGAATCAAAAGAATGAAGCTTCCACAGGTTGAGATAAAAACAATTCAGTAACTGAGATATAACACAAAACCACTACTGCTACCACCAATAATAACAACAAGGGGAGAGAATACAATTACTCACCCCCACCAACAGATACCCAGCCTGACCCTAGCAGTGATCTAGCCCTTCTGGGTAACTGACTCCAGTTTATATACTGGGCATGATGTGCTGTGGAATGGAATACCCTTTGGCTGGTTTGGGTCAGGTGTCCTGTCTCTCCTTCCTCCCCCTTTCCCCTCCTCCCTGGCAAAACCTGAGACTTAGAAAGTCCTTGGTCAGACCAAAATATTACTAAGCAGTAACTAAAAACATGGGTGTTATCAGCACTGTTCCGAGGCTGAAAGTCAAAAACACAACACTGCACCAGCTACCAAGAAGGAGAAAAATGGCTGCTACTGCTGAACCCAGGACAATATCCACCCCTTATTCCATAGCACTCATGTGATGCTCAGATCCCACATTTTCAATATACCATCACATGTGTATATATATATATATATATATACATCCACACGCACGCAGAGAGGGAGAGAGATCATCCCTTAGTGCATGGACCAATCCCTATAAAGCTGCTGAATCCATTCAATCCATGATACCGGGCTCCATCTTTTGTAACACTCTTTCAGAGCAGGACAGGCTGTGTGCAGTGTTCACGCTCGTGAATAACCTGGGCAATAGTGTCCATTGCTAAATCCACCTCTCGATCATGAGTCCATCTGTATGCTGCATCTCTGCCCTGATGGCCTGAGGTGTCATGGGCCCACCAGGCTCAAAATAATTCACCCTCCCCTCCAGCAGTTTCTGCAGCTCGTCGTTGGGGACTCCATACAGCTGCCTTCCATCTCCGATGCTTCCAAAGCACTGGAGGAGCCCAGTGGACTAGATACTCGCCCATACTGTCCCCCCCACCCTGCCACTCATGACTGTCCAGCCTCAGGGAAAATCTCTTGGTCATCCTATATCATCGTCTAACCCCAGACAAGGCCCACACCCCACTCTGCTTAACTCTCGGGACCAGACAAAATGGTTGTGGGTAAAGCACACTCTGAATGCATGCCAACATGCTGATCCCCATCACAATCAGCAGGCAGGTCTCAAGCATGCCCAAAGGCCATTCAAACCCTTCAGAACTCTCAAATGAGGCTGCTGTACTTGTCATTGGGGCTGGTGTAGCTGCTGTGCTTGCTGGCTCTCTCACCACCAACTGCTCTTTGTCTGAGTCCAGATCTTCCTCCTCTGCCTTGCTGGGAAGTGCTGCGTGGTCTCCTGCATCCTCCTGGGGCTTGGGATTGCAGGGCTCTGCGGGCGGCTGCCGGGGGATGCTCTCGACCACCGTGGGGCTGGGCTTGACGGGTGGGCTCAGCTCCTCCGCCGCCTCCTCCCACTGCTCAGTAGCCACCGGGCTGGGTTCGGTGGGGGGGCTCAGCTCCTCTGCTGCCTCCTTCCTGGCCTTCTGGTCCCCGGGGCTGTGCTCCTGGGCCAGTTTAGTTGCCGGCGGCCCCCAGGGTCGCTACCCCTCTGCTCCCCACAGACTCATGAGGACGGAGTCGAGGACGAGAGCCAGGATGATGAAGAGCAGCCAGACGGCTAGGTACATGTCCACATCCACATCTGCGGCCCCCCTGCTTCCGGAGCCCACCTGTATTTCAAGTCATTACCATAAAGTACAATGAAACAAGAACCTTAGCCCAAGCCCCCCTTCTGATAAACACGAAGACAGCAAATAGCAGCTGTAAGTAAGGTATAACAGTCTGAAACCGTGAACTCAAGAGAATCAAGAACACCAACTTTGAGAGTCAATAAATCAGCATTGCGATGAGTGAGCATTAATCACATTGGGCACCAAAAAGAACTGTCATGGTTTAAGCCGCAACTTGTGCAATTTGCTCCCTCCTCTTTCTCCCCCCCACTCCCTGAGGGATGGGGAGGAGAATTGAAAGAATGCAGCTCCCACAGGTTGAGATAAGAACAGTTTAGTAACTAAGGTATAACACAAAACCACTACTGCTACCAGCAATAATAATAATGACAGGGGAAATACAAGGAAAGAGAATACAACTGCCCACCACCCAATACCAAGCCCGACCCAGCAGCGAACCCCCCCCCCCCGCCTTCCAGGTCTCTGCCCTCCGTTTTACATTCTGGGCATGACATGTTGTGGTATGGAATACCTCTTTGGTTAGTTTGGGTCAGGTGTCCTGTCTCTCCTTCCTCCCAGTTTCCTCTCCTCCCTGGCAAATCATGAGACTCACAAAGTCCATGGTCAGACCAAACATTCTAAGCAGTAACTAAAAACATGGATGTTATCAGCACTGTTCCCAGGCTGAAAGTCAAAAACACAATGCTGCACCAGCTACGAAGAAGGAGAAAAATGACTGCTACTGCTGAACCCATGACAATGTGCTGGAATAAATAAATAGATATGATTCAATAAATATTTTTTATATTTTAAAATAATAAGTAAGAATATATAATTAGCTTTTTAATTTATAATTTCTTTAAAAATTCCCCTCCCTTATGCTTCTGAATTCTGTCCAGAACCCTTTTACAATTTTAGGAATTTTGAGTTTTCCTTGAAATCTGTTCTTTTACAGCTCCTGTTTAACCCTTTTAGCTGCAGAAAATCTTCTCCAAGCAGAAACATCACAGATTATGTTTCAGACAAGAGCAAATATAATATTTCCAGAGTTTCGGGTAATGTAGAAATGTTTGTGAATTTTTCACAAGCAATCACTAGAAGACTGAACAGTGATGCAAAGAAATAGACAAAAATCTTAATTTGTGGACTACTGGCAACCCAAAACAGTGCCTGTATATCCTACATATTATTTGCAAAGTCTGTAAAATTAGGTCTCTGTAATAAATTTCAGACATTTGCAGAGTTATTGGTGTAAAGTGCTGCTGTACAACACTGCCCTTTTTGTCAAAATACAGAGACTCCTAATATTGCTTTTGAATGGGATGGCTATTTTAGAATGCTTCACAGTCACCCATAAGAAAACCTTAGACTTCGTGTTGACTTTAGACATCACACAATGCTCCAAGGGTCAATAGTTCAAACAGACTTAAAATGCTAAAAAATCTAAATTAGTGACTATGAATGCTGGCACAAGCTGAATTGCTATACAAACAAACCCGTATATACTTACTTGTTGCACAAACAGATTTTTGTGGGAAGTCAGTATGTCAGAATTTTTGTCAATTATCTCTTCACTGTTCATAGAATCAGAACAGACAAAGAGAAGATTTGCTACTTTGACCTCTGACACCAGGCTAAGTCTCCAGAATAAAACCTGGGCACTGTAATATATCCTAATACAACTTGGGCAACATTTAGGTCAGTGTTACAAAACAGCCCCAAAGCCCAACCCTTTTATTGTCCTGTATTCATAACAGAATAGGCCAGGATAATTTCTCAGAAGTAGGGTCTATCTTTCTTGTAAGTAATATTTTGAACCACAGAAAAAAAAAAAGCCCAGAGCTTTCAAACCGTACATAGATAGGTTTTCCATACATCTAGGTTAAGAGTAGTCTGATTCCAGAGCTACAAGTGAATTTTTTTGAAGTTGAACATTTTTACTCATAGAATCATAGAATAGTTAGGGTTGGAAAGGACCTTAAGATCATGTAGTTCCAACCCCCCTGTCATGGGCAAGGACAACTTACAATAGACCCTGCACAAGGCCCTGCCCAACCTGGCCTTAAACACTGCCAGCGATGGAGCGTTATTGATCCTTGGCATTTAATTTCAGCTCCCATGCATCACGTGTCCTTAATTTAAGTCTCTCTACAAACAGTAAAATTTGCCTCAATTGTATAATTTGCCTTAATTTGTTGGGGTTTTTTTGTTGTTTGTTTTTGGCTTTTGGCTTTTTTTTTTTTTTTTTTTTTGATGCCAAGGACACCAGCCGAGGCTTCCACCCTGTTTGAATCACTTCTGTCATTTTCCATGAGCATAAATTAATTTATATCTGACACTGAATGAGGTTTTTTTCTCAGTCACCTATGTCCACAGTCATAACTAATGTAATTTTCCATTTAAATTTAGATATATTTGAAATTGAGATATCTGGAGCAGCATTACAGTGAGAATAAAAAGTTTATTTGGTGTTACATATTCAACTAATTTAGACAGAATGGATAAGTCTCTTTAGGCTTTTAGAATTACTGGTTTGTCTCCAATAGACATTTAACTTGGGATGAATATGTTTTTTATTATTCCTCCTCCTCTTTCAGGTTAATTAACTAAATTAGGAGCTCTATGAGTCACACTTTTGACAGAAAACGCACAAAGAACTGGGAAATTTTAAAAGCAAAAAATAATTTTTCTTAAAAATCTCCTTAGCTTTTTCAGCAGTCAACTTCTGAATCTTGGATATTCAGGGCAGGAAACCCAAGCTTCTCTACTCCACAAAATAATATCTAAAATCATGACTCAAAGTTAGCATAATTTCCTGCCAGTTTTCCTTTTAAAGTAATTCTACCTATACTGATAAATACTTTCCGTTAGAGATGGTGAAAGCAAAGAAATTTAATTGAGTCATGTAAGTATTGGCTTCTACTGTTAGTCTTTTCCTAACCTGTGTAAATTCAGATTGAATGTTAATGGACAAAGCCTTGTCCCATTGTCCAAAGAGGGGGAGAAGATAGAATGACACACTGAAATAGTGATCTGCTGTTTGAGATTTGGTAGATGTACTATTATTTTACCATGGTACTGTTTAATCTTTATTGTGGATGACACAGATTTTTTTTAAATTTTTTTAATGTGGGTTGCAGAGGATTCCACTTCTTAACCTTTTCCAAATTGGCAGATTTAGGTGTCTACTGTGTAGGGCTGAAACCCTCAGAAGTGATTTCTCCAGATTAGGGCTGGCAGTACAGTCAAGTCCACTGAAGATATTGCCCTAAGAACTGGCAGACACCACAAGAATGGGTGCTTGACCAATGAACAGAATGCATGATATGTAGATCCCCTTGATATCTTTACCTCAGTAATATAAATTATTTTTTTATTCTTGACAATAATTTCAATTTTCTACTGCTTCAGTCTTTTGTGATAATAATGAATATGGAAACCAAAGCTTTCATAAATGAAATAATTTTTGGTTTAGCCTTTTGTACACCAGAAGACATATTTATACATTGAACAATCCAGCCAAAGCTGTGACTCATGCTTAAAATCTTACTCAGCTCCACATAGCCTGCAGCTTATACTTCAGGCAGCTAAAGAACTTCAACTCATTTTCTAACTTCTTCATGAATAAATAGAAATGTCAGTTGCCAAGGACAGATAAAAGCTTTGGAGAGATCTAAATTGGGAAAATTAGCATCTAAAGCTGCTTAAAATTTATGAGATATAACATTATCAAGTTTAGGAACAACTTTGTGTGCAGGTAGTTCTCACCTCCTCCAAGGAAATGTAGTGTCTGATCACACATCTATTAAACAATGGTTCTCTACTCTCCCCTCTTTATGTAGGAAACAGATTTGGAGAAATGCCTTGGCTGTGTGAGTTTCTTTCATTGCCCATATAAGAGTAGAGCCCCTGTTTATCCAGGAACATGGCTGAGTCATGGGACCACACACAAGTCAGAGGAAGCTGATTCAATCTTTGTCTTTAGTAAGGACAAAGCTCCACGTTTTAAATGTACAACTATTCTACATTCAACCATCATTGACGAAAACCTAAATTAATGATGTAAAAGGACCAGAGAGTGTTAAGATGAGGTTGGCTGCTGAGTGGTCTGGTTCCAGGACTTTCTGATTGTGCAGTGGTTTCACTCTGGTATAGTTGTTAAAGAGTATTTCTAAAGATATTTGGTTTTCTGTGGTCAGGAGGTAGAAGCTGTCAGTTAATTTTCAGGGTAAAGTTAGTACTGAAAGGTGATTGTTTTCTCCTAACTAATGGACTTTCTTGCTAAGGGATACATCATTAATTTGTTAGGTAAACTGGCATGTTGAGATACCTAGGTACCCCACATATTTGGTGGGAGGAGAGTGAAAGACAGAGAGATGCTTATCTTAGGCAAATTGGTGTATCTTCAGAACTTAATCTTTCTCCTGATTTAGTGTGAAGGTAATTATTTTAGGTGGATCAACTCTCCTAACTGCACTCACTGCCTGTAATTTCAGTTAATCAACTAATCTAAGCATGGAAGGTTCTACCTATGATAAGCAAGATGCCTTTTCAAGAGTCCATTGATTTTAGCTGAAAGTCAAGATGAGCTATTTACAATGCATATCCATATAACTGTACGCTGCAAAGAATGTATCACCTTGTTCACGAGTTATTCTATTTCCCTTTTTTAATTGTGAACTTTTTCTGCTGAAAAAAGCTATTAGCTTAATCTTTTCTGTACTTAAAAATTTTATTTTTATGCCTATTGTATTACTAAAATTTCATTGTTCTATCTTTCCTAAACATCATGTTATAAATCTCATATTTTTTGTTCGACAGGATACTTTCCAGGACCCCCATCTCCTACTTGCTTGTGTTTATAATCTTCAACCCAGGCATAATTCCAAGAAGCAGTTTGAAAAACAATGTGTTA
This sequence comes from Myiopsitta monachus, assembly GCA_017639245.1. Lineage (NCBI taxonomy): Eukaryota > Metazoa > Chordata > Aves > Psittaciformes > Psittacidae > Myiopsitta > Myiopsitta monachus. The sequence continues at coordinate 25,489,989 of CM029924.1, forward strand.
TAAATATTCTAAGTCCAAATTCAGGTGACTTATTTAAGGGCAAAGTTTTTGATATACTATACTGAGTTCCACACGACTGGAGAGCTCATGACAGAGCCCAACTGCAATTTGAGAATGTTTGCTGCAAACTGTAAAGCAAATTGCTGTATTATAGCCTATATGAGATATACAAATAAATTGCTACTTGTTAAGGATAATGTATTATAGCTCTTTCTGTTCATAGGTTTAGTATCCAGGTAAAAGTACTATGAACTGCAAAATTTCATATCATATCATAATATTGCTTTTGTTACTAGTATTTGCTGCAATATTGTGTTAAATATACCAACATAATTAGTTATATTGCTTAGGTCTGAGCAGTTGAATGAAATATTTTGGAATTTTTGAAAAAATGTTGTTATGAGTTCGGTTTCCCCCCCCCCCCCCGCAGAGTCTCATGTTATGCTGGGAAAGAGGGAAAAGCTGGGGGAGGGGAGACAGGGCACCTGACCCGGGCTGACCAATGAGGTTATTCCATACCACAGCATGTCATGCCCAGGAGGTAGAATACGGGAGCGGGCTCTCACTGGCTCTCCGCGCGCGGTCTCTCGGCTCGGTCGGGCGGTGAAACGGTTGTATCCTCTCCCTTTGTATTTACTTTGTCATTATTATTGTTATTGGTGGTGGCGGTAGTGATTTGTATTGCATCTTAGTTACTGGACTGTTCTTATCTCAACCCGTGGGAGTTATATTTTCTCCGGTTCTTCACCCTGTTTCTCCCCCATTGGAGTGGGGGGGGGGGGTTGGGGGGGGGGAAAGGAGGGAGAAGTGAAATTTACGGCTTAAAGCACGACAGTTTTTGGCGCCCAACGTGGGGCACGAAGGGTTGAGATAAAGACAAAATAGCCACTCGTCACAATGCTGATTTGTTGGCTCTCAAAGTTGTTGCTCTGATTCTCACAGGTTCAGTGTATGATACTTTACTTACAGCCGGTATTTCTTATCTTAACATTTTTCAGATCTGGGTTTTGGGTTAAGGTTCTTGTTACATTATACTGTATTGCATGGATTGTTAATACAATAGACTCAGTAATCATGAAACTGACCCGGTTTGTGTTTCCAGTGTGGCCACCAACTCTATACTTTGGGAGGTATATAATGGAAGTTTTTAGCAATTACACGTCTCTTTTCACCTCCTCGGGTGGTCAGCCTGTGAAGGAGACATTCTTTTGTGCTCCCAGCCCCCCCAACAGACCGTTTACAACACTGTTTGAGAATTCTGAAGGTTTTGAATGGCCTTTAGATACCCTTGAGATCTGCCTGCTGGTGGTGATGGGAATCATCATGTTGGCACACATACTGAATATGTTTTACTCACAACTATTTTGTCTGGTCTGGAGAGTAAAGCAGAGTGGGGTGTGGGCCATGTCTGGGGTTAGACCACAATCCAGGATGGCCGAGAGATTTTCCCCAAGGCTGGACAGTCATGAGTGGCAGGGTGTGTGGGATAGTATGGGCAAGTATCTAGGTCAGCGGGCCCCTCCAGTGCTTTGGAACTTCACCAATAAACAAATGCAAAACCCAGAAAAATTAGTAAAACATTTAAAGGAGATGTGTGGTCATTCTGGTCACACCAGAGATGGACAAATCATGGCAATGTGCTGGGGCTTGGCTTATGCTTACAGAGCCTTGTTTAACACTGTCCAGCATCTTCAAAAGGAAAAAAAGGTCTCTGGATCTGAGGGCAGAGTAATGGACAGTGCAGTTAATCCAGCTCCAAGTACAGCAGCTACATCACCACCAGCAACACGTACAGCCACGACTCAAACCCCAGTGACAAGTACGGCAGCTACCCAAACCACAGTAATAATCGCTGCAGCTAAACCAGAGGACCAACTCATACCAATATCGGTTGCCCCTGTACGCAAGAGGAAACACAAAGAAAAGGCAGGAAAGATGAACCAAGATGAAGAAACGTCAGCACCTGGGACAGCATCTGACCAGGAGTCATCATCACATGATAAAGAAGAAGAAGAAAAGGAAGAGGTGACTTCTCGATCTCAGACCTCAACCAAGCTACGGAATATGTGAAAAGACTTTACCCATCAGCCAGGGGAGCACATCATCACCTGGCTGCTCCGATGCTGGGACAATGGGGCCGACGGTCATGAACTAGAAGGTAGTGAAGCCAAACAGCTGGGATCACTTGCCAGGGAAGGGGGAATTGAAAAAGCAATTGCAAGAGAGAAAAAGTCCCTCAGCCTTTGGAAGCAGCTCTTGGCAGCTGTGAAAGATAAGTTTCCATACAAGGACAATGTTATGAGTCAGTTCGGCCAAGTGGACTACTCTAGAGAAAGGCACCCAGTCCTGAGACAATCAGCCATTGTAGAGATGATGTATATTACCAAGCCGAATGTTGGGGATATACCCATAGATCCAGATGAAGTCGAACGTACACAACCCATGTGGCGGAAATGTACATGACCCATGTGGCGGAAATTTACACGAAATGCACCCCAATCATATGCCCATTCATTGGCAACAACAACCTGGAGTGACATAAGACCACCAACAGTGGATGAAATGATTTATAAACTCCGAGAGTTTGAAGATAATAACACCCCTTCCATCATCTCAGCTGTGGAAAAACTGTCCCAGAACCTCCAACAATTGAGAGACGATCTATCCAGCTCCTCATGTGTACCAACACACGTCTCAGCTATTAACAGAAGGCGTCTCACTGTTCGAGAGAGAAGATATGGAAGTTATACACCTCGGGCCACCCTATGGTTTTACGTGCAGGATCATGGAGAAGATGTGATGGAGTGGGATGGAAAGCCTACTTCAGTTTTGGAGGAGCAGGTGCAAGAACTGAAGAGGAGAGCAAAGGTCAAGTCTGATCACCCCATGAAGGCTGCAGCTTCAGTCTCTGGTGAGCAGGTTCCCAGATGGAGTGGAAGAGCAGATTTTACCTCAGCTCCTGTGATAAAGAAGAATAATCCATCTCTACAAGACGTGAGTGACCAATATGATGACTACTAGAGGGGCCCCGCCTCCAGCCAGGTGGAGGTAGGGGACAATTGGATTTACTGGACTGTGTGGATCAGGTGGCCTGGCACATCAGTCCCACAGAAGTATAAGGCCCTAGTAGATACCGGTGCACAGTGTACTCTGATGCCATCAAGCTGTCAAGGGGTGGAACCCATTTCTATTTCTGGAGTGACAGGAGGATCCCAAGAGTTGACTATACTGGAGGCTGAAATCAGCCTGACTGGGAGGGAATGGCAAAAACACCCCATTGTGACTGGTCCAGAGGCTCCATGTATCCTTGGCATAGATTACCTCAGAAGATGGTACTTCAAAGACCCAAAAGGGTACCAATGGGCTTTTGGTATTGCTGCTTTGGAGACAGAGGAAGTGGAGCAGCTGTCTACCTTGCCTGGTCTCTCAGAGGATCCTTCTGTTGTGGGGGGGTCGCTGAAGGTCAAAGAACAGCAAGTGCCAGTCGCGACCACAACAGTGCACTGGTGGCAATATCGCACCAACCGAGACTCCCTGATTTCCATCCATTAGCTGATCCATAGATTGGAGAGTCAAGGAGTGATCAGTAGGACACACTCACCCTTTAATAGCCCCATATGGCCAGTGAGAAAGTCTAACGGAGAGTGGAGACTAACAGTAGACTATCATGGCCTGAATGAAGTTACCCCATCCTTGAGTGCTGCCGTACCGGACATGCTAGAGCTTCAGTATGAACTGGAGTCAAAGGCAGCCAAGTGGTATGCCACGACTGACATTGCCAATGCTTTTTTCTCAATTTCTCTGGCAGCAGAGTGCAGGCCACAGTTCGCTTTTACTTGGAGGGGCGTTCAGTACACTTGGAACCGACTGCCCCAGGGGTGGAAACACAGCCCTACCATCTGCCTTGGACTGATCCAGACTGCACTGGAACAGGGACAAGCTCCAGAACACCTGCAATACATTGATGACATCATTGTGTGGGGTGATACAGCAGAAGAAGTCTTTGAGAAAGGGAAGAAAATAATCCAAATCCTGCTGACAGCCGGTTTTGCCATAAAAAGGAGTAAGGTCAAGGGACCTGCACAGGAGATTCAATTTTTGGGAATAAAATGGCACGATGGATGCCGCCAGATCCCCACAGATGTGATCAACAAGATAACAGCAATGTGGCCACCAACTAATAAGAGAGAAACACAAGCTTTCTTGGGTGCTGTGGGGTTCTGGAGGATGCACATCCCAAATTACAGTTTGATTGTAAGCCCTGTCTATTATGTGACCCGGAAGAGGAATGATTTTAAATGGGTCCCTGAGCAACAACAAGCCTTTGAGCAAATTAAACGTGAGATAGTTCGTGCAGTAGCCTTCGGACCAGTCCGGAGTGGGCCAGATGTTAAAAATGTAGTGTACACCACAGCTGGGGAGAACGGTCGTACCTGGAGCCTCTGGCAGAAAGCTCCAGGGGAAACTCGAGGTCGACCCCTCGGTTTCTGGAGTCGGGGATACAAAGGATCTGAGGCCAACTACACTCCAACTGAAAAAGAGATATTAGCAGCCTATGAAGGGGTTCGAGCTGCTTCGGAAGTGAATGGCACTGAAGCACAGCTCCTCCTGGCACCCCGGTTGCCCGTGCTGGGCTGGATATTCAAAGGCAGGGTCTCCTCTACACATCATGCAACTGATGCTACATGGAGTAAGTGGGCCGCATTAATTACACAATGAGCTTGAATAGGAAATCCCAGTCATCTGGGAATTCTAGAAGTCATCATGGACTGGCCAGAGGGTAAAGATTCTGGAATGTCACCAGAGGAGGAAGGAGTGATGCATGCTGAAGAGGCCCCACCATATAATGAACTGTCAGAAAGTGAAAAGCAATATGCCTTATTTACTGATGGGTCTTGTCGCATTGTGGGAAAGCACCGTAGATGGAAGGCAGCAGTATGGAGTCCTCAACGACAAGTTGCAGAAACTGCTGAAGGGGAGGGTGAATCGAGTCAGTTTGCAGAAGTGAAAGCCATCCAGCTGGCCTTGGACATTGCTGAGCGAGAAAAGTGGCCAGTACTTTATCTCTATACTGACTCATGGATGATGGCAAATGCCCTGTGGGGCTGGTTGCAGCAATGGAAGCAGAGCAACTGGCAATGCAGAGGTAAACCCATCTGGGCTGCTGCACTGTAGCGAGCCATCGCTGCCCGAGTGCAAAACTTGGTGGTCAAGGTACGCCGCGTAGATGCTCATGTACCCAAGAGTCGGGCTACTGAGGAACACTAGAACAACCAACAAGCGGATCAAGCTGCTAAGATTGAAGTGGCTCAGATGGACTTAGATTGGCAACATAAGGGTGAATTATTTTTGGCCCTGTGAGCCCACGACACTTCAGGCCATCAGGGCAGAGATGCAACATACAGATGAGCTCGTGATCGAGGGGTGGACTTAACAATGGATACTATTGCCCAGGTTATTCATGGCTGTGAAACATGTGCTGCAATTAAGCAGACCAAACGGTTAAAGCCTCTTTGGTATGGAGGACGATGGCTGAAGTACAAATATGGGGAGGCCTTATGGATTGATTATATTACACTCCCACCAGCCCGCCAAGGCAAGCGTCATGTGCTTACCATGGTGGAAGCAACCACCGGATGGTTGGAAATATACGCTGTGCCCCACGCCACTGCCCAAAACACTATCCTGGGCCTTGAGAAACAGATTTTGTGGCGACACGGCACACCAGAGAGATTTGAGTCAGACAATGGGACTCATTTCCGGAACAGCCTGATAGATACTTGGGCCAAAGAGCATGGCATTGAATGGGTATATCACATCCCCTACCATGCACCAGCCTCTGGGAAAATCAAACGGTACAATGGGCTATTAAAAACTACACTGAGAGCAATGGGTGGTGGGACTTTCAAACATTGGGATACACATTTACCAAAGGCCACCTGGTTGGTCAACACCAGAGGATCTGCCAACAGGGCTGGTCCAGCCCAGTCAGAACTTCTACATGCTGTGGAGGGGGACAACGTTCCTGTGGTGCACATAAAGAATTTGCTGGGGAAGACAGTCTGGGTTATTCCTGCTTCAGGTAAGGCAAACCCACTCATGGGGTTGCTTTTGCTCAGGGACCTGGATATACTTGGTGGGTAATGTGGGAAGATGGGGAAGTTTGATGTGTACCTCAAGGGGATTTGATTCTAGGAGAAAACAGCCAATGAACTCAATTGCATGCTGTTGCTTGCTATATAATTTGTTTCTTTTATAGCCCATCAACTAGATGTCTTCAAGTCATCAGCGACTGACCCTCAGACCATCATCCCAACAAAGAACGAACTTTGATGAAACCAGACGAGTTCTGCAGTAAAGGAACAATCAGCGTCAGCAGGCAGCGATCCAACACTGCACACAGCCTCCCCTGCTCTGAAAGACTGTTACAAAAGGTGGAGCCTGACATCACGGACTGGATGGACTCAGCAGCTTTATAGGGGTTGCTCCATGCACTAAGGGATTATATCTCTCCATCTGTGTGTGTGTGTGGATGTGTATATATATATATACATATATATATATATATATATGGACGGTATTTTGAAAATGTGGGATCTGAGCATGATGTGAATGGTATGAAGAAGGGGTGGATTGTTATGTGTTCAGTTTCCCCCTCCCGCAGAGTCTCATGTTACGCCGGGAAAGAGAGAAAAGCTGGGGGAGGATAGACAGGGCACCTGACCCGGGCTGACCAATGAGGTTATTCCATACCACAGCACGTCATGCCCAGGAGGTAGGATTCAGGGGAGGGGCTCTCGTGGCACGCGGTGGGGGGAGCGGCGTGCGTTCTCTTTCTCTGACGCCACGCAGTCTGTGGAGCGGCGCGCGGTCTCTCGGCTCGGTCGGGTGGCGAAACGGTTGTATCCTCTCCCTTTGTATTTACTTTGTCATTATTATCGTTATTGGTGGTGGCAGTAGTGATTTGTATTGTATCTTAGTTACTGGACTGCTCTTATCTCAACCCGTGGGAGTTACATTTTTGTTCGGTTCTTCTCCCCATTTCCCCCCCTTCGGGGGGGTGGGGGTGGGGGGCGGAAAGGAGGGCGAAGTGAAATTTACGGCTTAAACCATGACAAATGTAAACGTAATAAATCCAACAGAACAAGAAAACCTAGATAGACGGTGTCATGGGCTCAGCAGCAGCAGTCATTTTTCTCCTTCTTCGTAGCTGGTGCAGCATTGTGTTTTTGATTTTGGGCCTGAGAACAGCACTGATAACACCAGTGTTTTCAGTTACTGCTTGGTAGTGTTTTGGTCTGACCAAGGCCTTTCTGAGTCTCATGCTCTGCCAGGGAGAAGGGGAAGCCTGGAGAAAGCAGAGACAGGACACCTGACCCAAACTGACCAAAGAGGTTATTCCATACCACAGCATGTCATGCCTAGGATGTAAAACTGGAGGGTAGAGCCCTGAAAGGGTGTGGTGGTGCACTGGGGGGGTTCGCTGCTGGGGGGTACACTGGCTGGGTCGGACTTGGTAAGCAGTTGTATTCTCTTTCCTTGTATTTCTCTGGTATTATTACTAGTGGTAGCAGTAGTGATTTGTGTTATACCTTAGTTACTAAACTGTTCTTATCTCAACCTGTGGGAGTTACATTCTTTCGATTCTCCTTCCCATGCCCCCTGGGACTGGGGGAAGAAAGAGAGGAGAGTGAGTGAGAAAACTTCGTGGTTGACTGGACTTAAACCATGACAGGCGGATAGAAGTTCAGTGTTAATTTTCATCATTTTCTAAGAAAATTTTATTCTTTTTTAGGTAAAACAAGCATCATGACTTTTCATGATTTTTTTTTTTTTAACAGTTGTGCTGACACATCCTCATCCTAAAGAGCATATTGGTAGTCCATGTGCAAAACCGGTGGCAAGAAAGGAATAGAGTCTTTCAGATGGTATGGATTCCTCCCTGTGAATCATTAATCCATTACTGCATTTCTCATGAACATTATTTAGCTTATAATTTTATTGTTTCTCATATCCTCTTATTTCTATATTTTAAAGGAACAGTGGCAAGAAAAGAGATCATTTTTTTTTCCAAAAAAAAAAGTGTTCTGATTATAATAGGTCTTGCAACAGTTTTTCTGATGTCGGGGAATAAAGCGACATGTTTAATAGTCTTTATGCCTGTATGAGCTATGAAAGAATACTTTGTAAATTTGAATTTTTTAAACTAGCAGAAGTTTATTTTTTTTTCCACAGCTGTACAAATTCTTCAAAATTTTCTTCCAGGATTTTAAAGACATTACATTGCAAGTGGTCTGTTACATTTATAGTATTCTATAGTGTTTCCCGAGGCTGACAAATATGACAGAAACTAAATAGAATAAAATTTCTTCCATGTGCATTTTTTCACATTTCCCTCTCCTTTTCTTCATGCTTTTGAGTTTCATTTTTTAATTAGTGAATAATAGATACTGATATCAAGGTTAAAAAACACACTGTTTTGTAGATAAATAACAGTTTATGTCGTTGAACATTTTTTGGCATTCATTGTAATTAAACCTGTGCAATACAGAACATGAAAAATAAGTAAATTAATTTAAATAGGGGGAGCATACTGACAACATTCTGTTACAACTTCAGCAGAGACTTTTTAACTTAATTTAAGTATCAGTATTTCAGAAGAGTTACTCATTGTGTGACATGGTAGACGCTTGTGACTTATTTATAGCCTTTCGAGCTTAAACTTATTGCTCCCATCTTAAAACATTCCACCTCTGAGCATCTTTATATATGGAAGTTTTCTAATATTTCAGTAAAAATACTAATATTTAAGCTTTCTCATACGTGTCTTCTTAAGTTTAGATCATGTTATGTCAATAATTATTCACAAAATAAACTCCATTATTATTGTACATTGAAAGAAATGATAGGATCTCCAATGGAGTATTTGTAAAGTTTTGCAGGTTGTTGAGTCTAAACTGTTTTTTAAATTTGATGAAAACCATACATTTTAGAGAAAAGGGTTTCGAAACAATAGCCAGAATGTTTTCCTCAGAAGTCTTTTTCATCAATAAGTAGTCCCGCAAAATATTCCACTGAAACAAAGATAATAAAATCCTCTAATGTTCCTGGTTACAACAGTGAGGAAGTTTAAAAGAATCCATTTAAACGGGACCTGGCAGTTGAATCTTATGCTACTTAAAGTCTTAATTATACATTTTTTTTACACAAATAAAAACTTTTAAAAAGGAAAACAAAATTATATTTATAATACCTTTATGTAAGTACTTTGTGTTTAAGATTACGTTTAAATCCGACAACAAAAATGTGAAATGAGAAGCAACAATATCAAATCATATAAATTGCTCACATCTGTCATTTTGCGATATAAAATGTTTAAACAGAAAAAATCTTTCTTCTGAAGAAAAAGGTGTTTTTTTGTTTTTTTGTTTGTTTTTTTTTTTGAGAAATCAGACAGTTATATACAAAGAAAATGTCATTTACATGTAACCATTCTGAATTTAATAGTACATGGCCACTGGCTTTTAGTTTGCACTGTACATGCAACTTTAAGTTTTACTGAGTTTAACCAAAAATATCTTATTTTAGTGAAAGCTTTGAATAGGATATTGTTAAGTTCAGTGAAAGTTTCCCTTCACAGCTTGTAAATTTATACAAGACATGATTGCATGCCAGAGGGAAAACTGGATTGGTTAGGGTGATGTGTGTAAAAGAAAAAGTGATTTGATGACACTGAACACTAAACATAGCACTCTACATGGCTGATGAAAGCCACTGTCTCATGTCTTTACAGATGAGTTTCCACTGAGAAGAAAAGGAAAAAAAAGAAAAAGGAATATTTTCCTAGTTTCAATGCAAAAGTGACAAAAGTGAAGCCTTGAAAACTGTTCTATCTATCTATCTGTCTGTCTGTCTGTCTATCTGTCTATCTATCTGCTCTGGACATGAAGACTTCAGAATATATATGTCCCCAAATACGGACCTTACAAGTTTTGCAAGTGACCTTTGGCGCAACACATCCTCCTTGGATTCAGTAGATATTTGTAGGATGTCAGCATTTTTTCAAGCTATGCAACTAAACTGTAAAACAGAAAATAATTAAAACAGTTTGACAAGTCTTAACTTATTGAAAATTTCTATCATTCCTATTCTCTACTTGGAACTTCACAGTGCAGTTACCGTACATTTGGCCTTCACACATTAATTCCCCTTTTAGTTTTTAGCACTGTAATTTCACCTATAATTTCTGTGATTCCCTCAAAACTATTCACTGTACTGGAAGTTTTAGTTTAGGTTTAGCCATGATTTAATGCCCTCCACATTTCACAACATATTCTCATTTCCAGGCTTAGTCCACAGAAACCTTTCCACAAATAAATCAATTTTCTTTTCTCCATCCACATGCCTTGGATTTATCTCTCTGTCTTTGTCCTATTTTTACACAATGTTCCATGATGAGTCAGTCTCTTCTTTGTTTTATTAGAAACAACAAAATGAAGACCATAAACTGAAAAGATAGTCATATAGAAGAACCAAACCAAGAGTTTTTGTGGTAGTGGAAGAAAGGACTTGTTCGAGGCACACTTGAAATTTTGGTAATGGAAATTCTTGGCTTCTGCATTTTACCTGAGGTTGTTTGTCTAACATGAGGTTACCAGTGTGCACTAATCTGCTGTGTATATTTACATTTGATACTTCAAATTATCCTCTGTGAACAGCCTCATGTAATGCATTATAGCTCTAAATTAGTGTAAGAAATACTATCACTAGGGAATCTGGCCCACTATTTTTATAAAATAAAAAGTTACATGAAGTTCATAAACCAAAACCACTGATACTTTGAAATAGTTTTTAATCTGTCAAAGAAAAATATAGGCATTAAAAGCCCACCTGAAATGCACACAGCATCTTTATTTGCATATTAAGCATGCTTTGTTCAGTCTTGAACAACAATAGTACAGAGATTTATAAAATGGTCATGCTACATAATGTTGTGTATTTCTGACAATGTGCATAGATGATGTCCTCAAAAGAACAATGTGTAACTGCTTTACTGAACAGATTAGTATTTTTCCCATGTTTCTGCCTAGAGACCAATGTGAACTGAATATTTATTTTGAATCCCAAAGCCATTTTATGTTGTTAGGTTAAAGCTGCAATGTGACGAAATGTGATTTTACTTCTTGTCTCACAGGAATAATGGACCACATGAGAGAAATGAAAGATGGCAAATGATCTTAAATGTCATTACAAGATGATGTAGTGAACTATTGACTAACTAATCTTTGGTCATAGGCAAACCCTGGAAGGTATAATTAGAAAAGGATTAAAAGACATTAATAAATATATGTCAGTAAAAAGTCAACATTGCTTTTGGAAAGGGGTGTCACATCTGAGGCTTACATTAAATATTTAAGAAAACAAACAAGTAAACAAATAAGAAAGCAATTAAAGATAATAATGTTGTTAAAGTTTTCTTTAATTTTCAAAAAGCTTTTTATAAATTTGTCATAGAACAAGAGGGAAGGTTATCTTATGGATTTATAACATATTAAAGACAGGGAAAAGAGATTAGGAATTCATCAGCAGTTTCAAAGTGAAAAGCAGTTTCCCAAGCTCTGCTCTGTTTAACTTATTCACATATATCACTGAGAAAAAAATTTGCTAAAAGTGACAAAATTTGCCTATGATCATAGAATGATAGAATAGTTAGGGTTGGAAAGGACCTTAAGATCATCTAGTTCCAACCCCCCTGCCATGGGCAGCAACACCTCCCACTAAACCATGCCACCCAAGGCTCTGTCCAACCCGGCCTTGAACACTGCCAGCGAAGGAGCATTCACATGCACTGGGCAACCCATTCCAGTTCCTCACCACCCTTACAGGAAATAATTTCTTCCTCATATCTAATCTAAATTTCCCCTGTTTAAGTTTGAACCCATTACCCCTTGTCCTCTCACTACTGTCCCTAATGAAGAGTCCCATGATACCAAATTAAGCAAGCCAGACAATTCTTGATAAATCTTTAAGGAGAAGAATCTCAGTGCATGTAAGAAATACATAACCTAATTATGGAAAAAAGCGATGAAATATTAAATACCTGTTGCCCCCTCTGTTATATCTGGAGTTGGACCTTGGCTCACATCAGCTCAATGCATAGTGTTATAAAGGTAGGTAGTGTTGTAAATTATCTTAATAGAACTAGAAATCGTAACCAAAATATTAAATCAACACTGTGAAAGTTGTGTTTCCATGTTTTGAATACTGTGTACAGTTCTACCATGATCTCAGGAATCATATAGTAGAAAAGGTGTCAAAAAGGAAGCAAAAATATATACTAGTATTCTTGGTATAGAAATGGTTGAATGTGGATAGAATAGACAGCTATAAACTCATGGGTGAAAAAGGAGAACAAGGAACAAAATGTTGTAAACACTATCAACACAACTTATATTTGAATTTTGTTCAGTTTATTTCATTCCCATGGGTAGGTCAGAGAGAGAATGCTTGTTCAGTGCCCGCATACAGTAGTTGGTATAAACACAGTGTAGTTTTATATCATTAGGTAAGATTTGATAAGATGCTAAAGAAGTATTCACACATTTGTTTTGAAGTACAAAGATGGTAGCTGGTAGAAACCTGCTATCATCAACTGATCTTACTTTGAAATGGGGCTGTTCAATTTGAAGGATCCAAAAGTAATAAGAGTTACATTATATACATCAGCACTATATGTAATGAAAGGCTAATCTAAATACACACTGATAATATATATTATTTACTCTTCCTGAAGACACTTCTGAAAATCCCTTTTTCTCTTAAGATAGAAGCTGTTATATATATTATAAATATGCACTTGAAAAACTGAATGTGGATGTTTTGAATAGGAAGTACAGATTCTTACGCATCCATAAAATAACCAGAATCTATTGTTGATATCAGCAGTTTAAACACTTTCTAAACTTTTGTTAAAATTCTGACATCTCTCACTGCACTGATTTATGTTTTGCTACCTTCTTGCATGTCTTTACAGCTTACAGGATGCACCTTCTAACAAGACTAAAGACAAGACTGAATCTAATTTATTAATTGTCTTTGGACATGAAGAATGCTTGAAATTAACTGGGTGTTTATGTTAGTGAATGAAAACATAAACCCTCCATCATGAGCATGTTAAACAAATGGAAATGTTTTAATTTTTGCTAACCATAAGGGGCCAGAAACCTTTAGTAGCTGCAAATAACCTGATCTTCAAGTTTGAAAGTATTACTTGAAAGGAAATGCTGTTTTTTATCCTCTGATTTCTTACCTGTCAGTTTTCTTGCGCTGTGTTTGAACATGGCTCTGAGTTTGAACATGGTAATTTGATTCTTTGCTGCATCCTGTGTGGTTACCTCAGATTCCATCTATTTAGAAGCTTATAGTTGCCTTTCTTAATGTAAAGTATCCATTCCAGAAAAGATGTGATATTTATTCCTGGGGGTTTTGTTAATAAATTTACAAAGGTTATGATTTATTCTTCCTTTAGAATTACAGCTACACTTTAGAAGACAAAAAAAGTTACATGGAGGAAGAATAAACTGATTACTACTATGAGTGATAAAAGGAAATATATCTTCTTCGTACTAATTACATGATGATTCACTTGAATATCCCTTGCTATACTTTGGCTTTCAAAACAGAAGCAGTCATGACTCAATAACCTGCTAATGGTATTAAAACATCTCCCTCTGCTCCCCACTCCTCCCAAACCCACTTGCCTAATTTCACTTTTCTGCACAACTTGTAGTAGACCATGTATAAGAAAAAAAAAATCAAGAATTGCATGTTGCGTACTTAGAGAAATTTAAATAAGGAATCATCTAAACATTTTCATAACATTTGGCATGGCCCTGAGGGCACGCACAGTCCTGACTGCCCCTGCCTGGCCTTCCCTGGGCTTCCCCTCCCAGCACAGCACTGGGACCTGAGGCCATCAGCCCCTGGGCCCCAGTGATGCCGCCGCAAGTCTCCAGCTCCCCACAGCCCTGCTCTGCACAGCAATGGGCTCCTGCTGAGCCAGCCTACCTTCTGGCCTAGCCTTGGTCCTGTCTCCAGGAGAGTGCCCAATGCCTGCAGATTGGGCTGCCCAGTGCCCACCAGCTGCATCATTTCTGGACAGGCCCTGCCTGCTAGGCTCTAGACCGCCCTGCTCACCCCAACCCTCTTTGGCACCCTGACAATATACGAACAGTATATTTCTCCCTTTGACATGGAGCTTGTTATATTGTTACTAAAACTGACAGTGTAGGAGGGGTGGTCAGAGGACTGAAGTAGGCATATCTAGTTAACTTTGTGTTATGGGGAATCAGAATAAACTCAGAAAAGCAGCATATTTCCACTTGAATCAGTTAATATAAACACAGAGTAAATTAAATTGATACTTAAACATCTTCACTCCTAGAGTGTCTCCAAGATATTTTTATTTACTTCCTATTTAGTAAACACCTGCAGCTGAATCACAGTATGCTCTCATATAACTCCAGCATCTAAAACATGTGTTACTAATAAAAATTTGTAGATGTATTCAATATGGGCTGCTCCTTCATGCCAGTGTAAGATGAATAGAGAAGCTTATGATGAAAGGTTTGTGGTTTGGCAGGGAAGGGAGAAGTCTGGATTAGCCACTGAATGCAAAGATGTTTTCATAGCATGTTGCTGTGACTGAAACTGCAGTCAATCTATTTATCATCGCTAATCTTCTACTTGGTGCAAGAGGTAAGCTACTTAAGAGCAGACACTTGGGTGAGTGCTACATATATTTCTTTCTTTGATCCTGTGCCTTCTGTGGTGGATTTGATTCAACGCATTGCAATACAAATATGGAGATACAGTGGCATGAGACGGGACAAATGCTTGGAAGTCAGGTTTGCCCAGACTCAGCTTTTGCTAAAAATGCATTGCTTTAGGCACACAGTCTCCCACTTGCAAAACATGTATGGTGCATTTTAAATGCATGCAAACTCAATCTAGTACAAAATCAATGGACTCACACAGCTACAAGGCATAGATAGGAACATTTTATGTCAGTTTACTATCAAACCTCAGCTGAAGAACATCCTGTCCTTTAAATATATACTTTATCAGTTACGTAAAGAGGCATCTTTCGTATCAGTGTTGCTGTGCTGGCATGTTAGATGATTGCAGTTCTTTCCTATCTACCTTTGGGGAGGAGAAGTCTACAGGAAAATCACAAGGATGACAAAACACCCATAAACAGAGAGATATATTGAACTGCCAAAACTGAGTTTTATTTTCATCACTGCCAGATGTGTATTTTTTTTTTTTTCTTTTTTCCTCTTCCTGTCCCCAATTCATGTCATTTGACCATTTAATATCACAGGTAACTTCTGCTGATGATATCTTGGGAGAGACAAGTTGTGCAAGAAAACAATTTTGTGGATATTTTTGTAGTGGAAAAGTAAGATACTGTGTAATGTCTCCTTGTTAACTGAAAACTGAGGCTTATGTCAGGCTTCACTAAGCACACAAAGCTCTGATTTTGTATCATTAAAGACTCATTATCTCTTTTAACTTATGTTGAAAGCATTCATCCATAACCATAACTACCATTGAAACAATAGCACTTATTAGATCTGTAATCATGCATTTTTGCCAGCTTAAAAAGCCTTTGAAGGATGGATTGGATTTCACAACACAGAAACAAAAAAATCATATATGAGGAATGGATGAATGGTTATTTCTGAAAGTGACTTAAAAACCAAGCAGGTGACAGAGATGCAATGCTTTCTTAGTCCTGCCTTTGAAACTCCTTAGCTTTAAATATGAATTTGGTACAAAGTTTATTTCCACAGAACAGGAGAGTAAATATTTTTCAGTGCTGAGTCCTGAACAGAAAATTCCTAAATGGAACAAAACAAAACAAACTCAATATACTGGCCTAATCAAT
Organism: Myiopsitta monachus; assembly: GCA_017639245.1. Lineage (NCBI taxonomy): Eukaryota > Metazoa > Chordata > Aves > Psittaciformes > Psittacidae > Myiopsitta > Myiopsitta monachus. The sequence goes on from CM029924.1 coordinate 25,505,938, forward strand.
TTGTTCTGGTTTAATATATCTTCTAACACCAAAACTCTCAATTGAATTCAGCAGTGCATTATATGAACAGTAATTTGTATATTTACAGGTTTTGTTTATACTTTCATTATACCTCTAATGCATTATTTGATGTCTTGATACAGTTTTCAATATTATAGCCACTTTAATCTGCTTCTGCACTCAGCATATCTGAGTGGCTTTGTTGGCATAAGGGAATTTTGAAGGTTATATTGCTGTACATGAATCAAAGAAAAATGAAATGCACTTGAGACATGATCAGCCAGTTTTAATTCATTGCAGAAAGTTATAGATACCAAAATGCATTTAATGAAATCTGATCTTTTTATTCAAAGTTGAATTTATGAGCAATTCAGCAGGAGTAGAATGGCAACTTTGTTTTCAAAATAGTTCTCTATATTGAATGCAATTTTAAGGTATCTCTGACATATTTATATCTGATGAGTAGAGAATAATAGAATCTTTGAACATAAATTTCTATTTTCATAGAAAACGCAGGAGAATAAGATTCTTTTTCTACAATATATGTCATTGTAAGGCAGGTAAGTTTAATAATAAGTGTTAAATAAACCACCTGCATTTGGAGAGCATTAAACAGATTAAGAGATTATAGATTGTTAGTGTTGTATTTTAAGAAAGAAGTAAATAACACCAGCATGAGCTGTTCTATAAAAGGCTACTTTGCACCTTCAGAGCAATACTGTACTTCGATCTGGTCTGGCTGAGTGTTCATAGCTCAGTATATTAACAAACAAAGAGTCTGAAGTTGTTTTTCTTCCTTATGAGCAGACTGTAGCTGACCATAAACATAACTCAGGTGTGGTATTATTACATGCTACTATTTTCTTAGCTACACTTAATCTTAAATTCAGACATGACTAGTGGTCTATCAGGTTGTGACATGTCTTTGCATGCTTTTATTTGGGAAGGATATTTATTTTCCATAGAAAACCCATTGTAATTTCAATTAAAATGGATGAGAGAGATTAATTAAGAATTAAATTTTGTTTTCTCATCTTGAAAACATAGTTGATAGCAGTATGCCTAAAAATTGTACTAAGCTTATCTGCAATTCTTGACTTACACTATTTATGGCTCAAGAAAAACTTACTGATTTTGGCAAAGTGTGATGACCTAGGCAAATGCCTGTGAAAAGACACTAAAATTTTTGGCTTTACATTAACTGGTTTCAGTGTGTGCTCACAGCCCAGAAAGCCAACCGTATCCTGGGCTGCATCAAAAGGAGCGTGACCAGCAGGTTGAGAGAGGTGATCCTGCCCCTCTACTTTGCTCTCGTGAGACCTCACTTGCAGTATTCTGTGCAGTTCTGGCATCCTCAACATAAAAGGACATGGAGCTGTTGAAACAAGTCCAGAGGAAGGCCATGAGGATGATCAGGGGACTGGAGCACCTCCCGTATGAAGATAGGCTGAGCAAGTTGGGGCTGTTCAGCCTGGAGAAGAGAAGGCTGAGTGGAGACCTCATAGCAGCCTTCCAGTATCTGAAGGGTGCTTACATGGATGCTGGGGATGGACTGCTTCGTTAGGGATTGTAGTGGTAGGACAAGGGTTAATAGGTACAGACTTAAACAGGGGAAGTTTAGGTTAGATATAAGGAAGAATTCCTTTACTGTGAGGGTGGTGAGGCACTGGAACAGGCCGCCCAAAGTAGTGGTGGATGCTCCATTGCTGGTGGTGTTCAAGGCCAGTTTGGACATAGCCTTGGGTGACACAGTCTAGTGTGAGGCATCCCTGTCCATGTCATGGGGGCTGGAACTACATGATCTTAAGGTTCTTTATAATCCTAACTATTCTGGGATTCTATGATTCTTAAAAGACACTATTAATATACTATTCCACACAACCCTACCAGTATGTATATTTGTTATAAACTTACTAAATGCTATATATTTACCACAGATATGTTTTTTGATCCCACTTTTGTAGAATCATAGAATAGTTTGGGTTGGAAGGGACCTTTAAAGGTCACCTAGTCCAACAGCCTTGCAACAAGCAGGGACAACTGGATCAGGTTGCTCAGAGCCCCATTCAACCTGATCTTGAGTGTTTTCAGCAACAGCACATCTGCCACCCCTCTGGGCAACCTGTTCTGGTGTTTTACCACCTTCATCATAAAGAATTACTAGTCTGAATCAATTCTCTTTTAGTTTAAAACCATTACCCTTTGTCATATTGGTACAGGTCCTACTAAAATGTTTGTCCCTAACAATGACTTTCTTTGGTCAATGCTGATTTATCTTTTTTTTTGATTGGTTTTTTTTTAATTTTTTTATTTGAGGGCCAGTGTTTTCATATTCTCTATGTTTATTTTGGTGTACATACTTGGAGATAACTCAGCTTCAATCTAACAGAACCAATGAACCTCACTGTTCTGCCCAGGAGTACATATACAAGCAAACAGCTGAAATTATAAAGCCTATGCACTGATTTGCATCTCATGATTTCTCCACAAGAACTGTGGTTTAAACTCTCTCAGGGCCTGAGGAATATGGAACATCTTTTGTGTATGGTTTGTTTGGCCTGTGAACTCATACTGAAGACTTTCAGTCACTGAAAGCAATTGCTGAAAGTGGTTTAGGATAATCAGCTTCTTTTAATACTAAAATACCTTAGCGTGCTTGCATGATCAGTAACAGTGAGCTTAAAAAATCTTCCCTTACCTGAATTTCAGCTGTCATTAGAAATGTAAGTCACATTGAATTAAATGCAAAAAAACTTTTATCCTGAAATTATTTTTATTCTGCTTTATCTTCCTTGTCTTCTATATTGACTGTAGAAATAAAAAGGGTACTCAATATGGCATGAAGCATATGGTGACCAAATTACCCTTTCATAGATTTTAAAGTTTTGAGCCTACAGAGCAAATCTGTAGCAATTCAATGGCCAGCAGCATTTGGGCAGGCTGTAGGTGCTCTAAAACCATGTCCAAAGATATGCCTTACTACCTCTCAGCTTTTAGCTCAAGTGCCCTGGACCTGAATTTCTGGTTAGCTTGCTGTTTGCTGTTCTGATAACAAGACAAAGATAAGGTAAAAATCCAGTTGATTGGCCAGGTAGGCTTTTGGTCTGCAGGAGCGTATGATGTAAGATCATGGAGGTGCAGTGGGAAATATCTGCTTTGACCTGCCTCCCTACTTTTGTTTGAGAAAACACAGCAGACATGGTAGCTGTGTCCCTTAGCCACAACAGGCTCAGGCCTAGTATAATGTAGACAGAGCCAACAGTGACAGCAATTTCATTATTTCCTGATTCCCTAAAGTGCTGTATTATGGCCAGATTTTATGAGATGGAACAATGCATTCAAATATTACTGCAAGCCACTGGGAGATGATGAAGTGTGAGGGCTGGTTGGCTGGCTTGTTTATTATTTCACACTTCCCCAGTTTGGCCTAGGCAGTTTATCGTATTTAGAAACTCTGTGAGGTCCCTGTTTCAACGGCATTTTTGTTTATTCTTCACAAGAAAATGCAGAAGCTCCAGGAAAATGGAAAACAAAAGGCAACAGCAGATAGAAAAAAGAGATAATCTTAAAATAAGATTATTGATTTACCTGGTGATGGCTTGCAAGAGTCACAGCAAAGGTGGATCTTGAGAGCAATGAATTTGTTTAATATTTTTCTGTCTCAGGACATTTTTCATATGTACTTTGCTACAAAATAGCTATTTGATCTTATTCTCTCAGTTTCTTTTCCCTTGTAAAAGAAAACAAAACTGTTGTTCTTAATTTTTAGACTTTATTGATATGTCTGAAAGAGAGACTGCTTTAATTTTACATTGCATGAGTTTTTATATTATTTAAGTACAGATCTGAATTTTGAAAATTCACATTAAACTTAAGAACCCCAACTAGCACCATGAATGGGGAAAGATGCAATCACACTATAGAAGCAAATTAAGTAAATTTTAAGTAAAAAGGATGGACACATTGAGTAGTTTCTTCTTTTTTATCAGGTTGTTTCCTGGTTTGACTTGCAGTGTCTTAGGTTGCAACATTCAGACTTAAATTTCAGTACTTTGAAGTTCAGCAGTCTGAATCCTAGTGATTTGCTGTAACTTCCTAGGCTCTTTGTGGGTTTGATAGTTAGGTACAAGTATAGAATTCTCAAATGTTAATCATCTTTGCTCATGCATTCTGTTTCTTAAAAGTAGTCTGCACTAAATTTGATTAAGATCAGACCTATTCTCTTGGGTCCATTAATATGCCTTTAAGTCAACCAACCAATCTACCAGACATCTACAGGCAACTGTGCTTTTTCTTCTGTCTCCAGTCTGTATTACATACATGGGATCGGTGTTGGGACCGGTCTTGTTCATCATCTTTGTCAGAGACATGGACGGTGGGATTGAGTGTGCCCTCAGCAAGTTTGCCGATGACACCAAGCTGTGTGGTTCAGTTGATACGCTGGAGGGAAGGAATGCCATCCAGAGGGACCTTGACACACTTGTGAGGTGGGCTGATTGCCAACTTGATGAAGTTTAACCATGCCAAGTGCAAGGTCCTACACCTGGGTCAGAGCAATCCCAGGCACAGCTCCAGGTTGGGCAGAGAACACATTCAGGAGCAGCCCTGCGGAGAAGGACTTGGGGTATTGGTTGATGAGAAAATTAACATGAGCCGGCTTCAGTGTGTGCTCGCAGCCCAGAAAGCCAACCGTATCCTGGGCTGCATCAAAAGGAGCGTGACCAGCAGGTTGAGAGAGGTGATCCTGCCCCTCTACTCTGCTCTCATGAAACCTCACTTGGAGTATTGTGTGCAGTTCTGGAGTCCTCAACATACAAAAGAACACGGAACTGTTGAAACAAGTCCAGAGGAAGGCCATGAGGATGATCAGGGGACTGGAGCACCTCCCGTATGAAGATAGGCTGAGCAAGTTGGGGCTGTTCAGCCTGGAGAAGAGAAGGCTGAGTGGAGACCTCATAGCAACCTTCCAATATCTGAAGGGTGCCTATAGGGATGCTGGGGAGAGACTCTTCATGAGGGACTGTAGTGAGAGGACAAGGGGTAATGGGTTCAAACTTAAACCGGGGATGTTTAGATTGGATATAAGGAAGAAATTCTTTACTGTAAGGGTGGTGAGGCACTGGAATGGGTTGCCCAGGGAAGCTGCAAATGCTGCATTGCTGGTGGTGTTCAAGGCTGTGTTGGACATAGCCTTGGGTGACATGTTCTAGTGTGAGGTGTCCCTGCCCCTGGCAGGGGGGTTGGAACTAGATGATCTTAAGGTCCTTTCCAACCCTAACAATTCTATGATTCTATGTTTATTCTCTATGCAGGAGCAAGCATGTAGGAGTAGAGACAAAATATCTGTGTAAAGCTGCAAGATATGAGCATTCTCAAAAGAAATGAATGAATCTATTCAGTAAAATTGAGTATTGTTAATTGACGTCATCATCACAATGTTTTCCAGTAAAATGTTGGAAGAAAGTTATATAAAAAAGGTTTAGAGAGATTAAATTCTCAATAGCTGCAGAAAAAAGCACATTTGTAAATACAAATTTAACTAGGGAAAAATCCATAACAAGAAAAAACAATGAGAAAATGGCATGGTGGAAAGTACTTCCAGACAGTCTATGAACAGAGTGCAATATTGATTAAGATATATTCTAATCAATATACAGATACTTCACTGCTTTAAATGCAGTGGCTTTGATGGCCTAAAGGGAACATTGTTCCACTGAGTGCAAAGGTTAGATACCTATGCTCTAGCAACTGTCAAGATATGATGCAGTCTAATTATTATGGGGACTGAGATTCCTGCACAAAATGCTAAAAGTGTTACATATCAAGGAAGTAAGCAACCCTGGCAATAATGTATTGTTTGATTTTACATAAGCATTATTTTGAGTAAACTTTATAATGACTTTTCATCAATATTGCCTATAGCACCTCAATATCAGTAAGTGTCCTCTAAATATATCTCCGCTAATCAGCAAATAGTAGAGGGCACTGGTGAACTACATGCAAGTTTGAATTTCTTTGCAGAGAAACATCATCATTGTACTCAGTGTATTTTATAAAAACTACTTGGTTTGTTCCTTACCTTTTCTCCAAAGGCCACAGTGTTCTGCTGATGCCCAATGGAAGATTTGTGCATAAAATAACTGACTGTGACTCAGTGAGTGACACCTGCATTGTCTTTACTTTTTCCCTTCCCCTACATAAGGGAATGCAGCTTGAAATAGTACTTTCTAAATCTGCACATTTCTTAAAACCGTACTTGCCATGGGCCAATTTATCTTTGATTCTCTGCAACTGCCTCGCCAGGTTTGATGGGAGTCTTAGCAATTTGGCAGGAGAAAGATGTCAGTTTTCACAACCTGTGTCAATGCCAGTTTGTGATTTTGCAGCTGCTTTGTTCTCTACAGAACAAAACCTGTTTGATCTCAGTGTTTTCCATCTGCTACCTCACAACTTAACCAGAGGAATCATTTCCCAAACTCAGGTAATCATCACCTAAATTAATACAGGCCTGGGTTGGTATGCCGCAAGACCATTATAATCTTTTCAGAGAGCTAAAGTCCTCTATTGTTTCTTGTATAAAAAAATGTTTTGTAGTTTATTCTTTTATACTGATTTTATTTTCAGGAAGATAAAAAAATTTAAATGTCTTGGTAAAAGCAAAAGCTGTAGGGCTTTATCTACACTACATATAATCTGACCAGGGTTTAAAATGGTCACCAGCATCACCACTGTACCAGCTTGTGCTAAGCAGACTTCATTTGTTGAATTCAGCGGTAACTGCAGATGCTCAACATCTCTTAGTATCAGGCACATACAAAATAAATCTTCTGAACAAGCTGTGTGTGCAAATACATATATCTGATACAAATCCAAGATTGCCTCAATTATATGCAGCAAAAGGCGCTAACAGTCATGAACGTCTTTGGGCATACATCAAAAAGTGTTTAAAACATAATTTTATATTTTTAGAAGAGGGTGGGGATTTTTCCAAAATAGAAAAATATTTGCAAAAATATTCTAGAGTAAGTCCAAGCAATTTCTGTGTCGATAGTTGTGACAGTGTAAGAAGCAGTTTTTCAGGGATGGCATCTGATTTTGTAGACTTACCTTGATATGTCAGATAAATATATTATATTAGAAGATCCAAATTCAAGTTGTAAGCTCAGACAGGAGAAACATAATTAAGGATGACTAAATGTAATGTCTCTGTCTTTATTAATACAATGCATCATTCCAGTGTAACAAAATACTAACAAAAATGTTGTCATGCACTGGCAGACAGATTCTACATTTACTCTAGGACTACACTAACAATTATCAACAAGGTTTATGTTGAACATGCCCTGAATAATCTGGAATGCCTGGGAGCTAGAACTTTTTTCCATATCAGAGGACTTTCCTAACTAAAGCAAAGAAAATAATTTAGGATTGTAAGAGACTGTTAATTGTTGTAATACCTCCAAGGGTTTCTAGAGCTAATCTACCTAACACTCTGGAATTGCATATATGGGAAATATTGAGGCTTGGAGTAAAGCCTCTGACCTAAGGGAACAACAGCTACAGGAACAACACTGCCTGGGGGGAAAAGAACGGCATTTGATCCCACTACTCTCTCTTGTGGCCCTCACAAAGTGCATTTCCAAAAGAGAATAAGTACTAATAGTACTCTGAGTGCTTTACTGAGACCTTAGCAGAGTTTACTGAGATTGGTTCATTGTAAAATGAGTGGAAAAGAAAATAAACCTTAAAAACAATAAAATATACAATGTATCATAGAATCATGGAATCATAGAATCGTTAGGGTTGGAAAGGACCTTAAGATCATCTAGTTCCAACCCCCCTGCCAGGGGCAGGGACACCTCACACTAGAACATGTCACCCAAGGCTATGTCCAACACAGCCTTGAACACCACCAGCAATGCAGCATTTGCAACTTCCCTGGGCAACCCATTCCAGTGCCTCACCACCCTTACAGTAAAGAATTTCTTCCTTATATCCAATCTAAACATCCCCGGTTTAAGTTTGAACCCATTACCCCTTGTCCTCTCACTACAGTCCCTCATGAAGAGTCTCTCCCCAGCATCCCTATAGGCACCCTTCAGATATTGGAAGGTTGCTATGAGGTCTCCACTCAGCCTTCTCTTCTCCAGGCTGAACAGCCCCAACTTGCTCAGCCTATCTTCATACGGGAGGTGCTCCAGTCCCCTGATCATCCTCATGGCCTTCCTCTGGACTTGTTTCAACAGTTCCGTGTTCTTTTGTATGTTGAGGACTCCAGAACTGCACACAATACTCCAAGTGAGGTTTCATGAGAGCAGAGTAGAGGGGCAGGATCACCTCTCTCAACCTGCTGGTCACGCTCCTTTTGATGCAGCCCAGGATACGGTTGGCTTTCTGGGCTGCGAGCACACACTGAAGCCAGCTCATGTTAATTTTCTCATCAACCAACACCCCCAAGTCCCCCAAGTCCTTCTCCGCAGGGCTGCTCTGAATGTGTTCTCTGCCCAACCTGGAGCTGTGCCTGGGATTGTTCCAACCCAGGTGTAGGACCAGGAGACCTCCTTGGATGGATAAGGAGCTGCTAAGGAAAATTCAAAGGAACAAAGAGGCTTATAAAAGGTGGAAGCAAGGACAGGCAGGCTGGGAAGAATACAGGGATGTTGTGCGGGAAGCTAGGGACCAGGTTAGGAAAGCTAAGGCCCACTTAGAATTAAACTTGGCTAGGGATGTGAAAGATAACAGGAAGGGATTCTATAGGTACATTGCAAATAAAAGACAGGCTAGGGACAATGTGGGCCCTCTCCAAAAGCTATTGGGAGAGCTGGCTACCCTGGATCTGGAGAAGGCTGAGGTTCTTAATGACTTCTTTGCCTTGGTCTTCCCTAGCAAATGCTCTGACCACACCACCCAAGTCTTGGAAGGCAGACGCAGGGACAGTGAGAATGAAGACCCTGGGCCTACTGTAGGAGAGGGTCTGGTTCGAGACCATCTTAGGAACCTGAATGTATACAAGTCCATGGGACCTGATGAAATGCATCCATAGGTCCTGAAGGAGCTGGCAGATGAAGTTGCTAAGCCACTGTCCATCCTATTTGAAAAATCATGGCAGTCAGGTGAAGTTCCCGATGACAAACATCAAGAAAAATAAATGTGTCTTGGTCACAGGACAATCTGTTATGCAATATTCAAATGTTAATGCCTCTATAGCTTGGAAAGACAGCACACATGGCCCTTTCTGGTCTGCCATCAGCAAATGTCAGCAAGCTGAGAAATATATTCTCATCTAACCAAGGTCTTGAAGGAGTATATACTACTATTATATTCTGGCCTGATCAGTCTTCAAAGTCAACTGTTCATTCTCAATCTCTTTTCCTGAGACAAATGCCATGAGCACTGAAAAATTATTATGTTATTTTATAATTGTTCTATGAAATTCAGAAATGTAATTTAACACAGTTTGGCTTTCAATTATTTTCAGACTAATAAAAATGTAATGACATTAGCATACTGTAAAAAATACCGTGTAAATAACTGCAAAATAACTAAGATACACAAGTGATTACTTCAGTTTCTGTTTATGGCCTCTATGCTTAATTTCAAATTATTTTGGTGGTGTTACTGGTCTTCAGAAGCATGGATTAATGAGACTTCTGTTCTGTACTTCTGTAATGCAGGGAAGATAAAGTAGGTTTCTGCAATCAAATTAGGAATCTTAATTTTCCTATGTGAAATGCACTTAATGAAATGTGCTGTTCTGACAGGAATTGACAACTCTTTCAACTCACTCTGTCTGAAATGAGCTCTAACAATTTTTGGTTTTTTTCTTACAAACTTTTCTTGAGTTTATATGATCAGTCCTCTCCTGTGTATAATTCATTGACTATGTGTTAAATAATTGTCTGATTCTATGTAAGCTTTCTTTATTAATGCTTAATTCTTACTGATTCTTTGTCCTCTGATACTACTGCATGTTAGGAATTCGAATATATTCAGTGTCTAGAATAATTACATTCTGTATAAAATGTTGGAAAGGGAACTCTAGTTTCATAATTTTTCTAGTTCAACAAGAGGATGTTGAATTATTTTCCATTTTCATAGATTGCCTTATTATTTGAATTCTAAGAAATACATTCAAGTTCTCCTCTACAGCCAAACAATTGATAAAAAGAATTGAGGCTAGGCACGACTCTGTACCACTGGCGTCTGATAAAGTTTATCAACAGTGTACCAGCACGGATATGACGTATTTCTCTTGAAAATCCAGTAAAACCTACAAGAATTTAGGGCACTTGCATGTATTGTTAGGGAGCAATGCTTTTATGACTGCAGCTTGAACACAGCTGTGTCTTTTCCAATATATGACCAAAAGACAAAATGCAACATGAGATTTTTATACATTCCAAGGCCCATCTGCCATGAAAACCCACTTATCTTTGTAGCAACAAGTTTGTTATTGATCCAAAATGGTAAAGAAAAGAAAAGAAAAAAAGAAAGAGAAAAAAATGAGAAAGAAGAAACAGCACAAGAAAAAAGGCAACAAAGGGGAAAAATGCAGGGGAGAACTGAACCATGAATTCATTCTTTTGTTGTTCTTCCAGCTGCATCTGTGAGCAATTGTCACAGTTACTAGTCAAACTGTATTTGACTTGTTGCCAACATGAATTTTCCAAAAACCAAATGTAAACAAACTCTGCAAGTGCTTCCTCATTTGCCAAGCCAGTAATTATTTACTTTGTTTGGGCCTAGCATTACTGTCAGTTCAGCTTTGCAGTCTGCAATGTGTTTGCTAATGAAACCATGAGGTCTAAAGCTATGTATTAACCTTGTCACCCTTCAATTTTGAGCTCAATAAAGTTGCATCATGGTTTTGTAAACTAGGGTTGAAGGACAGGCAAATGATTAATTATATTTTCTGTTTTCCTTTAAGTAAATTGTTCATCTTTTAATCTGCCTTGCATTTAAGGTTAACTCACTGAATCTGACAGACTGGGAAGATATATCATTTAGAATGGTTATAATTACCATTTGTAATGCATATCTGAAAGCTGGCAAACATGCATAAGCATACTTGATAAGTCATGAAGTCATCTTACAATAATAACTCAGAGATAGTAAAAGTATAACAAGTAGATGGGAGGCACTCAGCTGAGGGAAAAAGAGGAATATTTGGGCTGACTGACTAAGTACTAAATTTTATTCAGGGCCTGAAGGCTCTAAATGTTGTTATGATTGCTTGTTAGGTTTTTAGGGTTTAGGATTATAGGTCCTTTAATTCTGGAATGGGAAGTAAAAGTAATATCATGGATGAGTATAGCCTACCACTTCGCTACATATCACACTAAACACAGCTACCTCTACTTAACATAAATAAGTACGACTAATCAAATTTTCTCTCACTGTGGTTTTGCTGTGGGTTGTTTAAAGTTAGACTCTCAAACTAATTAGAATAGCAATACACTCATTGCCCCACATGACCAGATCCCTGGAACAGAAGATATTCGAGTGGTGTATGACGTGTACTGACATTTTATCATTGTGAATTGGGGATGAAACTTTATTTTTTTCATCCTTTGATCTTATGATCGTATATTTCTTGTGATGTCCGACGCAAGGTTAAGGCTACTTGACCTGTCTGCTGCAATATACAATGCTTCTAACAGCTTTGATGCACTCTGACAACAGCCAGAGGTTAGTGTGACACAGTGTAATCCTGGTTGGGCCCCTTTTCCTATATGGACTTTAATTTTTCCCTGAAGTAGTAATAGAATGCTAAGAAATTACTGTTGGAATTCACTGATTTTATTTCTTTTGCATAGGTGATCCTAGCAGAGTTAGGTTAGCCCCTCAAGTGCTGTCCTATCACATAACTTAGAACTGTGGCTGAAATCTGAAGTTTTTAGCAAAAAACTCCTTTTGCTGCCTGTGTATTCAAGCAGTATACAAGATGGAAAAAGGGAAAAATAGCCCCCATTTTCAAGAAGGGGAAAATGGATGAGCCAGGGAACTACTGACCAGTCAGTCTCATCTCTGTGCCTGGCAAAACCTTGGTGTGGATTCTCCTGGAAGGCATGCTGAGGCACATGAAAAACAACAAGGTGGTTGGTGACAGCCAGCATGGCTTCACTAAGGGAAAATCCTGCCTGACCAATCTGCTGGCCTTCTATGATGGGGCTACGGAACTGATGGACAGGTGTAGAGCAGTTGATGTCATCTACCTGGACTTGTGCAAAGTGTTCGACACTGTCCCACATGACATCCTTGTCTCTAAATTGGAGAGATATCAATTTGATAGGACGACCACTCAGTGGATAAAGAACTGGCTGGATGGCTGCACGCCAAGAGTTGTGCTCAATGGCTCAATGTCCAGCTGGAGACCAGTAACGACTGATGTTCCTCAGGGATTAGTGCTGGGACCGGTTTTGTTCATCATCTTTGTCAGAGACATGGACAGTGGGATTGAGTGTGCCCTCAGCAAGTTTGCCGATGACACCAAGCTGTGTGGTTCAGTTGATACGCTGGAGGGAAGGAATGCCATCCAGAGGGACCTTGACACACTTGTGAGGTGGGCTGATGCCAACTTGATGAAGTTTAACCATGCCAAGTGCAAGGTTCTACACCTGGGTTGGAGCAATCCCAGGCACAGCTCCAGGTTGGGCAGAGAACACATTCAGAGCAGCCCTGCGGAGAAGGACTTGGGGGACTTGGGGGTGTTGGTTGATGAGAAAATTAACATGAGCCTGGCTTCAGTGTGTGCTCGCAGCCCAGAAAGCCAACCGTATCCTGGGCTGCATCAAAAGGAGCGTGACCAGTAGGTTGAGAGAGGTGATCCTGCCCCTCTACTCTGCTCTCATGAAACCTCACTTGGAGTATTGTGTGCAGTTCTGGAGTCCTCAACATACAAAAGAACACGGAACTGTTGAAACAAGTCCAGAGGAAGGCCATGAGGATGATCAGGGGACTGGAGCACCTCCCGTATGAAGATAGGCTGAGCAAGTTGGGGCTGTTCAGCCTGGAGAAGAGAAGGCTGAGTGGAGACCTCATAGCAACCTTCCAATATCTGAAGGGTGCCTATAGGGATGCTGGGGAGAGACTCTTCATGAGGGACTGTAGTGAGAGGACAAGGGGTAATGGGTTCAAACTTAAACTGGGGATGTTTAGATTGGATATAAGGAAGAAATTCTTTACTGTAAGGGTGGTGAGGCACTGGAATGGGTTGCCCAGGGAAGCTGCAAATGCTGCATTGCTGGTGGTGTTCAAGGCTGTGTTGGACATAGCCTTGGGTGACATGTTCTAGTGTGAGGTGTCCCTGCCCCTGGCAGGGGGGTTGGAACTAGATGATCTTAAGGTCCTTTCCAACCCTAACGATTCTATGATTCCATGATTCTATGAAATATTGTTAATAAAATCTTGTACATAATTTCTGTTTCAAGATGAGATTCTAACCTCTGACCAGAACCATTATACTGGACGATAGAATCATTGCTAATAGAAAATCTTCTGAGATTTCTTGTGATATTTTTTCATGGAACTATTTATTAGAATGAATGTGACTTCAAAACTGTTAGGGTATCATGTATACGAAAACATGTGACTGTCATGGGTTCAGCAGCAGCAGTCATTTTTCTCCTTCTTGGTAGCTGGTGCAGCACTTTGTTTTTGATTTTGGGCCTGAGAACAGCACTGATAGCACCAGTGTTTTCAGTGAGTGCTTGGTAGTGTTTTGTCTGGCCAAGGACTTTCTGAGTCTCATGCTATGCCAAGGAGGAGTGGGAGCTGGGAGGAAGCAGAGACAGGACACCTGACCCAAACTGACCAAAGAGTTTATTCCATAACACAGCACGTCATGCCCAGGATGTAAAACTGGAGGATAGAGCCCCGGAAGGGTGTGGTGGTGCAGTGGTGGTGCATTGGGGGGTTCACTGCTGGGGGGTGCACTGGCTGGGTCGGGCTTGGTGAGCAGTTGTATTCTTTTTCCTTGTATTTCTCTTGTATTATTACTGGTGGTAGCAGTAGTGATTTGTTTTATACCTTAGTTACTAATCTGTTCTTATCTCAACCTCTGGAAGTTTCATTCTTTTGATTCTCCTCCCCATCCACCCTGGGACTGGGGGAAGAAAAAGAGGGGAGTGCGTGAGTGAGTAAAACATTGTGAGTTTTAGAGGCTTAAACCACGACAGTGACCAAGCCAGAATAATGCAAAAAGTTTGCATTTTTCAATTCAAAATTTGAAATACATGTCAGGATGACGCCAAAAGCTAAACAAAACAATTTTGTTCTAGTGGCAGTCTACAGCTATTGAAGGCCAGTGTCTGTATTTTGAGGAATCCTCATGCAGAATCAAGTCAACAGAAACTCACATGGCCTTCTCACTTGGTGTGAGAAACTTAGAATGTAAAAAGGGCTAAAGAAAGCTTCTTGGTCATTTAACCCTTAGGTGCCAGATTGGTTTCTTGCAGGAATGTATGCCATGAAAACCTGAAAATAATTCTTCTGAACTTCTCTCATTGTTTCCTAAGGACTAAGCTAACACTCTAGAAGTCTGGATTGTTCTGGATGGCTTTAGTTGGCTAGAGCCAAAGGTCTAATACTGTGTTTTAAACTCCAATGTGTCTTGAAATAATGTGGAGAAGTGACACACAAGCAAGCATTAAGCTTCTGGAAAACTACTCATTTGTTTTAGGTCCTACTGGTTTCTGTTCTAGAATTCAGAACTTTCATTGATCTACCCAATATTTTCTACAGTTCTGTTCTTGTTGATAGAAAAGTTTTTATATACAATATTTTTGTTTTCTGATGAGAATAGTAAGCATATTATGTTGTGCAGATTTAGTTTAAAAGAAGTTACTAAGGTGAAAGTTAATATATGCGATTAGAAAGAGTTTGGGTTTTGTAATTTTTTGTATCATAGAGTCCTGTCTCTTGCTTTTACTATTTCATTTCATGGGTTTCTTTTGAAGATGTTTTTGGCTTGTAAGCTAAAGTTTTACACTTGAGTCATACAAAAAAATCCTCCTCTGCAACACAAGTGTACACAAATTGCTGGCAGAGGCTAAATTGTGGATAATTGGATTGAGCTATGAGCTTAAACATGAAGGGGACAAAAGCATGTCCCAAAGCTGCATTTGATAGTCTTAGAGTCTTATCTGGGGATGTTTTACACCAGGCTTGAAGACTGTATTTGTTCATAGTGATTTGTACAATCTACAGTGACATTTTATTTGAGCTGGAGTTGTACAGACAAACCATAACATGCATTTTGCTTTTTCTTTTTTTTTTTTTTGTTTTGACGAGGTGTCACAGCAAAACCCTCTGTAGAAGGTTGCTTGAGAAACACAGATTTAAAATGTTGAGAGGAATATTGTAATGGATGATGACAAGATGCTGCAATGAACTGCAATGGTAAGCCTTTACCAGAGGTAGCTTATGGAAGAGATGTGTTAGAACTCATGTTCTTTTACAGGCCACTGTAAGCAACACTTTCAACTTGTGCCTTACATATGAAAAAATATCATTATAATTTAGGATATATTCTTTGCCAAATAAATTTTTAAACTTCTTAAAGGCATTTTTTTATTTTGAAAAGCATTATTTTTTGAAATGCATGTAGCTGGAAAGTAAGCATTGGTTTTTCCTATTTACCTGTAGTTAACATTTTAAAAGGAACAACAGTACAGATTGAGATACTACTGTTTGTAAATTACTGCACTTTACTGACACAGTACACAAGGTAACATGGAAGGAATTTCTCTATATGAATATTTCTCATGGTAAAATGCCTCTGAGTTTTTCCTTCTCCATAATGTTTCTGTTGAAGTTATTCGTAAACTAATTAGTTAATCAAGGTAATTTATGCAATGGTATATCTTCATGATAATACAAGATTTTTCTCATTGACGTCAGTGGTACAAAATCCCACGAAGCAAAATTAGATTCCATGTCTTTTAGGTGCAGTGTATATATCAGTCAACAGACGGTAACATTTGTATATTTTGTCCAGTTCTTTTTAACATTTTTTCCTATCATTTTTTGGAGGGAATCAGCACAGGTGCTGTGATTCATAGAAGTTCTTGATAGTGTATATACTTCCTTAGACTAATGCAGGTTTTATTGACATTTTTACAGATAATAAAATACACATTTTACCATTAATTCATTTATTACTGAATAAAAAAAAAATAAAGGAATACATTATTTTCTGAGTAAATTTGTATGGTTCAGAGCTCACAAATATATTAAATTAAGGATCTCCTACTGTAAAATTCTCATCTGCCATCACCAAGTCCAGCCAATGGTACCTTATTCCAAATCAGAAATTAACACAAATGTGGACTCCTTTTCATATGAGAAGGTCTAAAGCAGCTTTCCGTGAAAAGACAAAAGTGGATCCACTTTATTTTGCCCTCCAGATGGATTTGTAGATTATTTTTTAACTGATAAATCCTGCATTACAAAACCAAATGAAAATTACTATCTGTTTTTAAGTCCTGCATGGAACACCAAAGTGTTTTATTATTGTTCTAATTGCTACTTATAATTAATCATACTGAAGAAAACAGAAATCTTATGCAAGGTCAGAGCCCCACTGTGCAAAATATACAGCAAGAAATAACTCCTCTCCAAGGAGTTTATAGACTAAGAAGATGATGCTGACAAACAGGAAAAAAGGAAGTAATACTATTCACATGATAATGATCTGAAGTATGTACTCTCAAGTGATTGATATGCAGTATTTCAGTAGCTGAGCTACTTCTCAGGGACTTGGTTTTCTGACATCACTGTAATATGAAACTTGATAATATCAGGAAGCTTGAGATGATCAGTCAAAACTCACTAGTTAGTTTTGAAAATGTTGCCTCTTGCAACTGTCCTGTGATCTAAAAAGAACACTGAGGCAAGAACATAACTGTGCCCCATTAGCTGTCGTCCTAAAATGACCACAAGCTTATTCTTATATTGTCTTCCTTCTGAAACTGGGAAGTCTATTTGAGAAGCCAATATTGCTTTCCGTCCATGTTATCAATTGCATTTTTCCTAATTTGTAGGTAGATACATTTACCTGCTTGTATATGTCATATAAGAATGGTAAACACTGGTTATTGAAAAATAGCTATTATTTTTTGCCTTGCTTAGCTGTGTTCTAATATTAAACTGAAACTGTGTCTGCGTATTAAATGTAATTGTGGCTTAAATCGCATGTGTTCGAGAATGTGATCAGCATAGAAATAGGATCTCTGAATAATAATTCTTCCCTGTATTTTAAATATCACAGTCAACAACGAAAGGGAGTTCTTCCTTATTTGTATAAAGTAGAACTTTTCTATTTATGACCTTATCAGACAGGACTGTCTACAGACTACAACAACTGTTCTCTGAGGAGCCTAGTTCTGGCATTAACACAGAAATTGATGCCTGATAGTGTTGATTTGGAAGATTATGAAATGTACTCTGATTTCCTAGAATATTCAGAAATGAAGGAAAAAGAAGACTGGGATATTTCTAATTCTTATTTTGAATCAAGAAACTGTACCGTGTATTCAAATGGGATTGGTAGCCATGGTCCTTGAAGATTCTGAGAGGCATTTACCTATATTACAATAGAAGTATATTCCTTAAGAAAAAAAAAGATTTAATACAAAAATGCATGCAGGGCATAGAGACCTAGTAGCAATTTAGACATATATTTAAATAACCGACACCCATTAATTGACATTTTGCAGAAATAGTTTTTTAATGATGGAAGAATATCAGAAGTCCAGAGGTTTGAAAAAAAATCTTGATTCAGGATTTATTAAAATCAGAGTTGCTTGGAAGACTTTTTTCATTATTTCATGTTATAAGAACATTCTTTTCAACCCCAATGAGTCCCTTATTCAATGTTGAATGCTCTGAGTCTAGGCATTGTTTATGATAATGCCAATAGTAAAACCAGACAGAATTTTACAGCATTTTACTAATGGTGCTGAGAAGCCTCAAAACTTTCAGAGAATATTGTTTTTTATTACAGTTATGACATATTAAGATATGAGTAAATACAGTGATGTGTGTCAAATGGGTTTGGAACTTTCTCTACAAGAACACTATGATTTATAGATGAAATTTCCACATGTACACAGGTATTCTATCTGGAAATTCAGAAATTGATTACCCATTATCCTGGACTATTTAGTTCCTGATAGAGGTCAGAAGTCTTGAAGAGCATTTATTTTGACCTTATCCATTTGTACTAAGGGAAACCATCAAAACAGGAATGGACAAACACCATAGCATAAAGATACATAACTGTATTGGGTGTAAGTTGCAAGGTTTGGGGAGTGAGAAGGAGTTTCAGAATTGGCCTCTGTGGGAGTAGGTCAGGGGATGCCCTGCGCTGGATGTGGCTGCTTCCAGACAACTCCACAATAGGCCCACCGCAGGCCAAACCTGACCCCATAAACTAAGCTTCTGGCAGAGATACATTCCTAAAAGGACTGAGACCTATGGATGAGCCCACCCCAGAGCATGTACTTCCCTGAAGGGAGTGCGCCCTGTTGAGGACCTACAAAGAAGCATAGGAAAAAAGTGGGAAGATGCTTTATAATAGCTAGTGTGTGTTTTAGATTTGTGACCAAAATGGTGATAACATACTGATAACATACTGATGTTTTAGCCATTGCTGAGAAGTGCTTGCACAGCATCAAGGCCTTCTCTATTTCTCATACTGCCCTTGCAATAGGTAGGCTGGAGGTGCACAGGAATTTGAGTGGGGACACAGCTGGGACAGTTTACCCCAACTGACCAAAGTTCCATATTTTATGACCTTATGCTTGTTTAGCAATACAGATTAGGGTAAAGAAAGAGGAAGGGGGAACATACGAAATTATGGTACTTGTCTTCCCAAGTAACTGTTACATGCGGTGGAGCCCTGCTATCCTAGAAGTGGCTGAATGCCTGCCTGCCAATGGCAAACAATGAATTAATTTCTTGTTTTGCTTTGCTTGCATGTGTGTACAGCTTTGCTTTCCTTATTAAACTGTCTTTATCTCAACCCATGAGTTTTCTCACTTGTGCCCTTCCAATTCTATTCCCCATCCCACACAGAGGGACAGCTCTGTGGGCCTTAGCTGCTGACTGATGTTAACCTACTGTAGCACGCCGCTGATGTGATCTGCCACTGGCATGACCCATTCCAAAATACCCAACAGGAAGTATCACCGCCTGAAGTGTTTCTTGGGCCTTGCTGATGCCTGCTGCTTGTAGGGACTGTGTTATCTCCCAGGCTACAATGTGGAAAACACTGTTGTATTTCATTATCATTCACTACAGTCTGCTTGTAAAATGCTTTTATGTCATCTGCCCCTTTGGCATTCAGCCACATCTCCACTGTATTGGAAATATGTATGGCTGCAGCTGTGCAAATTCTGAATGAATCTGCTTCTGTATGATAGTTACTTGCAGACAGCTCAGCTCATACAGCCTAAGCTGTGTCTGACATCCTACTTGAAAAAAGTAAGACCTGTGCCATAAAATGACATGATACTTATGGATCTGCCAAGTTCCCTATATGGAATTCATCACGTTTTATTGAATGAAAAGCTTTAAAAGGAAACAATTTATTTTCACAGAGAAATGGCTTCAGGAACTTATTATATTTGATCATAATACTTAACAGTTGGGTTTTTTTCTTAAAATACCTATTTTCTTGTGGGTTCTAGTAGGTGCACTTTCTTGCATGTGTACTATAAACCAGCACATTTATCTGTGATTTTTTCTGTCCTCAAAAAGAAAGAGAAAAGCATTGCAGGCATTTAAACTTTGAAATTTGATTTCAGCTTTCAAGCTAAAAGTATTGAAGATCGTTACAGAATCATGGAATAGCTAGGGTTGGAAAAGACCTTAAGATCATCTAGTTCCAACCCCCTTGCCATGGGCAGGGACACATCCCACTAAACCATGCCACCCAAGTCTCCTTCCAATCTGGCCTTGAACACCGCCAGGTGTTCTAATGATCTTAGGATCCGTTACTGCTATATAATTTGAGGAAGTTTCAATATAAAAACTTCAGGAAGTTAATTTAAGCACATGGAGAATGGAGAAAATTTTCAATTGAATTAAAATTCTGTGCCTCTTGCATTTTTTTCTGGAAAATTATGTGTTATGGGTTCGGTTTCCCCCCCCCCCCCCAAGTCTCATGTTATGCCGGGAAGGAGGGGAGAGAGCTGGGAGGAGGAAGAGTCTCATGTTACGCTGGGAAGGAGGGGAGAGCTGGGGGAGGCAGGGACAGGGCGCCTGACCCGGGCTGACCAATGAGGTTATTCCATACCACAGCACGTCATGCCCAGGATGTAGAATGCGGGGGGGAGGAACCGGGAAGTGTGTGGTTTGGGGGTGGGTTCTTGCTGGCATTTCCCCGCGCGCGGTCTCTCGGCTCGGTCGGGCGGTGAAACGGTTGTATCCTCTCCCTTTGTATTTACTTTGTTATTATTATTGTTATTGGTGGTGGTTATCGTTATTGGTGTTATTGGTTATCTCAACCAGTGGGAGTTACATTTTCTTCGGTTCTTCTCCCCATTTCCCCCCCATCGGAGTGGGGGGGGGAAAGGAGGGAGAAGTGAAATTTACGGCTTAAACCATGATATTATGCAAGAAGAGAAAAAGCTGATGCTATAAAGAATGCAGAAATATCTTTAAAACATTCTCTCAGTGTATAGAACTTTTCTAAAATGCTTATTACAAGGTCTCCCACTGTCCATCCCACTGAAGACAATAAGAGAGCCTTTTCCACTGACTTTTCCAGGTTCAGAATTCAGGCCAACAATGAAGATGTCTGAAAAAAACACCCCAATGTTTTACGCTGACAAAAGAAGTCTGAAATTCTCACAAGGGAGGCTGTTATTCAGAGGTTTTCTGCTCAGTATTATAGATCCAGAAGTAAATGAAAATAGCTCAGATAAGCTTTTGCTAGAATTGAAGTGCTTGAGAAATTCTTCATAGTCTTTAAAGCTTTTGCACTTCTACCACCATTAGTTACAGAGATATATACTGAGTATACAGAGATATATCTATTCCACATACACATATGAATGTTGTTCTGTTAAGTATAATTTAATTTGATGCACATGAAAAATACTTTAAAGAACTATTTTTTAGCAAAGGTAAAGTTTTTTTTGTTTCGCCTTTCCTTCTCCTTGTTGCCTGTAAAAGTTTATTTCTTCAGTAGACTGGCTTTTGTGTCTGTGAATTAATTTCCCCTTTTATATTTCTTTTATACTCCGTTTTGTGGCTCAGTACACATAAACTTTTAAAAAGTCTGTTCCAATTTTTGAAAATTGCTTCATTTTTATATTCATCATGTTAAAACAACTATACAGTGTAATCTGGATGATTATATACACTTTTAAACATGACCTATTGAGATAAACTCGGACATACAGAAAATTATTTTAGGTTCTTCATTGCTTTGTTCGCTTATCTAGTTCCATGACTATTTTTTCATGTATGTGAGAGAAATCTGTGCATACCAGATACTGTACAGTCACCCAGATGTTCATTTCCTTGTAGGTGTCTGTTCCACCGAGATTTACTACATTTGTGGTTGGCCCTTTCAAGCTAGTCTCCTTCACTTACTAGTGCTTACTCTGCTCCCTGTAGTGAAATAGCTGATACTTCAAAATCTGAACAGAACAAGGAGGAGACGCAGAAATCCCTTATTCCAGGATGGCTATGGAAGCAAGTTGTTTACCTTTTGATTTGTCAGTTCCAGTTTCAATTTATTCTTCTGATGTCTGTGCAAATATTGTCATACATGCAATAGGAAACTATTTGTTCAACAATAAATTCTTAGTGTACATTTTCTATCCTAACTTCTGTACTATACACTGAGTCTGTATGAAAGGTGGACCAGTGTCCTGGATCAGGGCAAAGAAAAGAGAACGGTCCTCACTCAGGCTAACAGCTGAGTGAACAACCAGCTGTTCTCTTCTCAAAGCCTTTTGGTTCAATGCATTAGTTGTTAAAGGCAAAGCAAATAAACAGATCCCCAACTCCGGTTAGAATTGACAATTTAAAGTTCCTCTACAATATACCTTATCTGAATTCACAAAAAAATTACTGCCTGATTATTTGACCATAAAATTCTATGGAAAGCCCAAAATTTTAATCTCTGATGTTACAGTCATTCACAACCTTTGGCCATTTTTTTTCTGTGGCTGAAATTTTACTAGCGGAATGAACTAGTTTTAGATTGTGCTTTTGCCAAGAGGAGTCATAGCTTCCCCAGCCCTATCTGTACAACTGCCTCCTTTTGTTAGTGCTGCTGCTTGTGTTCCTTTTGGTGGAAGCTGAGCTTTAGAAGGACCTACATTCTGCTAATGATATTGCAGCCTAACTATGGATTTTTCTTAGTAATGTTTTTTATTTTTATTTGGTACAAAAGTTTGAGGTTTTTTTTCTCTTAGGAAAACAAGCTGGTTTTTTCTCTGATCGCAATTTTTTCTACTCTCCACTACATCCTTTTTTCTTCTCATTGCAGTGATCTGAGTGCTGTTTTTACTGTAATATTACCAGCATCTTCCTTCCTAATCTTGCAAAAATTGCCTTTGTGCACAACACTACGAAGTGGCTGCAATGCAATACACATAAGTGATGCATCCTTAAATTTGTTATATACTTTGTGAATTTGGATGCACACAGATTGTTAAGGTAAAGATTTGGTTGTCATAGCACTAAAATGTGCCTTTGGGATTCAGGCTTACTGAGAACAATTTATACTGCATGTTTAAGTCACCAAAATGAATTTGTGCCACAAAAAACAGCACACAACTTTTCTCCACATCCTTGTCTTAACCACATAATCTGGAAGAAAGCTAGTAGAACCACTTCCATATGGAAAAAAGATAGCTGCAGCCAAAACAAGTTGTTCAGCTTATTAGAATCAGTATGAATATAGTTTGTGGAAAAATTGGCATGTCTGAATGTTATTTTCCAAATAAATGATTAAATGTTGATCATATTTCTCATTTAAATGAGATTTTGAACAAATGACAAAATATTTTGTGTCTGAGGGCAATAAATATTTTTACTATGTGAAAATTTGAATTGTTGTGACAATTTTCAAGTTTTGTGAATGGCAGCATTCTAAAGCAAGTAAAAGCAAGAAATAATAATTAAAACCCCAAATATTCCAAACTCCAAATTAGAAATTTAACTTGCAGAAAAAGATTTATGCAATGGGTAATTAGTTTTACTGTTACTGTCAAAGTACAAAAGATTTTGTAAACATTTGTGTTATACTTAAATCAAGCAAGTATAAACTGTATGTTAAGCAACACCTATAGCCTATATTCATAGCTGTCATGAAGGAACCTGTGAGATGTGCCTTTGTTTCTCTGCACAGTGAAAGTGCATCTTGCTGGACTGATTTATTCAAACTACATTGAGCAGGAGTTCTACAATATTTGAAGAAGGAATATATTGTGATTGACATTCAGTTAAATCTGTTCATGGACCTTCTGCCTTTAAATAGAAGAAATTGCAGCTGAGAGCTGTGGATGTTTCCCCCCTTGCACAGAACTTCATATATTTAATGTCCCAGTTCTTTTCTCTGGAATGAAGGTGCCCATTTCTAAAATCACCGTCTTCATCTTCCCACTCTGCTGTGCTCTTTCCTACTCTACTCAGCACTTTCCAGGCCATAACTGGGTACTATGTCCAGTTTTGGTCCCAAGAATTCAAGACATGGACACACTGGAAAAGGTCCAAAGGAGGCCATGAAGATGATCAAAGGGCTACCTTCTGAGGAAGACTGAAGAAGCTAGATCACCTCTCCCTGGAGAAGAGAAAGCTCGGGGAGATCTCATTACAGTATCCTAGTAGCTAAAGGGCAGCTACAAAGAGGACAGGGTCTCTCTCTTCACAAGAAGGCACATAGAGAAGACAAGGGGCAATGGGTACAAATTGCACTGGGAGAGGTTTCATTGCAATAAAAAAAGAAATTTTTTTCCAGTGACAACAATCCTTTTCCACAACAACCTCCCCAGGAATGTGGTAGGGACCCCATGGTTGGAAGTATTCAAGATGTGATTGGACAGAATGCTAGATGATCTTATGTAGTCTTCCTTTCCCATAAAAGGTTAAACCAGATGATCCTTCACGACTCTCTCCAACCTGGCTTGTTCTATGATTCTACAATCTAAATATCTTCCACTTGCAAAGACAAGTGTGAATCTTGTGTTCAGTATCCTACTTCTTAACCATCACTACATAAAATTGACTCTTTCATTCTTAGTTTTAACTATTCAATTATTTTTTAAGTTACTGGTTATTAAGGTAACAGCTTATATAAAATTATTTTACTAAAATAAAGTTACTTATGTCAAAGAACAGAACATTCACTTTGTGATAGCTGAATAGTTAGAACCTAGTATGGAAATTCTTCAAGATGAAAATTTACTTCTGATGACAATTAAGCTGGGGACTGAGTTTGGAAACATTTGCCGTGATTAAATCTTGGCCAACCACTGTCTACTAGAAATAGCAATGTTTATGACTACTTGATTCTCATTCAAGGTATTCATTGCAGCTCTTCTATCATGTCAGAACAGGCTTTTCATCAGATGACCCAGGACTTTTTGTCTGGCAGAGACTATTTTAATATTTTAGCAAATGATTCTGGCATATGCAGAATCAATCAAGGCTCATCTTCTCTTTTCACAACTTGTTTTTAGCTTAAGACTATCAGGCAGTTAGCGCTTACTGCCAGTTACCTAAACAACGCTTCCACTCTGCCATGAAAAGTAATTATGGCAACCCTGTACAACAAGACTAATTTTGTCTGTCTATAAAATGCTTTTCATGGTATACAATTTCTGCAATATTTTGACAGACCAGACTTATGTATATATAAATATTTGTGGTTGCTAGGCTACAAAATATATTTATTTTAGACCTTGAATAATATTATTTTGAGGCAGAATATGTTGCTTTTTTAGACCTCGTAGTGAGAAAGGTTTACAGATTAATGTATGCTTTTCTGTCATTTACAGTGCAAGTCTTTCATGGAATGAACATTGCTGAGAAAGTGTAGCCTGTTATCCTATGATGACTTCTCTCCCTTTTTTACTACTTTCTCTACCACATGGTTTGTTTCATGTAATAGAATCAAATACCCTATAATTTCATACAGAACTGAGCCATGTAAACTAAAAAGTAAAATGCCTATGGTCTACTGGCAAGAAAAGAATAAAACTGTACCTTCAAGAACAGAGAACTTTGTTGACGAACTACAGCTGAGTCTGCCTCTTTACCTTCTCTGTTTTGTCATCAGCACATTGCCTGAACTCTCTGTCTTTCCTTTTGTGAGAAAAGTTTCTGTCACCTGGTGGTGAAGAATGATGGAAGGATCATCATTGCTCCATCCCTGGCAGTGCTCAAGGCCAGGTTGGACAGAGCCTTAGGTGACATGGTTTAGCGTGAGGTGTCCCTGCCCATGGCAGTGGGGTTGGAACTAGATGATCTTAAGGTCCTTTCCAATCCTTACTATTCTTAGATTCTATGATTCTATGACCATGAAGTTCACCTTCAACAGGCATGAAAATAGCTGACTAAGCCTCTCTTTATTCAGTACACAGTAGACATCAACTCACAGCTACTTGCTCTTTCCTGTTCAGCCTTTTTGTGCTCATCTAACAGCACTTACAAAAATGCCTCTTTCCAAGAGAAGCAGTCTCCCAGTTTAAAATGCCTTTGTCTGTTGTAGGATCAGTCTAACCAATTTCTACTTCCTCTGAAGGGCTTAGGAGGATAGATCTAGCCACAGCACCGCCACCTTCTGGATCCTAGTACAATATCCTCTTTGAGCTATAACTTTCTGACACACTTGAAAATGTTTTGATGGGCTGCAATAGACCCAACCCTAAGGAGAATTCTGATAGTAGCATGCATTTGAGCTGGTATGTATGGTTTGGGTCTTCATTTTTCAATGCATGTAGGGTCTTTATGGATAAAAAGGCTTTATTTACCCATGTATTCTACTTTTTTTTACTCCCTTTTAGGATTTTAGATGATCCTAAAAATCAAATCTTGAATGCTAATGAGGACTGCAGTGTGACTGTGCTATCTGTTATCTCCGGCCAATATATAAGGATTTACTTTGGGACAAAAGGAATCACAGTCCAGAAAAGAACTTTTTACACATTTGTTCCATGCTACAATGTCTAGCACAAAATCCTTTTCTGTGGTTATTGCTCTTAGGTGTTATGGCACATAAGTAATATATAAAATGTTTCAGTCCAGTTCTTGCCATGACTCACAATACTGTCAGGAAAGTTTTGAACTCATTCAGTATCAGGCCAGTAGGTTTATCACTTCCAACACTTAAAAAAGAGACTACTTTTACCTCTTTTTCAAGATGTGACACACTGTTTCTCCCATATCCTTAAGCGCTCAGGAAGCTCTGAGTGCTTTGGGTCCTCTATGCTTCAGCACAGCAAGGTAATTCTAAGTAGAAAGAATTGAGACCTTTGCTATTGAAATGTGTACTTGAGAATACTTTAGCTGTGAGTGAAGAAATGTACTGCATGTGTTTTTATCCAGCCTTAATTTGTCATTTTAGAAAAAAGATTTAAGAATTACTCCCACTTTTTTCCCTTTCTTTTGTACCTTAAATGAGAAAAGACTGTATCCTCCCTGTCACCCGTCAACCTCTATCTGAGTGAGGAGCTGGATAAAGATAAATGCAGATTGTAAACTGTTCAGCTGCAGATTGAGTTATAGATTGGAACAAGTTGGATTCCCAAAACACATAACAGGAATAGGCTCTTGGCTGTGTAAAATCAGTCAGTGAGAAATCCAACAGATCCTGGGGGCAAGCCACATATCACATCTGGCTAGAATTCAGAAACTGGCAGAGTTTCACTGCTTTGGGAAATTTAAAGTGAATGTGAAGTTCAACTTCATCAACAATTTTAGTTACTGCTTGGGAAATGGAAATAGTACATATGTCTAGCATTTACAGTCCTGTACCAAAACCTGTAAATTAAGAAGCAAAGCATTGCTAGTTTTCACTGTGTATTTGGTTTCAATACAGTCTATTTCTGGATCCCTTAATTTTTCTCCTAAAAATTGTGATTGTAACTACAAAGTAGCTTATGTTAGGTTAAATAATGTATATTCATGCATCATATTGATCACAATACTGTTTTAAAACACATCTGAGATCATGAGGTTTACAGTTAAAATGTTGTCTCAAAAAAAAGGGTGGATTTACAGTGAGGTTTTTTGGTGTTTTTTTTTTTTGTTGTTGTTGTTTGGGTTTTTTTGTTTGTTTTTAATTAAGCATCTAGCAATAGAATGTTCTATATATGAAGTTATAAACCTCACTCAATAAAACTGCTTTACCAACTTTTTATATGATAGCTTGTTTTGGATAGCAGTTTTTATGATATAAAGCTGTTACTGAAAATATTGCCATACTGTAGGAGTTCACATCAAACTGATCTTAACCAGAAAAGCTGCCGGTTAAACTCAGCTGAAAAATACACAGCAGTACCCATTGCCTGTCACTTTCACTGCCTACCTAACTGAATGTGCTGCTCTCATAAACTCTTTCTGGATATCTTTCTTCTCTCATACTGCTTGCATTTGTTTTGGAACTCCTGTTCTTTCCCTTCTTCCCTAATTTCAAATTACCCACTTTGTGGTTTTGCTGCACTCCATGGGTGAAGGTCCAGTTTCCATTTGTCCATAGCTGAAAATTTACGTTGAATTTGACTACATTTTATTGCCCCTTCTCTATTCCCTGTGAGATTTTTGAATACTGTAATATTTTCCAATTGCTTATCATGCTCATAGTCACATTTTTTGTTGTGGGGGAGGTATACTGCGGCTTTCTGAATTCTTACTACTAGCCAGGGAAGGTGTGGGTCAGATTCTCAGTCTTCATCTTAGTTTTTCGGTGTATTTTGACTGAAAATTTCATTTTTATGTAACTTGGAAACATTTTTCTCAACTAGCAATTTTTCTCCATCTCAGCTATGTCAATGGAAAACTGAGGTACATATTCATGACCTAATGCTGGGTGTTGTTTTTTACTAATATTTTTAAGGAGATTGTAGTGAGGTGGGAGTTGGTCTCCTCTAATTAGCAAGTGATAGGACAGCAGGTAATGGCTTCAAGTTGCACCAAGGAAGGTTTAGATTGGATGTTAGGAAAAATTTCTTCACTAAAAAGGTTGTCAAGCATCAGAATAGGCTTCCCAGGAAAGTAGTTGAGTCACCACCCCTAGAGGTATTTAAATACATGTAGATGTGATGTTTAGGACATGGTTTGGTAGCAGACTTGTCAGTGTTATGTTAACGGTTGGACTCAATGATCTTAAAGGTCTTTTCCAATATAAATGAGTCTATGATTCTACAGATATTACAATGAAATGAGGAACAGGAATTGTTAGAATAGGAAACCAGAATTCCATAAATTCTTGGTTTGGGGAGACTTTTAAGAATAAGTTTGTGGTGCCACAGCTTTTCAAAATGACTTATTTATCACATCATTCAGTTACCTATTATATGTTCAGATGATCTATTACTATTAAAAGGCATCAGTGTGGTTCCCCTTATTGCACATAGACCTCACTGTACTAGTATTCTTAAGATCTTAGATTGATTTCAATAGTGAAAAAAACCCCAATGCTTTTGTAAGGTGTAAGGTCATTTCTATACATACATACACAAATTCTATTTTATTCAGATGTGAGACATTAAAAAGAATTCCAGTAGATCACTGTCTGAGTTTCCTCTTTGCATGTTCTGGTGTTGATATGGTTCTGTAGGTGCTTCTCTGCTGACTGACTCCACTTGGGTAGAGGCAATCCCAGGCACAGCTACAAGCTGGGTAGAGAATTGATTCAGAGTGCCCCTGTGGAGAAGGACTTGGGGGTGTTGGCCTATGAGAAACTTAACATGAGCTGGCTTCAGTGTATGTTCACAGCCCAGAAAGCCAACCGTATCCTGGGCTGCACCAAAAGAAGCATGACCAGCAGGTAGAAGGTGGTGATCCTCCCCCTCTACTCTGCTCTCATGAGACCTCACTTGGAATACTGTGTGCAGTTCTAGCATCCTCAACATTAAGAAAGACACAGAGCTGCTGCAGCAAGTCCAGAGGAGGGCCACAAGAATGATAAGGAGGCTGGAGCATCCCCTGTATGAAAACAGGCTAAGAAAGTTCAGGCTGTTTGCCCTGGAGAAGGGAAAGCTCCATGGAGACCTCATAGCAGCCTTCTGTATCTGAAGGGGACTTACAAGGAGGATGAAGATTGACTCTTAGTCATGGACTGTAGTGATAGGACAAGAGGTAATGGGCTCAAAGTTAGACAGGGGAAGTTTAGGTTGGATATAAGGAAGAAGTTCTCCACTGTGAAGGTGGTGAGGCACTGGAACAGATTGCCCAACAAAATGGTGAACGCTCCATCCTTGGCAGTGTTCAAGGCCAGGTTGGACAGAGTCTTGGGTGACATGGTAGAGGGTGAAGAGTCCCGGCCCGTGGTGAGTGGGTTGGAACTTCTTGATCTTAAGGTCCTTTCCAACCCTAACTATTCTATGATTCTATGATCTGTTTCACAGAAGATCTTAGCTTCTGAATGATGATTCCAGTTCTATAGTTTGCTCATAAACATTCATTTTTTGCTACAACTGTTGTGGTTCTAATGGGCATATATCATTAATCTGCTGTTTTCAAACAACCATGGTAATTGTCTTTTTTCTCTTATAGATTTTTGAACTTCCTTTCTTTAAATAAAGTACAGCTCTCTCTCTTAAGCATAAGCTGTGCTTGGTAAGAGGATAATGCTGATTTCAAGTTTTATCCAGGAATTCAGTATAATGGGGTACAACAAAAAACATATTTTCAAAAATGTTCTGTAAGACAATCCATGAGTCAGTCTTGGTAGCAAATGATATAGGATTCTTCTTTGTGAAAAATAAATGTACAGTCTTCACACCCTGACAGCAGCACAGCTCCCAGGGAGTAGATATATTTCTCCATGATCACTGACAGACTGAGAGGTGAGTGCAATTCAGTATTCAGCCTTTACACTTTAGGATATCCTCTTAGAGGCTGTGCAGTTTTGCTTCCTCTGCAGTTGTCTTCAGGAGATTAGACAGAGCCCATTAATCTCAGTACAGTTTATAGAATCATAGAATAGTTAGGGTAGGAAAGGACCTTAAGTTCCAACAACCCTACCACAGGCAGGGACAACCAGAGACTAAACCATGTCACCCAAGACCCTGTCCAACCTGGCCTTGAAAACTGCCAGGAATGGAGCATTCACATCATCATTGGGTAAGGTGCTCCAGTGACTCACCACCCTCACAATAGAGAACTTCTTCCGTATATCTAATCAGAACTTTCCCTGTTTGAATCTAAACCCATTCCCCCTTGTTCTGTCACTACAGTGCCTAATGAAGAGTCCCTCCTCAGCATCCCTGTAGGCCCCCTTCAGATACTGGAAGACTGCTATGAGGTCTCCACGGAGCTTTCCCTTCTCCAAGTAGAAAAGCTTGAACTTTCTTAGCCTGTCTTCATACAGGAGGTGCACCAGCCCCATTATCATTCTCGTGGCCCTCATCTAGACTTGCACCAACAGCTCCGCGTCCTTCTTATGTTGAGGATGCTAGAACTGCACACAGTACTCCAAGTGAGGTCTCACAAAAGCAGAGTAGAGGGGCAGGATCACATCCAGCTCATGTTAAGTAATTAGGCTCTTTAGAAAACACAGACCCAGCAGGCAGGGAGGGGGAGTTGCTATTTCTGTTACGCATAGGCAGGAAATTATGGAACTCTGTCTGGGGACAAGTGACCAGTCAATAGAGAGCTTGTGGGTCAGGGTTAAAGGGAGAACAGTGTTGGGAGACATTATGATGGGGTTCTGTTACAGACCGCCTGATCAAGACAACTCTGTGGATGAAGCACTCTATAGACAGATAGGAATAGCCTCACGCTCGCAGGCCCGTGTTCTCATGGGGGACTTCAACCACCCTGATATCTGTTGGAGGGACTGTACAGCCTGGCACAAGCAATTCAGGGAGTTCCTCGATTGTGTGGAAGACAACTTCCTTCTGCAAGTAATAAAGAAGCTGACAAGGAGAGTTGCCATGCTTGACCTTGTGATCAAAAACAGGGAAGGGCTGGTTAGAAATGTGACACTCCAGGGCAGCCTTGATTGCAGCAATCATGAGATGGTCAAAATCGAGATCCTCAGGACAGTGAGAAGAGCGTGCAGCAAGCTCACTGCCCGGAACTTCAAGAGAGCAGACTTTGGCCTCTTCAGGAACATGCTTAGTAAGGTTCCATGGGATAAAGCCCTAGAGGGCAGGGGGGCCTAAGTCCGTTGGTTAATATTCAAGGATCACCTGCTGTAAGCTCAGGAGTGCTGCATTCAAGTAGAAGAAAGTACTGCAGGAGGGCCAGGAGACCTCCTTGGATGGATAAGGAGCTGCTGAGGAAAATTCAAAGCAAAAGAGAGGCTTATAAAAGGAGTATACTCCACAGTAGCCCTGTGGAGTAGGACTTGGGGGTGTTGGTCAGTGAGAAAATGAACATGAACCAGCCTCAGTGTGCGCTCGCAGCCCAGAAAGCCAAATGTCTCCTGGGCTGCCTCACAAGGAGCGTGACCAGCAGGTTGAGGGAGGAGATCCTGCCCCTCTACTCTGCTCTCATGAAACCTCACTTGGAGTACTGTGTGCAGTTCTGGAGTCCTCAACATAAAAAGGACATGGAGCTGTTTGAACAAGTCCAGAGGAGGGCCACGAGGATGATCAGGGGACTGGAGCACCTCCCGTATGAAGATAGGATGAGAAAGTTGGGGCTGTTGAGCCTGGAGAAGAGAAGGCTGAGTGGAGACCTCATAGGAGCTTTCCAGTATCTAAAGAGGGGCTGTAGAGATTCTGAGGAGGGACTCTTTATTAGTGACTGCAATGAGAGGAGAAGGGGTAACGGGTTCAAACATAAACAGGGGAAGTTTAGACTGGATATGAGGAAGAAATTCTTTACTGTGAGGGTGGTGAGGCACTGGAATGGGTTGCCCAGGGAAGTTGTGAATGCTCCATTCCTGGTAGTGTTCAAAGCCAGGTTGGACAGAGCCTTGGGTGACATATTTTAGTGTGAGGTGATCTTAAGGTCCTTTCCAACCCTATTCTATGTTTTTATGATTCTATGAAGTTTCTCATCGGCAAACACTCCCAAGTCCTTCTCTGCAGGGCTGCTCTGAATCACTTCTATGCCCAACCTGTAGCTGTGCCTGGGATTGCCCCGACTGAGGTGTAGGAGGATCTTGCACTTGGCTTGGTTGAGCTTCATGAGAGTGGCGTCAGCCCAGCTCTCAAGTGTGTCAGTGTTGCTCTGGATGGCATTCCTTCCCTCCAGCATATCAACCGAACCACATAATTTGGTATGACCATCATATTTGCTGAGGGCACACCCAATCCCAATGTCCATGTCGCTAACAAAGGTGTTGAACAAGATCAGTCCAAACACCCCTGAGGGACATCACTCATTACTGGTCTCCAATTTGACACTGAGCAGTTGACCACATCTCTGTTTGCGGCTATCCAGCCAATTCTTTTTCCACCGAGTGGTCCACCTATCAAATTGATGTCTCTCCAGTGTAGAGACAAGGATGTCATGTGAGACAGTGTCAAATGCTTCTCAGAAGTTCAGGTAGATGATGTCAACTGCTTTGCCCCTACCCATTAGCTCTGTAGCCCCATCATAGAAGACCACCAGATTGGTCAGGCAGGATTTCCACTTACTGAAGCCATGTTGACTGTCACCAAGCACCTTGTTGTTTTTCATGTGCCTTAACATGCCTTCCAGGATAATCCGCTCCAAGATTTTGCCAGGCACAGAGGTGAGGCTGACTGGTCTGTAGTTCCCTGGGTCATCCATTTTTCCCTTCTTGAAAATGGGGGTTATATTTCCCCTTTTCCAGTTGTCGGGAACTTCACCTGACTGCCATGATTTTTCAAATGTGATGGACCGTGGCTTAGCAACTTCATTTGCCAGCTCCTTCAGGACCCGTGGATGGATTTCATCAGGTCCCATGAACTTGTGTACGTTCAGGTTCCTAAGATGATCTCGAACCTGATCCTCTCCTCCAGTGGGCCCAGGGTCTTCATTCTCATAGTTCCTGCATCTGCCTTCCAAGACTTGGGTGGTGTGGTTATTTTACTTGTCAGTGAAGACTGAATCAAGGAAGTCATTGGGAAATTCAGCCTTCTCCAAATCCAGGATTGCTTGTGCTGGGTCATACCATTTTTGCAACAGGGACCAGGATGGTTGAAATGCCCCATGAGGACAAGGGCCTACGAGTGTGAGGCTGCTCCTACTTGTCTATAGAGTGCTTTATCCAGAGTCCTCCTGATCGGGCAGCCTGTAAGAGATCTCAACGGTAATGTCCCCCATCACTGTTCTCCCTTTGACCCTGACCCGCAGTCTCTCTGTTTACTTATTATCTGTCCCCTGAGGTCCATGTTCTCCAGCCTATCACTGACATAAATAGCAACTTCCCCTCCCAGTCTGTCTGGCCTCTCTTTCCTAAAGAGCCTATAACCTTCCAGTCCAACACTCCAGTCATAGGAGCCATCCCACCATGTTTCTGTGATGCCAATGATATCATATCCCTGTAGCCATGCACACGTCTCTAACTACTCTTGTTTATTCCCCATATTATGGGGTTTTGTACAGATGCATCTAAGCAGAGCTCCAAATGAAGCTGACTCATTGGCTGGAGCAGCTGAAATAGCTCTGAATCATTCCAAGCATTCATTGCAGGTGCTGGCAGCCAACTGGGATTGTTGGGGTGGATTGATGTCCCCATCTCCCAACACATCTAGTTTAAAGCTGCCTTGACCAGCCTGGCAAGTCTCCTACCAAAGCAGCTCTTCCCCTTCTTTGTCAGACCAGCTCCACCAGTCTCCACTAGACCTGGCCTCCCAAACTGAGTCCCATATTCTAAATAACCAAAACCCAGACTATGGCATCAGTGTTCTAACCATTTATTAACCTGCCAAAACTGTCTGGCCTTTTTAAGGTCCTCCCCTTTGACCTGGAGAACTAATGAAATAATGATCTGAGCTACAGAGCCCCTAACCACCTCTCCCAGGGCTCTGTCCTCCTTAATGTTCTCTGGGCTACTGTTACCTATATTGCTAGCAACCACGTGGACCACTAGAAGTGAGTAATAGTCAGCAGGACTTACTAGCTCAGTCAGCCTCTCAGCAGCATCCCTGATCCAAGCCCCTGGTAGGCAACTGAAACAAGAAGGCACAAAATGAAATACAAACCTTTGTAAATAAGTGGAATCAGTTTTAAGTAATGTTAAGTTTGATGGCTTTGTAACAGTAGCAATGGAAAATTACTGAGGTGCATGATTCACAGAGAAAAAAAATAGGGTGCGACTAGAGAGCATACTTAGTATTCTTGTATAAGATAAACCGTTGCAGTTGACGTAGTTTTAGGTCCTTATGACCTTAGTATAAAACAAGTGTAAGAAAAACAGGATAGAAAAGCAGGATGTAGGGATAAGTGATATATGGGAATAGCGGGTGTCCAGGATGGGCTGCAGTTAAACTAACTGATAAGTAGAAGGACAGGATGATTGCTATGTCTGTAGTGTTAACAAACCAATTAAGCTGGTATAAACATTCAAAGGCTGCCAGAAGTTATGAAGATTACTGGAGGAAGTAAACGACCCCCAAAGACCACCACCACAGTTTTATATGCATGTGGGGAAACCCTCTAGAAGAATGATGTAATACATAAGTGTCCTCATGAATACGCATGTATGTACTTAATGAATATGTACGCTTAGTGACTATATAAGGACGGCTTGTTTAGCAATTTGGAGACACACGTTAGGAGGAGCTATCCCCCGTGTCTCCTGGCACCGCAATAAAGAATACCTGCTTGTCAACTTGAAAACTTTGTCGGCGAGTTTGCTCCTGGAGTTTTCTCTGAATCACAACCACACCTCCCTCCAGACTGAGCCAGGCCGACAGATGGCTGCCTCTTTGCCCTCCAAAGTAGAGTCACGGACAACTATGGCCCACCGCTTTCTCCTGGAGGCACCAGCAGTGATCACCTTTACTGCTGCATCAGCTGGTTATTCATTTGGTGAGGTGTGCTCTTCCTCGTTAGCCCCTTGTACAACCATGAAGCAATTCTGGGTGGGGATGACAGGTTTTAGAGGAAGCCACTTGCTTTTAGTTGTCCTCTGTCTCCTCTTTTTGTTGGTCTCTCTCAGCTTCCCTGCCATTTCTTAGCCTACTGAGTGTTGTGCAGCTCAGCCCCTGCTGGAGGACCTCCACCAGTCCTGTCCATTGTGCACTGTCGCCTCAAGAGACCAGCGCAGGCACTTACTACACCCCGAGCTCTGCGCTGCAGCCTGCCCTCTCATCGCCTCTGTCCGGTGCCGACGCTGCCACTGCCGGGGCAGCCGGAGCAGAGCTCCCAGATCGTGCCCTGGCCCCGAGGCGAGCGCCCCCATCCCGACGGCTGTCCGCTCGCTCTGCCGGAGGCAGCTGCTGCGCCACGCGCTGTTCCCGTGCTCCCTGAGGCGGGTTTTACCAGCTCACGGCGGGGACCGTCCGTCCTGGCACCGGCTCCTCAGTCCCTGCGCTCCTCAGCGGAGCTGCCGGGTCGTGGGGAAGGCCTGGTGAGGGCTTGAGGCTCCCGGGTGCGCAATTTTCCTCGCTCCGGTGCTGAAGGCTCCTGTCTGGAGTTACACACCTCGGCGAATACTGAATCAGAGGAAATTGGAGTATTTGAATGGGAAGTAGTAGCTTACAATATGTAGCTTGCATGCAGAAAATTTAGTGCAGTACTTCACATCAAAACCTGATGGTGCTTTCTGTTGACCAGATACTACTGGAATCCTATAGGTGCACACCTTTGGTAGGACTAGTATGAGAAGGCTCTTCAATCAGACTAGCATCCTCTTTCCGCACCAATCAGCCCCCGGATGATATAATTCATAAACATTTTAGGAGAAGTTTCGATAGTGTTTTGGAAAAATTTTGATTGATTTTTATTTGATAGGAAAGCTATATGAATTCTGATCCCTAATTTTCTCTGGAAGTTTCTACCAGCTATGTTTTCTCAAGCTATTTACAAGGGCCTCAGTGATCCCCAGTGCTAAAGGCGACAGTTTTATGACTTGTACGAGAGTGATAGTCTTATTATTGTTCCTTTCTGTGGCAAATAGATTATGCTGTGGTCTCCAGCAGCAGCAGAGCTTGTTTCTGAAGGATCTCTTAACCTTCCCCCTTACTTTTTCACTCTGCTGTGAAACAGAAACAATTGCAGTTGAATAGCCACATGAAGTTGCCAGAGTGAAGGCAAATATGTAAAGTATATCTCTAAAAGCGCAGTATACGTGCATGTACCCCTAGAAGTATTCTCTTGTGATAAGACCAATGCATAAGTTTGAATCTGTATCTGATTAAATTTTTGAACTTGAACCATGTATAATTAATAGCATATGATACTTCATCCTGATGCCACATCCTATCTGTTTAAAAGCAGTTTCTCAAATAAAGATATTTACATTTTTCAGGCTTTTTTACTTCCTGTCTTTTATGAAAGATGGTAGTCCAAAATGAGAATGTAGACTAAACTTGAAAGGTAAACAGTATTTTTAGTATGGGAATTTCTAATATGCAAATGAGATTGTTTGAAAATTAGGAATCTAGCAGCAAACACAGTTTCATTATATAAGTGTAGAACAGCTTAGAAATCTTTTAGTTACTAAAAAGCATTCCTTTAATGTACACCTAGAATTAGTAGTGAATTTTCTCATCAACAAATGTATTCTGATGTGTTTGCTTTTAAAATGCATCTTAGGAAATCTATATAAATGAACAAAGGTTATCAAATGTGTATTCTATTAAAAAAATACCATATGGCTAGGCATTTTCTGTGTTACAAAATGAGAAACTGAAGAGGAGGGAGCCTGTATTTCCCTTAATGCATATGTGCAACTTCCATTAAAATTATAAGCATAATAAGCATACCCTAAAAAAAGCATACCCTAAAGAAAGATAGCATTTCATGTTTAATATTGCATCCTGGTTTTGTACTCCTTAGAGGTGGATCATTTAAAGAGTAACACATAATTCCTCAGTACCTTATTACCCCTCAGAATCTGTTAGGGAAGTTGACAGTGTTTTTTCTTGTAGAATTTAGCTCAGTTTTAAGAATATAAAGTTCAAGGTAACTGCATTCTTGTCTGCGTGATTTGTTTCCATTTGTCAGATCCTGGTCACAGAATGCTTTGTTTTGATTGACAGGTTCCAGCAGTAAATCACTTTTGCAATTTGTTTAATCAAAGGCTTTATAAGAGGCCTCACTATATTATACTGCTAAAATCTTTAGTCGCTGAGTACAATGTCAAGTTCCATCACCATATCATCTCTATAAACCAAAGCAATATATAAGGCTTCCACACTTAGCATACTACCTGTCTTAAAATACGTGTTTAACTATATGCAGAGGCTCTGCCTTACTGAGACCACTAGGAATAGAGGCTCTATTGCCTGTCTTGTCCTGGGTATCCCTGTAATGCAGAGGAGACACACTGTGGTGGGAACTAATGAGAATTTACGTCTAAAAAAATAGTGTTCGTATTTTGTTGAGTGATGTTACTAACAAACTCACATTACAATGCATACTATGTAATAGTATATTCCTGATACAGCATAGCCTTTGATGACAGAAGACTCTAAGATAAGGAAGTAAACTCCTGCACAATGTGCGTATCTTTTCATCGGCTTGCAGTGAAAAATGTCAGATAAGATGCTGTCATAAGAAAGCTGATTAAGGGAAGAAAAAATTTCCTTTTTTCATTTTTAATACACAAAACTATGCTCTGTTCCTTCTATGCTTCTAGAAGCTCTTATCCTGCAAACAAATATATGGAAAACTTTTTTTGTTTGTGAGCTGAAATTATTTTCATGATGCAGATATGCAGTGTAAGAGCTAGTCTTTTTTAAATATTTGTGGAACCTGGGTGTCATTGAATCTCAGCTGTTGGAGAGGGGAATATTTTATGTCTAATGCCCTTCTGAAAGTTGTATTATACATGTTTTCATCAATACATCCAAGCTGCCATCAAACAAACAAACAAGCCAACCAACCCTAGCAAACAATCTTGCTACATTGTGCAGGCTAACAAAAAAGACAAGCAAATATAACTTTTAGAAAGCTGTGATCCAGGAGAGATATGTTGGGGGAAAGAACAGACTGGACTATTGCATGTGATAAAGGCACCCATAGCTGTGATTTTTGCACTCTAACTTAGTTTATAAATCTCTTTTTTAGATCCAATGTTTCTGTTGATACATTTTCAACTTTAAAATGTTTATGCGGTTAATGTAGTTCAATTAATAATTTAATATGTCAGAGAAAACATTTCAAGGTGGAAAACTATAGGATTTTAAAGTTTTTCATCCCCTCTGTGTCAGTAAGCATGGAGTGCTACAGGTACATCACCTTTCCTTATTGGAATAAGAAAGAAGGGAAATGGAAATTCTTACAGTACTCTGCAAAAATAGTATTTTAAACAGAAGCATTCCACGCTGAATTAAAACAAGATCAAAAAAGATACATACTTTTAAACTGCTCTAAACCCCGAAGTTTTCTCACTCATCTGCATCCTTGTTATACCAACTGATCTGAAAATACTTAATATGTTATTGCATCATGGTTTGCGGGAGCAAAGAGAAGCTTCTTTTTCGTCATTTAGCTATTTCAAACTCATCCCTTAGAAGTCTGAGTCTTCTTCCAATAAAATGTTTTACAATTCTGGACTTTAAAACGCACCTAAGAACATAATTGGGTCCCGCAGATACTTGTACAGCCGATTAACATCTTTCGAACTTGGCCACTGTTATCGGGCAGTTTTTTAGTTATATAACTTGACAACTACCAATACAGAGATTATTTTCTACATAAAATTATGGGAAGTATTAGTACATGCTTCAGAGAGACATTACCCATTCTGCATAGAAATTGACATTTCTGTTTTAGGTAATTATGATGTTAAAAATGACAGAAACTGAGCTTTAGAATGTCTGGGAAAACAAATTCCAAGATGAAATCACAACCTGAGGAACTAGTCTTCACAAGCCTTCACAAATCTGCAAAAGTGGAATGTGTGTGGGGAGAATATTCAGGCTAAACTGTGCACTCAAATTGGCAGACTCTTGTCAATTGATGCTTAATAATACAACCACGATGATCCACACCATTAAATCAAAATCACAGACCAAATATAAAACCAAAAGAAAACAAAAAATTACCCAAAGAGACTGATCTGAGCTACCTTGACCATTCTTTAACCACTATCATTACAATTTTTCTCCCTAATATTTAGTCAGGACTTCCTTTATTGCAACTTGTGTCTGTCTCCTATTGTCCTTTGCACTTCCAAGAGTCTGGTATGTCATCTCAAGAACCTCCTACGAGTCAACTGAAGGCAGTAGTAAGATTCCCTCTCTACCCTCTTTTCTTAAGACCTGAAAAAAAGCAGGTCTCAGCTTTTTCTCATATGACCTGGGTCCTGCTCCTCTGCTGCTTACTGCTCCTGGAGTGATCCTACTGACCTGAAGTCCAGGATCAGGACAACATTTAACCAGTGCTGTGGCACAGATTTTAAACACATTTTTAATTTGTTTAATATAGGAGTCAAACTACAGGCATTACTGTTCCAATTCATATTTAATAGTTTGGACTGAATATCATGATGATATAAATGGAAAATGC
Source organism: Myiopsitta monachus (assembly GCA_017639245.1). Classification (NCBI taxonomy): domain Eukaryota; kingdom Metazoa; phylum Chordata; class Aves; order Psittaciformes; family Psittacidae; genus Myiopsitta; species Myiopsitta monachus. The sequence goes on from CM029924.1 coordinate 25,545,724, forward strand.
AGTAATTTGAATTGTAGTACAACTGCATACTTTGGGTGGTTTGAACACCAGTCAAGCTGTGAACTTCAGAGACTGAAATTTCATATCGTACTTTAATCATGCTGCATTCTTCGTTGATAAAGTGATAGAATTTATCTGTAGAAAATGTTTGCTGATCTGCAAAAGAGTGTGGTTTTGTTGCTAAATATGTTTTAGAAAACAAACTAGTGGATAAAAATGTTTACAACCTAAGATGTAGTAAGCATATCAAGAGGCAGTGTATATTTAAAACTAATAAAGAACCTTATTCTGCTTTCAGCTACTCCAGAGAAAAACTCAAAGTAACTTCTGTGATTCAGAAATTTAACTGAATTTATAACACTCCACATGAAGATCACAATATAGCCCAGACCTGTAACTGTATCTTTGCACATTATTTAAATTGTTGTAATCAAATATTAATTGTGGGATATATCTAAGATTCAGAGAAAAACCTAAATAATTTCTCTTTATATCTGCAATATGTACTGAAAAGAAATTAATCTAAGAATATAATTTTTATTATCAAGGCAGCATTAGAGTAAGCCTGCGAAATACAAAATATTGTTTAAATGTCCACATAAAAGTGGTATAAATAAAGTATGTGTAAGTAAAAATTCAATACGTATCCAGGCAGCATTTTTTTCTAATTAACAGATAATATGCAACATAGCTAATACCTTAACAGTTTGTACAAGTGTTGAGTAAAAAAGTAAAGTACTTCACAGAAAATATTGCTAAACTGGAATTTCTTTGACTAAATATGGAAAATCTCTCTCTCTGACCACTTACAACAGTATTTCCACCAAATCATTAAGATAAGTTGATGTGGTCAATATGGGTCTGAATTGAACTCCAGTTCTACCTGTGTCACTGGTTTGCTGGGTCACTAGAGCAAATTACTTCTTTTCTTGCTCCAGCTTTTCTCATCTCTAAAATTCAAAAAGCAAACAACAACAACAAAAGAAGCAAACAAAAAACCCCAAACCAAACTGACAAAAGAAGCCCCCCCCCAAACTATCAAAAACCAAACAAAAAACACCCAACCAAACCCAAAACCTTATTTTTTTTTGCAGTGGATTTTGAGCTCTGTGGATGAAAAATGCTGCACAAGAGCTGAGTTTATAATTAATTTAGTCATACATACATACCTGGACTGGTGAAACAGCATCAGGCTATGCTGATTTTAGTAGTGATTAAACTTATAAGATGTATGTGATCTTGGTTTATGCTTGTCAGCTGCAACATGTAGAAAGTGTCAGCAGTTCTAATGACTTCGGTGATCTTGTCTAAGTCTTTCTGTGCTAGTTAATTTACTTTCTGTTTTTCTCTCCTTATGTTAGACTCAAAAAAGTGACTAGAATGATGACACTCAGAGGTAACAGAGAGGCATTTTATAACTTACTCTATAGAGGCTGAAAAAAAATGCTGCATTGTGAAATGTCTCTGCTGATGAGAGCAAGTTATATTTGTAAACATTGTGAACCTATCTAACTATCCAGAAGAGAAATGATTTTAAAATATTACTTTTTACATAAAAGATTTTGCTCTCTTAAAATAAAGATAATCCCAGACTCTAGAATAGGAGTACAGTACAAGGATTTTATTTTCTTTAAAATGAAGTATTGTGCTAGATGATGCAGTATGGTTTTTCCCTGTATCTGTGTGATATAAGTAAAATAAATGGCTATTTAGCAAAATGAGTTCTATGTCTATACATGAAGATGCACTATAATTCACCAAAAGTAGGAGAGAAGATTTTTTTAAGGGAAATAGAAAACAAAAAAATCAGCATAAAAGCTATTGCACTACCAGATATGCCTGTCAATAACAGTGTGTTACTCTTTCAATAAAAACTGCAATGTAAGCATACTACTGACACATATCACATTTGAAATAGGCTAAAATGAATGCAAGGAATAAAGTATCAAGAACTATGGCAATGCTGTAGAGTAAACTTGCACCCTGCAGCAAGAGATAATACAGGATGATATACCATCTTTCTAAACCAGGCATTTTTTTTTTAATATCTTGCAATTATTAGACCAGACAGGGTGATTGTAGGATTGGCAGGTAGTATGCATATCTTAGTTGTTGTAAGAGTGCTGATGTGTGTACATTCATGCTGATAATGGTGGTGACAGAAATAGAAAATCCCAACCAGTTCGGGGAATGAAAAAAAGAGCTGGATAGCAAAGCTTCCCCTCTCCCCACCCTTCTAGATGCAGTATGCTCTCTATCAAAAGGCAGAAAAAGCTTCTGTTCTCTTCAGAGTTAGCCAAAATTCTTCTTCATTCATCTCAGACAAATGACCATCAAGCAGGCATTGCAGCTTTACTTTCTATAAACAGGAATGAGGTCTTCATAGCATCATCTGTGTTCATTAAAGCCTTTTTTGAAAATCAGTCAGAAGTTCTCAGTGTCGGTCCTGTGAAATGTATTTTCCCTGTAACAGCTGTGTTTATGGTATGTATCTCACTATCTGCGTATAAACCAATGCTTATGAACATTCAGAGGGGAATTACTCAGCAAGAGATAAACCTTGTCAAACATCACGTAACTGATCTGAAAACGTTCATTAGCAGGCATGTAGTATTTGCTTTGACACTTGTTTGCAGTGCATCCAAGCATTCTAGAACTGATATTCAGGCTTCTTGGCACAAAGGCACATATGCAATCCAGGTAGTAAACTAATTTCTCTCAAAGGCCTGGCTTTAGATATATCACAACTTGATAAATTTGCATTTGACCTTTTATGGACACACAATCTTCCAGTACAAATGTGAATGTGAGTTTTGTTCATTTGCCTACAGAGAGGCCTATGTACAAAGAGTGTAATTTTGTACTTCATTTCATATGATAGGGGTAGTGCAGCTGGAACAAACAGAGAAATCACTCTGCAAAGAAGCACAGATCAAAGATCAATTGTGGAAATGAAAAATCTGTATACCTTACTTACCCACCCACCAACAATAAAAAAATATGCCCAAACAAGCAAAAATCCCCCATCAAGCTACAATAGGATTCAAGGTTAAAAGCTTCAAAGATGTTAAAAGTTTTCCAAGTTTGGTCTGAAATTGATTTAACAGGGCTGTTTTCCATAGTACAATACATTTATATAGGTTTAGATGATCTGAAGTCAAAAAAAGAAAAGATTTGGGTTCAGACTCCCTCTTCAACCTGGGTTCAGATTTCACAGGCAAAATTCAAATTGCCCTGCCTATGGACTAACAGATGGAGTTAATCTGCTACCATAGGCAAGTACCTGCAAAACATACAAGACAGTATCCATTCCCATTTTTGTATGAAACTACTGCACACAGCAGCAGAGGGGAAACTTACCTTCAGAAATTAGTAATAGTATTCACAAAAGTAAAAGGGTTTCTATCAACAGATAGGAATGAAGTCTTAGTATTACTTCATTAAAAGAAATCTATGCCTGCTTTCATTTACACAAATGTTTTTTGGAGGTATTCCAAAAAGGCAAAATAGCTACCTGCTGTAAATATGGAAGCATATTCTGTTTAAAAAGAATTCAAACCAAGCTGGTACGCAGAATAAAGAAAATAATACGTGATTTATCTGTTTGATCTACATTATTCTTTGCCTTATACTTCCATGCATTGTAAGGAAAAAAAAAACCCAAAACAAAGTAACCCTAACCACAAACATTTTAGCTCACTGATAAGGAATAGAAAGGTAAGGAAAAGAGTCAGTTTTTCTTTGGAGGAAAAAATAACCCAAGCTACTATTTAATATTCCTTAGCATCTTGGTACCAAATTAATAGGCATTTTCAGAGGTTAATTGTACTTCAGATAATTTACTTATGATATAATGCAAAGCAAAGAATGGTATATATCAAATACCACATAATAACAGAGAGGACTCCAAATTTCTCTGTCTATTTGTATTAGAAACTGATTGCAGAGATGACACAAATGCACTTAATGTTCAAGTCAGGTGGAAACAGAGGAGTAACTCTTCCAAACTCTTGCTACTAGCAGTGTTCCTGCTTCCTCCAACTTCACAGATCCACAGTTACACATTCCAATTTTCAGGCAGGGTGAAGCAGGTGGGGAAAACATCCCTTGTTTTTTCTTTCTGAAACCATAGACTTTGGGATTATATGTAAAGATGTACTGAGGCTTGGAGAATTAACTGTGCATTGTTTTCAGGTCTAATTAGTAGTTTATCTGTATCTCATTGTCTTCTGATTGCTATCTTATCTTGCTATTCTTTCTATAGCAAATATAAATAACATGTGAAGCAAAAAAAAAGCAAAAAACCCCAAAAAAACCCACCCAACCAAGCCAAACATGAAAAGAAAAAAGAGCTAAAAACCACTACGTTAGATTAAAAAGCCAAGTCAGGAACTGCTTAATTGGTGGTTGCTTATGTACTCTTAAATCTCTCCCATGTGTGTGTCCTGTGTACCAAATGAGGCAGGGGTCCTGTGGGAAAACAAGATGAGGGTATGTAATTAAAGACTCAATCATAATGCATACGCATATAACACTACATTGCACACACAATGCGTGGTTCATTTTCTTTCTCATCCTGTCCCTGCAGAGAAGATGAGAGGGAAAATGAACTACACATGACAGATGTTAGTAACATAAGTTAATACATTCTTGGAAGGCAGTCAGATACTAAAGTTGGTTAAAGGATGTCGCATGAACAGAACAAACAGAACAGAACGGAACGGAACGGAACGGAATGGAATGGAATGGAATGGAATGGAATGGAATGGAATGGAATGGAATTGACCAGAACAGAGAATAGAGAATAGAAAATAGAGAATAAAAAATAGAAAATGGGGAGAGGTAGGGAGAGGTGAGGAGGGGACAGGACAGGACAGAACAGGAGAGGAGAGAAAACAGGTCAACTGATCCATATTGATTTTCAATATTTTTAAACAAATGTTGTATTATAAACCCAAGAACAATAATTTTCTGATAACAAGAAGGTGATAGATGGAGTTGGTTTCCTAGAGTTCTAAAGAAAAAATATAACACATACAAACAGTGAAATCCTGTGTAGTACAATTCTAATAGTTTGTAATAGTAATTTCTAATAGCCCTATGCAGTCTCTTACTTCCATTGTGAGTTATGACCGCAATGAAATAGAGCAATTTCTACTTGATCCTTAGGGAGAAGCTCTAGCACTAGATACTTTGCTTCTGTAGGTGAGGTACATATTCCTTTTTCTTTCATGAAGACTGGATTAAACTGGTCTCACATGCAGAGATATATCCTCAAATGACTAATGATTTCATTTGCTTCAGTTTTCTTCTAGAAATCTAATATTCATAAATGTGCTTCTCTTTAGTCTTGGACTACAAAGTTAATATACCTAAAAATCAGTCTTTAAAAAGAATCTATTTTTCTTGCAGTTTACATTGAGTTTATTTTTTTTTAATTGTACCGAGAGTGTCTAAAAGTTTTTCTACCCACATCTAGACAAAAATTTGATGAATACTTTTAAATCTGGAATCTTTTAAATCTAGAATCATAGAGTTACAGAATTTTTTAGGTTTGAAAAGACCCTTAAGATCATCAAGTCCAGCCATTAACCTAACACTGCTGAATCCACCACTAAACTACATTGTTGCGGCCCAAGTGCCAGACCTGGCACCAAGCCTTGTTGAACCTCGTTGATCAGCTTGTCCAGATCCCTCTGCAGAGCCTTCCTACCCTCAAGAAGATCATCACTCCCACCCAACTTTGTTACACTGAGGGCGCACTCAATCCCCTCATCCAGATCATTGATAAACATATTAAACAGAGCTGGTCCCAGCACTGAGCCCTGGAGAACACCACTTATGACTGCCTGTCAACTGGGTGTAACTCATTGATGACCGCTCTTTGAGCCTGGACATCCAGCCAGTTTTCTACCCAGCAAAGAGTACACCCATTTAGGCCATGAGCAGGCAGTTTCTCCAGAAGAATGCTGTGGGAAATGGTGCCAAAGGCTTTTCTAAAGTCTAAGTAGACAACATCCATTCAGCGGGTCACTGGGTCATAGAAGATTAAGTTTGCCCAACAAGACCTGCCTTTCACAAACCCATGGTGACTGGGCAAGATCACCTGGTTGTCCTATATGTGCCTTGTGCTGGTATCAGCATGATCTGCTCCATAATATTTCCTGGCACTGAGGTCAGACTGACAGTCCTGTAGTTCCCTGGATCCTCCTTCCAGCCTGCCTCATAGATGAATGTAGATTTGCTAAGCTCCAGACAGTTAAGACCAATCTGGTTAGACAGGACTGCTGATAAATTATTGAAAGTGGGTTGGTGAGCACTTCTGCCAGCTCCCTCAGTAGCCTTGGGTGGATCCCATGTTGTATGTCTAAGTGGTGTAGCAGATTGCTAACCATTTCGCCTTGGATTATGGCTGCTCCATTCTTCTCCTTGTCCCTCTCTGTCTTTCAGCTCAGGAGGGCTGGGCACCAAGAGAACCACTGGTCTTGCTATTAAAGACTGAAGTAAAAAAGGCATTAAGTACCTCAGCCTTTTCCTCATCCTTTGGGTTTCCCTCCAGCATCCAATAAAGCATGGAGATTCTCCTTTACTCCTCCTTTTGTTGCTAATGTCTTTATATACATATAATGTGTATATATATAATAGAAATAAACCCAAGTTTAACAGAGAGCATATTCTTGACTTCTATGTGAAATAGTTGAAATAGTTGCCATATTAATAAAAATAATAATATTTTAATAATAAAAACATTAATAAAATATTTAGCTGTCATTGTATGTGTTACATTGGTAAAGAAATCTAGACATACACAGTCCATAATTCATCAGGGATTTAAGTGTATATCTATTTGACATGGCACTGATGATTTAAATATGATCAGGATGAAGGATCTAGAAGTTAGTTACACTTCCAACACATGATTTAACGTCTGCTGAAATTTGAAAAAAACACTCCCAGTGACTTTGATGGATCAAGCTTCGAACTGAAGAACATCTTGCAATGGAAAGACCTCTTAAGGAAGCCAATCGCTTTCACTATGGAACTGGAAAATTTGTCAGGATTTTAAAGAGCAGCTACTGCAGTAAATGGTAAATAAGTAAAAGTGGGGGACACAGGTGCTAAAAAAGAACAATTCAAAGAAACTCATTAGGTTTGATGCATTAATTGTGTGACAAGGCTGAAAATTAATTCAGCCTGTAATGTCTGACTATCATATAGACTTAAAGAATAATTATTTAAAGCCTGAAGTTGCATTAGATATTAAAATATTTAATTCTTTTTCATGATTATAATTCTTCTTTAAATACAGACCTACTTGGCATACTGGCTGTGTATTTTATAGTTTTTAAATGAATTTTAAAAGCTTGAGTTTTCAGAGCAAAAAATCTAACCACCACACCAGGGAATCCCTGCCTGCCAGCCTCTCCATATGTTCCCTACACTCATAAGCCCTCTTGGAGTAATACTTGCAGAACAAATGTAAATACAGCTCTGGACCAAGTTTTCTCTCAGATGAGCACACATCAAAGACTAGTGTGAGTGAAGAGACTTTTCCTTCATATATTGCTATCCAGCTTTGAATGCTGACTTCTATTTCTTCATTTAAATTTGACTATAGTTACTGCATGAGATTAAAAAACAGATGTTACTAAAGGCAAAAATTTGCCCCTTACACATTGTGACTGGCACCTTACTCTGACTGATCTTTTTAAGACAAAAGAACTAGTTTTTTATTTCCTTCTGTCAAGTAATACTTTGATACCAATGGACGTAGTACGGAAAGATGTGTGGCTATGTAGAGCAATATGTTACTCGGTGTAGCTCAATCATGAAAATATCCACATGGAAGAACTGCAAATGTCTGTTATGCTGATGATCAGATACTTACATGAGGTTTCCACTGAAATCAGAGGCTATTCATGTAGGCAGCTCCTCCTCAGTGTTATTCAGGTAATCATGAATTGATTCTGAGTAATTATCTCTTATAATGAAGGGTTAGAAGGTAGCATATAGCATACTCATATGTTTTTTAAATACTGTACAGGTGATCCAGGGAATTGCAGAGAAGTAAACCTTTAAACTGTTTCTGGTAAAAACGTTGACGTGAAACTTCAAAACGGAATGATAGAACACCTGGAAAATCATCTAGTAAGAATGATTAGACCAGTATGATGTACAACAACGGAGAATCAATCTGTTCAATTTCTTTGAATGTACTAAAGGAGGAGGAAAGAGAAAATCAGTTGTCTTAATGTATTTAGTGTTTAAGAGAGATCTGACAGTGGTGTCTTTTCCATGGCAAGGTGTGTTACTGTAAGCTACTAAGAAAATTAGTCATGGGAAGAGATGCAAATGTTATATTAAGTTGCTTAAGAGACCGGAAAAAAAGATAAGCAAATCACCATTTTAGTAAAAAAATTGATTCTTTGAATATATATATTAATGAACAAGCAACACACTGATAGATGAAAATCAGCAGGGATTCCATAAAGAAAAGTAGCTAACACAGAAGGGAGACACCTTAAACGCTCATACCACTATCATGCTTCTAAATTAATCATATCAGCTCTGGACATGAACCTCAGAATCACTGAGAACAACTCAATGAAGACTTCAGTTAAATGTGCATTTGCATTTGAAGAGCAAATGAAGTATTGGATGCATGAAAAAGTAGTAGAGAATAATGTGAAACTATGTAATACCTTTATATACACCATGGTTTTTTCTCATTTCTAAAATATTGTACATATAGGCCAAATGATTTCTATGAATTTAGATAAAGACAATTTAGACAAAACAATAGAATTTGGAAATTGCTAAGAATTGCATGAAGGAGAATAGAAAGATTTGGGCTTTTGTATTTTTGAAAGAGAAAACTTTTATGTAATCAAGTTACGTATCTTATTAAAGAGTGTGGAAGAGACAGATGGAGGGTCTCTGTTTCATGATAAAGGACAACAGTCTTCAGAAGTGGGAAGCAGCAATTAAAACTCTGTTGCTCCGAAATAGTTTTATCCTTTAACATATAATTGCACTTCAGAACTTAATGTAAAAGATGTCACTGAGTCCAAAAAACACTGATACTGAAAATTTGGCTGAAATTAAAATAAACAACAGGTATAAAAAAACCTAACAGATTGGTATGAGTTAAAATCTCTGCTCTTCAGCACTTGATCTGAATTCTAAATATTAGCGATTAGGATGTAGAAAATTACCTTACATCTGATTAATGCAAAGTGTTAAGCTTACCAGATGTCATTCACACTGTTCATGCAGAAAGCTCGAAAGGCTCAGAAGACCTTTGGGCTTGGAACCCAGTGGTGAACTTCAAAGGGACACTGATTAAGGGTGGTAGGATTTATCATTTCCTGCTGAAGATAGACCATTTTGAAAAATGGGGGACACGTCTTCAGGAGAAGGTCTGGGATTCATCGGTATTCCTGAGAGTCCTATTCATGACCTCAGAAACACCCCCTTGTATGGATATCTGCCGTTGCAGAAGAAAGAAAGTTTGTCATAATATTTAATTCCCAACTGTCTGCATGATAATGCATTCAGTACTGTATTTGAAATCTGAATGTATAGAGGTGGATGGACAAATTTTATCTTCTTCCCACTAGCAGAAAGCTTGTTTTATGAAGTTTTTTACTTCAGAATTTTCCTTTTGAAGTAGGTCGGGATTACAGAGAGGTATCCAGAGCTGAGGCTGTGCCACCAGTTTGGACTGGTTGGCCATCGGATGGAACTGGCTGTGGGACGTCACAGTGACACTGTATAATTCACATCGTAAGTGTGGTGGGAGCCATGATACCTGAGTCACAAGAACAGATCTAATGGCTTGACAAGCTCCACCATTAAAACATGTTTCCTCAGAAGCAATTAATAGCAAGGGGCACCTGTACAAAATACAGGAGTAGCATGGCCTGTGTTCAATCTTCTAAAGAACCTGGATACAAACCATAAAAAAAGGATAATATTCAGACTTCTTCTTGTGACATCTTATGTTGGCTGCTCTTAGACCTTGACATAGAGGAAACAGAAATGAAAAGTATCTGATAATCTGTCTCTATATAACTCCGTATGAATAAAAGTGATTCTACAAATATATATTCTTTGTCAATTAAAAGTAAAGGGAGAAAAATCTTTTTCATGTGACCATTTGGAACAACTTAAGCTCTTGTCACAGCAGCAATCTGTGAATACTATTGATGAGGCAGGTTACTGGGTAGTTACTTTTAAATAAATACTTGTGCACATGCTGTATTGCAACTATACGTGTGTTTATAAGCCTGGGTTCTAAACTGGACATGTCCAAGGCAGCATAAGAAAAACATAGCGCCATAACATCAGTAAGTATTATATAACTATATTATCATTATCATCATTAAGTCATACTGAGCATGCTAATTTTTTATCAGTATTAAGGTCTTGTTACTTGCTGCACAGAGTAAACAAGTGAGAATCAGTTATTAGAAAAAAATGTTAGCCAATACAAAGAGTAATGAATTACCTTTAAAAATTAGAGCATTTATGCCTAAATACTATGAAATAAAGGTGGTGTTTTGTTTTTTTTTTTTTCCCCATAAACCTTGAAGCAGCATTTCCAAAGCAGAATTACCTTTGGAATCTTCGGAATTAAAAGACTCAGCATTGGATGCAGAAATGCAGAAGACCTGTTAAGAAATATCATCAAGCATCATACCAAGATGGGAAGTTTGCTAGTATTGTGAAATGGGTAACACTTTAGTCATTGCAAGCCAGAGCATTGGAGTACTGGGCCCTCTGGTAGGGAACAGCCTTTGGTTCTCTGTGTTGGCAGATGTGGGCTGGCTTTTAGCAGTTGATTTTTCTTATGAAAGATTGTATGTTAAAATGATTCTACAGGGCTGCTGTTCCCAGAGAAGTATGTTGTGTGGCCTGTGGTATAAACTGAAAAAAATAAAAGGGAAAAGATATTTTTGTTTGTACATGAGATATATGAGTGATTTTAAAATCCACTTACTCATTTCATAGTGGAATGTTTTCCTTTTTTTTTTTTCTCCTTTTGTTTTTTTCCCTTCTACTTTGAAGAACTGTTTTCCCCTGTAGGCTGGCTGAGGGAAGAGAGGGCCTGAGTCAATTGTCATTTTCATTAACGTGGGCTACCAAGTAGATGACAGAGCTGGAAGAGAGTATAATAACATATGACAGGCTTGTATTGTTAGTATGAGACAATAAGAAAAAACAAGTAGTAACTCTGCTATTTTACTACATCCAGGTAGTTAAAAAAATAGAGGTACTGATAACATCTATAGTTTAAAGCAGCTGAGCAGTAAAGGAGAAAGGTGATAGAAATGGCAGTTAAAAAGTTACTTGCAGTCTTAACAGAGCCACAACTTCACAGAAAGAGTTAACACGGTAGCTGCTAGATTTACAGACTCAAAATCTGTAGCTGGGTATAACAAATACTAAGACTTAGGTGTTTATGCAATTATAGATGTTACTCTTGTGAACGTAGTGATTGAAATTTTAGAAGCTATTTCAAATTATGCAAGTTTTTTTCATTCTCCAGAGAGAATTAACATTCTCACTTTTATTTATTTAAAAAATAAAATAAAAAATCCTTAGGGAATATAAAACATCAGTAGATATGAATGGATTTTTTTTTTTTTTTTGTATCTTCTGTAGCACCTTGAGAACATTCAAAAGATTAAGACATAGAAGTCTGGAAATTTTTTACTTTTATGGTCTATGAAGGAGAAAAATGACTGCTACAGCTGAACCCCGGACAGCTGTCAAATCTGAAAAGATTTCTCTGTGATCAGCTAAGAATATACCATTATATGTAATTTTCTATCTTTTAGTGAGCAATGTTTGATATTATCAGAATAGATGGATTTACTGTCATTAGAAAATTTTCAGAATAAGAAACACTGTATTGCAGTTGTGAATCACATGCAGTTTGGATGCTAAACTCACAGGGGTTTGAACAGGATCAATGCTGGCATAAAAACAAACAAAAGCAATACTTGTGGAACTAAACAAATGATGGACCACACCCAGTAATCCTTTTCAAATAAAATTCAGAACAGCTGTTTTCCAGGTCCCTTCAGTGAATACAACACCATCTAAATACTGATAGAAAAGGCTGAACAGAAAACAGTGCCTGATTTCCACCATTCATCCTAAAATACCAGGGTTCATTTACATAGAGAAATACACATTAAGTAAAGGTGCATATATATGCAGCCCACTAGGTGTCCTAGCTTTTCCTGCAGGCAACATGCATAATTGTGCATTTATGCCCTATGCTGAATTTATTTTAAAGGAATAAAAGTGTGTTATTTTACCACCAAGAACCTGCAATAAAACCAAACCAAACCAAACCCAAAACCCCAAATAAGCAAAAAACCTACATGAAAAAAAATCTTTGAAATAAACCTGTGTTAAGTGATATATTGTCTTCTGAAGCCTGTAAAGCCAAAATGTTACTAAAAGTCGTGAAGTATTTCTATTGATGCAATAGAAATCCACCAGTGCAAAACTGATCTATAAGGAATCAGAGTCAGAGTTTGCCTTCCATAATTTGTGATCATTCACTTCCTGAAAAGTGAATGTAGAAATGTCACCAAAATGTAGAGAGACACTTTATTCAGCTAAGAAAAGCAAAAACACATCAGCTATTCAGTGTTTACAGCTGAAGGAAATCATATGAGTGGTCAGGAAGTTCCTCAGCAACTGGCTGACTTTTGACCAGTAACCTTGGCATTAGCAAGAAAAATTTAAAACAGACAATAAAATTCAGAACTAAATGCTAAGCAGCCTTTTTTGTATGGAGCTGATCAGCCTTTCTTGGAAGTCAACAAATTTGCAATTAAAAAAAATTAGTTTGCTTTCAAAGTTTCACTTATATCTTCTGATATAAGTTCTGGTATGTGATGATTTAAATGTGACTTATTTTTTCCAACATAGTTGCTTCTATCATAACTGAAGTAAATTTTTTTCCAATCAGAAAATAATCTGCAAGTCTAGTAATATTACTTTTGTTAAATCGAACAGAATTGCTTGGTGGTTTTATCCACAAGAGCAGACAGTATGTCAGAGTGCATTAACGATCAACATCTTTATGAGAAGCTTAGACAAATCAATTGTTTCTTTTTGAAAAATGTAAACCTTTGCACAAGCAGTTAATCTAATTTGCATTAGTGGATTTACTGGCAAAGATCCTTTCCTCTGGAAGTCTCATGAAATATGCTTAGCATTGAAATATATTTAGTAATGAAATATGAAGTATGTTTAGTATATCATGGGGTCTTTGAAACTAACCAAGTTTTTTTGTTGATAGGTCACCTTAGTAGGACCATAGCAATAGTGACATAAAAAATACCAATATACTTTAAAGTCCGTACACTTCCATTTGTTATCTGAAGAACAGTGTACACAAGAATGAGAACTGTCCAAATTTTACATCTGAGGTGAACTGATGAAGAAATAAAAAACTATGCTAGGTATTCTGTTGCTGTTGAAGTTGTCACAGGGAACTGTCCTGAAACATTCTCTTCCTTTTTTTATTTAGTGATGTTCCCATGTTTAGTTGCTATTATAAGAATGGCTTTTTAAAAAATGGTCTTTTAATAGTACTGAATATTTAATAAGTATTAAAAATAAATAAAGAAAATTCCTAAGAATAAGTGAAGTAGTGTTAGGTATTAGTGAAAAATTATAGATCTTTTTTTCAAGATCAGCTCACTGGGAAGGAATCTGTACTTACAATTCAGTAAGGCAATTATTAGACTGCAAGGCAGGTATTTTCAAAGGCACAAGTAGCAATTATGTGCCTAACTCCCTTTATGCCTTAAAAAAATATCCCCATAGCCCTTTTTTGAAGCGGCATCTCTTTCTCTTTCTCATGTTCAAAGCCATATGCCTATTCTTTTTACATCAAGATAAAAAAAAACCTGCAGGCACAAAGCTTATGCTGTGATGGCCTTCTTCAGCACTCATTGATTTCATTAGAAGTTGGATGAGGATTCCTGAGCACAACCAAGGCAGATATGTAGGAGCAAATTACCAGGATTTTGCACCAAAAATATTTTTTCTCTTACACTGGCTAATCCTATAGTTACTTCTAGAACTCCATTATTCAGCTATATAAGACTGACCAAGAGTATCACTTAGAAAAAATTAACTGTATTTCAGTATAAAGCCAAATGGTTTCACTTGATACTTAAATTAATCCTTTCTCAAACATGTGAATTTTATAGCTTACCATTTTACTTCAAAGGATTCCACTTTTATTTGACTGACATTTGTCATGTAGATACAGTAGAGAAAGATTATTTATCTTGACAACAGGTTGGTGAAAAAACACCTATACTATGATTAATCTAATTTCTAAATTAGAATGATCAGACTAGCACTTTCTACATCTGGTGTCACTGAGACGGTTGTAGTTGTCTTAGTCTGCATTTCAGTGTTTTGCATTTCTCCCAAAGAATGACTGAAGATTTCTGATTTATGAAGCACCCATCAGTACTACATAAAAACAAAGAACAACAGTGACATGACCTGCAGGATTTTTTTATTGGAATATCCTGCTACTGATATTTATTTGATTTTGAAGGAAATGTCATGTTGATCACAGCCTTGAAATTGGCATCACATTCACAGAGGCAGACATGTGTTTGTCCTTTTATTTCCTAATCTTATAAACTTCAGAAATCTATGACTTGACTTTCTTTCAGAAGTTGTGCTTTATTTTTTTTCAGTTTTCAATGTGCACATGCTTCAACATGTGAAGATTTCTTTAGAAAAAAGGACAAAAACCAGCAGTTTGAGCTGGCTAGCTAGCTAATTAGGGCTGCAGAAGAATTTGTAGAAAGGCATAAATGAATGAAAAAAATGAAAAAGTTTAGGAAAAATGGAATTTAGAGTTGGGTTATATATAGGAAGAAGGGAAAGCTGAAATTAAGATACAATACATGATATCTATTTTCTAAAGATGTTAAGGTCAAAGAGGAATTATTAAGATAATTGAACAGGACCATTCTTCAACAGGAATTACTAACCTTGTTAGTGTCTTACAGGCCTTACTAAGCAAATCATATACCGGTACAGATTGAACTTAAGTGTCATTCAGAACCAGTACAAGTGGTCAGGTAGAATTCAAGTGGAATGACATACAAAAATGCAGCTTGGGGCAGGAGGCAGTGTCCCTTAGCAGACTGGATCTAATTCATGAGACAAGGCTATATTACTTCCTAGAGATAGTTTGTAAAGGAACACAAAAGCGTTCTGTGGCACTATGTTACTGCTGTGCCTGCTGATAACTTGCAGCTGAATTAGACAGATACTGTGTGGTCTTCACATCAAACAGTTCAAACAAACAGCAGTTTGTGAACCCAAAAGAGTTGCATCAGGAAGGTGGTTCTATTCTTGAATCTGTTAGGATTAGAATCTTTTCAGCACCCAGGACACTTGTGTTGTTCATGGGCAGATACGTCAAAACACCTACTTAAGAAAAAAAAAAGTATGATTTTGTTTGCTTGTTTTTGTTTGGGGTGGTGGCTTTTTTTTTTTTGGTAATTGCCATTTTGTGCACTTGAATGTATGGTATTGCTTTGTTTAACCAGGGAGTAGTGTGCCCCCTACCTTGTTAGATAATCTTTTGCTCTGACCCTCAAAAATTCAGTGACTCAGTCAAAAACTGCAGAGAAAAATGTCCAGAAAGGACAATTTCTTCTAATTCATATATTAGGAGAATTTTTAAACATTTTACCCAGACAATAAATCCCACAGTAGCTTATTTTTTCCAGAGTGATGCCTTATATACCACCTATGTGGCCCAGAAAGGAAAAGGAAAGAAACTTTAGATTGCCATTGTTTCCATACTTTCCTGATGAAAAATAGCTTTGAGTGAAATAAGGTTTTTAAAGGCCTCTGATGTGACTTAAAGTAGAAGGTATTCAGCTGTATAAAATATGAATAGGTGAACAATGCAACAGGCAATGCCTGAGAGCATCAGCAGCCTCACAAATCACAATTTCAAAAATATGTTGAAGCATCCATTTAGCGATCAGAGGCATGTTCAACAACTCTTCTTGAGTAACCACAGCAAATAGAAGTGATTTAATTTTATAACTACAATATGGCAAATAAATAACACTTCTTTGTTTTCCTATGTTGCAACAGGTTCGAAAGTTCAGCATCAGTCAATACATAGACTCGTCATAGTGTGCAGATTATTATACTACTGACAGATGATGTTAGATATGAAATACTTTTAATGCATTTATTAGGTACTGCATAAAGAATCCTGTAATGGAGAATCAAAGTGAATCCATGTGATATTGTTTCTTTTATATATACAGTTTATATATATATATTTATATATGTACTTATATTTTTCAAAGTCCCTCATTGTTCCAATGAAAAAACTAATTTGCAGATTGAACATTGGTGATCTGTAGTTGAAATTAGAGAAGTGTACTTCTTTGATAATATAAGGCTGACTAATGTTGAAAACAATGGCGAGACCAATTTGTACTAACTGAATTTTACATAACACAATCCTCAAATATGTGATTTGTTAACATCTATTTTTGTTTAAAAGAGAAAGACCTCTGGAATAAACACCTCTCCTGTATTTCTCTCTGTGTGACTCTGTCTCCACAAATAGTAGTTATAAAAGTGTTGAAGTGAGTAGAAAATTTTAATTTGGTAGAATGCTACACTTGCACAGATGTTAACAAGTACAAAAGACACAAGAGATGAGGAGCTAGCCACAGATACAATATATCCAAAAAAGTTATCCAGTATATCCATCTCCATCACTTTTCATATCTTCTTTTTTTTCCCAGTGGCTCACCAAACAGTGATGTTCTCAGCTCAAATACTCTCTATAAATTGGGAGAACATTTAGCTGATTTATGAGGCTTTTAACTGTTACATACTTACCTACTCAATAAAAGTACTTACATCATATGACACGCAAGCTACCTCCACAATCCAAGAATCACTCTTAAAGTGACGCATACATCAAATTGTAATGTGATTTCCTGTACCTAATATATCACTTAAGGGCAAATAACAGACATTTCATTGTAGATATTTTTTATTTTTTCATTAATTGTTCTTTGTATTCTCAGACAGCACTTTCTTACTCTTGTGGCTTTCTCTTACACATAAATACATTCTTTAGCATTAAAGAGGTCTAGAAGGTGGAAAGGCAGACAAAAATGGGTTGTGGGAATGAAAGGAACACAATTTAATTTTTCTTAACATTGTATTTTGTTTTCAGGCTTGGAACTAAGTAGCAGTTGATGTGCAGTAAGAAGAAAATGGAGAATTTGAAATAGATTTTAATGAAAATATGTGTATTGCTTGCAGAATAAACTGGTATAACCGGACAATGAACCTTCAATTAACTGTGCATCAGAATACAACCAGATATATTTGATTTATAATAACATTATTTCTGACCAACATTGTCTATTAAGTGCACATTTCATTGTATTAGAGGAAGTTGTACTATTTAGGCTATTACTTTTAGATACAAGTCCCAGGATAATTATAAGATTCTAGAATAAAGAGAAAATGGGGGGAAAGAAAGTCATGAAGAGAGAGGTAGATAAGACTGTGCTTGTTTTGCATGAGAGCTTAGGTCAGAGCCTGAGATAGCAAGTTCTGACCAACTTCTGAAAATATTGTTAAGGATATAAATAGAGATTTTGATTATCCACTTCCTCAAAACCCACATTCTAGTCTACAGAAAACATTTCGGAAGATGTGATTGCTACCTCAATTCCACTCGAAACTGAAATAATTGAATGCTAGCTCATACAGTAGACAGAGCGCACTATTTTGATTTTCTTTCATTATCATATCTTTTTTCCCTTTATGACCGCAGGACTGCCTTGTTCCAGGATCTCTCAGCCTCACTGACACTCAGCTTGCATGTGACAAGGTCTCAAAAAGTTCCTTAAGCAGCAAAAATTACATTATTTGCAAACTTTTACATGATTTATCTGTTAGATAACTGAAAACTGGCCTACCTGTGCCGAAACTAAGAAATTCAGCATCTAGTTGTTGTCCATAAAACAAACAGAAAGTACTACAATATAAATAAACCTTAGACTCCTACACTCTTCTGGTTTTTATGAAGTTTCTGAGCTGCTTGTCTTCCTTCTATTGGTTGCCTGCTTACTCACACCCGAACCTGGCAGGCCATTAGCTAACAGAAGTATTGTAGCTTTGCAGGGCCAACTATGAATAAGCCACTACAATTATATAAATACTTGCAATAGATAAATGCTAGTGAATTTATGATACAAACTTTGGACAGAAAGTGGCAAAGCAGCAGACATGACAGACCTTGATTCAATCAGATCATATAGACATTGTAAGAATGCTGTAGAAAATCTAAGGGTACTTTGTGAATGAATAATGGCCAAAAGGGAAGGATTTCTAATATTAAGGCTTACATTTTATCCCCTGTTGAAAGTGAGCAAATAAAGCTTTTTCACAGTAGTTAAATAGTAGTTTAAGCTTCCTGTTGCAGCTGTGGATTAATTACAGTATATGCTATTGAACCTCCACTAAAGATAAGTTCTCAGGGGAAAGTTCTAGAGAATATGAACATGAATCTCACATCTGTAGAGATGTATAAAGGCTATATAAAACTAAGCGTAAAAGCCTTCTATAGGAAAAGCTGACCTTTACCAGATGTTTTATAATCTTTAAAAATGTAGTCTTTTGCATATCACTGTCAGGTTTTCTTTCTGTGTGGCATAGATAAAGTTGGATTTATTATGAGATCAGAAAAATTATAAGTTTAACTTTGGTCCATAGCAGCAAGGATGCATCAAAATTTAGTTTCTTAAGTATTACACTAAGATATTTATATGGTTAACAAACTTGAAAGGCTTGAGAATAAATATATCTGATATTATTTATTTTCTAGATATTGTAATGCTGGTAAACAAAGACTATACTCACCCATATGATGCAAATGCAGAAACTACGGCACAGACATCTGCAAAATATATGAAAATGAAGGCTCATTAAACCGTGTTAACATCAATAACCCTGACTTATGACAGTCTGCCAAACATGGATTTCAATTATGCATTGAACATATTGATTAGTTATTGTTTGCTCCTTTTTGAGAGCGTTTTCACTCACCACCACCTAATCAATCTTCTAACCAAATTCAGGTACAATAAGGAGGCAAAATTCTTGATAACATAAAAAATATATTCTTGATATAAAAAAGAGCCCTGCACAAGCCTTTTTGCTTTGTGTGTGGCTTATTGAGATGGAGAAGACAAGCTGCTTTTTTTTTTCTTTCATTCTTCAGATTCTTCATAGCCTAGCTCCAACTTATCACCTGAAATTACTGTCAGTATATTAATACCTGCTTCTAGCTAATCTTTTCAGAGCTTCATTTTTTTACTTAGTTAAATTTGAAGTAGGGACCTTATTTCTTTACTTTTCACTACTGTCCTTGCTTGAGAACAATCTGTGAAACTATTTTTCTGTCTAGTCTACTACCAAAATGTCTTTTAAACTCTTTTACTGTGGTATCTAAAAAAAAATAATTAAGAAAGACTGTTGTTGGGATGATTAACTGTTAAGCAGTCAGTGTTGCTATTTGTTTGTACTCTACCTGCTGCCTTTTGCTCATCCCTGGAGTGTAAGCTTTATGGGGCAAGAATCTTTCTGTTTGCTATGCTCCCTTACCTTAGCTGGTGTACTGTGATACTGCATTTCAACTACAGTTCCCTTATAGTGGAGACAGTAGTCTTATCAACAAGTACTAAGAATGAGCCTGAGTTTGTTAGATGAAATTTGGTCTATTGTGGTCTAGATGGGAAAATGGCCTTATATACCACAGCTGCAAAAGGTCTGAGGAGTTGCACTGAGAGATAAGAAGGACAGACTAGTTTGCCATATCAAGTCTTCTTGCACTGAGGGCATGTGTGATATTCTTCCTGAAACAGATCAGTAAGCCAAGAAACTAATAATTTGTCAGTAAGCAATTGATGATCTTGAAACTGAGCAAGTGCTTTTGGGCTCGGTAATCTGCCAAACAGATTTCACAAACTGTGATGGAAATGGTATGCACCAATTATTCTATTTCTATTTAAGGAAAAATATTCTAGCATAATAAATGAGTATCACAAACTAAGTTTAGTAAAATCAAAAGAAATTAAGTGCATTCTCTTGTAATATGCTTCACTGTATGCAATCTATTTTTAGGAATTCCAACCTCTCTTAGTGATTATTTTATGCATCAGGTGTGTTCTCACTGAAGTTCATAAAAGCTGCATTAGTCTCAGTTGTGTGAAATATTAAGATAATTTTAAAGGTGACTTTCAAGGTCATATATCTTGACAAAATATTGTAGAAGTGACAAAAATATTTGGCAGTCTGTTCTGTAAAGTAAGACTTTATTAAGAACCCAATGGTTAATCATGAAGTTAACACATACAATGATTGCCTGCTCTGCCCTCACCTTGTTTCCTATTAATTCAACATCACACCATGACAGTAGAGCAGATTGTCATCACTTCATGGCATCATACATAAAATGTGTTGTTATAAACATTGCATCAAATCAAGATGTAGGATATAAAGCTAGAGTAACATGTTTGGTGAAAAGTGATACCTTATCTCTCTCTGAATTTTGCTCCTCAATTTAAACATCAGTGAAAAGATTTTTGCAAGATCTGTTTATCATTATTCAGTGCTGGGAAGGCGGTACATCAGAGAAACAGAACATTCTTTCAAAATCAGGAAGCTACAGTGGGTCTCTTGAATTTCCATTCCTTCCCACTGAAGCAGAATAAATAAATAAA
The DNA here is from genome assembly GCA_017639245.1 of Myiopsitta monachus. NCBI lineage: Eukaryota > Metazoa > Chordata > Aves > Psittaciformes > Psittacidae > Myiopsitta > Myiopsitta monachus. The sequence goes on from CM029924.1 coordinate 25,566,561, forward strand.
ATAATTTAAAAAAAAAAGAGAAACTACCTTGTAAAGTACAATAAACAAATATGCTTCTGGAAATTTGCAGAGAAAATATTTGTTTATCTTCCTGGTAAATTTTACAAGTTCAGGCCTTGTAAGTTAGCCTGGATGCAAAGAAAAAAAATGAAGTATCTTTAAATCTAATTTTTGAGGAAACATTGAGTTTTAAATTTTCAAGATGAGATGTTCTGTTGAAATCTTTCTTCTCTACTGAGATGTATTGGAGTTTAAACTGGAAAAAATGTCTATGAAATGGAAATAATTTGAAACATGATATCAAATATTCCATTCCAACAAATGCAATCTTATCAAATGGTTCTTATAAAAAATACCTTTGAACTCATTCTTTCTTAAAATGAATATTAAATACTTCTTATGTCCTTTCATTTTTACAGAGCAAAAATGTTCCAATGGAAAAAGTTGTAGTAAAAAATTAATGCCTGCATGAGAAGTTAAAAGCCAAAAAGTAAATAAGAATAAAGAAAGTACTATACAAAGCTACCATAACATAGCTTCAGTTGCATGTCCCCATCATAACTTGGACATCCAAAAGGATATTTTGTAACACAAAGAAAAAAAGAATTAGAACTGAAAGATGGTCACACCTGCAGCACTGCAGTAAACCTTTCTAGGCTTTTTCAGGCTTGTTCTGAAAAGTCCTACACTTTCTCCATTTCCCATGAGAAATTATTTCATAGCATATGGAAAGTTACGCATGTCTTTTCTGATATTCAACAAAAATTTACCCTTAATAAAATTTTTCATCTTTTTCTGATACAGGCTTTCACCCACATAATTATTTTTTTTTTAACCCAAACAACCTTTAGAAATAGAAAGATAATTATCATGTTATCACTTCACCCTCACTTGAGGTAATATATTTTTTCACTCAGCTTTTCTTAAATTGAGGTCACAGCTCTCAATATTACTTCTATTTCTTCAGCATGCACCGCAACTCTTATTTGTCTATATTTTGGAGCACTGCAGTGACTAGAACAGAGCCTAATGCACAAGGGACTGTCTTATCAAAGCTGTTTAGAGGTATACTCTCTCTTTTCCTGATTGCCTGATGCCTCTGCAAAATCTTTTTCCCTTGATCAAAAAAGGGTCAATGTATAGCATTATGTTACATGAGCTATTTTTCCTGTTATCATAAAGAGAAAAGGCTGACTTGCCAGTCCCCCCTAATTGCCAGATGTACATTGACTTCAGTGACTGTACTTGGGTGGATGGGTTGAAAAGTGGGGTTACTATGGGTTAATGTAAGCTGTGCTTACAATGCCTCTGCAATAGACACTGAGCACCATGTTTTTCTCAGAAAATAGACTGACCATACCATGGGTTCAGTTTAATATTTGGAATTTACTAGTGCAAATGCAAACTCCTTTAAACTTCAGCCATGAAAAGCAGTGAGTTAAAGTGAAATTCTCTTCTAGAAAGGTCTTAAAAGAGAGAGTTTCAGTGTACTCTTTGCAGTATGCATTGGAAAACTGCTGTGGCACTTGATTCCCCTGCAAAACTGGATGAACATGTGGTGGCTACCTAATCAGCCAAAAAATTGCACTGCTGGATATTTTGTTTGAGATTCCCCATAAATCTATACGAAACCAAAAGATGTTTCTTAGGTGGGGATAGCTGAACACTGTCCTAGGTAGTGAGCATTGATCTTTTCTCAGCTCTCCAACTGCTCTGTCCTATTGACCCAGATGCAAATAGTAGCAGCTTTAACAAATCTTATTCTTGCCCTGACCAGCAGCTAGCTCAATGGCCTGGAACTTTACATGGGCTTTGACTCTTGAATTTGAAATAGCTACAGCAGTTGGGGTAGAAACCCCTGCCACAGTTGTTGAATTGTTCCTAGAAAGTAGGTAGCTTTTCTGAGATGCAGACCAGCATTTTTCTTTCTCTCACGGGTTCTCATCTCTCATCAGGACTATGTCAGAGCTGCAGTGTAGTTATTTTTCCTGCCTGATAGATTTCCCAGATTAATGTGATAAGTTAATGTTTTCTGCTCAAGTGTACAGACAGTACTGCCTGTGGCAGTTTTGCTAGGGAACTGGGATGCACAGCTCTTCCAGTTCTATGTCACAGCATTGGCTTAAATGCTCCCTCAGTATTTCTTGTATACTTGGGAAGAAATCCTCTGCAGAGAATTAACATGGATATAGCAGATAAATAAAGAAGAATTAATCCTAATGAAAAGTTGTATAGTTATTATTTTCCTTTTTTTCATTCCTTTAGTGTTTTTATCATTCAACCTTCTGGGTTACAGAAACTGAAAAGTAAGAATCCAGGTGCAATGAAGACAAGAAGGAGTTCTTTAACTGTGTTGGCCAAATAACAGCTGTCTCTGGCTAAGAAGCACTGTAAATCTTAACTTGGATTAAACAATTTTGCAGTATGCTGTTGCCCACATTATAAATGATCTTGGTAAGGGCAGAGTTGAAATGTGTTTTGAAATAAGGCAAGTAATTATAACTTCTCTGTGAAACATATTTTGAATAACAACTGAAAATCTTAAACAAGGGAGTTGGAAAGTGATGTCTTCTATTTTAGGTACAGGCATATTTCATAATCCTGAACAGCACATTAGTATAGGCTACTTTCGTAAAGGTTTCTGCCTCTGAGAAAAACTGGGAGATTGAGAATTAAAAAATCAGAGAGGAAAGGTTGAGAAAATACCATGTACAAAAGGGCCTGTAGAATGCATCTGCAAAAAGACCAGAAATAGCAAAAAAAAAAAATATAAGCATCTTGGGATATAAATGGCTTTCTTGCCATTGTTTTCCTCAGGCACTTGGGGAGCCAGAGATGTATATGTTCATTATCAGTAAACAGAATAATATCAAAGATCTGATTTTTTTTTTTGCTAAAAAAACATGCAACTCTGATTTTTTGTTGGCTATTCAGTTACAAAAGCAGTAATGTGGCCTAAAACAGCAGCTTGTCTGGAGTCCATGCTTTCCCTACAGAGTCTATAAATGGTTACAGTGGGAAATTACATGTTTCCAAGCTTATCACTTGCTTCCTAAATCTTGTAATTTTCTGGGTGATGTCCAGAAAGATTATCAAAGAGACTTGGGTTATGTTAATGTTCCCCCATGCATTCCTATAAGAAGTGGCTCTTCCAAGGCAGTTCAATAAACAGATAAATCAAGGGAAGACATTCATAGGCATATCAACAGTGGGATATTTAATATAAGTTACAACTTCCTCTCTTCACACTAGCAAGCTGTTAATAGCATTCGATTCTTCTGCTGCAAAATTATACATTAATTTTTAAAGGATAGATCTACACAAGTGAAAAATTGGCAACATATCCATTCCATGAATTTATTTTTAAATTGTTTTTCCAGTTGCAGGGCTGTTTCATGTTTTAATAAGCAGAAATTAGCAAGAGTCATGTGAAACTAAATTGGGTTTTGAACAGGAGAATTCAAATGACAGAAATTGGCTAGGTTGCTGCTTGTTTTTTGTTCAGCTCACCTTTACAAAGTGACCATATGTTATATCTTCATTTCTTGGCAACTGTAGGAGTTGCATGCAGATACAGTCCTTCCTGTTGATACTCTCTTTTCATTGTAGTGCTTCTGTCTAGAAGCGTCATTTTGTGAACAGCTGTAATGTTGTTATTAAAAGCAATACATATATTTTAAAACAAAATAGTAGACATATGTGCCTACTGTCAATGCAAGCAAGTCTATCTAAATGTCATGTCGAGTGTTGCAATGGCTGGAAAACAAAGCTGCTTTCTCCCATTTGCATTTCTAAAATCAATTTTGTGCAGGCTTACAATCTGTCTGCATAAGAAAAACTATTCTGGGAGATGCTCAGGTATGAACTTGGCACAAACAACTAGAGATACAGAACTCGATTCTTCACTGCCTTGATCCCTTTACAACCATTTACCCCTGTGGAAAATAGGTAGAAAACACAACTGTTCATTTTCAGTAATATGGCACACTCATTTTTCATAAGTGATGACACAAGGTACAACTGATTTAAGTAATGAAGAGTGTTCTATTCTGTTTTTATTGCAAGTGTTTGGCTATTCTAGCTTTAGCTGTAAGTAAAACCCTCTTATACTATAACAGCATGATTTCTGGTAGTCAGGGTCCAGTACAATAAGGCTATGATTGTTTGAACTCCATTTTAAAATCTGCAAAATGCTATTGGTTTTCATATCAGGTTACAATTTATGATATTCTTCTTCATAACTGCCTAAAAACACCCTTTGATTAAAAGAACGTTAATTTTCTAATTATATAGTAATATACCTTAATACAATCTTACTCTACTGGGCTAATAAAATATAGGAAATCAGTTGTAGATTTATGGTAAAATATATTTTTTTATTTTATTTTAAATTTTGTCCTGCATATCAGACTAATAAATTCAAATGCTGGTTCCATGCGCAACTGCAAATTGTGGCTGCTAAAGTATAGTACAAACATCTGGACTGTAGATTCATAAATGCTGTACAAAAATGAAAATGTAATTTGGTAGACTACTGGATCACTATGAATCTGTTATCTCCAAAAGCAAACGGAAATGAGAGTTGCACAACTGATTTCAGAGTAATTCTGTGGTTTTTGCTATCATCAGACATAACTTGAGGATCACCAACAGAAATTTCCCTCCTAACAGAGGACCTGACAAAGCTAGTTTTGTGCATCTCCACAGAACAGGCTGGTATGTCCAAATTTGCAGCTGAAGAGTTTGGCTTCTTTACAGGCAAACATAAATAAACCTTCATGATGAATGTTTCTAGACTAAATGGTCTTACTCTCAGAATCCTCAAGAATGCATTGGCTACTGTGTTAGAGTCCTTAGTAGTGGTTCCTTGACTAAAAGGCAACTGTGGATGAAGACATAAAAGAGGAAACTGGTGGAAAAAGATCCAAATACTTTTAGGTACCCTAACTGTTGTAGTTTTGTCCTTTTAAAATTCTCAGACTTGAGTTTAATAGCATTTTTTGTCCTTTAGTGTATGTATGTTAACTTTATTGGATCACCTCCCATATATAAATCTGGCATATCAATCCACAGTTTGCATTGTCAGCTCCTCTGAGTGAAATCTGTTCCAGTTACAGAGCTGTCCTGCTTTTGCCTTTGTAGCAACTTTCAGACCAGAATAACCATCATCAGTTTAAAGCAGGCAGATCCATTACATTTCCTCTGTTCCTACAACTCCACATTAAGCTAATATTATCTATTTCCCAAGTGAAAAAAGCCCTTCCAGTCCTATCAATTATTAATTCCTTGCTTGCAGCTAATGTTTTGTTTGAATTATTTAAATGCATCTTCATTTATCAATAAACATAAAATGTTAAACAAAGAATACTGATGAAGGGCATTATTTAAGCCATAACATTTTATGAGATTATTTCAAGCACTTTTTTTGATTTATTAGCACAATATGTTTTATAATTATTTTTCCATTTCTAAAAACAAAACAATACAAGAAACACCATGTTTCAGGGTATCATCAAGAGATTTGCAGGCTTACTGACTGCTTTCAGGAATGTTACATTTTGGTCTGGTTTCTCAAAAAACTGAAGTAAATTCCCAATCCACCTGCTAAGAAAATTCAAGACACAGTTAAGATATAAGATGCCTCTGATTTATTATGAGAATAACAGTTACTTAAGTTCACTTTAGCCTCCATTTCTGGTTTTCCAGTTTCAGCCATTGTATCAGAAACAGACTGAAACCCAGGCCTATTGTTAAAAGAGTTGTAATAAAAACAACTGAGGCAAAAGAACAATAAGTGGTTCAGTGTTTTTATCATCTTGATTTGCCTGTTATGGTTTTAAAGGAGAAAGGGGAATAGTCGGGTAAATGAAATAAAATCAACATTATAATACCAATGAATGCATTCAAGCTAATTCTGCCAATTTAAATCACTGCTTCTTAATATGGTACATATTTAAAAATACTGTTGTTTTTTTGTTTTTTCTTTTTTTAATCACAGCTTGTAATAGAGTAAATTAAAATAATTTTAAATTAATATCCCATGCATATTAAAGTCATATTGAAGTTGAAACACTGTGGTCTATAGCCATGTCCACTTCGTCTCTTTACCTTCAGGTGTATAATTCTCTCTGTTGCTACAAAACCATCTAAAAGCTTGGAGAAAATAGCAGCTCAGTCATGATCTTCAGACAAATTCATTTATGATCATATAGCAAAGATATTTAACAAAAATGCCTTCAAAAGACTTCTCCTTTTTCCGTAATAAAGAATATTGTGGTATTGAGCAGTCAATAGAGATTCCTGTGGGTCAGGGTTAAAGGGAGAAAAGCGATAGGAGACATTATTGTAGGGATCTGTTACACACTGCCTGATCAAGAGGACTCTGTGGATGAAGCGCTCTATAGACAGATAGTAACAGCCTCACGCTCGCAAGCACTTGTTCTCATGGGGGACTTTAACCACCTTGATATCTACTGGGGGGGATGGTACGGCCCAGCACAAGCAACCCAGGAGGTTCCTCGATTGTGTGGAAGACAAATTCCTTCTGCAAGTAATAGAGGAGCCAACAAGGAGAGTTGCCATGCTTGACCTCGTCCTCACCATGACCCTCCAGGGCAGCCTTAGTTGCAGTGATCATGAGATGGTCAAAATCGAGATCCTTAGGACAGTGAGAAGAGCAAGCAGCAAGCTCACTACCCTGGACTTCAAGAGAGCAGACTTTGGCCTCTTCAGGAACCTGCTTAGTAAGTTTCCATGGGATATAACCCTAGAGGGCAAGGGGGGCCCAAGACTGTTGGTTGATATTCAAGGATCACCTACTACAATCTTAGGAGTATTGCATCCCCACTAGAACGAAGTGTAGCACGGGACCCAGGAGACCTCCTTGGATGGATAAGGAGCTGCTGAGGAAACTTCAAAGGAACAAAGAGGCTTATAAAAGATGGAAGCAAGGACAGGCGGCCTGGGAAGAATACAGGGATGTTATCCGGGAAGCTAGGGACCAGGTTAGGAAAGATAAGGCCCTGTTGGAATTAAACTTGGCTAGGGATGTTAAAGATAGCAGGAAGGTATTCTACAGGTAAGGCCCAGTTGGAATTAAACTTGGCTAGGGATGTTAAAGATAGCAGGAAGGTATTCCACAGGTAAGGAACAAACAAAAGACAGAGCAGGGATAATGTGGGCCCTCTTCTGAAGCTATTGGAAGAACTGACTACCCTGGATTTGGAGAAGGCTGAGATTCTCAATGACTTCTTTGCTTCAGTCTTCACTGGCAAAAGCCCTGACCACACCACCCAAGTCTTGGAAGGCAGACGCTGGGACTGTGAGAATGAAGACCTTGGGCCCACTGTAGGAGAGAATCAGGTTTGAGATCGTCTTAGGAACCTGAACGTGCACAAGTTCATGGGACTTGATAAAATCCCTCCACAGGTCCTGAAGGAGCTGGCAAATGAAGTTGCTAAGCCACGGTCCATCATATTTGAAAAATCATGGCAGGCAGGTGAAGTTCCCGACAACTGGAAAAAGGGAAATATAACCCCCATTTTCAAGAAAGGGAAAATGGATGACCCAGGGAACTACAGACCAGTCAGTCTCACCTCTGTACCTCATAGAATTATGATGCAGATTGTCCTGGAAAGCATGCTAAAACATGAAAAACAACAAAGTGGTTGGTGACAGCCAGCATGGTTTCACCAAGGGGAAATCCTGTCTGACCAATCTGGTGGCCTTCTATGATGGGGCTGCGGAATGGATAGACAGGGGCAAAGCAGTTGGTGCCATATACCTGGACCTGTGCAAAGCGTTTAACACTGTCCTACATGACATCCTTGTCTCTAAATTGGAAAGACATCAATTTGATAGGTGGACCAGTCAGTGGATAAAGCATTGGCTGGATGGCCACATGCCAAGAGTTGTGGTCAATGGCTCAATGTCCAGCTGGAGACCAATAACGAGTAGTGTCCCTCAGGGTGACACCGTAGTGATAGGACAAGGGGTAATGGGTTCAAACTTAAACAGGGGAAGTTTGGATTGGATATAAGGAAGAAATTCATTACTGTGAGGGTGGTGAGGCACTGGAATGGGTTGCTGAGAGAAGTTGTGAATGCTCCGTCACTGGCGGTGTTAAAGGCCAGGTTGTACAGAGCCTTGGGTGTCATGGTTTAGTGTGAGGTGTCCCTGCCCATGGTAGGGGGGTTGGAACTAGATGATCTTAAGGTCCTGTCCAACTCTAACTATTCTATGATTCCATGATTCTATGATTCTATTTCTTTGGTGATACAGATTATACAATGAATGTCTCTGGTTTTATCACAAATATTAATCTTTCTAGTTTATAAGAGCTGTCATCCATTGAAAAATCCCCTTCAAATAATAGTTTATGACCATTTGATATGGTCTCAGTAAAGGTTTCAACAATGATCTAGGTCCTATTATATTATGCACTTATAAAAAGCGTGCTTTTCGTGACAGTTACAGTCACTGAGTAAAACAGATGAAAAATCAGTCATGTTTGTTAAATACCACAGTTTTATGATAAGCAGCTAAGGTACAGAAGTCCTGTACACCCTGAATAATTTTTCTGATTAGATGTATGGTATGGAGAACTTCCCATGGTAATAGTGCACAGTATTGGATACAAATATTGTTGATGGCTTGTGCAACTGTTATTTCCCCGTTGCATTCCCACTATGGGACAAAGAATATTTTTATATTGTATGTAATTGGATTTTAAAGGGTAGAAAAAAAATCTGGAAGTCTGAAAAATGATCCTGAAGTACAGATGGGAGAGAGAATTTCTGAAAGATTTTTAAAAATGCAATAATTTTTCTTTCAGTTTCCCAAGCAGACTGAGCTGCATTGCTGCTACATTAAATGAAGCAACAATTTGTCAGGAGCAAAGTTTGAAAGTTTGTACTAAATATACTTTATATTAATTTTCTGGGAAAATATTTCATATTAAAATCTACAAGTGTCTTTGTTGTAGACAACAGATATTAATTTTAATATCTTACAGAAAAACAGGTTCAATATTGATGCTGTCTATACGTAATGTGTCTACAAGCACGAACCAAGAATCCAGAACTGCAAAACCATTGATACAGTGTATGCTGCTAAAATATAGGTTCATTACCACACTGAAAATTGTTCATTCAAAGGAAGTGTAAGTATGGGATATTTAGGAACTACGTAACTTACTTGTTTTGAGCTTGCAAGTATAGTTACAGAAGTAACTTAATTTCTAACATTGAAATGCTTTGATAATGTATATCTCTGGAAGGTTGAATTTATTAAACCTACCCATTAAAATTAAGAGGTTTTTCGTTTTTATAATGAAACTTAGAGCATTTTCAGTATAACAGTTGCATTGAATGCTTGGAAAAATACTAACTATACCCTAAATACATTTATTATGTTTGTTTATGTGCAGATAATACTTCAGGGAAAAAATAAAGTAGATTATACTAGAAAATCTTTTTTCTACCGGTAATTTGAATCATGCACTCATGGAAGTGTTGATTAGAAAAAAAACAACTGAAGGTTTAGTCCAATTTATTGTACAAAGTGGGATTGTCACCCTCAATTTAGAGTTTTACAACTTTCTGTGGAATATAAATATAGGTAAGATTAGGGATGCAGTGGATCTACGCAGTGCTTTAAGCAGAAATGTGGGTTTGCATTTTTGTTTCATTGGGTTTTTCTCACACACTCATATTTTAATTTTCTGTTTCCTCTATCTCACTGCTTTCCTTTAAGATCTTGTCCTCAGCACTGATGACAGCATCAGGTGTGGGTTGCAATACCTCAAATGCTGTGTTGAGGGGGAAGGACATTATAAGAAGAAGGTCCTTTTCTATTGTCTACTGATGCAGTTCCCCATGCAATATCATCTACATTCAAGAACTGGTTGCATAGGTTGTGCCTGCTTTGAGTTATTGCCCTTAACATGAGAATATGGCAGAATTAGGTTTTGAAGATTCTGTGGAAGGCATATCTGCGAAGCAGTCCTCTCTCTCTGTGTGCAAGGGTAGTCAGAGCACCAAGTTAAACACAAGACTAGCAAGTTCCTCCTAGACACCAGCGAGCATCACCAGTGCTTTGATTCCATTCCCAGAACTGCTAATTTCCCACATCAATATTTCCTGTAATGGAAGTGCAATGTTGAAAAGCTGATTGACTGTTGTTGTAGGTAGTAACTCAGGAAGGGTGTTAGCCTACCTGCAAGTGTGGGCATGGGAAGGGGATGTAGGCATCCTCCAATCTCTACCTGGAGGTAGCATGTCAGTAGATTCATGCCTGCTCCTATTTAAAAAGATTTTCAGGGTTGTTTTTCAGTTTAAGTCACTCTTTAAAACCATGGTACATAAGTTATTTCCTATATTACAGTGAAATTCCTATGGAAGTACATATTGCAGCCACATTAATATCACATTAACCCATCATGATTAATGTTATTGCAATGAATGAATTAATAATGATTTGCCATTTTACCAACTTTGGTTTTTTTTTTTTACCTTGACATGAAGAGGATCCATGGTATTGATTATCACAAATATAATGGATTGATTCATCATTTATGGGAAAAGAGGCTGCTCTTCCCATAAAGTTTATTTTTTTATTGCCTTTTTCCCCCCCTCCTTTCCAAGCAGATGTATTATCTTTGGCAGGAATTCAAACCATCTATAGATCATTCATATGAGTCAACTCAGCTTCAAGTAATGTGACTTGAATGCTAGCTGTGAGAGAATGAGTGGGACTCAGGTGAATGAGTTGTGACATGTAAACTGTCAGGAAAGGAGATAGTTACGCTGGATAATGAAAGGAAAGCATCAATGGCTGCCCTGTGTACGGTGAGATTAGGTGCTTCGCAGCTATGTAATTGTGGGTAAAGGTGATCTACCAGCATATGTTATGACACCTATGTATGCAAAGCAGCACAATATCAAATGCTGCTGCTTTTGTGCAGCTGAAGGGCAGGGTTTATGTCTTCGCTGAAATAGGAAGTTACTGAAATCAGTCTTTTGATTGGTATTGTGCTATTATGGTTGACCAGTAATTGTACACTGTGTACAAGATTATATACTTACAGGTTCCCCTGGTAGCAAGCAATTGGGCTTACTTTTTGTCACAATATTTTGTGATTATCTTGAAATGATAGTTTTGCCACTATTTCTTTCTGCTGTTAATTCAACCCTAAAAAATTGAAGAGATTGGAAAGTACTTTTGTTCTCTTTTCCTGTCTTTATTTTTTCAGGGACTTGATGGCTAAATCAAAGTCGCAAGAGTACAATGGAGCACAAACCAATGAAGGACCAATCCACTCTCTACACCTTTCCAAACATTGCTCTTGTGATGCAAATAAGGTTATTCACTCTACCACATATTTACCACATTTCTAAATTGGAAAAGCAACTGGTTTACTCTCAGAGATCATGCCAACAGATGCAGTTTGGAGCCTCTAGATTTGGAAAGGATAGAAATTTAGGGAAAGTCTTCACAGTGGCACCCAACTGCTCACTCCAGTCATGCCTGCAGTACGTCCTACTTTTGCTAGTGTGTATGACAGAGGGGAAAATTTTTAATGCTGATGTCAGTTGTGATGTTATGATTTTAACTACAGTACACATAAGATACACATTTAATTTATCAGCGTGTTTAAAATCTTTTGTTATTCTGACTTGAGTGATTTACATTTTACTTCAAGTTCTTCCTTGAACTGCTGGTGAAAATGTAATGTTTTAAAAACAGATGATACATTCATTGGAAAAAGATCTCAGTGAAAAAATATTGTAAATATACCAAGATTTACAGATGAGATATAAATTAAACAAAAATAATATATCATTTTGAATTATTGTCTTTGGATGATATCATGTTCTTTTGCTGCTTCTCTAAAATTTTCTTTTCGCAAGCCTACCACAAGATAAAAGTTCTTAATATGACCTATCAGTAGATGCTATAAACCGTGATGTTATACTTTGTGTATAAAACCTGATTTTCCCCATCTTTCTTATTCTTCCTGACTTATACAGGGAGCCTTTTAAAATACTTTGCAAATACACACAAAAAAGATATATAGGCTGCCTCATAAATTCAAAAGGGGACTGCCTGTGAGATTTCCACATCTCCGAAGTTGAAAAATTAAAATAAAATATGGCTAGAGAAAGTTTTGTTTTCCATATTGTTTCCAAAAGTCAGAAAACCATATGTTTCACTGCACTGCAAATGAACAGTTTTCTGATGGAGAGGGTCATGTAAAGGGCATTTCCACCTCAAACTGAGAGTTTAGGAATTCATTGAAAAACTATATATTAATAGTCAAACAAACCATGTAAATTTTCTTTGATGGTTCAATCTGACCTTCAAGCTCTGAATCTAGAGCTTGTTTGCAATTACATTCTTCACTATTCAAAATTAGTCAGTACTTTCACATGAAAATTCAACGTGGTACTTTCATGACTGCTTAAAAATTAATTTCAAAATAACTTTTCAGTATAAAATCATGCATTATTTCACTCTGCACGTGAATCTTTTTAATATTGTGTTCACACTGTTTCTTTAAGAAAGCTCTCAAATTTAATCAAGTTCTCAGAAAAAGAATCATATAACACTTTTAGATAATTCCATTAAGTAAATCCAGATTGAAATCTCTGAAGATACTTCTTGTTGAGGATGCACATTGATATAAATGAGAAGGCATCAGGGACTTTTCTTTCACTAATTACTCACCCTCTCTTAACCTATTCTTGTCCACAATCATTAAAAGAGTCTCTAGGTTCACTTAATCATTAATATGCGGAGCCTTCAGAAAAAATAAACCAATGAATCAAACACGTGTAGTGGTAAGAAGGAGAAACATTTAAACTTTATAGCTCCCCTCCCTCCCAGATCCTATATTGCACAAGTAATTGAAATCCAGTTTCCTCTAATTAAACTTTTAGTTGTTTTCCAAGGTCTTGTATTTAAAAAGGAAGGTAAAATGGTAGAAACATAATAGCCTTTTTGAGTGAGATTTATTAGCCTTATTTCTGGTGAAGAGGCTTAGACTAGCCCTACAGAAGTCTCAAGGTAGATTCTAAAGCAGTGATCTCCATTCCTCCTTGGCCTCTAAACAACACTGCTTGAAGACAAATACACTGTGAAAACCTCTTAGCTTTTTCTTGTCAAGCTGAAAGAGAGTGGCAGTGACTTAAAAGGACTGTTAAGTCATCAGGGCAATAAGAAGAGTGTGCAGCAAGCTCACTGCCCTGGACTTCAAGAGAGCAGACCTTGGCCTTTTTGGGAACCTGCTTAGTAAGTTTCCATGGGATGCAGCCCTGGAGGGCAGGGGGCCCCAAGACTGTTGGTTGATATTCAAGGATCACCTACTACAGGCTCAGGATAGTTGCACCCTGGCTAGAAGGAAATGTGGCAGGAGGGCCAGGAGACCTCCATGGGCAGATAAAGAGCTGCTGAAAAAACTTACAAGGAAAATGGAAGCTTATAGAAAGTGGAAGAGAGGACAGGCAGACTGGGAAGAATACAGTGACGTGTAGGGAAGCTAGGGATCAAGCCAGAAAATCTAAGGCCCAGTTGGAACTGAGTCTGGCCGGGGATGTCGAAGATAACAGGAAAGGCTTCTATAGCTATGTAGCAAACAAAAGACAGAGCAGGGATAATGTGGGCCCTCTTCTGAAGCTATTGGAAGAACTGACTACCCTGGATTTGGAGAAGGCTGAGATTCTCAATGACTTCTTTGCTTCAGTCTTCACTGGCAAAAGCCCTGACCACACCACCCAAGTCTTGGAAGGCAGACGCTGGGACTGTGAGAATGAAGACCTTGGGCCCACTGTAGGAGAGAATCAGGTTTGAGATCGTCTTAGGAACCTGAACGTGCACAAGTTCATGGGACTTGATAAAATCCCTCCACAGGTCCTGAAGGAGCTGGCAAATGAAGTTGCTAAGCCACGGTCCATCATATTTGAAAAATCATGGCAGGCAGGTGAAGTTCCCGACAACTGGAAAAAGGGAAATATAACCCCCATTTTCAAGAAGGGGAATATGGAAGATCCGGGAAACTACAGACCAGTCAGCCTCACCTATGTACCTCGTAGGATTATGATGCAGATTGTCCTGGAAAGCATGCTAAGGCACATAAGAAATAATGAGGTGGCTGGTGACAGCCAATATGGCTTCACTAAGGGCAAACATGTCCATGTTGGTGACATGGACAGTGGGACTAAGTGTGCCCTCCGCAAGTTTGCCGATGATACTAAATTACGTGATTTGGTTGATATGCTGGAGGGAAGGGATGTCATCCAAAAGAACCTTGCCATGCTTGTGAGGTGGGCCAATGCCAACCTCATGAAGTTCAACCAAGCCAAGTGCAAGGTCCTACACCTGTGTCAGGGCAATCCCATGCACAGCTACAGGTTGGGTAGGAAAGAGATTCAGAGCTGACCCCACTTGGAGTGTTGTGTAAAGTTCTGGAGTCCTCAACATAAGAAGGACACGGAGCTGTTGGGGCAAGTCCAGAGGAGGACCACGAGGGTGATCAGGGAGCTGGAGCACCTCCTGTATGAAGACAGGCTGAGAAAGTTGGGGCTGTTCAGCTTGGAGAAGAGAAGACTGTGTGGAGACCTCATAGCAGCCTTCCAGCATCTGAAGGGGGCCTATAGCGATGTTGGGGAGGGACTCTTCATCAGGGATTGCAGTGATAGGACAAGAGGTAATGGGTTTAAACTTAAACAGGGGAAGTTCAGGTTAGACATAAGGAAGAAGCTCTTTACTGTGAGGGTGGTGAGGCACTGAAACAGGTTGCTCATAGAAGTGGTGGATGCTCCAACCCTGGCAGTGTTGAAGGCCAGATAGGAGAGAACCTTGGGTGACATGGTCTAGTGTGAAGCATCCCTGCTCATGGCACAGGGGTTGGAAACTAGCTGATCTTAAGGTCCTTTATAATCCTAACTATTCTATGATTCTATGAGTCTATGACTGCTAGCAGCATCAGAGAATGTTGATTTGCTCTTATTTTCTGTATGATCTTTGGGTTGTGAACTCCATTTTATTAAAAGGATACTTGTCCATCACCTATACTTATTTTTAAGAGCCAAACATTATTTCTTCTTGCCCAAATCATTATCAATTTTCAAAATCAATTAAACTAAATGAAAGATCTTAAGCTTTTCCCTTAATCTGCCTGTATTGTAATTACCACTCTATTCTATAAACAGTCAGATAGTTTAATATCCCTGACTGAAAGAATCAAGGAGAACCATCTCTTCTGCATCTCTTCTGTCTTACAGCAACCACAAACAGAACAAAGCTTTACATTTCGAATTACAGTTAACACTAGCAGATACTCACATTGTTCTATCAGAAAAATATCTTTGAGCAAATTCTGACCTCTGTCTGGGACAATATAGAGGAAAATAAATGACTGCACAATCCAGGGAAGAACCCACAGCTAAGAAAGAACAAATGCCTGATGTATCTTTGGAGTAGGATATCTGGAGGGCAGCACTGCAACAGAACATAATGTGAAGCTACAAGACAGTAATCTGAAAAGGCCAGTATGTACCGAAGCATGAAATTTGAGGGACTCTTTTGTACGTCATTATCTTGCTCTGTTGATATCCTGTAACCTGATTGCTCATGAAATGTAATGTGAGCCCACGATACCCAAATTGTCTGTTTCTTTATGGAAATACACAAATGAAGACTCTTCTGTAGAAGAAAAAAAGATTTAGAGTAGGACATAACCTTCCTAGGACATAACCTTTCCTGACAGAAGAGCATTGTGAAATGCTACCGTGTCTCAAAACTAGGCAAAAATACAAATGCCAAAGGCAAATAGGAATATTCTTATGTTACTTTGTCTTGATTCCTCTAAGACATCATTCAATCTCAATACCTTTTTGTATGATTCTTTTTAGACTTGCTCTTTTATTTTGCACACCAGTTCCCTCCTTGAATGTAATAGATATTTTATGTTAGACATAAACCATACTTTTCTATTCTTTGATTGAGGGATTTCTTAATTTTTCAGGATGAGAATTTAAAAAAAATCCTTTATCTTTGATTTTACTTATTATACAAGTCTGACAACCTATTTCTGAAAATTCCAACAAATCTGAATTTTTGAATCATATTCCTCCACATATGGTATTAATTTATCTTTGTCTTACCTTCATGCAACACAGCAACAGATGTTGAAAGGTTCTGCTTTTTTACAGGCCTCTGATCTTATGAAGATCCTTTTCAGGAATAGGCAGAAATATATTTTTAAGCTACAGATCATTCACAAGATTCTCTCTGACGAAGCTTGTTTTGCTAACAAAATGGATTTCATCCCTTTTTTAGATATTTTGATTTCATATGAGCTTTGCAATGGATTTTCACTGGGAAAAAATTGTAGTATTTCAAAGGTGTTCTTTTTTTAAGATCAGATTAAACTAGACATGGGATTAGAGTGCTGACCTATATTCATGAGTTTAATTGCTGCAGTGCACTTTAACTTCTTACAGATGTACTATTGAAATGGTTAACCTTTACTGGCTATCTTCACTAATATGACCTTATCTCTTCAGATTCTGATTTTTAAGGTGGATGGTCAAAATATTGTTAAAAGGTTAGATTTTCTTATGCATTTTGGGTAATTTCTGAGGAGGCATTGGCTAAGTCTCATCAATATATGTGGATTGATTTGTGTGGTGTCACCAAGACGAAATAGCTGTAAACCCATCTGAATGAGCCAGGTGAGACTTGCATACAGATGGTTTATATTGGATGGAGCAGTACACAGCAGCTGCAATTTACTCAGTGAATCTGACCTACTACATAGTAGCAATTTCAGTGCAAGGTATATGTTATGTAGATGTGTATCAGCAGGTAGATACATATGCACAAACTTGCACACAGGCGCTATGCAGACCATTTGTAATGTGGACAAAGAAGTAAGAGATGCACTGTGTGCTTCTCAACTTGAAGTAGGGAATTAACTTAAGATCAGGCAAAAAGGCCTAACAACTTAATTGCACACCTTTTCTCATGCATAGTCTACAAGAATTAAGATGGGAAATGATCACTCTGCAGCCAGATATGCAGATTTTTTGCATCATGCAAACATTTTGCAAATACAGCTAAGTAGCTAGAGCAGGTTTTGCTCCGGATTTTTTTTCCCACATGTATACACGCAAAGTGCTTATAAAAATCCACATCAAGAAGACTGTTCACTGGAGACAGAAAATATTTTTTCATATATTTATTAACCATTTCAAAACCATGCTCTTCTACTAGCCAAGCTTTAAAATGTAAGATATTAATTGGAGACCTTGAAGCAGATTTTCCAGTTCTTCATGTCTCCTATGGTTGTTACAGCCCTAAATGGGACTCAAGAACAGTCATAAATGGTTCTAACCAGGCCAAAAGAAAAAGCTTCAGAAACTGCTAAAAAAAACCCATTTGCTGTGATCTATTGGACTGGTTTAAATTTCTGAGCTAAATTTTTTTTGAAATGGAAAACTAAAATTAAGTGTATCAAAGTGCTGAAGTATGATATTTCAGAACTTTTTCATCCTTTCAAGAGATAGTGAATTCAGTGTTAATGAACTTCTCTTTCAATTTTAATGTGAAGTTTATATTTTTAATTGAAACATATATTGCTAATAATTTTTAATTATTATATTGTTACTTCTTAGTAACAAATATGCAAAATAAAGAGGAAGAAAAAAACCATAAAGCCAACCAAAAATTGAAACCTCAGTCTAAATGTTTCACACCTTCCCACAACTAAAAATTCAAAGAATTTCCCGTGAAAAATTTTCACCTGTTATTGAGTATGTATATAGCTTCTAAAAGCATACTCATAGATTAGTTTTCCATTCTACATTGTGACTTTTTTCTGAACTCTCAAAATAATCCAAATTATATATTGGTAAATTGTCAAGGATTACAATGGTTTATGTATTAGTGAAACATTTTTATAAGACACAGTAAAAGTTGTTTGAACAAGGTTGAAGGAGGTGAACTGGATATTGCTAACATTCACCTGAAGTTTCCACCTTAAGAGTGTTTGCAGCTGTGCTACTTAGAGAGCCTGTAGGTAAGCAAATATGTCAGCTCTAAAACACAACTAAGTTTGATGCCTAGTATTCAATTTTTAGAGTTATCAGAACTCAAGAGTTTATATTTAAAGCCTATACTATATACTTTAAGCAACATAAGATCTGGACAGTGGGATTAGTAGCATTTATTTCCTCCTCACACTGAGTAGTTTTCAAAAAGTTAAATTAAAATCTTAAAAAAGGTCATGCCAAGGAAGAATCAAGTTTCTGATGTTCATCAAGATTTTCAATAAGTCTATAGTACGGTCAGGATTTCTAGAAGATAAATTTTGAGATGTAGAGTCTTCTACTTCCCAGCATACTGTAGGTAGGTGTGTAGGTCTAACATGAGCTTGCAAGGTATTGGGGTTCATGGATGGAAATACAATTCTCTCCAAAATAAACTTTTGTTTTTAATATTTTATAAACTAACCAGAGGTATAAAGGGACTCGGTTTGCACACAGTGGACAGAAAGTTTATAGTCTTTTTTCTAGCTGCTGTTTTTTCCATTAG
The DNA here is from genome assembly GCA_017639245.1 of Myiopsitta monachus. NCBI lineage: Eukaryota > Metazoa > Chordata > Aves > Psittaciformes > Psittacidae > Myiopsitta > Myiopsitta monachus. The sequence goes on from CM029924.1 coordinate 25,585,155, forward strand.
TCCAGAATGGAAATGCTGTCTGGGTTCTGAAAGTCTGCTCTATTAATTTACAGTATGAACTGGCAATACTGCCTCTCCATAAAACAAAGCAAGCAAAACCTCAAACAAAGATACTCTCAAGCCAATTTTCAAGTCTAATGTAATTCTGATATTAGAAAGGAGCACTTCTTGCCATTGGGCATTTTGGATGGCTTCTGAGCATTATATTGCTGTTTTATACACAGCTGTTAAAAGGTTATGTCAGAAGAGAAGCCAGCCTTTAGAAAGAATGAGTATATGCAGAATAGATATTTTTAACCTGTACCTTTTTATACAAAAATCTTAATGAGATGCTAGCTAGCTTGCATTTGATATGGCAGCTTATGAAATATCTACACAAAATGTCACAGAAAAGTTAAACAAGATAACAGGATCTTACAAACATGTATCTCATGCATGAGCTGTTCAGTTGCTCTCTGTTCAACTAACATAAGGTATAGGTGCAGCCACATCAGTTCTGTTTCTTTTTGTGTGCAAATCCATTAAAGTTTTTTTTTGTGCAGTGGTGAATATAAACTCGATAAAAATGATCAGTCATGTAAAAACCAAAATCTAGGTTTCGATTGTTCGAGCTCTCATTTAATTTTCAGATTAAATAAAATATTTTCTCTTTAACTGTACTAAAAATGAGATGCTTTAAAAGTTGATTAACATTTCAGTTACAAAGGTTCATTGTTGGTGTAGTTTTCAAGGCTCCAAATAGATCTGCCTCCTGTCATATTAAGGGGATAACATTATTATATGAACTGGAGTTTTACAACTTTGTTTCTTACATTTATGGTTAAACTAATTATTTCTTTTTTTCTTCTCTCCCCAACCTTCTCCAGGAAGGTCATAGTGAAGAGATAAAGTGCGGGAAAAAAAAAGAAATAAAATTTAGGCAATTCTCCTGCTGGTGTAAAAACCCAAAAAACCCCAACCAACCAACCAACCAACCAAAAAAAACCCACAAAAAATTAAAATTGCAGGACTTCAATCTAAATTAATTTTCAAATAATTTATCACAGATTTTTATGAATCAGTTTTTTCTAATTGGAAAATGCTATTGTAAAGGTAAAGTTTACCACTGCTTCTCTTAGGCTTGCTGGCAATGAAGAAAATACACCTTCGGAAAACAGTCTGAAAAGCAGAGTCTGGATGACCTTTCAGGATTGAGTAGGATCTTTGCTATTTAAACATTGTGAAAAGAATCCTTTTTTATCTCACCAGGCAATAAATCCAATCTGAAAGGACAGAGTAAACCTTACTCCTGCTTCCAGATGCACAGTGAATCTTCTACTGAGTAGCAGCGTTCAGAACCCAGAAACTATATTCTCTAACTACAAGAAGACTAGGACTGTGTTTAACAGAAGTCTGTCAAGGCTGCAGGGAATCATAGCTTAACCAGGAGACAGCTAAGTTATTAAAAGCCTGTGGTCTGACTCCTAGGCTTTCCATTATTATAAAGTTTTAACAATGAATTAAACAACAATTCCAGGGTAATAATTTTGACAGTCTGCTTTACCTGCTGAAAAAGGCAATAAGAGAGAATCCACAGTTAAGAAATTTACATGTTGGTGTATGAAATCCTATTTGCCTTTTTAAACAAATGCTTAAGGCTAACTTCTCAGCAGATATCTTTATTTTATCTATTCTTCATGTTGTGCTTTCATGTTGCATTTATAGGCTGGAAATCCTCGTCAGTAGAAGGGTGAATACTTTGACTTGTTTTTGATAGAATGCTTTAATTAGGTCACCCAAAAAAGCGTGTTTTAATAACCTGTGTGATTACTGAACAAGGGGGATTTAAATACTAAAAAGAGCCTTCTATACTATCAGACATCTGTTCAAAAACTTAATGCGGCATTATACTCACTTCATTGTATGTACAAATTTGATTAGCTAAAACTTCCAGAAATTATTTCCAGCTGATTAAACCAGGGACCTTATCTTCAAGGACTGATGTTGTATAGATTGACCAAAATCTTAGCTCATGTCAGATATTAAAGCCTATAATCACAATTTAAGTGGAAGATGAAGTAACCTAATAATAAACAGAAGACAGTGTTTCTGATATTGTGTTAGTAACTGATAATTTAATTCATGTTGTGATGTCAACAGCAAACAAGTCTGAATTTCTACAACTTCCTCTCTGCAAACTTCTACCCAGTAACACTTCTGCTCTGCATTTTATTAGCTTTGTGAGGCATTTATTCTGTTTGTTCAAATGAAAAAATGACCTTAGTACAATCACTGTTAATGGTATGGTGTGGTGGTGTTTGTTTTGGTTTCTCATTTTTCTGTTTTGTTGGTTTTTATTTCCCAAGGAAACATAAACAGCAAAGTATGTGGCATTTTAATGCATCCCTTTGCAATCCAGAACAATAAGGCCCTAATTTGGCATGCAAACTTAAAGTGATATCGCTAGGTAAGGGGGTACATATGGTGATCCTAAAATAAAAAGTTACTATGGAGAATAATTAAAAAGACTTTTTAAAAATTATTTTTTGCTGCTTAGGTATTAGTTTTAGATGCAAGGGGGATTTACTTTTCCTTACCAGGTGTAGTGTCATTTTAGAGTCTGCAAATTTGTGGTTTGGGAAGCTATAATTAAAATATGTCTTGACTTCAGAGTGGAAGCCTCAGCTTTGTTAAGACTGTCACATCCATACCCATATCTTTTTCTTCCATTTGGATGATCTGTGGAAGAAAAAGGAAGGCAATTAGAACTGACTGGAAGAACTGACTGGAAGTCAGTTCTTAGATCAACTGCATATCTTCTGTAGTGCTTTGAGAATTAAAGAATAGTTAAGTGACTTAATCTTTGGTGTCCAATTTCATCCTGCCTAACTCTTGAAGCACCTGTTGTTACTGCTGAGTAGCGCTTACCCAGGGTCAAGACCTTTTCTGCCTCTCACACCAGTGAATAAGCAGGGGGTGCACAAGAGGTTGGGAGGGGTCATAGCTGGGACAGGTGATCCCAACTGACCAGAGGGATATTCCATACCATATAGTGTCCTGATCAGCATATAAATCTGGAGGAAGAAGGAAAGGGGTGATATTTGGTGTTGTGGTGTTTGTCTTTCCAAAATAATGTCACAGGTGATGAAGCCCTGCTTTCCTGGAGGTGGCTGTACACTTGCCTGCTTATGGAAAGTGGTAAATGAATTCCTTGTTTTGCTTTGCTCTCATGCACAGCTTTTGCTTTGCCTATTACACTGTCTTTTTCTCAGCCTAACATTTTTCTCACTCTTCAAATCCTCCCCCATCCCACCAGGGGTGTGACTGAATGGTTGTGTGGGCTTAGTTGCAAGCTGGGGTTAAACCATGACAATTCTTTACAGCTGTTAGCTGGCCAAGAACTTCTACAGCTGTGTTATCCATCTGGTAAAGAAACAGAACTTGTATTTAATTTTTTTATTTGAGTCCTGCTGCACCATTCCCTCTATCTAGATAAGAATGATGATGACTATCTTGAAGATGTCTTTCGCTTCATTTACATTAATTTAAAATTCTACCATGTGGGTTCAAGTGAGATATATATAAAGCCCATTCTCTCTAGCCAATGAAACATAGGTTGCACCTATTGTACCATATACACTCTCAAAATATTGTCATGATTTCCTTAATTGCTAAGTAAAATAATTTCAAATTCTTCAAAATCTCTACGTGAAATATCACAATACTGGAAGATTGTTTCAAGGAGAATCAAGCTTTTAAATCAACCACTTTTAAAAAGTCACGTATTTGTTGTTTTGTGCTTATAAACCTTCTGAGATGAGCACATAATTGTGATAGTCTAGTCTATATTATAACATATCCTTTGGATAGGACTGTAACATAAATACCACAACAGTACATCTGTTCTCTTTTACTTCTGCTTTCAACAATGAAATGGTTGTATTTCATACTTAGTAGGTTGGCTTGAATTAGTTTCTTACATGTATGCAGTCATATGTTTGTTATTTTTATTTTTATTTGCCTAAATTGTTTATTAGATACACATAAAGACAGGAACAGTAAGTTGTAAATGCTGATTTTAAGATTGGCTTAACATTGTTTCTTTGAAATGAGAAGCCATTTTTTACTTATAGATACTTTTTCATAAAAGTAGCTATATGGTTTTCAAAACTTTCCAATTTATGTCAATGACCTAAGAATCCAGAAAATCAGAATATTTTTTTTCTACACTTCTTTGATAAATTAATACCTTTAGACTTTTCTATCATCCCTAAGATTCATGAAACTTTATTATCTGCATAAAGAATAAGATAAATGTAAGTCATTATTTAGGCTATATCTATATTCACAATAAAAAATTCTTTTGCATTCACTAACCTGAAGAGAGCAGTATTTAGAACAAGTCAATGTGAATAAAAGATCCTTTCATAGCTAAAAAGAAAATAAGTTCCCTAAAAAATAAGACTGAGAGGTGAAAGCAGATAGCTACTCGGTGAGAGATCCATCATAAGTTTAAGTTCAAGCGAGGTAAGCCTGGAGAGATTGTGAGATGTTAATATATTATCTTCAGAAATCATACAGGTAAGAGAAGACAGTTAAAGGTTAGTGGCCACTAATATCAGCTGTCCAGAATAATCTAAAAATAAAGTTTTTAAAGTTCCTAAAGTGCTGCTGAACCCATGACAGTAGGGGGGAAAAAAAAAAAAAAGAAAAAAAGGAAAGAAAAAGAGAAAATAATTGCCTTTTGTGCTTTCAGAGTAGAACAAGGGGGCTTTATCAATGGCTCTGATTCAGACTGGTTTGGGAGTTTCCTGTGTCAGCCTGGAGCCACTGTATGATATATAAATATAAAACATAGGTAAGAGCTGGATGTCTGTAAACTATATACATATAATATGCTTTATGGCAATTCTAAGACGCAATCCCTCTATTATATGCTGAAAGCTAAACCTGCACCACCCTAATTTGCATGCATAACTTTTTAAGCAATAAACCAAATTTTTAGTACCACAGTCTGTATGAATGGCTGCATATGTCTATTTATAGATGCCCTGAAAAAAAGTACTATCTATTCAGGGCCTTTTTTCTTATTATTATTTTCTTTTTCTAATGACAAGCTTTGTCTTGAATGCAATTGAAGCCCACAACACAGTTATACATCCCATCAAAATTTAATGTCAACTAAGGTTTAAAGACTTGTGCAAATATTCCTCTTACTTGCATGTTATTTCCTTTTCTGTTTGGCACAGCCCACACTGGAGCTCAGAGACAGCCTGTGGGCTGGGCTCTGGGTGAGGCTCATCAGGACCATTAATACTCATTAGCACACTCAGAGCTCTTCCAGTCACATTCTTTTCCACAACAATTATGCCTCAAGCTGCAAAAGATAAAGTACGAAAATAAAATCACTAACAAGTGTATTCTATTTCTATCAAAAAAAAAAAAATTTAGGAAAAGATATTATCTTGGCTTGCTGTGCAGCAGGCATACGGACAAAATCCGACAAGTAGTGACTGACCATATGATTTCTTTCTCATATGGGAATATTGGTTTTTTTAAGGAAGCTTCATCTACAACACAGCAGAATGGAGGCAAAATCTGATCTGTAGAAAAGAATTATGCTGATTTTTGTCTGTCCTTTTCCTAGAAATGAATAAATGATGGTGAAGAACCAGGTGCCTCTTATTTTCTATGTTTTTTAAAAGTAATAAAATAATTCAGTATCCCTTTTTTTCCTCAGAAAGTAAATGTATTGATGAATCACTTCAAACAATGATAATCAACAGTGTGAGAAGTCTGCAAGAAAGGACATTGACAGGCGAGGTACTATTACTAATTTATTTGTCTTTTTATGGTTCAGTTAGAGGAATATCTTAGGGAGTACAGCACATGTCAGTGTTGTCAAATGTTACACAGTAGCTGTCAGGGTTTTGACTGATGTACAAACACTACCTGTTCTTGTTTGCCCTTCCTTTCTGTAGAGTGCACACAGGCAAGATAGCTTGTTGGCAATTTTTATTTAAAGTTTTCAGTATCTGCAGCTGCTTTTTTACTGAAAGTTCTGACAATGAGAAATTCCACCCACCGAGATTTCCAAGATTTCCACGGTATGGGTTTCATCACTTAAACAAGGTTTTCCTCTGGGATCAGAACACGGCTAGTATTCTTTTCCTGATGTCTATTGATCTTGGTAGTAACTGTTTACATTTTAATTTATTAAACTCTTCTGTAAAATTCATGTTAAGAAATGAAATCATAGAAATTAAGAATGTAAATGGCTTTTCACTGCTCAAAAGAAGGTATTTTTCTTTTCAGCAGGTTATTTTTTCTCTGAAACAGACATGTTTTAAATCTCACTTCGCCCAAAAAAGCACTTCCCATTTTAAGGATGTCTATGCAGAAAATACCTGCAACTGTGTGTCTGGGGAGGTGTGACTATCACACAGACTGTAATCCTCATTCAGCCACATGATTTGAAATCATGCTTCAACAATTGCTAGCTAAAATTGGAGGCATTACTTTTTAGCATGCAAAATCAGATGAAATCTTCTAACATAAATTATAAAATGGCACATTCTATTCCTCAATGTAATATAACAAGAAGCAAGAACACAAACATTTTTGAAGGAATGGGGTCAGAAATAAGTCCAACTGGGTTTATGACTAACCAGTTCAAGTTGTGGCGTGTTTATTCTATGGAAAGAATGGATGTTGGTCCCAGATGCTGAAGTGCAATATATTCAATGTTTAGAAAGTCATTCCAGACACTGAATACTACAGAAAAATTTCAGCATGCTATCTTAAGGCTATTTCTCCAGTATTGTTAACCTGGTGAATCCTATGTCTTAATGGAAATGTCCATATATTGAAAAATGGTTTTACGTATTTTTCTCAAACCATGGAGTTTAATTTGGAACAGAAATACTCTTTTGCTAGTTGGGTTTTTTTGTTTGGTTGATTTTTGGTTTTTTTTTTTTTTTTTTGCCATGCTTTTGTAGACTTTCTCATTTTGTGTTTTCAACTGTGCACCTGGTTGCACCCTGATTAACAAAGGCCAGTTGAACAGAGAGCAGATGGGCAGCAATGTCATACACATTTCTCTTTGACCACACATTTACTTATCAGAAAGTTAGAAATGGCAATGTTGTGCAGAATAAATTTTATTTCTTTTTCTCCCAGGTGGTGTGAAAATCTGTGTCTAAGATAACTTTCAGAACCCTCTGCTGGCAGCAGTTTTGTTGTTTTGGGTTTTTTACTGTAGTGTTGGTTGTGTTATTTTGGAACAATATTTTTCTCACCAGGAGTCACTTTTCACTCAAAGGAATGTGGTTCTGCTGCACATCTTAGAGGAATCATAGCAGCCCTGTGGTTTCTATGAACTCCAACGTTTTCAGGATATCTGCTGTGAAAATCATGCATTCAGAGGACTTGAACCTTTCTGGCAATCCCTGGAAGTAACGAAGTCTGCATTTTGAAGCATTGGTAGGAATAGTGATGGAAAATGTGGGTATTTGTGTACCATGCATGTGCAATTCTATGGAAAAATTTATCCTGCTTCTGGGTTGTTTCTAATAGCAAAGTAGGATTGTCATGGTTTAAGCTGTAAATCACGCAGCCCATTCACTCACTTCTCCCTCTTTCTTCCCCCCCCACTCTGATGGGGGAGAGGGGGGAATGGGGAGAAGAATCAAAATAATGTAACTCCCATGGGTTGAGATAAGAACAGTCCAGTAACTAAGGTATAACACAAATCACTACTGCTACCACCAATAATAATAATGACAAGGGAAATACAAAGGAAGAGGATTACAACTGCTCACCACCTGACGGAGCCGAGAGAGAGAGAGACTTCTGGGTTCCCTCCCCCAATTTTTTACATCCTGGGCATGATGTGCTGTGGCATGGAATAGCTCTTTGGTCAGTTTGGGTCAGGTGCCCTGTCTCTGCTTCCTCCCGGCTTCCCCTCCTCTCCGGCAGAGCATGAGACTCAGAAAGTCCTTGGCCAGACCAAAACATTACCAAGCAGTAACTGAAAACACTGGTGTTATCAGCGCTGTTCTCAGGCCGAAAGTCAAAAACACAGCACTGCAACAGCTACCAAGAAGGAGAAAAAAAAAATGGCTGTTACTGCTGAACCCATGACAAGGATGAAAATGTGAGTGGAAGCATTCATAACAAATACCAGTAAAAGAATAAATCAAAGTCCTGAATATTTAGAATACTGGCAGAATTGGGAACCACACAAATAGAAAAGACTAACTTTCAACCAGAGGTATAGCTTTTGCAGTGCAGAGGGGAAATATCTTAATGCTAGATCCATAACATTAATTTAATCTTAATTTATTAGTATTTACTTAGCAGTCTGAATTTTCTCCCTTTGTGCATAAAAAGCAAAGTATTGGTATTACAATGTCCAGCATAGAATTTGGTATTAAAGTCTGTAATTCCTTTCAGAAAGTGTTGTCTTTCATCTCTTAAAACCTAATTAAGACCCCGATTTCAATTTCTCATTATGGTCAGCAATGTGTTCACCTGATCTTTGTTCCACAACAGTACCTCAGCAGGTGCTTATATTTCACTGACAGAAATGCAGTAGGGATATGTTTCAAGTAAAGGTTAAATATATTTTGGGAAGGAATGAATTTACATATATGCTTAAATGCTTTGCTGAAATAAGGCCAACATAGTAAATACATGTAAAGGTAACAGAATACAAGAGAAAATCCTGGCTGTACTGAAGTTGAAGCAATATTCCTAAGAGGAGTATAATTTTACTGCAGAACTCGAGGATGAAAATCCATACTTGGCAAATCTGAGTGAGGTGTATGTAAGTGTATCTCTTTTTTTGTCTTTACCTTTGTAAGCTGCTAAGCACATATCTGTGTCAGCAGAGTTGAAATTCTGAGTTTCTTATTTTGAAAGATCCTTGTAAAAATTCTGTGGTCTTTTAAAATAGTATTTTATTAACAATCATAACTGCAACATTTTAAGATTAAAATTTCAGATATTTCAAAATCAGTTTTTCACAATAAAAAGAAGATATTAAAAATTATCCTTAAGCCATTGCTATTACTCTCATTAAATGTATTTTTTTTGTAATATTCATAGGAGGTGCTGACTCTAAATGTTTTTAAACTGAAGTAGTATGATAGCAGCACAAATGTGCTGTTAGCATACCCCAGATTTCTTAAATCTATCTGGTATACACTTGAGATTTTACAGGAGAAGCAGCCATTTGTTTTAAAGTTCAGTCACAAGCATAATTGTGTTCTGTGGCACTGAATCTTTTGGGTCTATAGGTTTTGCCAGTATTCCTACTGAAGCATATCATCTCAGCATTTTAAATGGATATTTTTAAGTTTATAGGGTGAAAAATATTCTAGGTGCTTCAACTTAAAGAGGTCCTAGTTTTAAAATTATATTCACAGCTGAAATCTGGCTAGAATGCAATTTAATTTTCATTTCTATGGGGAACTTATGCACACAGAAGGTTACTTGATGATGACTAGAAAGGCAAGCCTTCAGATATTATATCTATTATATTATTTACATACAGTTTAATTTGCTTTTTCAGGTCTTTATCAGAATCCATCAGAACCTTTGACTTGCTTTCCACAGCTGCCTGTATCAGATTTAGACAGTAATCAGAATTTTCTTTGACCTTTGGTAATGAGGTCTTGATCATCAGCACTGGTTGATCTGTGTGAATGGGGAACTGGGATTTCAGCTATCAACAGACTTTATTAGTAGTTGGGAAGACAGTAAACTCTTATTAAGCATGCAAATCTTACCAGTTAAAATTGTTATGAGATAGATCCTATTGTCTTGGCATTTTCACATTATTCCTTGAAGACAGCTACTTTCTTTAGTCTGGTTTATGGCTTGAGAGAGTTGATCTTCTACCATTTTCTGGCTTTTCAATGAACAAGAGACTTTGAATAACAGAAAAATTGAGCCAATATACTACATTTCCAAACAACAATGTCCAGGAAAAAAAAAATAAAAGAGAGAAAAAAGCAAACCAAACCAAACCAAAAAACCAACCAACCAAAAAAAACCAAACAAACAAAACCCAAAAAAACCCCACGCAACAAAACCAACAAAACCACAGAGAATTTAATAAAAAGCACATAAAGATTTCTTATGACAAGATGTTAACAAATGCAAGCAACATGATACCAAACTGGAAGTTGCTGTTAATTTCTGAGGGACAAGAGGCCTTTGCAGACAGATCTAGGTAGACTGGAGCATTGGGCAGTCATCACTGGTGGGAAATTTAACAGGTCCAAATGCTGAATTCTGCACCTGGGACAGGGTAATGCCAGGTCTGAAAGAAAGAGTGACTGGAGAGCATCCCTCCTGAAAGGGATCTGGGAGTGCTGGGGGAAAGCAGTCTCAATGTGAGTCAGCAATGTCCCCTAGCATCCAAGAGGGCAAAGTGCATCCTGGGAAGCATCAAACATAATATAACCAGCTGGTGAAAAGAGGTGATTATCCTGCTGCAGGATAGGAGAGGCCTGTGCAGTCTGGACCTCACGGTTTAAGAAGGACGTGAAGGACCTTGAATGAGTCCTGAGGAGGGCAACAAAGCTGATGAAGGGGCTGGAAGTAATGTCCTATGAGGAACAGCTAAGGACTTTGGGCAAGCCTAGCTTGGAGAAAGGGAAGCTGAGGGGTGACATCATTGCTCTCTACAGCTTCCTGAGAGGGAAAGTGGAGAGGGAGGTGCTGAGCTCTTCTCCCTGGTATCCAGTGATAGAGCACATGGGAATGGTTCAAAGCTGTGACAGCAGAGGTTTAGACTGGACATTAGCAAGTATTTCTCTACCCAGAGGGTGGTCAAACACTGGGACAGGCTTCTTAGAAAGGTGGTTGATGCTCCAAGCCTGTCAGTGTTTAAGAGGCATTTGGACAATACCCTTAATAACATGTTTTAACAAATTTAAGTCAGCCCTGAACAGGTCAGGCAGTTGGACTAGACGATTGTTGCAGATCACTTCCAACTGAAATAGTCTATCCTATTATACTCCATTCTATTTCAATTGCTAGTTGAAAAAAATGCATACAACTTAGGCTGGCTAAATAAAAATCACTGTAAAACATCTATAAAGATAAAAGGATACTTTTAAAAAAAAATTGTAAGCTCCCAAATGAATAAAAAACAAAACTACATGAGTTTTAATTTGTGAAAATAAACAAGAGGTTTCTTTCTTCTGCTATGGAACAGACTGAAAAGTCCCCAGTTTCAGTCCAATATCCACTTGAAGTCTTTAAACAATTAAATTCACCAGGTCTTGTATGTTCCACTCTCCTGTAGACCGAACATTCTTAAAAGTGACTACAGTTCTCCTTGCAGAATTATGGAAGTGACCATGAGATGGGATCTCCAGAGATCACCCAGAAGACCTACGCAAAGTAGACCTGTTTCTATCTGCAGCCTGGGTAAACTCTTGTCTGCCTCTTTTCTTACATTCGTTTATGACACTAGCCGGAGTGCTGGCTCAGTAGACCACGGGTCCTTCGTGCACATCAGCAGCAGTGAAGTCAGCATAAAAGACTGTAGCTGTTTTAATCCAAATACTCATAGTTACAGTGGACCTAACAAGGAATTATGAGATCTTTTAGCTGTCTGAACTTATGGAATGCAAAATAATATTTATTAGCTGATAATAAGTAGCTTTAGATGCAAAATTCATAAAGAAATAAAGAACTGGTCCAGAATCCACCCTGCTCTCTTTGAGCTTTTAGTGTGAAAGAATATTAAGCCTTTGTTTAAATCCAGCATAAAGCAAAAATGAATTGTTTGATCACAGAGAAACAATGTATAGTATTACCATTTATATATCCATTACTTTGCTGAATTGAAAAAAACCATAGACAATGGAATGCAGTGAAAACAGAACTTCTCTGTTAGAAGTTATTATAAGTGACTTCATTACATCATATATTTTCCCAAAAAACTTAGGTGAGAAATAGTCATGTTAGATCTTTGCTGATATTGAAATAAAATCACAAGAAGAGCTGTACATGCATTATAGTGTTCTTTGAAGTAAAATATTTCTTACCCAAAATGTGTTCTACTAATACAAATGATAAAGTTTTAATGATAAGCACTTCCTCTGGAACTTGGTGGTCTATTTTCATTTAGCTGTATTTAAACATTAGTTAACAGCTAATGATAATACCAGCAGAAGGAAGGTTGTTTCTGTGGAAGAGGAGTAGTCCTGCAGTCTGCTCATAAGGTGTGTCTAAAGGTCTTAAGGTGTGGCTAAAGGTCTTAAGGTAAAGGCTAGCAAAATTCTCCAGAAAAGCTGATACAACAGATCAGCTCTCAAAACTCAGTATAGTAACTGAAGTCCAATTCTTCATATTAGCTAATTGATCAAGAGGGGTTCAGGTAGATTTCCTCCAGTGTTCTAGTCCTCAAAGCACTTCGTCTGATTATCCAGAGAAATTTCTGTTACTGCTGGCATATCTATGTCCAATTTGAAGAGGAAGATTAATTTTAATGGCATAAATAATAAAAAAGGAGAGAATTTAAAACAAAGATAGCATGATGGACTATTCTTTACTAGTAAAGCTCTTTCTAGCTATACTTTATGAAGGACATCTTCACAGTAGCACATTCACATCAGTTCAAGGATTTATTAACAATAATTGTGGTCACTGTAGGGAAAAATCCTGCTAATTTTAGTGCATGTAGTTATCTCTCTGATCCTTTTCCTGCCTTACACAATTTTATAGGTCATCTGCTATTAAGATAAAGAAATAGTGAGCTCTGATCTTTGTTCTATAGCAGCAACTGCTGTGGTTGGCGTGGGGTAAGCATACCAGCATCATCCTGTACTGGTGGTCTTTTTAATAATACTTTTGGTGTATGTTGATTGAGAATGTTCCCCTTGATTCCTTTCCAAGAATATACAGTGGCAAGCGCTGCCAAGAATGCTACAGGCAAGACAGCAGCAGAGCTAGCAACTTCTGAGGAGAACAGTATTAAGGCAATTCCCTTCCACAGGCACCATGAAACTAGAATTCAGAGAACACCATCTAAAATAATCAAAGGATTGAGAAATGAGATCTGTAAGCAATGTTAAGAGAGATCAACATGCATGCTTTTCAGAAGAGCTGGTTGAGTAGAAGGACAGGGAACATGAAAGCATTTTACATAGAAACAGCTTGTATAAATAGATATTCTAAAAGGAAAAATCTTGAGTTCATTACCTACAGCTCATAACAAAGGAAATGAGTCCAAAGCCTGCAGATCTATTCAGGTGATGCTATAAAAAGTAGAATTTTGTTCAATGAAAATGGTATGGAAAAGAATTATATCCTATAAGGTACAAGATGAGAAACACATATACATGCATAGACATAAAACAGACACACAAAACTACATAAGATAAATATATAAAATCTCACATTTTGAATACCCGGGTTTGCATTTTTGTTGTGTTTAACATTGTGCTAAATGTATTTCTCTCAAAAATACTGTTCGTCTTCCCTTATTTTTGTTTACATAAAAATTGTTTTGTATATATACCTATATAGTCTATAGGTTTCTTTTTTCTTTTCTGTTGCCTATGGAAAAAAAATTACACAAATCACCCACTTTTAAATTAGTTAAGCCTCATGCAGTGCTTTAATATGTGAATATTCACATAACTAATATGCAAATATATGCATAATAATCATTCCATAATTTATGAAATCTGTAAAATGTAAACTCTGGGATTGACCTATTATGTATTTTGATAACTTTTTTCCACTACATTTGATAAAGTCTGTGTCATCTTAATATGTCAGATTGTAATTTGACCAGTAACCAATTTTCAATCTTTGCAATTTCTTTTCCTCTTTTTGAAAGAGGAAAAGACAATTCTTACACATACTATTTTGATTTGTTAGGTTGGCTTTTACAGTGTTTCTAATGTTTAAAATTTAAATTTCGGAATAAGTCTATCAAATTTAAATTTCAGAATCAGTTAAAAATTGAAACTCATTTCTTTGTTTATTTTCAATGGATTGTGATTAGTTGTGATTTTTATGACAGTGATTCAACTGAGGAATTATTGGAAATTATCTGTAAGTATTTCATATCTCAAATTTCAACATCAGTGGAAAATTGGTATTATAACTCCTGTTTGTTGCATGATGCAATGAACGAAAGTTACATAGGCTGAAGAGACAATGAGAATCTTTGCTGTCGCTGAATATCTCCTGATGTTATCTGAAATGTAGCTATTACTTCCTATGTAGGCATCAACAAGAATTTATATCCTCAAATAAATATCAGATGAGTGATCCTACGATATAAATGTAATCTTTTTAGGGTCCATAAGTAACAGCCCACAAACTGCATTATGCTTATTAGAATTAGAAACATAAAGACCTATAAATACATAAGAAAGAAGTTTGGCATTTCATGGAAGTATAACCATACAAATTACTGTAAGAATATATATGGATTTTATTTAGATATTTACTTGGCCTGCTTCCAGTATTTTAGTTGGTGTTGCATAAAAGGATTTGAACCGGTTTAGAAAGAAATATTCAAAGTTAGTTCTTTATGTAAATTTCTTACTGGAAGAGAGTACAAAGTAGTGACAGCATTGTTTGTCAATGTTCTCCAGTGATTGTTAGCAATGCATTCTTGCACATATTGTTTCAGACAAAAAGTTAGTATTTTGCATTAGCAGAGGATAATTAGGCAATAAGATACAAAAGAGTAGGGTTATCATGAGATAAACACACACATGGGGTGTTATGAGGCACAGCCAAGTATCTGCAATCCCCCCCAGGGTATGATTATCTCATGATAACCGTACACCCTGGAGTTGCCTTATTGCTATTATAAAATATCTTTATTATAGGAAGAAATGCACATTTTTGTGCTGAAAGAAGACAAAGGTGGCAATTTAGAATGCTGAACAGCAGTTTTAGCAGAGCTGTGTGGTTCACATAGATTAATCTATCCCCTTGGAATGTTTCGTCAGCCAAAAAAATGTTCCCTAAATCCAAGCAGTCATAATCTGTAGTGATGTGCAGCTATTTGGAGTATTTGACAAATTCCCTCCTTGGTTCTTATGCTGTTTGTTTGACTGCAAAGTATGCACATAGCAATATGAAGAGATGGAGGAGTGTTAACAAGATGGTGAACATTTTGAATATTTGATGATATTTCTAAAGTCTGGTTTCTTTTATTTCTATGCAAACTCTGTGTAAACTCTGGAAGGCCTCAGAGAGCTAAATAATGCTTCTAAAGCTAATTGAAAACTATTGGGATAAAGAAGTTACAAAGTACAAACAATGTGAGTAGAGCTTTACAAGCTGGGAAACTGATGACCCAGAGAGAAGCAAAAAGTCTCTTCTAAGCTATATGGTTGCTTTTCTACTGGACACAGAGAGGTTAGGCAGTAAGGAGTAAAGACAGCTGAATAAATACAGACTCACCCCTTACAGAACTGGAGCTTTGTCACCATCTTCAGAGGACCAAGACTTTAACCAAGAGAGTACTTAAAATCAGTCTTTCACGTACGCATATAATAGCTTTGTCCATGAAAATGGCTCCTGAGTTGACAGTCTTGCTGCCTCTCTTTGTAGACACCACTTGCGAATGAAAACTTGGTGGGGCTCCTGGTAGATGTTGACATTTTTTAGTAATGTGCACAAAGGAAATAAATTTTGTTGCTATATCTGCATTTTGACAAGTAGTATATTAGTCGTACATCCTTTTAGTCATAAATTCTTCATCATCAAATATACCTAAGGATCTATTTTTACTCTGTCATTCCACTGTTAATGAAAACCATTATCATATTGCACTGCAACAGAATGAAATTCAGAGAGCATTCTGTTTCTGTAAGCTTGCATTATTATTGGAGAATTTTTTTGAAGAAATAAACATTGAAGTAGTTTATAAATAGTGTGTTAAAATGTAATCAATATTTGTATTCATGTTTAGGCATAAAAACACACAAAGAAAGCCTTGTAGAATTTATTTCTGCTTAGAAACTTGTACTGTGGCCTTCAAAATGTGTCAGTTTTAATTTAAGATTGGTGTTTAATACGGAATATGGAGATCAATGCAATTGATTTGATTGAATAAAAAAGTCCTTGTAAGGATATATGGTGCTCATTTTTAAATGCAACAAGCCCAATAATTGGCTTAAATGTAAAAATAAATTGTGTCTAGAGATATCTATCCCAGCCAGGGGTGATGCTTTATTGGTTTTTACATTTCACTAACTGATGTGCTTTCATGCAAAATCAATATTGTGCAGTCAAATATATTTTGCTTTGTTGTGTTTTGTAGGTTCTGTTGGCTAAAATATAATTTTAAACATAGGATACCTACCCTTTATTTTACAGCAAACCTTTTGTGGAGAAATGAAGAGAAAAATTAAAGAAACATTTTTAGCTTCCTAAATACTCGAGAGTCCTTTGCATAATATATAGATTTTTCATGTGCTTCTCCAGCATTTTCGTTTTCTAACTCTCAGACTTTTATTAAGTCCCTGGCTATTCCTCTGAAAGTAATTGTCATCTGTGGAATATTAGACACCATTTCGAGTGATGCATACATACCTGCTTTGCAGACCTACATAGAAACTCGACATCATACTTTCTACCTGTACTTCAATTAAAAATTCATTCACCTTTAACTATTTTTTAATCTATCATGAGAAGAAAATCTATTTTCCATTTAGTCAATCTTGACACTTTTAATACAACTGAAAAGTAGCTTTTTTTAGAAAAATCCTACAACTCCACAACTCATACAACTTCCTTTTTATTATTATTATTAATATTATCATTATTATTATTGTCATTATTTTGTTATTGTTATGTTTGCCTCATGATCAGGGAGAGATGAGGTCCAAAAGGGTATCTGACATATCTCACTTGATCTTACTTTAATAGGTACCTGTCTTGGTTTAAGCCCCTCAATAACTCACCCAGTTCATTCATTCACTCACCCTCCTCTTTCTTTCCCCAGTCCCGGCGGGATGGGGAGGAGAATCAAAAGAATGCAACTTCCACAGATCGAGATAAGAACAGTTTAGTAACTAAGGTATAACACAAATCACTACTGCTACCACCAATAATAATAATGACAGGAGAAGTACAAAGAAAGAGAATACAACTGCTCACCAAGCCTGACAAAGCCAGTGCACCCCCTAGCAGCGAACTCCCCCAATGCACCACCACACCCTTCCAGGTCTCTGCCCTCCAGTTTTACATCCTGGACATGATGTGCTGTGGTATGGAATAACCTCTTTGGTCAGTTTGGGTCAGGTGTTCTGCCTCTGCTCCTCCCGGCTTCCCCTCCTCCTCCCAGGTATAGCATGAGACTCAGAAAAGTCCTTGGCCAGACCAAAGCATTGCCAAGCAGTAACTGAAAACATGGGTGTTATCAGCGCTGTTCCCAGGCCCAAAATCAAAAACACAGTGCTGCACCAGCTACCAAGAAGGAGAAAAATGACTGCTACTGCTGAACCCATTACAGTACCTAAAAGATCTGCGAAACCCAGTGCCACTACAGAAAATTTCAGCAAAGACGGAATGTTAGACAAGAGAATTCTAATGGATATAATTAATCAGTTCAACAGGGTACAGTCAATGCAACTAGTTTAAGATGGCCATAAACATCTGCTGGTTTTCTTAAAAAATGCATTTCTCTTATCATTAACAAAACCAGATTATTTGAAAAACCTGTTGACATCCAAAGGGGAAATGTTATTTCAAAGTTTTATTCCAATGTGCTTTCATGATGTACAGATTGAAGAAGCCCATGAATAAAGAGTATTTTTGCATGTGGTGTTCTAGGGAAATGGACTTTTAACATCCTTTTGTCCTCAAAACTCCAAATTACAGTGCTCTGTTCAGTATTTGTTTTCCCTACTGTAGGATGCTAAATACAGAGATAAGGTGTGTTTTTCCCTGTCTTTCTTTCTCCCTCTGTCAGTGGTCTTGAGGAGGTAGGTACAATTCTGTGGTCTGTTTTGCAAAGCTGTATTTATTGTAGAGACCCAATACAATTTATTGTATTTATTGTAGAGCTGTATTTATTTTCACATAGAAAAAGAAAGTATTTTCTATGCTTTAAATTTTGCATACAGAAAATTGGTACCTCTGAATAAGTACTTCTTCCAAGCCTACAATTCTGAAACACTCAGAAGCTTAAAAAAAAAAAAAGTAAATAGACAAAGAAAGTGAATATACACACTGCTTATTGAATTCAACAGAGCAGAGAATTTTTTCTAGACTAGTGGTTTCATAGACCAGTTTTACACTTTTTAGTCACGCCTTAAAACAATTGAGCACATGCCATAAACATCGAGTTCCTGGAAAATGAAGACTGGTGAACCATTCAGAACCCAACTGAACTAATATGTCAGAATGTTATAGCTTCAGAATGTGTATAATGAATCCTAAACCTGCTTGCAAGCCATTTTTGTCTAGCAGTTTTTGAAAGATATTTGCATAAAATCATGCATTCTTTCAAACAAAAATTACCAGGACATAGAATGCTGGCTTTAGAGAGAAATTGCTAATGAAGGAGAAATAGGTTTGAATCTGTTTATATCAAATTTTTAGCAATATTTAGGACTATTTGGATAGGAATGCATTATTTAGCTACTTATGTAATTCAGTACGGTCGAGATTTTACATCTCTGTTACTATCATAGTAAAAGAGGTTTTTTCCCTCTTGGCTATTAAGTAACAAACACAGAAGCCAAGTAGAAAACCTAGACTGATAAGGACAGTGGTAATTAGAGACAAAAATGTCTGCATAGATATTGAGAAAAAGAAAGCATTGAAAATTACAAGACTTGATTTTAAAAATAACCTTTTTCAAAGTGTTACAGAGTAGCATTCAAATGGAAGATATCCCCAGAGAATTAAGACTCCTGGAGCACATTCTTAAAACTAGCAAAGGCAATGAAATTTATAAGAGTCTGTGTAAAAGCCAATCACTAGGAGGAAGAACAATGAACCAATAAGGGATTTTTAAAAGTAACCTTTTGGTTTGGGTTGGGTTTTATTTTCCTTCCTTCAACTGACTCCCCTTTGCCCATTAAGTCGTATGTTTATACAGTACCTATTTTAATGGGGTCTTATTTGGAGCAGGAGGAAAGACTTAAAGCCAAAATATAGTACAGTTAATAATAATATTAGTAGATACACTGGATTTTGCTTTTTTTTTTTCTTTTTTTTTTTTTTTTTTTTTGAGGGGTAGGGGAGTGGGGGGAATAATGACTAGAAAGAAGAGCACTGAATTATAGTTAGAAGTATCTACAAAAGTTTCCAAAATATGTGTGTGAAGGAATAATTCCAATTGCAATTAAAAAATATTTAAGATACATGTAACAGTGTGGCTCTCAACTTTAACGGGATTTCTTGCTGTCATGGTTTAAACCCATCTGGCAACTAAGTACAAGGCAGCTGCTCTCCCATTCACTTACTCTTCCCAGAGGGAGGGGGAGGAGAATCAGAAAAAGGGTAAGACCCGCGGATTGAGTTACTGACAATTTAATAATTAAAATGAAGTACAATAGACTACTACCAACACTTAATAACGAAAAAGGAAACAACAAAAGAGAGACGGGGATAAAGTTAAAAAACTCCCCAAAGAAACATAACAACAAACATTTCCAACAAACAACAGTGACGCACAATGCAGTTAGTCACCACCCACTGACTGCTCTCCAGCTCAACACAAGCAGCGACAGGTCCCTTCTGGGTAACTCCCCGCAGTTTATACACTGGGCATGGCGTGCTGTGGTATAGAATACCCCTTTGGCTAGTTTGGGTCAGTTGTCCTGTTTCTGCTCCCTCACAGCTTCTTGAGCCCCTCCCCACTGGCAGAGCATGAGACTGAAAAGTCCTTGATCAGGGTAAGTGCTACTGATCAAGAGCTAAAACATGGGTGTGCTACCAGCATTGTTCTCAAAGTAAAGCCTAAACACAACACTGCACCAGCTACTAGGAAGAAAATGAACTCTCTCCCAGCTTAAGCCAGCTCCCTTCAGAAATTTAATGAACTTCCTGATAAGACACTCTTCCATGTTTTCCCATTGGAAGATAGTCCTAGAATTTCATTGTTCTGACAGCTCAAAACCTTATTATGTTCCCTACTCTAAATGGATTTTAGCATCACTGCTTGTTCTGTAAATGCACTGTATGTGTAAATGGTTCTTCTCCCTCATTCTCATGCACATCCTGATATAATTGTAGACAGCAATCATATTTCCTCTCAAAGTCCATGCTCAAAAGACTACACTCATAAGACAGATTTTAATTTCCTTGATGATCCTTATATCTTCTTAAATTTGACAGATGTATTGCAATGTAGGATTTTCTGGTGAGTTTTAATGAAGATGAGGTCTATTGCATTTCTTTTGTCTATCAATCAGGTAGGTAACCTTTTTAAATTATTCTGTCAGGATACAGCTTTGGTAAATTTACGCTGCATTTTAACCTGTGTTACACTGTTTCTAGATTTTTAGCTTTCCTTCACAATTTTTCGGAAAGTCTTCCTTTCACCATTTTCAAACAAATAGTATCACATTTGTTAGTTTTCTTCTCAAAGTATCATACTTATCCATTTCATGCACACTTATTTCAGAAACCTGGGAGGAAGGTGATCTGGTTCTCACCAGGCAAACACATTGGATTCCAGTGAGAGAAGCTTGTAAATTCATGAGGGCAATGATAATCTCTTTCAGTGTAAACCTCCAGCGGACTGCAAAAGTTAGACCCAGTCAGGGTGTGGCCTCTGATCAATAATTCAGTATTAACATTAAGATACATTTTTTCCACATCAGATGTGTCAGTTTGATGCTTACTTTGGTATATGTTAAAAAGAGGGCATAATGACAGAAATAAAGGGCATAATGACAGAAATAAATATTTTATGGTTATGTGAGCCTGAACTGTAGACCTGATACCCAAACATGCAAGACATGCTCCTTACTATAATGATTGATCAGATGTCTGATAATTTAGGAAGTTTTAAGAAATAATTTTGTTCATCTGTTTATACTAAAAGGGTTTTGTGATGTGATAAATGTAAGGTAATGATTAATTTTCAGAACAAACCACCCTCCACTGTCCACTTTTAACTGTAATGCTCTCACTTTTAATAACAGAAGAAATGTAGGCAGACACTGGTTGTCCTGGAAGAATAAAATTCTAAAGTGGTCGTCTTACTTCTCATATATTTTTGTATATTGATATTCTTGGATATATTGTCTATTGATATTCTTGGATATACTTGCCTAGTGGATTTGCAGAATTTGTCATTTTTTTAAAAAAGAAATAGTTAAATCTATAATGCCTAATTGATCAAGCTGATTGAATGGATAGATTACTCAGTAGGAACTGTATATGCAAGGATCAGAGTTTCCTTTTCTTTTGCAAAAATACCCTTGTATATATTAAGATCTCAGTGGAAATATTGTTAAGAAACTTGAGACAGACATGATAGTTGGTGAGTGAGGTTTTGAAATGTCAAAACACAGTTTTGAAAGGCAATGAGCTCTGTATATCCCTGGCAAACTCCCCTTATTTCACTGGTGGCACATTTAGTGCAGAAGGAAAAAGAAGCTGAAAACCAGTGATTTCATAACATCATTAAAAGACAGTCTGAATTAGTATAACAATTGAGGGTGTTTTATTTCGATCATACCAGTACTCTTGTCATATATTTTCTTTGTGAGAAACAAAAGTAGCCTAATTTTGCATTTGCATGTAGTCCTGTATTGTGGCCTATCCTGTTCTAAAGAAAGTGCTGCTTCACAAGCTATGCAATTAGGTCTTTATCTTTTCATATCGTCTACTTGCACAGTCCCTTAATAATGATTTTTCCCACTACATGTAAGATGAAGAGATTTTCATAGACTTTGATGCCTTTACTGCAGTTTCTGCAACGAATAATAGAGAAAGACAGCTGCAATTCTTATTATTATACAATTATTAATCACATTTACTAGAAAACTTATTTTAAACAAAGCTATACACAGAAACTTTGCTGGCATATTGGCAAAGGAATTTCTATGGAAATGTTTTCTAATAAATAAGATATTTTAAATTTTTATATATATGTTTTTCCACAGTCACCATCTCTTTATGAGTTATGTATTCAGTATTCAAAAATGATCATTTCAACCATTTTTCTGTACATAACTATCATGGTTAAAGCTTAATAGCACACTATATTCCCAATTAATAGATGTAATTGATGAAGTTAATAAGCAAATGGCATAGGTAACTTGGCTCAATATAAGATTAGCTTTGATTATACAATACACTGCTTCTTTCTTGAGAATAGCTGTCTTACATATGTAAGAGCGGGGGAGTTGGAACTGGATGATCTTAAGGTCATTTGCAACCCTAGCCATTCTATTATCATACAATGATAATAGTATTTCTTTTATTTTTTGGAAAGAATGGGTAGTACAGAAATGCGCAAGTGAGCTACTTCTAGCAAATGTATATTTGACTATATAAAGCTCAAGCCATAATCAGGAAGGGGTTTTCCAGGTACAGCAACAGGCAGATGACAATGTCACACAGTGGTTGGCCAGTTTTCATTTTGAAACTTCCCTTCCTCTCAGCTGTAATGTGTTCTGATGAGCATAGCTAAGTGAGTTGCTTCCTTGTGAGAGCAGTAAGGGAGAAAAAAAAACAAACCACCTTATTGCTGCCATCAAAGCAGCAAAATTAATGAGAAAATCACCAGATAAAGAAACATTTCCTCAGCACCTCTTCAAATGTTCTTTAATAGTGATATTTGCAGAAACATTGGTTGCATGAAGAACAGTATTTTCTTGATTGGTGGTCTACAGGACAAGATATTGCTACACCTGGGAGTCCTAAGATTGATCTGCATCTGAGTTAGATCAAGAAAATCCTCTGTGATGCTTTGCCTGGTCTCATTTCCTCTGATGCAAGTGCTCCTGCCTTGCTCAGTGAAGAATTTTCTTTTTAAATATGTGTTCTCTTCCCACCTGGATTATTTGCTAAGAGTTAGAAGTGGGCTAGAGAAGGTCAGGGTTTCAGCTCTAAGCCTTTTCTGTTGCTGCCTTCATCCTTGTCTCCAAATTTAGTAACAGTAAATGGCTCTATCAGTCTGAATATCATTGCTCTAGTAAGGAAGAACCACCCAGTACTGATTCAACTCAGCTGTTGATTGCTCTGTTGTAGAGTATTACCATTCCCTTACTAGGTGTCAAGATGCTGCTACAGAATGAGTGGTCTAATTTGCAATGAAGGTTACAATCACAAGACAAAACGGGAATGATAATTTGACACAGACAGGTCCCCAATCTGCCATGGAGTGTGCAGAATTCCTACATGCCTCCCCTCTCCTTTCCTCAGCTGTCTCCTTTTTGTTACCAGGAAAAACTTTAGTGTAGCTAGTCACTGTTATTTACTGTCATGGGTTCAGCAGTAGCAGTCATTTTTCTCCTTCTTGGTAGCTGGTGCAGCACTGTGTTTTTGATTTTGGGCCTGGGAGCAGCGCTGACAACACCAGTGTTTATAGTTACTGCTTGGCAATGTTTTGGTTTGACCAAGGACTTTTCTGAGCCTCATGCTATGCCAGGAAGGAGGGGAAGCCGGGAGGAGCAGAGACAGGGCACCTGACCCAAACTGACCAAAAAGGTTATTCCATACCACAGCACATCATGTCCAGGATGTGAACACAGAGGGCGGGGACCCAGAAGAGAGTGGTGGTGGTGGACTGGGGGTACACGGCATGGTCAGGTTTTCACTGTTGAGGGGTGCACTGGCTGGGTCAGGCTTGGTGAACAGTTGTATTCTCTTTCTTTGTATTTCTCTTGTATTATTACTCGTGGTAGCAGTAGTAGTTTGTGTTATACTTTAGTTACTAAACTGTTCTTATCTCAGCCTGTGCGAGTTGAATTCTTTTGATTCTCCTCCCCATCCCGCCGGGACTGGGGGAAGAAAGAGGGGAAGTGAGTGAGTGAGTGAGTGAGTGAGTAAAACTGCGTGGGTGGGGGGCTTAAACCACGACATTTACAAATTATCTGTGGGTTATACAATCACATAAGGTAGAAGGTGGCTGCTGCTCCCTGTTCTGTGTCTGAGTGATCATACCAACAAAAATGATGGCATTTGAATTCTGATGATGATATTTGAATCACAATCATGATATTCATTTTTAGACCAGAATAGACTACAAAACAGAAGCAAAATTTAAAAAAAAAATAAACCTCTTTTAATATTAGTTCAAATTTTAGAAGGCTAAATTAATACAGTAATGCATTTTGGAGGTACCATTATAATAATGTTTTCTAACTTGAGTAAAACAGGTCAGAAATTTAGCCCAGTTTTCCTGTAACAAACAATAATCTATATTACAATACAGATTACACACACAATCCATTATTGTAAAAGGCACATAGATGATCTTTTGGAAACTTCCCCATTTTGATTTAAAGTTTCCAAGTGATCAAAGAAATTGTGCTATCTACTGGAACACTGTTGCAATAGTCAATTTTTCTCATAATCAAAAGTTGCCTTGTGTTTCTAGTTTGCACTTTACTAACTTCCACTTTCAAACACTGGACATTATGCTTCTGTCTGCGAGATGAAAAAGTGCTCCAAAACAAGTCTTATTTAGATAGTAACAGACCATAAACTTGCATTTTGTCTTCCTTTATGACTTTTATGACTATTCCAATAAGTTAGTTTCCTAACAGAATGATCAAATGAAAACGTGAGTTTTGAAAAAGTGAGTTTTGAGCAAATACAAGGAAATTAATTGTATTTCATATTGCTATTTCCAAATATGTTTATCAAAGAAACAGATCAAAAGTCTAAGCCAACCAGCCAGCAACTCAGATCTTACCCTATGTTTAGGAGTAAATGATTTTCTTGACTGTCTTTTAAAATTATTTCCTTGAATACTATATGACCTTCATTTAACTGTTTGTCTAAGGGTTGTTCCACTGCTCAGAACTGACGTGTTATTTACTATTATGTGCAGAAAAAAAAGAGGCTTGAAGTACTGTTTTTTTCTTTTAACCAGCAAATACTCACTATTTGCAAATAGAGAATATGCATATAAACTAAATGTGTGCACTGGTTGACTTGGTGGTTTGTAGTTAAGTTTTTGGTATTTCCAAACCAGAAAATCTTTAAATAAATTATTATCCTGTTTTGTAATGGAGGGAGTCAAAAATCATAGTGCTGTTATCTTGGATACAGCAATTTGTTCAGAGGATATCTGATTTAGGAGGCTTCCTAAACAATAAATCAAAAATGGCTTCAAATATGTTTTTTGCTTTTATCATGTCTTAAATCCTCCAAAAGAAAATCCAATTCCTTTGATATAGTAAGAAGCAGTAGCAGACGTAAAAGAATGTAAGTTAAAGTGTTTGAGACTAACTAAACTTTTTATTTTTCTTCTGCAGGTTTTAAACATGACAGGTTTCAGCAATATAATATTTAATTTCTCCACTTCTACATTTAATAGACAGGATTGTTGAAGATTAATGTTTATTAGCTAATAAATTTGCAAGCATACAACTGTCTGGCCTATTCCCATAGTTGTAAAACTTATATGCGTTCATCAGCCTCATGTCTTCTTGCCAGGAAACAAGGTCTAACTTTGCATTCTAAAGATTTCCCCTTTCATACACTGTAAGGTTCACTATATTTTCTGCCTTATATTTATTGTTATGTCAGTACAAGTCAGCTCACCTTGAAGTTGATATTTATTACACTGAGTAATATGATGTCATTTACTTAGCTCCTCCAAATGGCCTTTGCTATATCACAAGAAAGTCAGCTCTGATAGAATCTGTATTAGTATTTGTGTGTAAAAAGTTGTTCTCAGTCACTGCACGGATAAGGGTTTGTGGAAGGAAGAAGAACATCCATATTGAGAATATATCTGTTGCTGATAGGAGCATCAACTACAATTGTTTCAGAGAGCAAAATATATCCTATATGAACCATAACTAGCTAACAAATTATGTGTTAAGTAGGATTTTATTAGTAATACAGCGAAGTCAGGTTTTTTTCAAATATCAATACATGAAAATATTTACCTTGCATCTTTTAATGCTTGACAAAAGCAGTAAGAAGTTTTTTACAAACATGGCAGAAGTTGATCTGTAGCCATTGTCCTATAGATCATACAATCAGAATATTTGGGGTTGGAAGGGACCTTAGAAGTCATTTAGTTCCAACCTCCCTGCCATGGGCATAGACACCTTCTACTAAACCAGGTTGCTCAAAGCTCCATCCAACCTGGCCTTGAAAACTTCCAAGGAGGAGGCATTCACAAGTTCTCTTGGTAACCTCTTCCAATGTCTTACCAGACTCAGAGAGAATTTTTTCCTGATGTTTGATCTTAATCTCCCCTCTGTCAGCTTAAAGCCACTCCTCCTTGCCCTGGTCACCACAGGCCCTTGTACAAGTCCTTCTCCAGAATTCTTGTAGGTCCACTTTAAGTACTGGAGGGCTGTTTTAAGGTCTCCTCAGAGAAAAACTGGAATTTAATTTCCTTTCTGGTACTGTATTTTTTAAACAACTACCTGGCATGCATTAGTATCCAAATCTCTGATCAGACATGCTGCTGATGATTGGAAAAATATCTTACTTGGGAACTGAAGAGCAATTTGGTCCTTTTTTCAGAGCAGGGAAGGACTGTGAACCCTGTGATATGCTTAAGATTTTTACAGGGTAAAGTCCTTGCAAATAAGGGTAGTGCTTTTTAGGTCTAGATCTCCCTGTGAATCTATGTTTAGGAGGTATTTTGCAAATTAGGTGTTCATGATTCTGTTATGCATATTATGGTAAGGATCACCTCTGCAATGCAATTTCCTTAGATGCAGTGTACCAGCTGCTGCTGACTGTTGCAAACAAGCTATTCCCATGTGCTTCCTCCTCCTGCGGAGCTATCAGCCTCCAGTCATGAAAGCAGATTCACTTCTTAGCAGATATATCACATTAACTTCGGTTGCTCAGCTGAGTCATTATATAATGCAACTGTTGCTTTTTAATAAATCAGTTTGGTATTTACTTTTTAAATCAATTCCCAGCAATGCCATCTAGATAGACTAGTGCCTTAAAAATATTCATTGAGCTAAAAAACTTAAAGCCATAATAGAATCATAGAATAGTTAGGGTTGGAAAGGACCTCAAGATCATCTAGTTCCAAACCCCCTGCCATCAGCAGGGACACCTCACACTAAAACATGTCACCCAAGGCTATGTCCAACCTGACCTTGAACGCCGCCAGCAATGGAGCATTCACAGCTTCCCTGGGCAACCCATTCCAGTGCCTCACCACCCTTACAGTAAAGAATTTCTTCCTCCTATCCAATCTAAACTTCCCCTGTTTAAGTTTGAACCCGTTTCCCCTTGTCCTCTCACTACAGTCCCTCATGAAGAGTCTCTCCCCAGCATCCCTATAGGACCCCTTCAGATACTGGAAGGCTGCTATGAGGTCTTCATGCAGCCTTCTCTTCTCAGGCTGAACAGCCCCAACTTTCTCATCCTATCTTCATACGGGAGGTGCTCCAGTCCCCTGATCATCCTCGTGGCCCTCCTCTGGACTTGTTCCAACAGTTCCATGTCCTTTTTATGTTGAGGACACCAAAACTGCACAAAATACTCCAAGTAAGGTCTCACAAGAACAGAGTAGAGGGGCAGGTCTTATATTTAATAAATCTGGAGTGAACCTATCTATAGTAAAATAATTAGACAAGCACAATAGTACATGATACAAACTTTAAAAAAAAAGGATGGGATTGTACTGAATCACAATAAAGATGAGGTCTGTGTTTCCAGAAACAAACATTATGTAGCTGCACATTGAATATATGAAATTTTTTTAACTTTAATGTACAGATATCAAAATTATATATGCTCTTGCAATTTTATATATGCAAGAATATTTATTACAAAGTCATCATTTACACATAAGATTATCACAGTTGAGTTTTTTGTGGTACAAATTACACTAAATTGCAAGCAAACATTACAGGCCAGAGAGAATAATTTAATGTGAGAGGTCCCTACTTAGTTAATAAATTAGGGACTTCAGATAGTAGAACTATTCAGGTAGGCTCAAAGGAAAGAAGGCCCAAGAAAAAAATCATGCAATGTTCTGGGGTATCTCAGCCTCTCAAAAATTTGACGAATGGAAAACACTCAGTAATGCAATTGCCATTAAGTACTTCAGCAGCATTCAATGCCTGAATTGCCAAATAAAGTCAAATTTTGCATCATTTGCTGCCAGATGTCATTGTTCCTGAATGATGTCTTTCAGGGGACAATGTGTGATATTCTAGAACATGGTTATCCCTATGTATAGCAGAGGAGAAGGCACAGAATATTTTGGCTCTGTCAGAATAATTCTTTGTAACAATCAAGAATTGTTTCATTGTTTCATTGTTCAATTGTTCAATTGTTTCATTGAACCTGAATAAAGGTTCAAAAGAACCTTTAGAATTAGCTTCAATGAAAAAATTTGACTAAAAGTTTGCTGTTCAGCCCTCTGACTGGTGATTACAACTATAAATTACAACTTCTATATCTGCTAGACTCAACAGAAAATTTTACAACAATTTTCTGTCAGAAAGATAGAACTTCAACAAAACAAAGACTTCTTTTGGGATTGTGACTATATTTCATTATGTGTTTTTCAATATATATATATAAAGATTCATTTTTGAAATTATTTGAATGGCATGTGTGATTTTTTCCTTCTTCAAACATGAAGCTTAGAGATGTCAGTTTCATGAACACAAAAGTGTGAGAATAAACTTTAAAAGGATCTTTTACTTTGTACCTTTGGTGGAAAAAAACAGACCATATAAAAGTTCAGAATCAGAAGGGTTTCCAAATTTCTTCTGAAAAAGAACTCAGCATTGTAACACTTCTTGGTTATATGTTAAAGCCATTAGAATTGTCCAGTAGGGCTTGTAATGAGTCAGTGGTAATTCTGAACACTCCCTACATGTCTTCATTAATTGAATTATGAGCGTTTAAATAAAGGCCTGGGAATCTGAAGAGCAGTGGTTATGTTAACTTAGTAAGGCACTAGATAAACAAAAGGTAAAGGAAGTATGGATGCAAGTTTGCTAAATAAACGTTTCAGGCAGATATTAATCCTTTCTACTGGCTCTTGTGTTGTTCTGGTTTTCATGTCCTGAGTAAAATATTCTTTGGGAAAAAAATCAGGACTCAGTTTCCTCCTCCCTCTCCAGTTCATGTATCTTATCTTTTGACCTTGGTATTTATGTAACACAATTATTTCTTAAGACCAAATGCAATAGAAAGATGAAGGAATCTCGGAGAGGCAATTCGGGAGTACAACTGTGAAATCTGACATGCTGGTAATGTTCATGACCTAATGCAGGTTACTTTTATGAATAATCCTTATATGTCTTAAATTAATTTGTATAAAGTATTTTAAGAGATATTTTGGAACTTAGCCTTAACATCTCATTCTTATGCTTATGTATTATGCATTACACCTCTGTTTCCTTAAGTTTTTATAGACTTAATCTAGAGGGGCTTTAAAGTGCATCCGAAGGCTACTTTACTTTGACATGTGGTTATCATGTTTTCTGTGCAAATTCTAACACATATCTGATTTTTCTGATGAGTAGTTTGCCAAAACCATTCTTGGAAAATATTGTGGGCATTTGGCAGGAATTTGGCAGAGGTTAGATAGCCATGAAACACAGGTAAGTTTTATTATCTAACATATAAATTTCCCTCTGTTGAAGTTTCACTGCTTGCACATCCCTACTCCAAATGTTTATACAATATAATTTGAAATTATGGTTTCCATTTACATTCAAGCTGCCAATCAAACATGATTCCACAGACAACAGTAATTAGCTGTGTTATCTAATTAGAAAAGAGAAGAAAATATCTTGTTGGCACTCACAGTAATACTTGACAGGCAGCTTGAATATAACTTGCATTTTGAAGCGGTTTGTGTTGGGGGAAAAAAATCAATAAATAATGAAGTACTGGAGAGAGATCATTTTTTAAGGTTGAAAAGTTAGCAAAA
The DNA here is from genome assembly GCA_017639245.1 of Myiopsitta monachus. NCBI lineage: Eukaryota > Metazoa > Chordata > Aves > Psittaciformes > Psittacidae > Myiopsitta > Myiopsitta monachus. The sequence goes on from CM029924.1 coordinate 25,615,198, forward strand.
AAGGATTTAAACAATTCATTAGCATTCATTTGATGTAACCCAAATGTGTAGACTATGTTCTTACCAGTATATTAGCATTTGTCCTTTTGTGACTTTACAGTATTGGATAACTCTCTCCATATACCAGAAGAACCTTTCTGAAAAAAAATCCAAACACATAAAAGAATCTGTGACTCTTCAAATATTACATGAATATCAGAATATGATGGTATAAGATTTTGGGACAAGCTTGATTCAAATCAAAACAAAGGGACCAATTAATATGCTGACAGAAATTGCATGTACCGGAAATATGGGTAACTTCTTTTATTTTAAAACTTTGTTCATAATACAGGAGAGGTCATGTAAGATTATTGTAAATTAATTTAAGAGAAAAGTAATTTTTCAAGATTAAGGGAGCTAAAGGTGCTCTTACAGCTTTTTCTCTAATCCAAATATCTGTTGAGGATTTTTTTTTAAAAAAAGTTTATTTTTCTGGGACTTGTAGCCACAAGGAATTTAAACATAAGCCATTTCTGAAATGAAATTATTAGTTCTCTTCTTGTTTTTGAAGCAAAATTTTAACCACAGTGGAAGAAACTTTGAAACTAAAACCAGAATGCTGAAAAACTAAGAGGATTTTTATGTTTTGAAATGTCTGTCTATCTTAACAATTTGGGGGAATTCAAGAGAGAGCAGGAACTTTTATTTGTAGAATGTTTGGGACCAGTGCTATTGGTTTTCAGTGAGTGTCTTCACACAGAACTGTAATGCACTTTACATAACATGCTTTACTTTCACACCTTTCAGCTATTTTTGTCTAACTTTCCCACGTTCCCCAGGTTGACATGCCCCGAATTCATGCATGTCTGGGTAAGGTGTAAGCTAGTTGCTGGTTTTATAATGTGCTTTGACAAACTATGAAGAGAATAAATCTTCTTTAACAAGTTCTTTAAAATTCCTATTTTAAAATCAGGTTCAAAGCAGGAATCCAAACCCAAGCAAGGCACTGGTATTTTGATTATTATATTTTTTAATATTTGCTCAATAGAAGTAGCTTTATCTTTTGTCATAATTGTAATTAGAAGCAAGATTATTTTTAGATTTTTTTTTTCCAAATGAAAAACTACTGTAATATTTTACCTGTTACCTGGACAATGCAGTATTAATTCCAACAGATTCCTTTTGACATTAAAATGGATTTCCACTGAAGGGCTCCACCTCCATACGCATCCAGACTGCATCACAATCTAATCCATCACATTATATATTTATACATGTCTACCATTGCTGGATTGCTGAAACACTCAATCATAAAAAAAAAAAAGGCAAAAAAACCAAACCCCCAAAAAACCCCAAAACCAAAAAAAAAACAAAACAAACAAACAAAAAAAAAAAAAACAACAAACAAAAAACCAAAAAACAACCAGAACAAACCAAAACCAAAACCCAAAACCCCCTAAAAAATAGGAAAAAAGTCCATATGAAAAACTGGTTTAAAGTTCATGCATTTTTACTTACAAAGTGTCTGATTAGATGAGTGTAGTCTTCTGTGAAAGAAATTCTTTTGGAACATGAATATGTAAGAAGCTATGAAAATTACATGAACAGCAGTTTCTCTGTTACCTTCTCTGTATTCTCTGCTGCTAGGTGAGTTTTAGACTTAAGTAATTTGCAAATACTATTAAAATTCCTTTCAAAGTTGTCTGTTCCAGTAAAGAACTTCTTCCTTATATCTGATCTAAACTTCCCTGTTTGAGTTTAAACCCATGTCGTGGTTTAAGCCCAGCCGGTAACCCAGAAGTACTCAGTCGCTCACTCACTCCCCCCACTTCCTCCCCCCTCCGCTTCCAAATTCTCATCAAAAGAATGTAACTCCCACAGGTTGAGATAAGAACAGTCCAGTAACTAAGGTATAACACAAACCACTGCTGCTATCACCAGTAATAAGAATGATCAGGGAAATAACAAGGGAAGAGAATACAACCTCTCACCACTCGCTGACTGATACCCAGCCCGACCCAAGCAGTGATCTAGCCCTTCCGGGTAGCTGCCTCCATGTGTGTCCCCACATCACCATATATGATGTGCTGTGGTATGGAAAACCTCTTTGGCTAGTTTGGGTCAGGTGTCCTGCCTCTGCTTCCTCCTGGCTTCCCCTCCTCCCTGGCAGAGCATGAGGCTAAGAAAGTCCTTGGTCAGAGTAAACATTACCGAGCAACAACTAAAAACATTGGTGTTATCAGCACTGTTCCCAGGCCGAAAGTCAAACCCACAGCTCTGTACCAGCTACTAAGAAGGAGAAACAATGACTGCTACTTCTGCACCCAGGACAATATCCGCCCTTTATTCCATACCATTCACATCATGCTCAGATCCCACATTTTCAATATGCCATCACTCTTATCGCATGTATATATATATGTATATACATACACACACCCACAAACAGAGAGAGAGATCATTCCTTACTGCATGAACGAATCCCTATAAAGCTGCTGAGTTTATCTGGTCCATGATGTCAGGCTCCATTTCTTGTAACAGTCTTTCAGAGCAGCAGAGGCTGTGTGCAGTGTTGGATTGTTGCCTGCTGATAATACTGCAGACCTTGTCTGGTTTAAACAAAGTTCATTCTTTGCTGGGATGATGGTCAGAGGGAAGTCAGGGCCAGTTGCTGGTGCCCTGAAGACATCTAGTTGGTGGGCTATAAAAGTGCTACATAACAGTCAACAGCATACAGTTGAGTTCATTGGCTGTTTTCCCCTAAAATCAAATCCCCTTGAGGTACACATCCGACTTCCCCATCTTCCTGCATTACCCACCAAGTATATCCAGGTCCCTGAGCAAAAAAACCCACCCATGAGTGGGTTCGCCTTTTCCTGAAGCAGGAATAACCCAAACTGTCTTCCCCAGCAAATTCTTTATGGGCACCACAGGAACTTTATCCCCTTCTACAGTATGTAGAAGTTCTGACTGGGCTGGACCAGCCCTGTTGGCATATCCTCTGGTGTTGGCCAACCAGGTGGCCTTTGGTAAATGTGTATCCCAATGTCTGAAAGGCCCACCACTCTTGCTCTCAGCTGTGGGCATTCATCTTGCTAACAGTGAATTCCAATGAGTCAGGCCCATGACCTAGGCCTCTGTGAGGGCATCAAGGGTTGCCTTGGGCCCCAGCAAGAAGGAAGTGAGGTGGCTGAAATAGCAAGTAAACAGGGCATTGTGGTTTGAGACCCGGATCTGTGCTGTACTGGATATAAATGTGAAGGACCAATCAGAATCTGTAAAACGGCGCATGAACAGTACATGCAACCATTCATAGTTTGCCTGATTGTGTGAAGGGGAGGAGTTTTGTTATAAAAGGTGACCTTTGCAAGCAGTAAACAGCTTCTGTTTCATTCACATTGAATTGCATAGAGTCCATAATATCTTCCCGCACTCAGTGTAGTTTTTAATAGCCCATTGTACCGTTCAATTTTCCCAGAGGCTGGTGCATGGTAGGGGATGTGATATACCCACTCAATGCCATGTTCTTTGGCCCAAGTGTCGATAAGGCTGTTCCAGAAATGAGTCGCACTGTCTGTCTCAATTCTCTCTGGGGTGCCGTGTTGCCACAAAATCTGTTTCTCAAAGCCCAGGATAGTGTTCAGGTGATGGCGTGGGACACAGCGTATGTCTCCAGCCATCTGGTGGTCACTTCCACCATAGTAAGCACATAGCGCTTGCCTTGGTGGGTTGGTGGGAGTGTGATATAATCAATCTGCCAGTCCCCCCCATATTTGTGCTTCAGCCATCATCCTCCATACCAGAGAGGCTTTAACTGTTTAGCTTGCTTAATTGCAACACATGTTTCACACTAGTGAATAACCTGGGCAATAGTGTCCATTGTTAAGTCCACCCCTCAATCATGAGCCCATCTGTATATTACATCTGAAGAATACAGGGATTTTGTTCCCAGGCTGAAAGTCGAAACCACAGCACTGCACCAGCTACTAAGGATAAAAATGACTGCTACTGCTGAACCCAGGACAACCCATTACCCATTCTCTAATCACTACAGTACCTGATGAAGAGTCCCTCTCCAGCACCCTCGTAGGCCCCCTCCAGCTATTAGAAAGCTGCTATAAGGTCTCCACACAGCCTTCTCTTCACCAGGTTGAACAGCCCCAACTTTCTCAGCCTGTCTTCACACAGAAGTTGCTTCAACCCCCCCTCATCATCCTCGTGGCCCTTCTCTGGACTTTCTCTAACAGCTCCATGTCTTTTTTATGTTGTGGACACCAGAACTGTACACAATACTCAAAACGAGGTCTCACAAGAGCAGAGTAGAGGGGCAGGATCACCTCCCTCGACCTGCTGGTCACACTCCTTTTGAGGCAGCTCAGGATATGGTTGGCTTTCTGGGTTGCGAGTGCACAGTGAGGCTGGCTCATGTTCATTTTTTCATCAACCAACACCCCCAAGTCCTTCTCCACAGGGCTGCTCTCAATCTCTTCTCTGTCCAACCTGTAGATGCGCCTGGGATTACTCTAACCCAGGTGTAGGACCTTGCACTTGGCATGGTTAAACTTCATAAGGTTTTTTGGCATCAGCCCACCTCACAAGTGTGTCAAGGTCCCTCTGGATGGCATTCCTTCCTTCTAGTGTACCAGCCAAACCACATAAATTAGTGTCATCAGCAGACTTGCTGAGGGCACATTCAATCCCACTGTCCATGTCAACAACAAAGATGTTAAAGATCGGTCCAAACACCAACCCGTGAGGGACACCACTTTTTACCCATCTCCAGTTGGACATTAAGCCGTTGATTGCAACTCGCTTCATGCAGCCATCCAGCCAGTTCTTTATCCACCAAGTGGTCCATCCATCAAATTGATGTCTCTCCAATTTAGAGACAAGGATGTCATGAGGGACAGTGTCAAATGCTCTCCACAAGTCCAGGTAGATGACATCAACTGCTCTACCCCTGTCCATCACTTCCGTAGCCCCATCATAGGCGGCCACCAGATTGGTCAGGCAGGATTTCCCCTTAGTGAAGCCATGCTGGATGTCACCAACCACTTTGTTGTTTTTCATGTGCCTCAGCATGCCTTCCAGGAGAATCTGCTCCAAGATTTTGCCAGGCACAGAGGTGGGACTGACTGGTCTGCAATTCCCTGGCTCATCCATTTTCCCCTTCTTGAAAATGGGAGTTATATTTCCCTTTTTCCAGTCATCGGGAACTTCACCTGACTGCCATGATTTTTCAAATAGGATGGACAGTGGCTTAGCAACTTCATTTGCCAGCTCCTTCAGGACCCATAGATGGATTTCATCAGGTCCCATGGACTTGTGTATGTTCAAGTTCTTAAAATGGTCTTGAATCAGATCTTTTACAGTGAGCCTAAGGTCTTCATTCTCACAGTCCCTGCATCTGCCTTCCAAGACATAGGCAGCGTGGTCAGAGCATTTGCCGTTGAAGACTGAGGCAAAGAAACCATTGAGAACTTCAGCCTTCTCCAAATCCAGGGTAGCCAGTTCTCCTGTTTTCATCCAGAGAGGGCCCACTTTATCCCTAGACTTTCTTTTGGTGACAACATAGCTATAGAATCCCTTCCTGTTATCCTTAACTTCCTGGCCACACTCAATTCTAACTGGGCCTTAGCTTTCCTGACCTGATCCTTACCTTCACAGACAATGTCCCTATATTCATTCCAGGCCACCTGTCCTCGTTTCCACCTTCTATAATCTTCTGTTTTCCTTCTCAGTTTTCTCAGCATTTGCTTAATAGGATTAAATAAAAAATGCAGTCTTTCTGCATCAACATGCACAACATGCCTTATGCTGAGTTAATTTACAAAAAGGCAAACCCTAGCTGCTGAAATGCCTAAGAAAGTTTCTACTGGGGAGAAGTTATTTTCTTTTGAATACTGATCTCCCTCTCTTTTTTTCCTCGTCAATAAGGCAAGAAATTTATATCACAAAGTCTGCTCTAATCTATAACCATACATAGGTGAGCGCAGAAAGTTCTTGTGCTGACAAGCTGCCCCTATAGCTTTTTAGCTTTTCAGCCTCCCAGCTTCAGTGCATTAACACCACAACTGATATGATAAGGAAGCCCAGGCAAGATAAAAATGTAGACAGGTTAGCTCTTTGCCCAGTCCTGGTTTTGTGAGACAGAATTATGAAAGATTCTATCCAGTGATGCCACCAATCTTCTCTCCTTCTTCCCCGAACCTTGTTCTCCAATGAGTGGGAAGGCTATGGAGCTGACAGCTCTCATTGTAGACACAGCTGTCATCCTTAATGCATAATCACTGTGAGAAAGGGTATTGAGCATCACAGTGTATAAATTTCTAACAATTGAATTGCTAATTACAAACTAATGATAAAGGCATTATAAGGAAGAAAGTTAAAAAATCAAGACACTGATAATTCATTCATATTATAGCCAGCAGTTTACAGCTTCTGAATGCTATATATCCAGCCTTTGGGTTTCCAGATTTCTCTAATGTTTCTAAGGTATCAGAAACTCACCAGATGCCTGACATTTTAATAATTAGATTTTGGGACTATATTTGATATTATTCAGGATATTTAGAAACACATTTTGATATGGTCCAGAAGCTATTCACTTTGGATGGGCAGAGCAAGTTTTCTGTGCAACTATAAAATCCAGGTCTCAGACATCTTAGACTCCTTTATCAGCTTTTGGGGGAGATTTTTACAGGTATTTAAGGACAAAATGTGTTTGAACATTTAAAAAAAAACATTATAAGATATGGGTTGGAAAAAATTAGTTAGAAACAGACACTTAAAAGATGCAGAAATCTCAGCTGCTTGCTTTAAAACCTATTTTTTCTTTTTTAATCAGACAAAAAATGTGGATGAAAACTTCATATCTTTCAGAATGGTAGTATTTTCCACAGAGAGATCTAATGGTGCTGAAATGCTGAACTTATCTTACCTATCTCTGTAGTGTTTAATACTAAAGAACCAGAATCTTAAAATACAAGGTGCAGCTGGCATTCTCGAGGCCCAGTGTTGTCAGATCAAAATGAGTAGCACAGCTTCCATTTAGTTTATTAGAGAACATCTGTACCATCACTTTGTATTTACTGGCACAAATGTGCAGCTGAAGAAGGAGGTGTGGCTTTTCCAGATGGGAAAGAGGGAGAGTTAAGAGGACTTTCCTTTTCCCTTTAGTTCTTGTCTTTGACCTTCCCATACTTTTTCTTCCACCCTTTCCAGCATTTTCAAGCTCCATACTTGCTGTGTAGACTAAAATTACTCTCGATCTTACCCACACCACTGGTCTGTCTCTGCAATTTGATGTGACATGATGCCCTGGGTTCAGCAGTAGCAGTCATTGTTTCTCCTTCTTAGTAGATGGTGCAATGCTGTGGGCTTGAATTTTGGCTTGGGAACAGCGCTGATAACACCCATGTTTTTAGTTGCTGCTCAGAAATGTTTACTCTGACCAAGGACTCTCTGAGTCTCATGGTCTGCCAGGGAGGAGGGGAAGCCAGGAGGAAGCAGAGGCAGGACACCTGACCCAAACTAACCAAAGAGGTATTCCATACCTCAACTGGGGGCAGTTGCCCACAAGGGTTAAATCACTGCTCGAGTTGGGCTGGGTATCGGTCAGAGGGTGGTGAGCGGTTGTATTCTATTCCTTTGTTATTTCCCTTATCATTCTTATTATTGGTGGTAGCAGCAGTGGTTTGTGTTATACCTTAGTTACTGGACTGTTCTTACCTCAACCTGTGGGAGTTACATTCTTTCAATTCTCCTCTCCATCCCTCCGGGAGCAGGGCAAGGAGGAAGTGAGGGGAGTGAGAGAGAGGCTGCGTGGCTGACTGAGCTTAAACGACGACACATGAGAAGGCATGAAGCTCACCCTCTCCCTCCCAATGGACAATCGGAGTTAGTGCTGAAATGCTGAAGAAGTACATTGTTATGGGTTCGGCTACCCCCCCCCTCCCCCCCCCCCTCAGAGTCTCATGTTACGCTGGGAAAGAGAGAAAAGCTGGGGGAGGGGAGACAGGGCGCCTGACCTGGGCTGACCAATGAGGTTATTCCATACCACAGCACGTCATGCCCAGGAGGTAGGATTCAGGGGAGGCACTCTCGCGGCATGTGGTGAGGGGAGTAGCGCGTGGTCTCTCTCTCTGGCGCCACGCGGTCTGTGGAGCGGTGTGGTTTGTGGAGCGGCGCGCGGTCTCTCGGCTCGGTCGGTCGGTGAAACGGTTGTATCCTCTCCCTTTGTATTTACTTTGTCATTATTATTGTTATTGGTGGTGGCAGTAGTGATTTGTATTGTATCTTAGTTACTGGACTGTTCTTATCTCAACCTGTGGGAGTTACATTTTCTTTGGTTCCTCTCCCCATTTCCCCCCCATGGGGGGGGGGGGGGGATGGGGATGGAAAAGGAGGGAGAAGGGAAATATACGGCTTAAACCAAGACAGTTCTTTTTGGCGCCCAACGTGGGGCACTTAAGGGTTGAGATAAAGACAAAATAACCACTCGTCACAATGCTGATTTATTGGCTCTCAAAGTTGTTGCTCTGGTTCTCACAGGTTCAGTGTATGATACTTTACTTACAGCCGGTTCTTCTTATCTTAACGTTTTTCAGATCTGGGTTTTGGGTTAAGATTCTTGTTACATTGTACTTTATTGCACGGATTTTTAATACAATAGACTCAGTGATCATGAAACTGACCCGGTTTGTGTTTCCAGTGTGGCCACCAACTCTATACTTTGGGAGGTATATAATGGCAGTTTTTAGCAATTACACGTCTCTTTTCACCTCCTCGGATGGTCAGCCTGTGAAGGAGACATTCTTTTGTGCTCCCAGCGCCCCCACCAGGCCGTTTACAACACTGTTTGAGAATTCTGAAGGTTTTGAATGGCCTTTAGATACCCTTGAGATCTGCCTGCTGCTGGTGATGGGAATTATCATGTTGGCACACATACTGAATATGTTTTACTCACAACTATTTTGTCTGGTCCGGAGAGTTAAGCAGCGTGGGGTGTGGGCCATGTCTGGGGTTAGACCACAATCCAGGATGGCCGAGAGATTTTCCCCAAGGCTGGACAGTCATGAGTGGCAGGGTGTGTGGGATAGTATGGGCAAGTATCTAGGCCAGTGGGCCCCTCCAGTGCTTAGGAACTTCACCAATGAAGAAATGCAAAACCCAGAAAAATTAGTAAAACATTTAAAGGAGGTGTGTGATCATTCTGGTCACACCAGACATGGACAAATCATGGCAACGTGCTGGGGCTTGGCTTATGCTTACAGAGCCTTGTTTAACACTGTCCAGCACCTTCAAAAGGAAAAAAAGGTCTCTGGATCTGAGGGCAGAGTAATGGACAGTGCAGTTAATCCAGCTCCAAGCACAGCAGCTACATCACCACCAGCGACAGGTACAGCCACGACTCAAACCCCAGTGACAAGTACGGCAGCTACCCAAACCACAGTAATAATCACTGCAGCTAAACCAGAGGACCAACTCATGCCAATATGGGTTGCCCCTGTACACAAGAGGAAAAACAAAGAAGAGGCAGGAAAGATGAAACAAGACGAAGAAACGTCACCACCTGGGACAGCATCCGACCAGGAGTCATCATCACATGATGAAGAAGAAGAAGAAAAGGAAGAGGTGACCTCAACCGAGCTACGGAATATGTGAAAAGACTTTACCCATCAGCCAGGGGAGCACATCATCACCTGGCTGCTCCGATGCTGGGACAATGGGGCCGACGGTCATGAACTAGAAGGTAGTGAAGCCAAACAGCTGGGATCACTTGCCAGGGAAGAGGGAATTGACAAAGCAATTGCAAGAGAGAAAAAGTCCCTCAGCCTTTGGAAGCAGCTCTTGGCAGCTGTGAAAGAGAGGTTTCCATACAAGGACAATGTTATGAGTCGTTCGGCCAAGTGGACTACTCTAGAGAAAGGCACCCAGTCTCTGAGACAATCAGCCATTGTAGAGATGATGTATATTACCAAGCCGAATGTTGGGGATATACCCATAGATCCAGATGAAGTCGAATGTACATGACCCATGTGGCGGAAATTTACACGAAATGCACCCCAATCATATGCCCATTCATTGGCAACAATAACCTGGAGTGACATAAGACCACCAACAGTGGATGAAATGATTTATAAACTCCGAGAGTTTGAAGATAATATCACCCCTTCCATCATCTCAGCTGTGGAAAAACTTTCCCAGAACCTCCAACAATTGAGAGACAATCTATCCAGCTCCTCATGTGTACCAACACACGTCTCAGCTATTAACAGAAGGCGTCCTACTGTTTGAGAGAGAAGATATAGAAGTTATACACCACGGGCCACCCTATGGTTTTACCTGCAGGATCATGGAGAAGATGTGATGGAGTGGGATGGAAAGCCTACTTCAGTTTTGGAGGAGCGGGTGCGAGAACTGAAAAGGAGAGCAAAGGTCAAATTTGATCACCCCATGAAGGCTGTGGCTTCAGTCTCTGGTGAGCAGGCTCCCAGATGGAGTGGAAGAGCTGATTTTACCTCAGCTCCTGTGATAAAGAAGAATAATCCATCTCTACAAGACGTGAGTGACCAATATGATGACTACTAGAGGGGCCCTGCCTCCAGCCAGGTGGAGGTAGGGGACAATCGGATTTACTGGACTGTATGGATCAGATAGCCTGGCACATCAGTCCCACAGAAGTATAAGGCTCTTGTAGATACCGGTGCACAGTGTACTCTGATGCCATCAAGCTGTCAAGGGGTGGAACCTATTTCTATTTCTGGAGTGACAGGAGGATCCCAAGAGTTGACTATACTGGAGGCTGAAATCAGCCTGACTGGGAGGGAATGGCAAAAACACCCCATTGTGACTGGTCCAGAGGCTCTATGCATCCTTGGCATAAACTACCTCAGGAAAGGATACTTCAAAGACCCAAAAGGGTACCAATGGGCTTTTGGTATTGCTACTTTGGAGACAGAGGAAGTGGAGCAGCTGTCCACCTTGCCTGGTCTCTCAGAGGATCCTTCTGTTCTGGGGTTGCTGAAGGTCGAAGAACAACAAGTGCCAGTCGCGACCGCAACAGTGCACTGATGGCAATATTGCACCAACCGAGACTCCCTGATTCCCATCTGTAAGCTGATCTGTAGATTGGAGAGTCAAGGAGTGATCAGTAGGACACACTCACCCTTTAATAGCCCCATATGGCAGTGCGAAAGTCTAACGGAGAGTGGAGACTAACAGTAGACTATCGTGGCCTGAATGAAGTTACACCATCCTTGAGTGCTGCTGTACCGGACATGCTAGAACTTCAGTATGAACAGGAGTCAAAGGCAGCCAAGCGGTATGCCAGGACTGATATTGCCAATGCATTTTTCTCAATTCTTCTGGCAGCAGAGTGCAGGCCACAGTTCGCTTTTACTTGGAGGGGCATCCAGTACACTTGGAACCGACTGCCCCAGGGGTGGAAACACAGCCCTACCATCTGCCATGGACTGATCCAGACTGCACTGGAACAGGAACAAGCTCCAGAACACCTGCAATACATTGATGACATCATTAGTGTGGGTGATACAGCAGAAGAAGTCTTTGAGAAAGGGAAGAAAATAATCCAAATCCTGCTGACAGCCGGTTTTGCCATAAAACGGAGTAAGGTCAAGGGACCTGCACAGGAGATTCAATTTTTGGGAATAAAATGGCAAGATGGATGCCGCCAGATCCCCACAGATGTGATCAACAAGATAACAGCAATGTTGCCACCAACTAATAAGAAAAAAACACAAGCTTTCTTGGGTGCTGTGGGGTTCTGGAGGATGCACATCCTGAATTACAGTTTGATTGTAAGCCCTGTCTATTATGTGACCCGGAAGAAGAATGATTTTAAATGGGGCTCTGAGCAACAACAAGCCTTTGAGCAAATTAAACGTGAGATAGTTCATGCAGTAGCCTTCGGACCAGTCCGGAGTGGGCCAGATGTTAAAAATGTACTGTACACCGCAGCTGGGGAGAACGGTCGTACCTGGAGCCCCTGGCAGAAACCTCCAGGGGAAACTCGAGGTCGACCCCTTGGTCTCTGGAGTCGGGGATACAAAGGATCTGAGGCCAGCTACACTCCAACTGAAAAAGAGATTTTGGCAGCCTATGCAGGGGTTCGAGCTGCTTCGGAAGTGATTGGCACTGAAGCACAGCTCCTCCTGGCACCCCGGTTGCCCGTGCTGGGCTGGATATTCAAAGGCAGGGTCTCCTCTACACATCATGCAACTGATGCTACATGGAGTAAGTGGGCCGCATTAATTACACAATGAGCTTGAATAGGAAATCCCAGTCATCCGGGAATTCTAGAAGTCATCATGGACTGGCCAGAGGGCAAAGATTCTGGAAGGTCACCAGAGGAGGAAGGAGTGATGCGTGCTGAAGAGGACCCACCATATAATGAACTGTCAGAAAGTGAAAAGCAATATGCCTTATTTACTGATGGGTCTTGTCGCATTGTGGGAAAGCACCGTAGATGGAAGGCAGCAATATGGAGTCCTCAATGACAAGTTGCAGAAACTGCTGAAGGGGAGGGCGAATCGAGTCAGTTTGCAGAAGTGAAAGCCATCCAGCTGGCCTTGGACATTGCTGAATGAGAAAAGTGGCCAGTACTTTATCTCTATACTGACTCATGGATGGTGGTGAATGCCCTGTGGGGGTGGTTGCAGCAATGGAAGCAGAGCAACCGGCAACGCAGAGGTAAACCCATCTGGGCTGCTGCACTGTAGCAAGATATCGCTGCCCGAGTGCAAAGCCTGGTGGTCAAGGTACGCCAGCGTAGATGCTCATGTACCCAAGAGTCGGGCTACTGAGGCACACCAGAACAACCAACAGGTGGATCAAGCTGCTAAAACTGAAGTGGCTCAGATGGACTTAGATTGGCAACATAAGGGTGAATTATTTTTGGCCTGGTGGGCCCACGACACTTCAGGCCATCAGGGCAGAGATTCAACATACAGATGGGCTCGTGATCGAGGGGTGGACTTAACAATGGATACTATTGCCCAGGTTATTCATGACTGTGAAACATGTGCTGCAATTAAGCAGACCAAACGGTTAAAGCCTCTTTGGTATGGAGGACGATGGCTGAAGTACAAATATGGGGAGGCCTTATGGATTGATTATATTACACTCCCACCAGCCCGCCAAGGCCAGCGTCATGTGCTTACCATGGTGGAAGCAACCACCGGATGGTTGGAAATATACGCTGTGCCCCACGCCACTGCCCAAAACACTATCCTGGGCCTTGAGAAACAGATTTTGTGGTGACACGGCACACCAGAGAGATTTGAGTCAGACAATGGGACTCATTTCCGGAACAGCCTGATAGATACTTGGGCCAAAGAGCATGGCATTGAATGGGTATATCACATCCCCTACCATGTACCAGCCTCTGGGAAAATCAAGCGGTACAATGGGCTATTAAAAACTACACTGAGAGCAATGGGTGGTGGGACTTTCAAACATTGGGATACACATTTACCAAAGGCCACCTGGTTGGTCAACACCAGAGGATCTGCCAAGAGGGCTGGTCCAGCCCAGTCAGAACTTCTACATGCTGTGGAGGGGGACAACGTTCCTGTGGTGCACATAAAGAATTTGCTGGGGAAGACAGTCTGGGTTATTCCTGCTTCAGGTAAAGGCAAACCCACTCATGGGGTTGCTTTTGCTCAGGGACCTGGATATACTTGGTGGGTAATGCTGGGAAGATGGGGAAGTTCGATGTGTACCTCAAGGGGATTGGATTTTAGGAGAAAACAGCCAATGAACTCAATTGCATGCTGTTGCTTGCTATGTTATTTGTTTCTTTTATAGCCCATCAACTAGATGTCTTCAAGTCATCAGCGGCTGACCCTCAGACCATGATCCCAACAAAGAACGAACTTTGATGAAACCAGACGAGTTCTGCAGTAAAGGAACAATCAGCGTCAGCAGGCAGCGATCCAACACTGCACACAGCCTCCCCTGCTCTGAAAGACTGTTACAAAAGGTGGAGCCTGGCATCACGGACTGGATGGACTCAGCAGCTTTATAGGGATTGGCCCATGCACTAAGGGATTATATCTCTCCATCTGTGTGTGTGTGTGTATGTGTGTATATATATATATGTATATATGTATATATATGGACGGTATTTTGAAAATGTGGGATCTGAGCATGATGTGAATGGTATGGAAGAAGGGGTGGATTGTTATGGGTTCAGTTTCCCCCTCCCGCAGAGTCTCATGTTACACCGGGAAAGAGAGAAAAGCTGGGGGAGGATAGACAGGGCACCTGACCCGGGCTGACCAATGAGGTTATTCCATACCACAGCACGTCATGTCCAGGAGGTAGGATTCGGGGGAGGGGCTCTCGTGGCACGCGGTGGGGGGAGCGGCACGCGTTCTCTTTCTCTGACGCCACACAGTCTGTGGAGCGGCGCAGCGGTCTCTCAGCTCGGTCGGGCGGTGAAACGGTTGTATCCTCTCCCTTTCATATTTACTTTGTCATTATTATTGTTATTGGTGGTGGCAGTAGTGATTTGTATTGTATCTTAGTTACTGGACTGTTCTTATCTCAACCAGTGGGAGTTACATTTTTGTTCGGTTCTTCTCCCCATTTCCCCCCCATCGGAGTGGGGGTGGGGTGGGGTCCAAAAGGAGGGAGAAGGGAAATGCACGGCTTAAACCACCACATACATTTTCGCAACCACAAATTTTGGTGATTTCACATAGGAACACACAAAGAGGTCTGGAAAACCTGGATGTTACCATATTGGGTTACGTCAATATTATGTGTTGCTTTAATTTGATGTAGCTGCTGTGGTGGAAATTGCCAATGCAAATAATTAAAGCTATTGTTTGTAAGAAGAGGGTACATATTTTCCACTGAGATTTCCCCAATGCGTATTCTTTGTGATAAGAATATACGCCTGTACTGTCATGCGCTGAAGGCTAAAATAAGGATTAGTATATTTTTAGTTTGCTTAGTTCTTATTATCTCTGTAAATCCAAATCTAGAAACTGTCTCAATTTCTCTTGAAAGGTAATGTTTCTTCTTGTTTAGCTGAAACCCCCAAATTTAGCTCCATGAACATCCCATTCTAATAATTGTTAGACGATCACTTTTTTTTCAGGAATTGTCATCTGGCACAGTGAAGCATATCAAGGGAAGACAAAATAGGGACTGTGGAATATGTAATACAATGTTCTTTGAAAATCACATGGAGAAAACCTGTGAAACATGATTGTTCTGGGCCACAGAAAACGTAACTGGGAAAAACTAGCATGAGAACAAAACAATCAAAATTTACTTTTTGTGTCTGTTTTGAACAAAAATTATGAAACATACAGTGACTGAAGTAACAAAGTATGCTGCAATGTATATTTTGCTAAATTGCAGAAAATGTTGGAAGATTTTCTGTAAGCAAAAAACCAATGTCCTCCAGTGTGCATTTGGTTTTCTTCATGTCATGTAACCCTGCATAACCTGATGGTAGGTTTTTGTTTTTAAACTGTTTTTGAGAAGGTAGCATCTGTAAGAAAGAGTAAAGAACCATATAACTTTAAGTACGTGACATAACTGAGGCAACAGGGAAAGAATTTTCAGGGATGGTATATGTAAAACTTCAAATGTACATCTTGGAGCATACTAAAAGGTATAAGCCTGTACAGAGCACAAGGAATTCTGTTCAGCTCAGCCAGACAAAATACAACAGACTGAAAAGGAAAGCACTGAGATTTTTTAGATGCATGATGTTCTTACAAATGGCCCATGCTGTGCTAATAAAACTATTGTGACTGGGAGCTTTTGCAGTGGAAACTGACAGATGAAGCAGAGTTAAGTACTTTTTCAGACAAGCTATTACAGTAAATCATTAAAGCACACAAACGACTATCCTTCATCAGTCTGCGATTTGTTTTATAGCAATTGCAAATCGAAAACAATGTAAACAAACAAATCGACAACTAATGAACATTCCCCCACTGCTCACTGTAAATAGATCTACAACTTTAGAAGAACACTTTATCCAACACATTGTCAACTCATTGTAAACACATCTACAACTCATAAACAACTCATTACCCAGTATGTTGTCACCTCATTGCAATTAAAGTTGAATGCTAACTGTACCGCATTTCCCTGAACTGAATCAATTCAGAAGTGTTGAAGAAAATGTCTAGATGTATTAGTCCAATAAGTTTCACAACTTTTGCGAATATCTTCACAATGTAATTGGAGTTTCTTTTACAGTTTTTAATGGAAAAATTGGACAAAATTACATCACTTCTTATTCTAATTCACATATAGGTTTATTAACTTAGACTTCTCATTTACTATTACTGTTTCTATGGAAATTTTTAAAATGAGAAAAGAAATCTCCCAAAGGTTGTAAACCACAAGTTTCGTTGAAATAGTTTTGTGTGAACTACATTCAACAGTCCCATTTTTATATATTTATTTTCTTCTGTTCTACAGCACTTGAAAATTCTACCTGCTTTTTAAAGTGCAGTAGGTACTGATTATATGGACACAATTGCTTATGAATGAACTTCAACTCCTTTTAAAAAATATATTTGGTATTGAAAAATAAATTGACCTTGGGGAAAAAAAAGAAAAAAAGAAGTAACGTTTATGCATGGTGGGTATAAACTGAAGACTAGTCCTGTGGCTAATTCTGAGTTTATGAGAAAACTTCAAGTGCATTAGACTGCTGTTTGAGGCACAGCTTATGAGAACTGGAAGTATTATTATTATAACTGCATTTTAAGAGCAGACTTTTGGGTTTCTCATACACAAGATTTTTACTGAGGTTCTAAATTTGCTGTAGTATTACTCTTTCTGGTTATCTGAGGGAATGTGGTGTTTAGATTCAAGAGCTTGGCTTCTGGTGCTGTTGTACGCAGGATCACAAGCTTAATCTTCTCCATCATTTCACAAATAAGGTTTTTAAAAATGTCATTTTACAGAATGGATATTATTGCTATCTTCTATGTTAAACTGTTCAAAATATCACTTTTATATGTATTGCTCTCACATGTTATATTGGTATCTAAATTGCTTGCAATGCATAAATCATTTGACAAGTGTAGGATTGCCAGAAACAAATTAAACAGCGATAAGTAGAAAAGGCACTCCACATACAAAATACAATATTTCTCACTGTTCTTATTTCAGCAGTGTCCTTTTTAGACTGTAAGGGAAGCTTCAGTCACTTTTGGAGTTATGTACAATCCATGGTTTTCTTGCCAAGGAAAAGCTATCAATGGTTGCAGTAGTTACCTGTTGCATTTGCTAATGGCAAGCCAGGCAGTTGTCTTCCAGTTTTTAATGCTGAGGTTTTCTTCTTGAAGTGTCACTTGTGTCTGGCAATATACTTAAATAATGGTGTCTCAAAGGTCCTCACTTTTGGGGAAAAAGATCATGTGGAGTAGTAAGCCTCTAGAAGCACTTTTATGTTCTTATTTCAATTACCTCCATGTCATCTGGTCTTAGAGGGCAAATATTATGCTGATGTGGTAGATCAGTGATGAGAGAAAATGATCAGTACTTAATAATTATGTTTTTAGAGCTGTCATTGATTAGAAAGTACAGTCTTTCTATAATTAAAAAAGTCTAAAAGGCCTCAGAATTTGATTGCTTCACTTGTGCCTAAATGAGATATGAACGAATATACGGTGGCTGAAAAACATTCAAGGAAGCTAATGATAATTTGAGGTGGTCAAAGGATAATTTATTATCTCTATTTATTACAAATATGAATTCAGTTTTGAGCAAAATAAGGCCATTTGGTCTTTTTTTCAGGGTAGCACTGAGGGCTGAAAAGGCCTTTTTCGTCACTTACTTTTTTCCTCACTCAGATGTGAATTATGGAAATATAAACATGTAACTTTTTCCTTTTTAATTAGGCTCAATGCAGACCTTATGAACTTCATTTGGAAGTTATTTATTAAATAGAAATAGTCAATCTTATTAAATATGCAACTGAGAAAAAATAAAGAAAGGCAAAGTAGTCAATAAATAAATCAGTTTGCATTTGGAAAGATGCTTCATGTCGTATTGGCATCTCATTTATAGAATCATAGAATCATAGAATAGTTAGGGTTGGAAAGGACCTTAAGACCATGAAGTTCCAAATGCCCTGTCATGGGCAGGGATTCTTCACCCTAGATCATAGTCACCCAAGGCTCTGTCCAGCCTGGCCTTCAAAGCCAGCAGGGATGGAGCATTTGCAACTTTCTTGAGCAACTCATTCCAGTGCCTCACCACACTCACGGTAAAGAGCTTCCTCTTTATATCCAATCTAAACTTCCCCTGTTTATGTTTGAACCCGTTGCCCCTTGTCCTATCACTAAGGTCCCTAATGAAGAGTCCCTCTCTGGCATGCTTGTAGGCACCCTCCAGATACTGGAAGGCTGCTATGAGGTCTCCACACCGCCTTCCTTTCTCCAGGCTGAGCAGCCCCAACAACTCCGCAGGGCTGCTCTGAATCTCTTCTTTGCCCAATCTGTAGGTGTGCCTGGGATTGCTCTGACCCAAGTGCCATTAAGATTTTCTAGTCCAAAGCTTACGAGACAGAATCCTGTGTCTTTTAAGGCATCTCTTGACTATAGCTTTTCTGGCAAAATATAAAGAAATGGAAGCGTGTTTTTGCAGTGGAAAACTGCATGCAATGCATGATTTTTAAAGAAAATATATCATAAAACATTGAAACAGTTTATTTAAGGTTGTATGTTATCTCCAAGACATAACCAGAAAAGCAGGGTTATATTTCTGTTTCAAGTGTAATCTATCTCAATCGGAAATTGTGGTCTGGATGAGGGAATTCCATAATATAATTTTTTCCAAAAGAGATAAGGCTAGATTTTCACAGTGGTTAATTCTAAATCTGATTAATAGTAGGTCATATTACACTTAGAAAACACCAAGAAACTTAGAGTTGAATATATGCAAGAGTTTATGAAATAAAATTTAAAACAAAACGAAGGTGAAGTTGTTTTACTCAAGTTATATTACATCCAGTTATATTACATCCTCTGGGTTGTACCTTCTAAAATAGCCTGACAAAGGAGAGAAAAGAAACCAGAATTATAATGTGCTTTTCTAGACATAAAAGGTTTAATCAGCCCAGGGCAATGAACTTTGTATTCTTCTCAGAGAGGAGTTAAGTTTTCCTTTTCCTTTAACTCTTTTCTCAAGAATGTTGCTATCTCTTCTCAGTAGAACTGAAGAACACACTGGAAGGAAATTAGTGCTTTATTTTAAAATTTCTCAGGTCTTCAAATCCATTTCTGTTTTTGCTCTGTCAGCTCCATAAACAGTGGAAAAAAAGAAAAAAGAAAATTAAGATATTATTTTGTGGAGTTTTGACAAAATGATGAGAAACATTATTCAACCACCAAAATATTTAGACGTCTACACCAAACTCACATCAGTGGAAAGATACCATTTAACTTCAGAAAGCTTTTGATCCAGGTCCTAATATTTATCAACTTTTACTATGACTCTAAAAGACTTTCTTGTTGCTTAAAATTACATTTAAGTTTGCCAAAGGCTCTTATTCTCAAACATTTTAACAAAGAAAAAAAAAAGTCCTTGGATTGAAAACTGGTTTCTTCACAAATTTTGCCATATCTCTTAAGTGTAATCGTATTTCCTTTTCCTAACAAAACAGGAGGTCTAGAGCAAATTCAGAAACCTTTAGTAGAAGTGATCTCTATTTTCCTTAACATGTCTCCAAATTGTCTCTGTTGTATTAGACAAAATATTTACATCTGTTTCCTCTGTAGACTTGATACCATAGGCAACACTGATTTATTTTGAATGTGGTGTCTAAATTCTTTTTTGCCCCAGAATTCCAAGATTATACTAATATGGAGCAAATAGATACTTCCTTTCCTTTCATGCACTTATGTGAAATGGAAGACAAATGTAGATAAAGGTTTTTATACTATTTAATGGATTTAACAATTTAAAGTCACTGATATATTATATACAAAAATATATTGACAATTTCATAAAGAACTAAGTCTGTGCAGTATTGTGTCAACAGATACAGAGCTGTTGAAGGTAAAATAAATCTCCAGTAATAACAGTGAATACTTTACTGAAGTGGATTCTCAGTGATGCACATGATGCTGTACAGCTTTTATGTCAAGCTTTAATAACTTCCTAAAAGATTTCAAAAGAAATGTTAGATTTGATGCAGAAATTACAATGTGTCATATGAGGGATATTGTTTTTGATGAGAAATTAGAGCAGAAGATCAAAATGTGCCTTCAGATTAAAATCTTTGAGAATAAGCAATTTTCACTTTCCCATGCATCAGCAGCAATGCTGAATGCTATTGACCAAGAAGGCAGTTGAGAGTTTAGAAATTCTTTAGTCGACCATCTGCACTCAGCTTTTTCAGGATCTTGAGCAGATATTGAAGATGGCCTTATTATTGAAAAGTGTCAGGAAAAAAAGAATGACAGGAATCACCACATAACATCGTAATTCAGATTTGTCAATGAAGGAAACAAACAAACAAACAAACAAAAAAGGCCTGAAGATCAGCTTTGTTCCAGCTCCAGCATATTTCAGTCCTCATGTGTTGTCCATGTATCCACATTCTGAATTGTCTTTATTTTCACCTGAACTAAACACTAAGAAAGGAAAACAAGATCGTCTTAAGGGCAGAACATGTTGTCTTTCTTACTAGTCTGTATCATCTTTGTCTTACAATCACAGTCAGTGTTTTGAGTGAAGATAGAGCGTATAGAAAAATATAATACTTTAAAGGGTTCACATTTGTAGTTTATCACTCATTTTGACCCAAATTGCATACCACAGATCATGCCCTGCCATTGAAAAGTCCCTGTTACAGGACTGCCTGTGGATTGCAAATAAAAACGACCCAGCTCTGTTGGGAACATTTTTATCATTCCTGCCAACAAAAATGAATGAATGGCAGCTTTGCATAGACTGCTTAGCTGCCTCAAAAAAGAGAAAGAGCTGAGGAGGATATTCCATCATTTCATCACCTCAGTTTCCCAGGAAACATTTACTTATGTTTTTTTGGTTTGTTGTATGGTTTGGTTTGGTTTCCCCACCACCTAAAATGTCACTGTTTTCCTCCCCTTCCTAATTTTTTGAAGCTCAAATTACTGCGTCTCAATTCTTGCCATTTGATAACTTGCACAGTACATGCAGGGAGCAGTTTCCTCAGCTCAATGTTGCTGAGACTGGAAATCCTCAATGGTCAATTGCTTTTGTTTACACAGGGTACTACAGGCAGAAAGGTGAAGTGTGCAGACCTTGTTGGACAGTTAAGTTCTTCTTCAACATCTACATCATCTATGTCTTTCCCTGACAAAGACTGGGGGGGGAAAAATAAAAAAAAATGGAGTGAGAATTTGGAACATTAAAAGGTAATTCTGAAAATTCTGAAAGAAATTCTATTGCAATATACTGCAAAACTTATAAAGTTGTTAGGGATAAAGTTGGCTACCAAAACCCCTTGTTTCCTTCCGGTGGCAGCGCCTTACTCTGAGAGACAGAGAAAGAAGCAAAAAATAATTTCAAAAAATTTCCTCAAATGGGTCTGAAACTAAACAGGATGCAGTCCCCTCAAAACACTGTGATTTGGAATCCAAACTTCAAACTTTCATTGTAGTGTCCACTAGAAAAGATATTCCTAAGTGTCACCAATGTTTGATCATATTATAATATGAATCTCAGGATTTTATCATCTTGCTTGTCTGCACTGTTCACATAACCTTGGTATCTTTCCTTTTCAGCATTGTCTGTCATGTCAGCATTTTGTAGGTCAAACGGACAATGCAGATCCATCAAATTCCAATTAATTGTAGTGTGAGCAGCACAACACTTTAAAAAGAAAAAAAAAAAAGGATTCACCCCTTGTCTAGTCTCCCGTAAACAAAGGTAGCCTTGGAGTGGATGAGGCAAAGAAGGTGGTCCTGAACACATATTATTTTCAGATACTTAACAGCTGAGCAAGTGTATAGATAAGGCTAAAATAAGGATAAGCATGTAGGCAAGGGTTCCATTCATTGGGATGAACAAAATGTTTGAACTAATCACACAGACAACACTCATGCTGTGGTATGTGGTCCCATAGCCAATGAAATCGACATGGCTTCCTCGTTTAACCTAGGAATGTTAAACTAGGGATGCATCCATGCTGATAGCAGCACTAGAGGATCCAAGACAGGCCAGTGACAGGAGAAGGAACTGATGAAGATCGACCTAATAGAGAATGAAGAGATAATTTAGATTTTCTTGCTACCAGAAAACCTTGAAAATTTTATTGCTTACAAGTAAAAATAATGTTGCAGAAAGACATTAAATTTCGTGAGACAATCCTAATTCCAGGATTCCAGATACTGTGGAACTGCAGGCTCTGATTGTAAGATGTTAGTCATACCACTGCTCTTTCCTTAAAAAAAAAAAAAAACACAAACAAGCAAAAAAAAAACCCTATCTCTTCTCTTAGTTTTATTTTTTGATGTTTTACATTTTTATGCAATGACCTGGTTTTGCTGTTACTATAACTTCATATATTATATATCTGTTATTATAATCTCACCACATTTATCCTTGAAGATATGTGACTTCTATTTCATCAGGTTTTATTGCAAATACTCATAGGATCTGCCAGAAGGCAGTGAGGTTTTCTTTCAGCTAGGCTTTGTTTTACCTTTACCATTTTGCCTGCAATGTCCTCTTGAGCACATATTTGGCATTGTTCTGTACTTTAACCTCTCCTAAATACTTATCTTCATTCATCATTGGTATAATAATCCAGCCAAGAATCTATCTATTTCCCATAGTAAATTGTTTAGATTTTTATATTTTGTAAGCAATGCCCTGGGATCAGAATTTGTATTATCTCTGATTAAAGATGAAATAAATAATTACAATGTATATAAGTGCTTTGGTTTGAACAATAGATATATAGCTGAACTCATACATATTTTTTATCCCCTCAAAAGCTAATTGAGCCTTCTATCTATTCTAGGCTTGCCAAATATTTGGCCTTTCAAATACTTTGAGTGAAATCCTGACCTACTGGAATTAATGGCTTAATTCCCAGAATTAGAATTTCAGAAGCGTTTGCTTTATTTTATTTCAAAGTAAGAGGTTTTAAGAAATCTAAATTATGTCATATCATTGATTTTGTGGCATCAGTATTAAATTCCTTATTAAGATATATGGTTTATTTTCTTGCCGCACTAAGTAGAATTTAGTTCTCTTTCATACAGCTAGTGTAATTTAGGTACCATGAGCTTACTTTTTTTTAAGGTTTCCAGCAATCAGGAGAGATACACAGGTCAACAACTTAAAAAAAGATGATTCAGGGAACAGAATTACTTAAATGCTGAAACTCCTCACAGGGCAGGTGGAAGACATCAGGGAGCAGGATTATTTAACACTAATCAGTTCACCTATTTGTGAATAGCTCTACAATAAGAAGACCTCGCTGAAAATGTATCTTCAACATATTTTAACTGAGATTTCCTGTCAGATAACAAAAGGTGCATTCAGTGCTTATATTCTCTTCTTTCCATGTTACCTGCTCAGAGTGAATTCTGTTTGTATGATGGTGTTCCTTGTTCCTTCTGTCTGAAGCTTCATTACAGAAAAAGAGAAAAACATTGCACTTCGAAATTTTGTTTCAGGCAGCTGAAACAAAAGGCAGAAAATTGTAACCCTATGTGTAATAACTAAACCTCTTGTTATATGTTGCTGTATTAAATATAAAACATTTTCATTTCCTTTGTATAGGAAATTCAATAGGACCTGAAAAAGGGGTCAACCAAGTACTGTGACTCCCACTATAAAACATGAGTGGTGCTAATATTCCTTTTTCAACTCTCATGTGACTGTAAAGAACCAAACAGATAAAATATAGCTTTCATAAAACTGGAGGTTTGGTGGAGAATTAGCATGAGTTGTGCAGGCAACTTGCAAATGGAAGGCTGGCCAAGAGCTTAGATTTATGCTATGGAATTTAAATGGTTTTCTCCTGAGGATCTCTTGAAAATATCACTGCATGTGGTCATGTTGGTTTACTGGCATATTTTCCTGAGATTGTTTTCAAAGTGAAGGGGGAGGAGGAGGAGAAAGAAGCCTGTTCCTTTAAAAGACACATAACTATCAGAACATTAGGAAAGCGTATAAAAATGTATATTACATATAGCACAAATGGGAATTTTAAACTTTCAGGCATATCCAAATTTGGACTAAGGAATAGCTAAGAAAATATAAGAAACATCATCAGACCAGAATTCATAATTTTATTTTATTTTCAATGGAGTGTTTATAGTGTCATATACTTTATCTGTAGATTTTAGCTGTCACACATCTACACTAGAAAATTCTAAGGAACAGAATTTCAATTCAAACATAAGTTTACAGAGATTTTACTTGCCTACCTCTCAGTTTCAGACTGAATTTAGACACAGGTATTTTAGTAGTCAAACTACATTATTCCTGGTATACCTAGTATGATTTTAGTAACTCAGAAACAAGAGATCACAGACTGAAATTAACATGGAACCTTATAAGCAATATAAGCCTATAAGCAGTTCGAGCAGAATTTAATTACACAAAGGGTAGCTGAATTATGGAACACATTGCTGAAAGCAGCAATAGATGCAAGAATTATAAATCACTTTAAGAAAGAGCTCAGAGAAAGGAAATCAAAAAGTACAAATCAACCTTTTTAAAAACATCACAGGGTTAAATGGGGCAGGCCACAGCGGGCTCAGCAGTCAAGCCCTTTTCCTTTAAATGTTCCTGTGTTTCCTAAGGAAGAAACTGAATAGTCCCTCCATTGATTTCTCTAATGGCTGTAGTTCAGCACCAGAAATACATGAGTGTGTCTTGTGCTTTACCCGTGCTTACAGAATTTCATTGCATTTCCTTCTATTTCAGATTTCATTTACACTTGCACTGTTTTACATGTCTCTGGCAGTATAAAGCAGCCATGAAGTAAGTGTAAATATGATTTATGCTCCCTTTACACTAACAAAGTGATGTATAGTGTCCTTAGGGAATGTAAGAATCATGCCCAGCGCATGAGACAGACATATAAAACTCTGTTTAATTTTATTTAACAAGCACATTTCTTTTTAATGTTTTTGTATACAATTTTAAGACTCATATTCACTTCTTCTTTAAGTAGACTGGCAGAATTGAATTCAGTGTTCTCAATGTATTAATATTTCATTAATTCTATATATATTATATATATGTATATAAAAGGATGGTTTATACCTAAGCATCTAAACAAGCCAGTATTAATGCATCTCTGTCAATTTTTCTCATCTGTGTATTTGCAGTCTTAGGAATATTAAATGTAGAAAGAGGTAAGTAATGATTACTCACGATGATTATAATAGCATTGTTTAGATATCAAACGATGATTACTGCATAATTGGTCACGTACCCCACTAAATTCTTCATGTAATTGCAATGTTGATCTTAAGGTTGATTAAACAGAAACAAAGAAATAAAACTCTGCCTTACATATTAGGATATTAACAAAATAGTCTTCTGGAAAACCTGTGTTCGCCTAATTTGAACATACAGTTAAAATAATTTCATGGAAGAAAGGTGAAAAATTAGGTGCTCATGTTTTCCTGCAGGTATAGTCACACTTTTATGAAAGCTGTCTGTGGGAGACATTGTGGCTGAAGCCAATATTAATTGGTGCTCTGGGCCTTAGTAACACGTATTGTTCAGTTGTTTGAATATCAGCATAGAGACAAGCCTTTGTCTGTTGTTGCAGTGATACTGCCTCATGTCCGTTTTTAAATGCATTGCACTTTGATGCCTGAACTCTGATGGTTTAGATGCTTAAAAAATTTAAACTTAAGTATTTTTTTCCCAAATATTTACAATTACCCTCAAAAAAGATTAAAAATTCTGGCACTACAATCACTATTTATTGGCATTTAATATTCAGTTTTAATCTAATTACACTGAAAAAATTCAGGAGTGTGGTTTTATTTATCTTTTTTTTTTTTTTTTTTTGTATATGGCAGTTGTTTACTCCAAAATGGAAAATAATTGAAACAAATAAAAACTTAATTTGTATTAAAGGTAGAATGGAAAACCAGATTCAAAATGGATGTACATCGTAGCCATATTTTGCTTTATGCCTATGAATTTTATATTTTCTTCACAGTAGAAAGAAATAAAAGATTAAGAAAAACCCATAAGAATAAATAAAAGTGAAGAAACTGCTGACGCAGTTATACATGAGGAATAGCATTACTTTTAGATTTATGCATGGAAGACAAAGAAAAAATCTGTATGAGCTCCTGCCTGTATCTTCCCTCCAGCACTTATGTAAAAATAATAAAGAAAATTAAATGTAATTGCTTTAACATTATTTTACACAAACACTTTTTCATTCTCCTCTATTGATTTACACCTCACTTTTCTCACCCTTATAAAAACTTTATACATGCCTTCTAAGCACAGGAGGAGAAATCAGCATTGTCTTGTTTTGACTGCCATTGCTTTGCGATCTTAAATGGTCCCCAGTCTTTTTGTCAATATTTATTGATGGGATCCACAGGCGCTCTGAGTGATCCCACTCTTGAGGGGCATAAACCAATGGCAAGCTGAGAAGGGAGGGAAAGAGGTTGTCTGCTCCAGGCAAGAACTGGTTACAAAGTATCAGACAGCTCAGGAGCCATTGACAAAATGTCAAATATTTCAAATCCTTGATCGTTTCTCTGGCTAATGCCATGCTAAAGAGAACCATTAATCTGCCCCTAAAGCAGGCATGGATACATATACATGTATGCACAACACATGCATGTGCAACCTCCTACATGTACACATACAGACACGAATTGTCTACAGGGAAACTGAGCAATACCAATGAAGCCATGTAGAGAGAAAGTTCTTGGATAAATTAACAGTGCAATTACATTACATGACATGCCACAAGATGGATGAGGAAAACTTGGCTGGTATTATGTTCTGTTTTCAAACTGCAATTTATTTGAGGGTTTTAATGGATGCCTTATTAAAACATCTCAGCATTGGTCAGGTTTCAACGTATGTCAGAGTAGCCCATGATTGATGACACCCTCTGCTGCTTCCCTTGCACATTTGCAGGGAATTTAAGCAAAGAGGGAATGAACGGAGCCTCAGATTCGTATTGATCGTATGAAGGTGCACTGACTGAGAGCACAGTCTAATAACATTCTCTTAGCTGAACTGCCTCACATGAAGGCATTTATTACAAGAACTAAAATGTTATATTACTCAGGATAAAAGAACCATTGTACAAACAAAAGAGTAAGCAATGAACAAGAGAGAGAAGGAGAGGAAAAAAAGAAAGAAATACAAATGTATAACTTTAAGCAATGAAGTGCAATTATCTCCTAAGAGCATATTTCAGACAGCCAAAAGAATGACAAATTTAACTGTTTTCTATTTGTAGATATAAGAGAATCTTCTGAGGAAAAACTAGAGACAGACTTTTCTTTTTTATCCATCTCATTTAGATGAGATCCTGCAATTAAATTGGTCGCAATGAGGGTGGAGGTCAGAACTAAACACAATTAGGATTTTGAACATCAAAATGGATAGCTTGACATTAATCATTTGACCGTCCACTGTCTTTCTTCATCACTTTAAGTACTATATACTGTAGTTAATTGATCTGACTGTCACCCATTTGATAACAGAAAAGCACTTGTACCTAACTAGAGTAAATCTTAAATATTTCCCCTCTCTTTTAGAAGGCAGCTACTTAATAGATTTGGATTAGAACCTCATAATAAAAGAAACACTTCCTCTTGTGCTGTGAGATTTTTAAGCTTCCTGATTGAAAAAAAGGAAATTTCCATGATCTCAAACTGCAAATGCAGCGTTGGATTTTACCTCCTAAAACACTCTTTTAAAGAAATCCACAGAAATACTTCATCACACCATCAATATTTGGTTAACTGATACTTTTTTTTTTTCTTTGTAAATGGAGTCAAGCTGATGGTAAAATGAGATAATCAACTACAGATGAGGTAAAGTAGAAATACCCTTGCCCCTAGGTATCTCAAAAACACAATACTGACTGCAAATAAAAATTTGGGCTGGGCATTAGAGTCCAGTTTTTTCAGATGCTGAGTAGTTGACATTACCACTACTCTAGCTGTATCCCATTTACTCTTTCTCTTAGCCTGCAGGAGACACTCAGCATCATTCATGATCAAATCTCTAAAACACTCCCCCCATATCTATGCTTGGGGCTTGGTTAAGTACTGTCTCATCTCTCTCATCACTGCCTCTGGCTGTTTGCAACTCTGATATTATTCCAGTTTCAATTCTAGGTCTAAAAGATTATTTGTTTGACCTGCCTTGCTCATCATTATCTGAGCTGCTAATTTTATTATTCTGTTAACACCCTGGGCTGCATGGTATAAAGCAGCACTATAAAAGTGTAGTTTGATTGTATTGGAATCATTCAGCATCACTGGCTCAGTAAACAAAATGCAGCACTCCCACTCACACTGCTAAAACAGCAAAGAAGAGGCAGTAAAGAACAGGAGTAAGGGAGGATAAAAGCTCTAAGAAAGCTAAATAGGAATAAAAAAGCCAGTGTAGTTGATGAGCTTTACAAATTCCCTATGACAAATTTCCCATGAGCCTTTCTGAGTTATCCATTAGTCAAAACATATTTTAAAAGAAATTGTAACAATAACTTGAAAAAAATGAGATCTATGCAAAAGTTTTGCTGACTAGAAACAAAGTAAGAAATCTCTATGTTTTTATTTCTTAGAATTAACTTACAAAAGGATGACAAGGACAATTTAGAAACAGAGCATCAGGTCTTGGTCACAAAGAACTCACTGGGCTTCTACTATTTTCTATTTATTGTTCCCTCTTCTTTATGTCATAGCCTTATAATCTTTCTCTCACCTGTAATGTGAATCTGAAACAAGCAAATCTCAACTTATTTTTTAAGTTTATTTTAAATATAGAGCGGGTCCTTTAATATTCTCCAGATTTAACATTAGGTTACCCTTTGAAGTATTGGCTTCGAAATAATTAGTGGATTATCCTGCTTTTGTTTCTTAGCTTTTTTTCTTTCCTTCACCCCCATCTTTTATTTTCTAGGTAGCTGACAAAGCTGACATGAACATCTAAAAGGAAAACAGGTCAATTTTAATTTTTTACATTTGAAGTTCATGTTATTCTTGATACTGCAGACCCAATGTTTGTTTCATTGTTGTCAAAGAACTAAAATGGCTGCCTCAGGTTGCAGGCATTTTATAGCATAAGAAAAATGGTTTCTGAGCCAGAAGAGTTCATATACTTCAACCAGAAAACTTACCCTTGTGATTAGCCTCCTGAGATTGTTTCAGATCAGTAGATATATCCCCTGAGCAAGACATGTGTCGTGGTTTAAGCCCCCCACCCAGGCAGTTTTACTCACTCACTCACTCACTCCCCCTCTTTCTTCCCCAGTCCCGGGGGGATGGGGAGGAGAATCAAAAGAATTCAACTCGCACAGGTTGAGATAAGAACAGTTTAGTAACTAAAGTATAACACAAATCACTACTGCTACCACCAGTAATAATACAAGAGAAATACAAGGAAAGAGAATACAACTGCTCACCAAGCCCGACCCAGCCAGCACACCCCCCAGCAGCGAACCCCCCACTACCAAAAACCTGACCATGCCGTGCACCCTTGGTCCACCACCACCACACTCTTCCGGATCTCTGCTCTCTGTGTTCACATCCTGGACATGATGTGCTGTGTTATGGAATAACCTCTTTGATCAGTTTGGGTCAGGTGTCCTGTCTCTGCCTCCTCCCGGCTCCCTTCCTCCCTGGCATAGCATGAGGCTCAGAAAGTCCTTGGTCAAACCAAAACATTGCCAAGCAGTAACTATAAACACTGGTGTTATCAGCGCTGCTCCCAGCAGCTACTGCTACTATGACTGCTACTGCTGAACCCATGACAACATGTATAAGTAGCCTAGCCAAATCATAAACCTGGTTGTGATCCACAGAACAATTCCAAATTGAGAGCCATGGTTTTCAAGTATTTTCTAGCTAACATAATTCAATTTCATCTACATTTACGTAGATGAAACATAGTGGAAATTGAATGTTAATAAACACTGACATTAATAACAATTGAAAATCTCATACTAAGTGTACTTTAGAAGAAGCAGCTCCAATAACTTCAATTCTTGCAAGTCACACTGCTCACATCTTCTTGATTAAAAGCAGTAACCATGTCTACTATAACTAAGATAAATAAACAGATATTTTCTGGCAGTTTAGTGCACAAATGCAACCTCCTAACCCTCACCATCAAAAGGTCAAAAGCTGCAAAACCTAGTCCATTAACCTCTGTAAATGGTTGTGATATTAAAAACTGACTCTCAATATCCAAGGGTCATGATCTAGTGCAATAACCATCAGCAATAAAGACTTATGACTATAGTACATTATCTATCTATAAAATGGCCATTTATGACACCAGTACATTGGTTATCTGTAACAGGAATGGACCACCCCTTTTGTAAGAATCATTGCACACTTTCAATTATAATTTTATGATATAAGCTGTGAAAAGTCATTAAGTTTTAAAACAGAGCACAGAACTATTTTCTGTATATTTAACAAAAGAGAAGAAAACCTCACAGGCTAATGCAGCTTAGTAGAAAGTAACAGTTTAAAAGATCATTCTTAGCCTGCATTCTGCAGCACAATGTGGAGTTTTCAGTTTTTGATATTGCTTCATTACAAGACATCCATGGATAGGCAGAAGCATATCAAGGTGCAGAGAGACGCTTTCAAGAAAATATCAGTTATTTTGTGCTTGTAACAATCTTTTCTGTTACACAGAGCTGTAGCTCTCCAAGCAAAGCGGTTGAGAAAGTTGCTGAGACTAAAAAAAAAAAGCAAAACCAAAACCAAATGCCTAAGGACGAGTAAAAAGAACTGTAACTGAAAAGAAACAGTACAAAGCACACAGCAAACACTTTTAGTGGTGCAAACATGGGGGTGGATGAGAATTTAAGAAATATGACAAATAAATACTAAACAATTTGTGAATTTTTTAAAATGCTATATATATGTACAAATAGATATGGATAGATGGAAGATTGCTTAAATTTGCACAATGTCTTTTTAAATTGCTGAGATGTCTTATCTGAAGAAACTGAGGCCAGCAAGTTCTTTAATCAATCACTAAAATTCTGATGATACATTAGCTTGGAAGACCTGCAAAAATCCAACCCACTCTCCCTTTTAGAGAGCAGCTGCTCTTAGTAATTAAAATGGAAAATCTCCATCCATCTTCATTTGTAGAGAAGTCAACCAGACAGAGGTAAAACTTCAGCACCCTATTGTAGTTTCACAGGATGTCTGAAAGGGCTAGAGAGGAAGTAGAAAATATTCATTATTTTAATTTTGACAAGAGATACAGAGAAGCCTTTTATTTGTAATTAGATGTGAGAGGTTATCAAAGCTAAAAGCAAGCAACATACCAATTTTGTTTACTCTTTCTTTTTCCTTTACATTTAATGAATAATTTACCCAACCGTGGAGTCAACAGCTCCCTCTCAGGAATGGAATTTACTGCACCTACATTGTCTTGTTTTGTTCCAGTCACTGAAAAATAAGGAAGCACCAGAGCATGAAAATATGATGTGGATTTTAAATGTGTCTGTATTAATTTAATTTTTTTCCAGAGAAAAATTTTTTTTTGTAGTCTGCAGTAACAATAAAACCTCTGCTAGAATAATACTTATGTACTTTTCCCAGCTTCTGTTCCACCAATGAACTTTTCAGTTGTTCTCTCCGTCTATGAAACAAAAGAAACAAGTAAAACTAAAGCAGGTCTATTTACCTACTGACACAGGACTGGATTCAGAAGTAGAGCATCAACTTCTAAAGTGGTTTAGATGAAAACTGTCTACAGAACTCAGTCTTCTGGAGAACCTAACTGGCCAGTGTTGCCTTCAAAGACCAGAAAAGTGGTAAGAGAGGATGCTTGAGCAGTACCCTGGAAATATTTAGACACTGTGATACCAAACAGATCAAAAGTAGGCTACAATTCAGCATAAAGGCTTCCCCTTGAAAACCTGCGTAGATAGGATTGCATGAACAGCAGCTACTTTTGCCTCTTCCACACATCACCCCAGTACAGACCCTGAAGGTAGAGGTCACTGGATCACTGCATCCTCTTATCTCAGTTGAGGCCAGCTCATCTTCTGTTCTCTAGTCCTTCGTGCTGAAAGGGAAAGAACAGAGCATATAGCATGTTGAGTTCAAAGAGTAACCACAAAGAAATTATTTTATTAGTGAGATTCAATACGAGGCATTTTACCAGCTGAACACCTCATTTTCAATGGGCTTAACAGCTTGCAAACCTCTGAGAATGCTCTCAAGCATTTTTTAGTTTTTCCCTGTGCAACAGCTCCTTGCCAGGGTGGCTCAGCCTATCGTCAGTGTGCCAAATCTCCCTCATTAAGGGATGTTAAAATACTACATATCAGAATCTGTCTCCTACTACTGTGGTTAATAAAATTGTTAAAGCACAACTTTGTTTCAGGTGTTGTCAGCTCTCCCAGAGATGGGTTTGTTTTCATTCACAACATTCCATCAGATTTTGCCCTAAAGTACTAAGCAAGGCAGACCTAATATCAGGATGCCCATGCACAGGATGCCCAAACAAGCTTCCCTTGACCATCTTCTACATTTTGTATGTAGGCTGTCTTTGGAATCTTAGCCCATTTTAAATATGTTCTTCTGTGAAATAGATGCTGATTTCCCCTGCTTCATACCTTTTTGTCACTCCTTCATTTTCTTCACGCTTCTGGAATATGTGTACGGGGGAAAAATATTTTATTCTACATATTTTTTAAACTGTAATAAGCACAATTTTTCCTTGAATACTTTCCTGTTAGATAATTATAAGCTTCCAAATTGTTGGTGAACTGAATGGCTACATATTATGGGTTTTGTTCATTGTTCTAAATCAGTTTTATAGACAAGAAGGAATATAAAGTCCTTTATATGATCTGCCTAAAGTAGCAAGTATTCAATTGTTTAAGTTGTATGAGTTGCTTAAATTTCTTACTGATGATAAGTTGCACAGCTCCATAAGAGAGACCATCCTCATTCTGATGGAATAGTTTGAGTAATTGGTGGTAATGAGTCAGTTAGGTTATGACTCTAGTCCTGACCTAAATAGGTACTGATGTTGTGTCAGTGAATATTTAGGGTTTGTGCTTTCAAAGCAGAGTAGTTTTGGAGATTTTATCCATAAGAGCACATTCCAGTAACAAATTCAGCTGAAGCTATTTTGTGCATGGTAATTTTTACAAGCTTAAATGAGTTCACAGTTTCAGTTCTCTCAAAATATTTGTAGGAAAAGCTTCCTTAGTTCATCAACTTCTTCAAAAATGCCTCATCATGACCAGCTAGCATGCCTCACTTGTCATGTGAATTATTTAATGAAAAGGTAGATATTTATCTTTGTCCAGTTCATTTGCATCATATTATTCTGTACAGATGTTCCTTGAAGCAATAAGGTATTCAGGGTTAAACTTTTTTCTCTGTTTATTTAGGCTGAAATAAATTTGTTTTGTGCTAATATTGCAAATTAGGAATAGTAATCCTTTAAGCATCACTGAAAAAATGGAAACAGATTAGAACACTACCACCAATACCACACACATACTTAGTAGTTTGCTGAAGTACGATTTGACAGGAGGAGCAACCACAACTGGAAAATGGTTTTTTGAGTATATATTACTGCAGAATAGACCTTCAACGAGTTGTAACTATAATAACCAGATATATTCCATGGCACCCTCTGTCAAGAAAACTCTTCAGATTATCTCCAGAAATGGCAAGGTTAGACAATTCTTTCAGGAGGTAGCTTCCTAAGGTATGTATTCAGTTCTGGTACAAGCAACAAGTGCTGATCACAGTAAGGGGTTAAACATAGGTCTGTGAGCTGCATTGGTGCTTTAAACAAAATGCCAAAATTCAAATTATCACTATGAAGCTATTTTCCCAGTTGCTGCAAATATTTCATTTGACTACCACCCTTCAGATAGAATTTAGAAAATAAATTACATTTATTTCCATTTTAAAGAGCTAAGTGAGTTAAGAGACCAAAGATTCAAGTATAAAATACAGCTGAACAGGAAAAGCAATATGATCTGTCAATTCCAAAAAGTACATGCACCTCAGCAAAACAGTTCTTGTCATTATAAATGCATTATATATTGTTAATGTTGATCATCAATAATTTCGGCTCTTATTTGGAAAGGTCAAGACTTTACTGGCATTCCTTGTTTGCTGTATTTGGGATGTTCTGTTGTGTTCCTTACAAATCCAAGTGTAAAATATTCAGTTTAGATATCAGTATCATAATTATAATATAAGTAAAGTCTGCTTTCCTAAGTCTTCTGCATTTTCTGTACTATAATGTTTTGTTAATGTAGAAATGATCATGATGAGCAAAAATAATACCAAAGACATATTTCTATTTAAATCCTTAACATAATATATAAATGAAAAATTATGAAGTCTTTTCTTATTACTAAGCTCTGACTTCCCTTTGTGAGCAAGCGCTTTCAGGCATTTGATTACTTTACATACCATGTGGCTGACAGAAAGTATTTTTATACTGTTTAGAGCTGCACTAAACTGGGAGAAAAATCTGCTTTGTGATCTTATGGGAATTTGATATCTGATTAAGCAGGAGTATATATTAAATCACATCCTTGCTCATAGATACTTGTGCAAAGTGACTATTCCAAGATTCTTCTTACTTCACACAAAGTCTGTATATGAAACAAACCTTAGACAAAATGTTAGTGTCTTGCTTAGGAGAAAATTGTAATATACCACAGAAGATGCACTCAGGAAACCTGCTATATCCCTAACAGACTACCTTCTCATCTCCCATCTTGTACACTCTAAGGTGAACATTGCACTTCTATTTTATTTTATTTGGATTTACCAGGAGTATCTTGAGCTTTTATGTGTCTCTTTATTTTATTGATCCTCTCCATGCTCTTAAAAATAATGGGCTTTTAGAATCCCAGTGCTACTAAAATTTATCTTTCTTTCTTTCTTGCTCATTCCTTTTTAAAACACTCACATTTAGTGGATAACTTTTTACATGATCAGACATGATCAACCAATTACTAACACACACAAAAGTACCCCAGTCCTGTGTATTAGAGTTTACTTTGATAGAGAAAGGGCACATAGACAGTTGCATGCACCTTATTGTGTCTCTGCTACCAGCCTGCCCATTAAATATCTTTCTGAAATCTTTGTTGGCATAATGCTGTATGATAGACATGTATGTCATGCTGGTGAATTAAAATTCTGCTTTCAGTGAGTAAGATTAATTGCCCATTTAAGCAGAGCTGGATTCATTCTCTTATTGGGGCAGGGGAGGGGGGAGAGGGGGATGCTGGAGGCCTGAAGGTGGGAAAAGCAAGGGGCAGAGTGCCAGCTAGACTGCAGTATTCAGTTACATGTGAAATGATTTGTAATTCTGAGTAATCACTTAGGACAAGCCCTCGCACCATTTTATCTATACATGACTCTAGGCCAAAGTCAATACTCATAGTAAAATAATGAGATGAAGCTAACAGAGCTCTTTTATTAATGCTCCAAGGAGCAAATCTTATGCTTGAGCCTCTCCCATGGAAACTATCTACTTTATCCTAAAAATGAGCAAGTGGGTCATGATGCCCAGGAGAAACTAGGGTTCTTGCCTCCAAAAAAAAAAAAAAAAAAAAAAAAATTGAGGAAAATTTCCTTTCTTTTTCTGCACTCCTTATCATGCTTTGCCCAGCTGCAGGTGGAGGCATATGAATTTTGCATTACCTGCAGGTTCATTAGAGAAATCTATCTTTCTCCTAATAAATACTCTTTTCTGACTTGGAGAGAGGAAAAGAAACTCACAGAATGAAAGTCCAATAAACCAGAAAGAAAAATAACAGTACACCATTTGAGATAGGTTTTGTTATTCTTACTACTATCAACGCTATGAAGCAGTTAAACTACACAATGAACTCCTTGACAATGTAAGGAATGGAGCTCTCACTGTCATCTTTTTGAAGTGTAGTCATGTTATCCCACGAAGCTTTTCATACTGCAGCAACTGGTGATTTTATTTACAACATGATAAAGAAATATTATTTGACCTTGTTTCATTCTTCTGTGACTGTTCCTAATGTGAAATCCTACTCACCTTTTGCACTGGAACATCCGGTTGCTTATCCATAGTTTGTAACTTGAGATTCTCCCATTCTGCTACAAATTTTTGTGTAGTCTTCAGCATCTCAGGAAATCTTTCACAAGCCTGAAACATATGATTCCCTGTATAACTTCTACTGAGGAATAAATGAGCAATTTGGTTCTCAACAACTAGGTACCACTAGATAGGACGTGGTAAAAAAACCAACCTGTCTTTAAAACCTGTGTATAGTGAGCTAAAATGGTTGAACAATTTTGGAGAAAACAAAAGTTAACTTTGGGAAGCTATTAATACGGACCTGGCTTTGGAAAGTCGATTTCCAAAATCTGTATAAGCCTACTAACCATGAAGGGGAGCCCTGTATAATCCTTCAACAAATGGGTTAAAAGCCACAAAAAGGGATAATCTAGAGCCTAAAAAGGCATCTCTCAATTTCATCTTCTTCCTGGTAAGAAATTTAGAAACAACTCTGTCTTGGTGTGAAAACATCTATGTGGGGCAAACGCATCTAGGTCATGCAGAAAACATTATGTTGCTGTAGCTATCATTAGTGTAATACACTTCACAGCAAGTCCTACTGTGAGTTAAATTCAGGCCCAGTGGGTGCTGCACTATTGACTTCAATGAAGCTGCACCTGCCTATGCCGAATCTGAATCAGTCCCTGCATGTACAATAAGAATAGCATTTCAATCACTGGCATTCAATAAACAGTATTTCAACAGCCTCTCAGTATGAATTCCTGCTATGAAATAGCTGTTGTGTGATAGCTGGCTATTCCTTCCCACCCTGCTTGCCCATCCCTCCATCATTCCTCAGAGCAGCTTTCAATCATGTTATAGACTGCTTTTGGCAGCACTGATCCGGTCACTGGGGCAGACGAAAGTCACATCCAGTATAAGGGATGATTTTCTCATGCTTTAGAAATCTATTTTGGCTGCTGACACAAAGTTTGGTCACTTTTAAAGGGCGCTGTAGGTACACATTGCCATTTTTCCATTCTACAGGCAATTACCTGTTTATCTAAAAATTGGTAAGAATTTTACAGCCTTGTTTTGAGAAAAAAAAAGTATTGTATATGCTTTTTCTCTGTATAATTTTTAATTGCTAGACTACATCAGACTTACTAAATCTCTTTGTGACTAAGAACAATTAAATGACATTTAAAGTTTTCACCACCTGAGAACTAGATTGTGAGTGTGATTAATGGATGTATCTCCATGTGCTATGTGAGGTGATCCCAATGGTCATGAATTGGCTGCCACCATGACACAACAGAGTAAATACCCCATTCCTGTTTCCTGGGAGGTGAGGAAGACTTCAGCTCCCTGCAAGTTTCCTTTACATGAAACAACAGTTATAGTAACAGTTGTCAAATGTGTGGAATCCAGTCCAGTATAGCAGAAGAATGTGAGGAAGCTGCTGAGTTGCAGCCTGCGTGCAACCATTGAGATGAGACTTTGTTCTGAAATGTAGGAAAAGGGTCATTTTTATCTGAGGAGGACTCTGAACTTTGAATTTCTACTTTCCAGTTAAATGCCATAGCTAGTAGACTGTCACAGAGAAGGTAGGAATCTTGTTGCCTTCCATGCCACTAGGGTCTAAGAACGTAAACGTAAGTTAGTTTCCTGACCTCATATGATCTCTCTGTATGAACTTGGATTTCTCTGAATGCTCTGCCCAAGCTTCAGGAGCAGTACTTAAAAGCTTGAAAAGTTCCAAAAAATTAAGCCTAGTAACAAACGGTGTTACCATGCCTAAGCCACTGGCTGATTTGTGTTACAGGGTCATACTTTCAAAAGAGCATAAATATGAAAATATATGTGATTACTGTGTGATTTTTTAATCCCCCACTGGCCTCTATTTGAAATTAAAAAAAAAAAAAAAAATGATTCTTCAGTATGTGCATTTAATTTACTTATTTATTTTTTTAACAATTTTAAGAAGCTTCTTATACTTCTAGGAAATATTTTTAGAGCTCACGTTCCAGTTCTCTGTTCCATTCCTGGAGGCTGCATGTGTTCTCTGAAACCTGGTCTTTCAACTGAGTGAAATAGGGTACCCCCTACAGCATTTGTGGTATAACATGAGAGGAATGAATATCATGACCTTGAGACTTTCAGTTCTAATGCCTCCTTTGAGTGACATGACTCATTTATGTCTTTTTGGGAAGCATTTTTTTTTCATAGAACTGAAATCTGGAAAACGGAAAAGTGTCTGAAAGAAAGCCCAATACAGTGCTTGACAGCAGTTTAGTTGCCAACACTCAGGTGAACTTCGATAAAAATTATGCATTGAAGGTTATCAGCTTAAGACTGATTGTCAGAGTTGACCATCATAATATGATATCACAGCAATTCTGAGTCTTACCTTGAATTTACTTTTTCTGAACAATTTCTTTCTTACAACAGAATACTTCTGCATCACAATTTATGGGAGAGAAAGCATAATTTAGTTGTTTGCCTACTTCTGAGCCTATAACCTTAAAAGATATGTAACTAAAACCTGCAGAATCTTTCAGATACTATTACTTGTATAAGTCTGACAGTTCTAATGTTACCCAGTAGACATTCTGAATTTGAAATATTCAGGGATATGCTTGTTTACATTTTAAGCTGGTTTATTTCTGTATGGTCACCTTGGTAACCTAGAAAGATAGAAGGAACACATAAAAATACTCCACTTCTCAATAAGTGTTTATCATACATTTGCTTGCATTTACAACTAGATACAATACTTTGTTAAATCTGAACTGAGCAATGTTTAACTTAGCTACAAAAGTACAAAACACCATACTGAAAATTGTTTCCGGTATGAACAATAGAAGCAATAGCACAGCAGTAGTACCAAAAACTTATATTGAGTACAAAAAGATGGTAACTTGACAGTATTTCCATTCCATAGAAATTTTAAAGTCCCAATAAAAGTTGCCTACTAGATATTACAGGCCAAACTTTTGCAGTCTTTGAATATGGCTTTTATTTTCAGCACTGACTTTTCTCACTTCAAAATAAGAAATGACTAATGATAGTCTGGAAACTATTAACTTACTTTAAAAAGAACAGTTTAAAGTGTTTGATCCTCCTTTGATGAAGTGTGAACACTAGACCTCTTTCCTGGAGGTGCAATTGTGATTCTTCTCTGAAGAGAGGTGAGGGAATGAAGGGGGGATGAGTCTCTGCTGCTTAGTTTAAGAGAAACTATTTCCGATGATCAATTATTGAGAAATTAATGAATGTTACATTTCGCATTCTTTTTACATTAACGTTGCAATACTATAAAATCTCTGCCAAAACTGTCAATTATTCAGTGAATCGCAGTGTTATTTAATGGACCTACATTTTCCTTTAAAAAACAAACAAAACAAAACAAAAAACCAAACAAACCAACCAAACAGAAAGAAACTCATAGAAAAAAAAGAAATGCAAAAATACAGTGTATTTTTAAAAACATGGAAGAAAAATGTAATACTTTTAAAAGCCAACAGTCAGAAAGTATGCTTGCAAAGATAGGTATTTCTCACCTGTAGGACATGAAAGTAAACTGAAAAGAGCATGAAAGTTAACTCTACCTATCTTCCATCAGCCCACCAGCCTATGTTCAGAGCAGCTCAGGCACAGCAGGCAAAGCAAAGTTTCCATTAGTTTCACTCTAGGTGCAATTGTTGCTACATTAGTATCTAAAAGATCCAGAAGCAGCCTGGACCCCAAAGATGCTGCATGAAAAAAAATTGTTCCAGTCTGCAGTGGTATAAGACCTGAGAGGGAAATCATTTCTCTGTATAGGTCCAGGTCAGGCTTGGACACACAACTGTATTTCAACAAAAGTAAGCAGAATGCAGAACAGGACCTTATTTTTTACCGTCAACCAGCTCTGCTCATGATGCGAGAACAAGCATCATAAGCAATAATGTGAAGAGTTGAGGTAGTGAGGAGGCCTAGTGTGCGTACAGGCTGCTAGCAGAGGTTATTCTGGAATATGAAAAAACTGTAACTTCAGAGTGAGTTTACACTGGAGAACAGTTTCACATCATGCAGCTGTGATAATTTTGATCCAGCACTTGGAATCCTTGGGCTGGCATTAGCATATATATGATCAAAATACAGCCTGCCAATCTAATCCTAAAAAGTTTAAATTCCATGTAGAAAAGACAAGAGAAAAGGAGAGTCAACACAAAGGGAAGTAACTTGCTTAAGCAACAGATTAATAACTAAGTAACATAAAACAAGACTCCTGCTTTCTGAGTTAGTGACTCATTAGCTTTTGAGTGCAGTGCAATATCCTAGAGCAAAGTTTATGAAAAATACTATAGAACAGTTCAGGAAGAATTTTATTCCTCCTTACTCAATTTGTTCTGCAGTTTAATAAGTGAAGGTGCAGAGCATCAGATCCAAAGCTCTGAATCGTTTCAGCACGTAAGTAGCTATATAATACATTTAGAGTGCAAGAAATGTCTGGTCTTCCCGTTTCCTTTTAGCATTTCCCTGCACAGAACTTTCAGTCAGAATTCTAGAATGCAAAATAATTAGGCCAACTCCAGATCATGTTGAGAATCTCTCATGCCATTAAAATCTAGTCCTAAATTTACAGTACAATTTTCAGCTGTTTTTAAAGGTAAGGATGTTTATTTTACATAACTGTTGTAATCTCCTACCTGTCCTAGCAGTTTTGAAGATGAGTGATTGACAATGATGCTAAAAATTACTGTTGTGCAATAATGCTCTCTTTTTGCTATGTCATAGACTAGTCCATGAAGAATGCATCTTTTTCTGGCAATGTTTGGGATATAAAATTTGAAAGTTAAAGCTCATTCTGTATATGGAAGGTGCGTCTGAAACATCCTTGTGCTGAATTTCATTACCAGTTCTATAACAATATCTCATGACAAAGTTACTTTTTTTGACCTTGAGAGTATCTGTGAATCATCGTTTCCAGTGGAGCTGGCTATGCAAGTTCCACAATTACAAAGTTTTAAACATACAGAATCAAGACTTTGCCTGCAGAGTTCTGTTGGGCTAATATGTTAATGCTGTTATCTATTGATATGGAAACCTTCCATATATTTTATACACACAGACATATATGCATATATACACTTTATATATTATTTTGGATTAATTGTCTGCTGGATCTATTTCACAATACAGAAGAAAATCTGATTTTTTTTTTCTATATACATACCAGACATACTATTTTAATTTTAATCATACGGATTCTGAAGTGAAATGCGCTTCTAGGGTTACCCTAGGCTCTCCCTGGTGACAAATAATATGAGATCCCAAATGTGTTTTGACCCTCACAGGCTAAAGGCCAAACTTTCAAAGAAGGGCTTCTAAAAACCTTCCAAAGGAGTCAGTTTACCACAGCGCCACAACTCTTAGTTCAGGTCTGTGTGAACACCTTTGACAGCAGATGATAGCTAAACAAAAACAGAATATGAAAAAGATCCCTGTAAAAGATCCTTTAGGCTACTCTTTAAAGAAAAATAAAGGAAATGCTATAAAATAACTTCCGACACACAATCAGATCAAGTTAATCAGAATCAGTTTACAAATTCCACCTTTGATTCAGCCTGCTTCCTTTTCCCCAGAAAAGAAAACCCAGGGCACAAAAATCAGTTGTG
The DNA here is from genome assembly GCA_017639245.1 of Myiopsitta monachus. NCBI lineage: Eukaryota > Metazoa > Chordata > Aves > Psittaciformes > Psittacidae > Myiopsitta > Myiopsitta monachus. The sequence continues at coordinate 25,657,071 of CM029924.1, forward strand.
CTTCTACTTGTGACACTTGATAACAGTGAAGATGTTCTAAATAAAGTCACACAATGTGTGTTTTTCAGACACTGCCTTGGAGTAACAGTACAAGGGGGAAGGACTGATGGCAAGGAGATACAAAAGCACCAGCTGTTCTTCACATTCCTGTCTCTAAATTAGCTGCAAGGCAATGTAATTTTCTAACACTTTAGAGTGAATGGAGCAAACTACTGTTATTCAGTAATTTTATTCTAATGACACCTAAGAGTGAGAAGCCAAAATATGATGAGATGCTAACAATTCTTATTAAGGAAACCCTCAAGAATTTGCAGTCTGAAGAGAAGCATGTGCCTGGAATGGACATTGTATATCATCTGCTGCAACCACTTTCTACCGAAAGGGCTGAATATTAGAGACCTATTTAGAAATATATTAAGCTAGAAAAGGGAATCTCCATTATACCGCTGAAGAGCAAGGCATAAAAAGGTGAATTCCCTAATCCTGAATTTCTGAGAGGGAGTTTAATGTCTCAGATACAAAATAACACTTCCTGGTTTTGCTATCATTTGCCAATAATTATGTTCCCATAAACAAAGCTCAACAGGGTTTTATTGTGCTTGGCTAGCAATTCCATGAATGTTTAGACAGAAAAAGACATTCAGAATCAAAAAAGCATTATTTTCATACTGTTTAGAAATGGTAGAAAGAGATGCATTACCACTTAGGCAACAATTTCTCACTCTCATATTCATGCAAAATTGGATCATTAATATCTGGAAGTTCTTTTGGTTCTGTCTGAGAAGTGCTTAATGGTCTCAAGGCCTAGGTCATCCTCTCCTGCTTGTAAAATTGAGTTTGACAAAGAGACATCTTGCAAGAACAGATTTTTACATGGAATTAGATAATTTCTACAGTCAATCTTGTTTTTAGAGAAAAATTTGAATGTGTTTACTGCAAGAAAAAGATATATGATTAAAACAACCAAGGGATTTTAAGTTTATGAAACCTTAAGAATTGATTCAATAATACATTTTATGTTTAAACTTGAGTTAGTTTCCAATTAGAATCATAGAATCATAGAATCGAATCATAGAATAGTTAGGGTTGGAAAGGACCTTAAGCTCATCTAGTTTCAACCCCCCTGCCATGGGCAGGGACACCTCACACTAAACCATGGCATCCAAGGCTATGTCCAACCTGACCTTGAACACCACCAGCAATGGAGCCTTCACAGCTTCCCTGGGCAACCCATTCCAGTGCCTCACCACCCTTATAGTAAAAATTTCTTCTCATATCCAACCCAAACATCCCCTGTTTAAGTTTGAACCCATGACCCCTTGTCCTATCACTACAGTCCCTCATGAAGAGTCTCTCCCCAGCATCCCTATAGGCACCCTTCAGATACTGGAAGGCTGCTGTGAGGTCTCCACTCAGCCCCAACTTGCTCAGGCTATCTCCATACGGGAGGTGCCCCAGTCCCCTGATCATCCTCATGGCCCTCCTCTGGACTTGTTCCAACAGTACCATGTCCTTTTTATGTTGAGAACACCAGAACCGCAAACAATACTCCAAGCGAGGTCTCACAAGAGCAGAGTAGAGGGGCAGGATCACCTCTTTGAACCTGCTGGTCACGCTCCTTTTGATGCAGCCCAGGATACAGTTGGCTTTCTGGGCTGCGAGCACACACTGCTGGCTCATGTTCATCTTCTCATCAACCAACACTTTGTTGTTTTTCATGTGCTTCAGCATGCCTTCCAGGAGAATCCGCTCCAAGATTTTGCCAGGCACAGAGGTGAGGCTGACTGGTCTGGAATTCCCCAGCTCATCCATTTTCCCCTTCTTGAAAATGGAGGTTATATTTCCAGTCATCGGGAACTTCACCTGACTGCCATGATTTTTCAAATAGGATGGACAGTGGCTTAGCAACTTCATTTGCCAGCTCCTTCAGGACCCATAGATGGATTTCATCAGGTCCCATGGACCTGTATATGTTCAGGTTCCTAAGATGATCTCGAACCAGATCCTCTCCTACAGTGGGCCCAGGGTCTTCATTCTCACTGTCCCTGCGTCTGCCTTCCAAGACTTGGGTGGTGTGGTCAGAGCATTTGCTAGGGAAGACCAAGGCAAAGAAGTCATTAAGAACCTCAGCCTTCTCCAAATCCAGGGTAGCCAGTTCTCCCAATAGCTTCTGGAGAGGGCCCACATTGTCCCTAGCCTGTCTTTTATTTGCAATGTACCTATAGAATCCCTTCCTGTTATCCTTAACATCCCTAGCCAAGTTTAATTCTAAGTGGGCCTTAGCTTTCCTAACCTGGTCCCTAGCTTCCCAGACAACATCCCTGTATTCTTCCCAGGCCGCCTGTCCTTGCTTCCACCTTTTATAAGCCTCTTTTTTCCTTTGAATTTTCCTCAGCAGCTCCTTATCCATCCAAGGAGGTCTCCTGGCCCTCCTGCTGCACTTCCTTCTAGTAGGGATGTATCGCTCCTGAGATTGTAGTAGATGATCCTTGAATATCAAGCAACAGTCTTGGGCCCCCCTGCCCTCTATGGCTATATCCCATGGAACCTTACTGAGCATGTTCCTGAAGAGGCCAAAGTCTGCTCTCTTGAAGTCCAGGGCAGTGAGCTTGCTGCACGCTCTTCTCACGGTTCTGAGGATCTCGAATTTGACCATCTCATGATTGCTGCAACCAAGACTGCCCTGGAGCATCACATTTCCAACCAGCCCTTCCCTGTTGGTGAGCATGAGGTCAAGCATGGCAACTCTCCTTGTTGACTCCTTTAATACTTTCAGAAGGAAATTGTCTTCCACACAATCGAGGAACCTCCTGGATTGCTTGTGCTGGGCAGTGCCATCCTTCCCACATGTACCAGGGTTGTTGAAGTCCCCTATGAGAACAAGGGCCTGTGAGCATGAGGCTGTTTCTATTTGTCTATAGAGCACTTCATCCACAGAGTCCTCTTGATCAGACAGTCTGTGAGATCCACCTTTACTCAGAAATTACTCGGAAAAAAAAAAAAAAAACCAACCTTTCAAAAAGTGTTTTTCTAAGATCTTAGCAGCCAAAGCAAATTTAAGACAAGCATCTGTCTGTTCTGTGGAAAAAGCAGCATGATATGTAAGCACACTAAGTTTTCTTTTCGTTCCAATTTAGTTGGACAGTAAGGTACGTTCATTTTCACCTTGTCCTAATGCTGCCTGCAGCAATCTTTTTGTAGAATGTTTTGTGAGTAGTGAAAGGAGAATGATAGCCTGGAGAGGACACAGTTGAGGTTTATAGCTGCATTTAAAACTGAAGTTATCTGTAGAATTGTTTTATACCTTCATTGCATTTTTCTTTATACTTGAAAGCTTAGTTCGTAACTGTGCACCCCAGGTCCACCATCTGTGTTTACAGTTTAAGGACATAAACTCTTCTTAGTCCTGAATTTCAGACCATTAGCCCAGCTTTTTGTAAGAGTAAGTTTTAGATCTCACCTGCTGCATCTGCCAGAAACAATCAGAAGAAAGCTGTGATTACTGCATGACCACTCTAAAACTGCAAAATCCCCTATTTAACAGTGGGAATCAGCTTAAAGTCCTGCTGTGGAAGTTCAACCCAAGACCTTCTGACCTGGAACAGAGTACTGCCACCTGAGACCATTGCAAAACCCAGCTCCTAAAGACAAGACTCCTGTTTGCCACATAAACAGACACTGAATATGCTGTGTGCTAGCAGGTCATTAAGGGATTATTTGGGAAAGAGGGGATTTGCATGCAGCCAAATTAAATGAGTATCCTGTTCATTGTTTGCATCTATTAAAACGCACTTTTGTTCCTCCATCTCTGTCAATTTTTCTCAAAGGAGCAAGGACTTTCTGTGTTTAACAACCACTGTTTTATTTTTTAAAATACAAGCAGGAAATGTAAGCAGAATTCAAGGCTTACTGTTAAGATGCAGTCTTTAGTTTATTGCCTTCAGAAATCAATCCTAAAGGATGCTGAACCTTCTGGCACTGATCCAGACCAGCACTTCAGCACATGTCAACTTTAACACAAGGGGGTTAGTCCTATGATTAGAGTTAAGCATGTGTTTATGTGTTTTCCTGGCCTTCAGCCAGGGTGCTCAGCACTTTGCAGGATCATGTCTTCAAAAAATGTGGCAGTATCTGAACTTCAAAGTGAAATGTGACCCATTGCTCTTAAATCACTTTCCACACATGCTAGATGGTAATACAGGCTATCCAGTTCAGGCCATATCCTCCTCACGCCTTCCTTTGACTCATGTTCAAGAGAAATAAAAATGATTAAAAATACTTTGTTGTTTTCTGTCCACATTCCATGTCTTGATTTCCATCAGACATTCAGAACAAAAATGTGGTGATCAGGCCAAACCCCACTGGTTTCTCTGCAGTCTTCATGGTGAAATTTCCAGGTGTGGGTACAGACCCAGATTGCCATGAAGTGTCATTGCTCCAGTACTGAGCATTGCTTTGAATGTTAAGAGTTCAGGCTTGTGGAACTTTTTTGATTTTCAGCTAGGTCAGTAGAATAACACAACAACAAAAAAAAAAAAAAAAAAAAAAAAGGAAAAAGGACAGGAGTTAAGATCAATTCTGACAATTTTGCAGTGGTTTGGGGAAGGAATGTATTCAATTTTGCAATAAACTTTCATTTTAGGATAGCATTTTTTAAGACCAAATTATCTGAGGGAACATTCAAAGTATTCAAGACACAGCAATAATACAGTGGTAGGTAGAGGTAGCTAGCTGACCTGAATATAGGCTTTGATTTAATCTCTTAAGCCCGGTTAAATTTTTAACTTTACCCAGAGCCTAGTATATTAAGAAACACAGTTGTCATGGTTTTCCTTCAGTTCTACTTTCCCTCTGAAGGTATTCCTGAAGGCTTAAGTTACATTAATCACCTAAATTGACTTGGGGAAATAAAAATGGCAAGAACAGCATTTCCAGACATGGGCATCCATTTCTTAACACACATTGCCACCTGGGGAAACATGAAGATACAGTATTTGCACTGAAAACTAACATGTTAACTGTAAAAATTCATAATAGTTTCAAAGTTTGTTAAGCATGCTATTTCCAAGCTAGTATTTATGTATATTATTATTGATTTTCTTAATATTGTGGCATTTAAATTTTCACAGAAATGCCTTTTTTAATTTGATGGAGGCAGCAAACACACTGGACAGCAGGCAGATTAATTCAGCTAATTAGAAGGAAAAAAATATTCATTTATTTTGCACTTATTTAATAGTTTATTTGCAAGTATAACTGTAGTTATAACAAATAAATTCACTTCTGTTAGTTATGGAAACATTTAAGGACATAAAAACCAGAAATCTTTATTGTTGAAAGAATTTGAGCAAGTTGCTTTGTAAGTTGCTATGAGATCCTAATGTCAGAAAAGGCTTCTGAAAATTAAAGAGCTGCTGACACCTCATGGCAAACTTTAAAAGCCAGTCTCAGCAAACACAGTACTACTTCAATCTATTTGTCTTGTTTCCATTACAGTAAAGGGCATTCGTTTGAAAACAGTATATTTCTTTATGAAGCCAGCATTTTGTAATAGTAGCTGGGTCAAAATAAATTTTATGACAGTGCCAAAAAAACATTTTCAATTCAGGTAATCAAAAAATAGCATGAGCAAATGAACTCTGAAGAAGGAAATGTATTTCTTTCAAGGATGTAAAAGAGCAGAAAAGAGATACAGGGACTAAACTGCTTTTGTGTATAAATAAAAGGTTAGCTATTCTAACAATGGATTTTACACTAGTCATTAACAGAGAGGTGCTGCTAGTACAATACATACTTATAGTCCTTTCAGTATTATAATCCTCTCATTTGGGACTTTTATCTCAGCTGTTTCAAATCACAAAAAGCTGACATTCCATGTAAAAAGTTGTCAGCAAGTTACACTTTTTAATGGCTGAAAGCTGCTGAAAAGTTTTAAAGCTGTGGAATACAAAACAAAAAGGTATTTTTGCAATGCTTCTGATGTTTTCTCTCCTCCTCCACCACATCATTTTTTTTTTGTGCTCTGAAGTATCTTGTGTTCCCTTGAATGATGTTTCCTGACAGAGACACCTTTCAATCTGCCAAGGGCTAAATGTGTGATGGAATATAAGACAAAAATCCAAAATAGTAAAAAAATTAAGCCTCAAAGTAGGAACTTAAAATACTGGAAAATTCATTCTTTCAGTGCAAATAGCAGCTGAGAGTTAAAATGTACCATTTTTCAAACTGAATCCTTCAACACTCAGTCCAAGAGGCACCAAATGATTGCAGAATAATTTTGGAAATTAATGACAAACTTTCTTCAGTAGTGCATGCCTGAGAAAGCAACAGTTAACTCTGTGGTTGCTTGGGATTTTTACACATGTGAAGGCATTATGGTCAGCTAGACCTGCAATCACTGTAAGAAACACATTACATATACTACCTACACAGTAGCTTTTTTACCCTTTCCATGAGTACAACTGCAAATATAAGCTGGTTCAGGTAGCTATAAGACATTTATTCCCTCCTATAAAATTCTGTAACATCGACTCATGCAGGTTTTTTTTCCCAAGTCTTTTGGCTATTTGGCAAACTGATTCTAAATGAATCTACATACAAAATGCAGATAGAATATATGGAACACATGCATTAGATAAAACCTTTCTTTGGGAAATAGCTGAATATTGTTGGAAAAAAGTTTAAGCAGGCTGCTGTATAAATTGCTTAGCATATATTAGCTTAGTATTTCCTGATGCAATAAATTAGCTTGTTACATCAGGAAAGGCTTCTGAAAATTAAAGATCTGCTGAGTTCAAATGATTTTTGATAATCAGTCTAATTGTGGAATGTATCTAAGGCTAACGTATGTAGAACACATTTTGTTTATACTGCATGAAGATCCAGCTCAGGATTTCTTTGGGAGAAATCCAGGAGCTATTAACATACGCCTGGACCGTGAAATGTGGTGACAGTTTAGCAGCTGTATAGTCCCTTTTTTTTGGACTGATCTTTGGTTATGTAAGTTATTTGTAATAATATCATTATAACTATAGTCATTATTGTTATTTCTGTGCTGTGGTGCCTGGGCATGTTGATCATGAGCAAACATGACATTGTAATAAACATTGTATCCACAAACAAAAGATCATTTCTTCCTCTGAGAGTGCTTCAAGAGTGGAGAGTTTTGACATACACTTCATTGGTCAATGAAGACCAACATAAACTTGATCAGCAATGGGGCCAGCTTGTCCTGTTTAGATCTTTCTACTACAATATCAACACAGTAACGAACATAGGCCATCTCTGAAAACCAGCTTCCAAAAGACAGTAATGCCTGGCAGTATGACACTGATGCCTTTTATTAAGAGCATAAGGTATCATTTTAAGTGAAATACATTTAGATTCTTTTAATAGATTTCAAGAATTCAACTTTCTCTATGTTCCAGCAAAGGAAATACCAGCTCCAAAGGTACAGCTGCATCTTTCCTTGGTCCTACATTTTACACTCCACTACTGGTGTCACTATTAATTTCTGTCTTGCAAATTCCTGTCAGGAGCCCTGTCATGGGTTCAGGAGCAGCAGTCATTTTTCTCCTTCTTGGTAGCTGGTGCAGCACTGTGTTTTTTTGATTTTGGGCCTGGGAACAGCACTGATAACACCAGTGTTTTCAGTTACTGCTTGGTAGTGTTTTGGTCTGGCCAAGGACTTTCTGAGTCTCATGCTATGCCAAGGGAGGAGGGGAAGCCCCAGGAGGAAGCAGACAGGACACCTGACCCAAACTGAACAAAGAGGTTATTCCATACCACAGCACGTCATGTCCAGGATGAAAAAACAGAAGTCAGAGCCCCGGAAGGGTGTGGGTGCACTGCGTGGGTGCACTGTGTGGTTGGGTTGGTATCGGGTGTTGAGCAGTTGTATTCTCTTTCTTTGTATTTCTCTTGGGTTATTATTGGTGGTAGCAGTAGTGATTTGTGTTATACCTTAGTTACTAAACTGTTCTTATCTCAACCTGTGGGAGTTGCATTCTTTTGATTCCCCTCCTCATTCCCCTGAGAGCTGGGGGGATGAAAGAGGGGGGAGTGAGCGAGCAAGAAAACTTCGTGCCTGAGAGGCTTAAACCACGACAAGCCCTCTTCAGGAGAGAACTTAAGCTTACATTATGTTCAGCTCAGTTTAGGCACATGCTGAGATTTCTTGTCTGAACTGTACACTTTCACTGCATCAGGACCTAAACTTGGCTGAAATTCGCTCAATGCATCTATGAGGGCAGCACACAGGAGCAGGGGGAACAGGTTCAACCCTACTCCTCCTTGAAGCTGAATGAGTGCAGACCTATCCTGTCTACTTTTCCCAGCCTGTAAAATATATCAGAAGTAAATAAGAATGAATCCAATGGCCTGTCTCCCAGCTCATCCACAAGGGACTATCACCTCTGCCTATTTGCAATAGCAGAGAGAAACTCTCTGTTTTCCAGCTTTGCCCACCAAATTGGAGACTTAAGTAATATGAAGGGCCTTGTACAAAGCCTTTGTCACTTTCAAATACAGTGAGAAACTAACACTGGAAGCAAAATTAACCTTGAGGAAATTAAAACATTCCTCATCAAGTTTCATTTAGATTCTGGCTGAATACATCTTATTAATTATTAAGAATGAGAAAACAGTTACAAAAATTGAGGTGTATAAAAAAATATTGAAAATGTTTAATTTGAAAGACTTCATGAAATAATCTAAACAGTGCTATTTTAATTACAATCTTTAGTGAAAATACATATGAATAGAACCTTTCTATGCAGTTCAGATCCTCTGGTTTATCTCTGGAATTTCTGAAGAGGAAACAAAGATAATATTTGATAGTGAATTTTTTTGCTTAGTCTTAGAGAGCATTCCCACTGATCAGCCTTTCAGTTGCTCTCCATCTAGTCTGTATATACGTGTTCATTAAATTTTCTACTAACGTGGCTAGGCATGAAATAGTAATGTTGGAATTTCTGGCCACATTTTTTTTCAAAATATTTGAGGTAAAGATTTCATAAGAAATATCTCTATCTGTAAGAATAACTGAGTAGTCATGAATCTAAACAGCAGCTTTCTTATGACATCCCTGGATGTCTATTTGCAATGACAACATGTATATGAAAGTGAGTGCACGAACGCCTTTGCACACATACATTAAGAATACAGCTATGAAGATGAGATAACTGACATTAAGCAAAGCTGTATTTTAATGGTTCCCTCTCTGGACTTCATCACGAATTATATAATACCAGAGTTTTTTATTCAGAATACATTTCCAAGAAGGGTTAGCATCTGAACAAGCTATTAAAAATGAACAAACCAACCAAAACAAAACATAAATCCTAGAGCAATCACAAAAGGACTGTAAAATAAAGAGTTTCTAGATCCATAATCTGGCATGAAATTACTTGAAAGTACTTCAGATAAATATGCTCTTGTGGGCCAGTCTGTGCTTTCTGTGGGTGTCAAGAAGAAAGGCAAGAATGATAACCTGAAGTGAATATCATCTTTTGTCAATGATTTTATTGATAACTTTTAATTCTTACAATTTTGAAGGTTTATACCTACCGTGGCAAATACTTGGCTTAAACAAAAGCAGCAATCAGAATAAGATCACTTATAACTAGAGGACTTACCTAGTTACAATGGCAAAAATCAGTAGTCCCTTGTTGCTCTGAGTAAGGGGGAACAATACTAAGGTTGCTCTACTGGCATCACAGAGCTGTAACCTGTGCAATCTCTTCTGTGATTAGAATATACTTAACTCACATTGTGCTAAGAGACATCTATGGCAAAAACCCATCCATACTGTGGTGGTTCCAAGAGGATCTGGACCTTGATCCAAAGCACACCAATTTTTCTATTTTTATATTCCATTATTGGAATATCAGGCCTTGAGATCCCTGCTTTCACAATCATACCTGGTTCGATATGTTGAAGATCTCCATCCTTTTGGAGTTATTTAAGAGGACTAATAAACAGTGTAGACTTTCACAAATTGCCAAGAGAACAATCTACACTGGGAGAGTACTTGCCAAAGTTTCAAAACTTGTTAGACATTTAAAGAGCCAGTATAATTTTACAGGTTTAGAATATTTTCTTCTTACTACTGAGAACGCAGTCAGTGAAAAATATGTATTCCCTTAGTCTTTATTGTATGATTTATTATGCAAAACTTCATTTGTTCCAGAGCAGTTCAACTCTGCATGGTTTTAGCTGACAAAATCAAGGTGAATTTGCCTTTTCTTACTGGTTAATTATAGGAGCTGTTTCTGCTGAATGGAATCAGATGCAGAAGTTGCCTTTGGATCCATTTAAACTTTGGAGGATCCAGCATTTTTCAGGACTACCATGTAAGTCTTTGAACTCTAAGTTTTTCAATGTTGGGGGATATTTTTGTCTTCTCCATATTAAAGATGTATCCATTTATACTTACAATGTACTCCTCATTGGCTTTCCAAAATTTTCTTCCCTCAGTTCAGAAATGGTTGATCAGCCCATTCAGGAGTTGACATTTGTTGTCAAATTGCATAGAAAATTACAACTTAGACCCTGGATAATTGTCTTTTGGTTTTGATATAAATGTCTATAATTTCTGGGTTAATATAACTAGGTCTATTGGTGATGCTTATGCAAATTGTATATGTGACTACAGTTTAAATAATCAAATTCCTACCTAATTTCTTCCAGATTTAAATGTGAGAAATTATGCAATGTGGGAAAGACTCCTTTGCATAGACTGCAATCTCAAAGGAAGGAATGACCTGATTAGCAGCAAATTCTTGGGGCTTTTTACATTTATATATGCAGTTGTATATTCTCAAGGCCGTTTTTTACCTGCACATTGCTTCCCAACTCCAGTAGCTTTCTAGCTTGTCATCGCAAGCTGCGGCATTTCACTGTCCGATCATTACTTACTTTTCCTTTTAAAAACTACAGTACTCTGCAGTTCACTCTCTTTGGAAGGAAGATGAAGTAACCACAGCTTTTCAGTGCAAGGATAATAATTTTCCACTGTTTGTCTACCATAAAAGGCATTTACAAAAGAATTTAAGCTATGCTTGAAATGTCTTGTGAGAATGTGCTTGACATCTCCTGTTGTTTTCACCATATTGATGCAACTGCCAGACATTATTAATGCTGGCACTAGGAAGTTAGAGGTAAACCAATGCTTAAATTGTTCCAGTAACTGCTACAAGCTATTGTCTGAAGTATACCTCACCTTGCAGTCTGCATATTAGAGCACTACTTGTCTCCTGTGTGTGGTGATGGATAGAAATAAATTGAAGCAAAAGATTCATTATTAGTAGAAAAATTGTGTATACATTGGAGACCATCAAACCCTTTATTCCAGAACATTCAGTTTTCTTAACATGAATTCTGATTACAAAATAGCAAAAAATAAATAACACAAAATTCTTTCAAAATTTATGAAGGTTTTGCAAAAATATGTTTTAATGATGTCCATATCCATTCAGTATTTTTTACTAAGAACTACATAAGAGTATTTGCCATTAATATTTTATGTAGCTGTTGAAAATACTGGTAGAAGATGAATTTTTAAAATTATTGTAAAAATATAGCTTAATCATAAGGATTACATTATACTGTCAAGATCCGATTGGAGAAAAACCCCAGAGCTGGTGTTTCAGTTTGTGAACCCAAGACTGAAATTAAGACACAAACAAGGTCAAGTACCGTAATCGGACAATTTATTTATTACAAATTATAAAAAGACAGTTATTATAAAAATGGAAATTATTGTAATAAAGAGGTTAGCAATAAGACAGATTAGAAAAAAGGTAGAAAATGAAGTAAGAATTCAGGGTGCAGAGAGAGACAGAGATAGTCACCATTGTGGATTCAGCAGTGTCCTGGGGATCGTTTTTCATCGTCGGTGGTGGTGGGAGTTCTTCAGGGTTTGTCGCTGGTATCAGAACAGAGTGTCCCCCAAGAGTCCATCGGCAGTGGGTGTCTCCATGAAGGTGTCCTTCTGGAGTCTCCTTGAAGGTACCCCTTGGAATGTGTCTCGTGGAGTTGCCCTCATGGCGATGTCTCATGGAGGGTGTCCCTCAGATTCCATAGTAGTCATTAGTGGAGTGTCCTCATGGAGGTGCTCTTCTGAAGTCATCCTCATGGCAATGGCTCCCTGGTGATGTGCCTCGGTGATTACCTTTTGCCACTTTATAATGAGCTGGGGGGAGTACCTCTGTTCTTCATGTCACATATTGCATGTTCCTGGTGGACCAGTTTCCCTGGTCTTGCAGCCAGCTCTTCAATTGCATGTGTGTGTCTGCAGCAATTCTTGGGATAATAAATTGCACAATGTGAGTCTGCAGTAATTCTCTGGATAATGGGTAGCAGTTCCTCACACCCATCCTCAAGGTAATGGACCCTGGAGTCCCAGTTCAGCTCCTCCCACCCTTCTCCCAGGTAATGAATGGAAGAGTCTTAACTCCTCCCACCCATCTCTGAGACAATGGTCAGTGGAGTCCCATTTCAATTCCTCGCACCAATCTTTGAGGCAATGGAAGGAAGAGTCTTAGCTCTTTCTCACTTCTCCCTCAGGCAGTGGATGATCGAGTCCCATCTCAGCTCGTACCAATCTTTCAGTCTGGACTCCAAGTGGAGTTTTGATTGGACAGTGGAGTCTGATTTCAGATTAGTCTCTCACTTATACCCAACTTGACTATAAGGGTTTCATTATGTACAAAATAAATGCAATCAGTGAGCACACTGTCCAATCAAAACTGCTTGTGGTCATATTACTGAACTCTCATAGACAATTTCTTACAGAGATTCAGAACAAAAAAGATATTTACAAGAATTCTTCTGTAAGTATTCCACATATCACACATATTCTGAAAATACTGGAAATTAAAAATACTAAGCCTGTTAAATAGACAGCAGTCAGACAGTACAAAGTTTAGTTGATAATAAGTCCTTGGAGGACGGAGCTTCTAACAGCCATTGTTCTACAAAGTGTTTCAATTTTAAGTCTTCAGAGACCCTATTACAAAGTCAAAATTAATAAAAAGAAAATAAAGGAAGCTATAATGTTGTTTAAAAAAACATGTGAAATTTAACACAAAAGCTGTTAAGATAACATTACTGTCCGACATAAACCAAAAAAATACAAGGGAATTCCGAATTAGGGCAGATGCAATAACCTTAACACAACCCCGTTGTGCCTACCAATTGCATACATATGGTATGTAAACTAACCCGCTGTGCTAAGACCCTCTGCTAAAGGACCATATGTGCTGCAATTGGTAGGCACAGAAGAGCTCTGTGAAGGGTGCTTTGTGACTGCTTATACTAAGTTCCTTCTGGGTCTTCTTGGGTCACATTCACACCTTTGTTATACCATAATCTGTCTGGTTCAACATTTGTTTTCTCCCTGACTTTCTATTTGTTCTGCTAATTTTAGTTTCATTGGGATTGAACATTAAGACAAAAATATTGACAGTAACATTTTCCCGCTGAACACTATTTGCCAAAATAATCACATTAGCGAAAGTTTGTATCTCTTAATTCTGAGAATTTTCACCTAAATAACTTTCTCATGTCCTCTAAAATAAATGGCATATATCTTGTTGGTTTAGTCCTGTCACTTCAGTGACAGGCACCTTTACCCAAACTCGGATATGTTTGGCTCCTCCAAACTTTTTTATAAATCTAAAAAAAAAAAAAATAAATAAAAGAATTCTCTAGGTTCCACTATATTCAGCAACAACACAGTTTCCAGTGTATGACAGATTCAAGTTGTGATATTTCTCCATATTGTACTTTTTCTACTTTTCACCACTTTGACTGTTCTCTAGGTAACTCAGTCTTGATTAACATCACCCATTTTCCGGCAAGCAACAACATAAACCAAGATATAACTTCTACTCCATTAAATATTAATACTTATCATTTAATATTAAAGAGGCTGCATTACTTCTCCCATCCCAATCTATAGCATTTTTGAATGTCTTTTGAAAAGAATTTAATAGGTCTAATGTAATACCCTGGCAAGAAAATGTTAATCCTAGGACACTACAGATGCCTACAAACTCTAACCAGGATATTAAATATACGCAGGTAAAGTATACCATAAAGAACAGAAAAAAAAGTTTACTAATTAATAATATATATGGTGTGTGCTCACGACTTAGCATACACAAAATACAACATAAATGAACTGTGGTACAGCAGACAGTAGAACCTCAAGCGTCCAAGTTATTTAGACAGTTTTGTGCTTTTGTGGTTACAGTTATGTTTAAGAATCATTAAAGGAAACGAAAAAGAGCAATAAATATTGCTCTGGAAGTCTGTTCATCTATCTAGTTTCCAAAATCCTTCACTGAGTTTTGAGTGCTCATTTCAGCACTCACTGCAGGCTGGGGATTGTACAAAGGTGGTTTTGTTTTTCTCTAGTCTTAGGATTTTCCTAGTGACAGATCATCTAGGGTGGAACTGAAGCAGCTTCAGGAACTTTGCTCTGGACTTCTATAAAACAGTTACCAACAGCCTCTAGGGGCCAATTTATGAGTAAGTTGTCAACTAGAAATACAATTCATAGAGCCTGCCGTCATGAACTGGTGCAGTATCTCCACATGAGGGAAGGTTTCCTTTTTCTTGGTGGGTGACTGGAGTCCCCACTGTTAAGCAGACCTGCAAGTGCAACTCCAAGGGAGTACTGGAGTTTGTTTACCAGCATACAACCTGAGAGTGCAGGCAGGACATTTCAGTAATCAAAACTAAGAAATGCAGTTGTATAAAACCATAGGATATTTCAGGAAAGGGGAAAGAGATGGGGTATGTTCCATCCCTTTCAGGTTGGATTTCTTAGTTCCTTTTATTTTGGGGAAAAGTTTTAGGGTGGTAGGACTTATCTCAAGCTAGTATATCTACACAGTTATGTGGATCTTGCACTGTGTTTCAAAAAAGTCAGACACAAACTGGACTTATGCTGACCTTCTGCAAGAAGAAATGTCATTATTTTAGACTCCTGCAGGCTCTCTTTTCAGTCCAGTGATTCCCCTCTTTTCTGACATTGTTCTGTTTGGGCTACAAAGGGAAAAAGGCTATATCAGATTTCTAGAACAAAACTTATTAAAAACTGTGTAGATGAAGTCAAGATCAGAACCATGACTAGAAATAAATGGAGCATATAAATAATGTAAAAATTACTTATTTTATGTCTTTGTGACTATTTTTTTTTTCTTAATAGTAGATGATTTTGCATTTAGCATCAACATTTTTAGATGTTCTGTCATTGTTCTGGGGTTGAATTGAACTCCAGATACAAATCATTGCACACAGATGGGCAGCTAAGACACTTAGTTTCTTAGGTTCACTAATCTTGTTAGGTGGAAAAGGATGAAGGATTTCTGGCCAGGTGCTAGCTGCTAGGATCCTGTTGACATAAAATTTAATTGAAGTAGACCATAAAAGAAGGAATGGTTTCAAAACACACAATATACATCCTGAAATGTCTGGTTCTCATACAGGTTACCGCTAAAGTAACTTTGAAATTAATTTGCAATCATTTAAGAACGTCTTTCTACTTACCTGACTATTTTTGAAGGCCAGAAGTAGACTATGTCAGAAAAGAATTAACTTTAGGTTTTTAAAGCTACCTCACAAAGGATAAGATTTGAAGTATTTTAATATTGTATGTGCCATTATATTCATGAAACAGTCAATTCTTTATATTTGGGAGCATTAACCTTAGGTTATTTGCAATCTGATGTATGAAGATATGATAACCATGGATTCATTTCTTTATTTCTTAAGAAATAACTATATCTGATAATGAAGTCTTGCAGACAGTAACCTGAAATGCATTGTGCTAGACAAAATGTGCTTTTTAGTCAACTTCCTCCTTATTTTCAAACGTTTGTCCTTTCAATGTTGTGGCCTATAGCTGTACAAGTGGATAAGTGGCTCTTTCAGATCTGATGCCAACATCAGTCTACAAATTGGCAGATGGTGCCATGAGGCGAGGCAGTTAGTTGGCAAGCCCCGCACCCCCTGCCCTGCGACCAATTTAGGTTCTTCTGTTGGCATGGATCCTACCATCCTGAGCCAGTGCCCAAACTAGGCCTTCTAGTGTGTGACTCAATATGCTACTGCTTAGCCTTAGGACAGCTAATCATGTATTCTTTCAAAATTGATTTGAATTAATTAGGCTCTGTGGGCAAGGTCTGAAGGGGAGAAAGTGCATGGTCTTACCCAGTAAAGTAAAGCAGAAATACATTCCCTGGTAAAACAATATGCCCTCCCCTTCTGCCAGTGGCTAAGTGCTGCCCTTTATTTACTCCTCCACCACCTTTCTGTTGAGCAAGATCAGGTTTGATCTGCTGGGTACTCATTAGGTTGCAACATATTTGTTTTGCTAATTGGCACCAACTTTCAGGTTGGTTTTTTTTCCTGGCAGATATAGATCTACTTGGCAATTGTGAACCCCAAGTAAAGAAGGAAGTATAAAGCCCGGTGCTGCATAATTGTAATTAGCTTTAACTGGAGAAAGAGAAGCTGGAGTTAAGACAAGCTTGCTGGCTGAGTTATGGGCAAACTTTATCAGGAAGTGTTGCGATGTCAGTGGGAAAGTGCTGTTGCTATGGATACTAGGGATTACTGAAATATAATTCAGCCACATAAAGGCCGAAGCAAAATGAAACAAATCACTTTCCTAAAACTTCAGATATTAAACTCACAGCATTAGGCCAAAAACGGAAACCCTTTCAACTGAGAGAATGACAGGCTCATAAATTTCCCCACAAAACCTTGCAGTGGGAAGGAGTCTCTCCTGGAGTTAGTTTCTCACCAGGGACCCAGTGTGTACAATGGCATGTTTGCTCAGACATGAGCTGGGTCTCAGACACGAGCTGGGTCTCAGACACTAAAGAAGGTTTGGTTCTCTTCTGGTGTCTCAGAGTTTCCTTCCAACTTGTCAGCAGACAACATGCATGAAATAAAAATTCAGTACTTGTGAAACAGAAATATTATTGGAAGGTTTTAAATACAGAGGAGGGAGAAAAATAACCTTCCGGTTCCAATTTTATTGTTAAAGCGAACGAGCGCCCCATTGGGAGCACCCCACAACATGAACAGCAAAATTTTTGAAAGTTTCAGCTGAAATTTTCTGCTGAGAGTTTCTGCTTTGAGGGTTTCAGTAGTTCACTATTGTGTTTATTTTGTTTCCACTTAGGTTAGAATCACAAGCAGCTTGTGCAAGCAATGCTTCTACAGCTATCAGTGAAAGTTTTTGCATTAGGCTTATGACACCACAGTTCTTCTTGTAGCCTTTGCATAAAGCAGTTTCAAGATAGCGCCCAAGTAATTCAACAACAGCTCATGTGGCTCTGCTACTCTATTTGCTATGCCAGCATTTTATAGGAATGTATAAAATTGCAGATGGAGAAGAAGAGATTTACATATGTTTTCATGCAGGAAGTGTGCAGGTAAACAAACCAAATATCTTATTTCTTCTGGTGAGGCTCTGGGAAGGCTGTTTAACAACTTTATGTTATTTCCAGACAGAAAGATAAAAATTTTATATAAATAACCATTTGAAGCATTTTATTAGATTTTTTGTTTTCGATTTTGTTTTTATGGATCCAGAGCATACAAAAAGGATTTATAGAGGTTAAACAGAAAACAAGAAATATAGGAAAGCAGTGCTGAACAGTTGGAAGTATTAGCATAATTTTCTTTTCTTTTTTTTTTTTCCACTAGAGAACAGCCTGATCAGTAATATGAATGAGTTAGTTATTTACCTATCTATAGTCCTCCTTCTGCAAATCATTCACTCACAGAGCATGTCAGAAATTGCTACTCTCCAGAGCAGCAAGAAACTGGGAATAAGGACTGTCATGGTTTAAGCCCAGCTGTAACTCAGAACCATGCAGCCACTCTTGCACTCCCCACCTTCCTCTTCTCCTGCTTCCAGAGGGATGGGGAGGAGGATCGAAAAAATGTAACTCACATGCGTTGAGATAAGAGCAGTTCAATAACTAAGGGATAACACAAAACCACTGCTGCTACCACCAATACTAATAACAATGAATGAAATAACAAAGGAAGTGAATACAGCCACTCACCACCTGCTGACCAATACCCACCCTGACCAAGAAGTGACCTAACCCTTCCAGGTGACTACTCCAGTTTGTATACTGGGCATGATGTGCTGTGGTATGGAATACCTCTTTGGTTTGTTTGGGTCAGGTGTCCTGTCTTTGCTTCCTCCTGGCTTCCCCTCCTCCCTGGCAGAGCATGAGACTCAGAAAGTCCTTGGTCAGCGTAAACATTACTGAGCAGCAACTAAAAACATTGGTGTTATCAGCACTGTTCCCAGGCCGAAAGTCAAACCCACAGCACTGCACCAGCTACTAAGAAGGAGAAACAATGACTGCTACTTCTGAACCCAGGACAATATCCACCCCTTATTCCATACCATTCACGTCATGCTCAGATCCCGCATTTTCAATGTACCATCTTTCTTATCTCATATATATACATATATATATATATCCACAAAGAGAGAGAGAGGGATCATTCCTCAGTACATGGACCAATCCCTATAAAGCTGCTGAGTTCATCTGGTCCATGATATCAGGATCCATCTCTTGTAACAGCCTTTCAGAGCAGCAGAGGCTGTGTGCAGTGTTGGATGGTTGCCTGCTGATGCTGATTGTTCCTTTACAGTGGAACTCATCTGGTTTCATCAAAGTTCTTTCTTTGTTCAGGTGATGGTCGGGGGGAAGTCAGGGCCAGTTGCTGGTGCCCTGAAGACATCTAGTTGGTGGGCTATTAAAGTCCTACAC
The DNA here is from genome assembly GCA_017639245.1 of Myiopsitta monachus. NCBI lineage: Eukaryota > Metazoa > Chordata > Aves > Psittaciformes > Psittacidae > Myiopsitta > Myiopsitta monachus. The sequence goes on from CM029924.1 coordinate 25,675,886, forward strand.
AGCAGTAAACAACATACAATTGAGTTCATTGGCTGTTAAATCCCCTTGAGGTATACATCGGACTTCACCATCTTCCCACGTTACCTACCAAGTATATCCATGTCCCTGAGGAAAAGCAGTCTCACAAGTGCATTTGCCTTTTCCTGAAGCAGGAATAATCCAGACTGTCTTCCCCAGAAAATTCTTTATGTGCACCACAGGAACTTTGTCCCCTTCTACTGTATGTAGAAGTTCTGACTGGGCTGGGCCAGCCCTCTTGGCAGATCCTCAGGTGTTGACCAGCCAGGTGGCTTTTGGTAAATGTGTATCCCAATGTTTGAAAATCCCACCACCCATTGCTCTCAGTGTAGCTTTTAACAGCCCATTGTACCGTTCGATTTTCCCAGAGGCTGGTGCATGGTAGGGGATGAGATATACCTGTTCAATGCCATGCTCCTTGGCCCAAGTGTCTGTAAGGCCTTTCCAGAAATGAGTACCATTGTCCAACTCAATTCTCTTTGGGGAGCCGTCTTGCCACAAAATCTGTTTCTCAAGGCCCAGGATAGTTTTCCGGGGAGCGGCGTGAGGCACGGCGTATATTTCCAACCATCCGGTGGTTGCTTCCACCATCGCAAACACATAGCGCTTGCATTGGTGGGTTGGTGGGAGTGTGATATAATCAATCTGCCAAGCCTCCCCATATTTGTACTTCAGCCATTGTCCTCCATACCAGAGAGGCTTTAACTGTTTAGCTTGCTTAATTGCAGCACATGTTTCACACTAGTGAATAACCTGGGCAATAGTGTCCATTGTTAAGTCCACCCCTCGATCACGAGCTCATCTGTATGTTGCATCTCTGCCCTGATGGCCTGAAGTGTCATGTGCCCACCACCCAAAAATAATCCACCATTATGTTGCCAATCTAAGTCCATCTGAGCCACTTCAATCTTAGCAGCTTGATCCACTTGTTGGTTGTTCTGGTGTTCCTCAGTAGCCCGACTCTTGGGTACATGAGCATCTACGTGGCGTACTTTGATCACCAGGTTTTGCACTCGGGCAGCGATAGTCTTGCTACAGTGCAGCAGCCCAGATGGGTTTACCTCTGCAGTTGACAGGTTGCTCTGCTTCCATTGCTGCAACCACCCCCACAGGGCATTCGTCACCATCCATGAGTCAGTATAAAGTACTGGCCACTTTTCTCATTCAGCAATGTCCAAGGCCAGCTGGATGGCTTTCACTTCTGCAAACTGACTCGATTCACCCTCCCCTTCAGCAGTTTCTGCAACTTGTCATTGAGGACTCCATACAGTTGCCTTCCATCTCTGATGCTTTCCTACAATACCTCAGGACCAATCAGTAAACAGGGCATATTGCTTTTCACTTTCTGGCAGTTCATTATGTGGTGGGGTCTCTTCAGCCCGCATCACCTCCTCCTCTGGTGACCTTCCAGAATCTTTGCCCTCTGGCCAGTCCATGATGACTTCTAGAATTCCCGGATGACTGGGATTTCCTATTCGAGCTCATTGTGTAATTAGTGCAGCCCACTTACTCCATGTAGCATCAGTTGCATGATGTGTAGAGGAGACCCTGCCTTTGAATATCCAGCCCAGCACGGGCAACCGGAGTGCCAGGAGGAGCTGTGCTTCAGTGCCAATCACTTCCAAAGCAGCTCGAACCCCTTCATAGGCTGCCAATATCTCTTTTTCAGTTGGAGTGTAGCTGGCCTCAGATCCTTTGTATCCCTGACTCCAGAGACCGAGGGGTCGACCTCGAGTTTCCCCTGGAGCTTTCTGCCAGGGGCTCCAGGTACGACTGTTCTCCCCAGCTGCGGTGTACACTACATTTTTAACATCTGACCCAGTCCGAACTGGTCTGAGGGCTACTGCACGAACTATCTCACGTTTAATTTGCTCAAAGGCTTGTTGTTGCTCAGGGCCCCATTTAAAATCATTCTTCTTCGGGGTCACATAATAGAGAGGGCTTACAATCAAACTGTAATTCGGGATGTGCATCCTCCAGAACCCCACAGCACCCAAGAAAGCTTGTGTTTCTCTCTTACTAGTTGGTGGCCACATTGCTGTTATCTTGTTGATCACATCTGTGGGGATCTGGCGGCATCCATCTTGCCATTTTATTCCCAAAAATTGAATCTCCTGTGCAGGTCCCTCCGTTTTATGGCAAAACCGGCTGTCAGCAGGATTTGGATTATTTTCCTCCCTTTCTCAAAGACTTCTTCTGCTGTATCACCCCACACAATGATGTCATCAATGTATTGCAGGTGTTCTGGAGCCTGCCTCTGTTCCAGTGCAGTCTGGATCAGTCCATGGCAGATGGTAGGGCTGTGTTTCCACCCCTGGGGCAGTCGGTTCCAAGTGTACTGGACGCCCCTCCAAGTAAAAACGAACTGTGGCCTGCACTCTGCTGCCAGAAAATTGAGAAAAATGCATTGGCAATGTCAATCGTGGCATACCACTTGGCTGCCTTTGACTCCAGTTCATACTGAAGCTCTAGCATGTCTCGTACGGCAGCACTCAAAGATGGGGTAACTTTGTTCAGGCCACGATAGTCTACTGTTAGTCTCCACTCTCCATTAGACTTTTGCACTGGCCATATGGGGCTATTAAAGGGTGAGTGTGTCCTACTGATCACTCCTTGACTCTCCAATCTACGAATCAGCTTACGGATGGGAATCAGGGAGTCTTGGTTGGTGCGATATTGCCACCGGTGCACTGTTGCAGTCGCGACTGGCACTTGTTGTTCTTCAACCTTCAGCAACCCCAGAACAGAAGGATCCTCTGAGAGACCAGGCAAGGTGGACAGCTGCTCCACTTCCTCTGTCTCCAAAGCAGCAATACTGAAAGCCCATGGGTACCCTTTTGGGTCTTTGAAGTACCCTCTTCTGAGGTAATCCATGCCAAGGATACATGGAGCCTCTGGACCAGGCACAATGGGGTGTTTTTGCCATTCCCTCCCAGTCAGGCTGATTTCAGCCTCCAGTATAGTCAACTCTTGGGATCCTCCTGTCACTCCAGAAATAGAAATGGGTTCCACCCCTTGACAGCTTGATGGCATCAGAGTACACTGTGCACCGGTATCTACTAGAGCCTTATACTTCTGTGGGACTGATGTGCCAGGCCACCTGATCCACACAGTCCAGTAAATCCGATTGTCCCTTACCTCCACCTGGCTGGAGGTCGTGCCCCTCCAGTAGTCATCACGTTGGTCACTCACATCTTGTTGACAGGAATTATTCCTTATCACAGGAGCTGGAGTAAAATCTGCTCTTCCACTCCATCTGGGAACCTGCTCACCAGAGACCAAAGCCGCAGCTTTCATGGGAGGATCATCTTTGACCTTTGTTCTCCTCTTCAATTCATGCACCCGTTCCTCCAGAGCTGAGGTAGGTTTTCCATCCCACTTCGTCATGTCTTCTCTGTGATCCCACAGGTAAAGCCATAGGGTGACCTGTGGCATATACCTTTTATATCATCTCTCTCGAGCAGTAGGACGCCTTCTGTTAATAGCTGAGACGTGTGTTGGTACACATGAGGAGCTGGATAGATCAGGCAGATTGTCTCTCAATTGTTGGAGGTTCTGCGAAAGTTTTTCCACAACTGAGATGTCTTCGAACTCTCGGAGTTTATGAATCATTTCATCCACTGTTAGTAGTAGTATGTCATTCCAGGTTACTGTTGCCAAGGAATGGGCATGTGATGAGGATGCATTCCATGTATATTTTCTCTACATAGATTGTGTACATTCGACTTCATCTGGATCTATGAGTACATCCCTGTTATTCGGCTTGATGTGATAGATCATCTCTACAATGGCTGATTCCCTCAGAGACTGGATGCCTTTCTCATCATCCTTGTAATGGAAACCTTTCTTTCACAGCTGCCAAGAGCCGCTTCCGAAGGCTGAGGGACTTTTTGTCTCTTGCAATTGTTTTGTAAGTTCCCCCTTCCCTAGCAAGTGATCCCAGCTGCTTGACTTCCCTACCTTCTAGTTCATGACCATTGGCCACATTGTCCCAGCATTGGAGCAACCAGGTGATGATGTGCTCCCCTGGTTGACAGGTAAATCCTTTTCACATATTCCATCGTTTGGTTGAGGTCCGGGGTCAAGAGATCACCTCTCTTCCTCTTCTTCCTCTGATTCACATACTAATTCATATACTAACTCCTGATCAGATACTGTTCCAGCTGGTGTGTACATTGTTTCTTCGTCTTGCTTCATCTTTCTTGCCTCTCTTTTGCTTTTCTGCTTGTTTACAGTGGCAATCACATAGGCATGAATTGGTCCTCTGGTGTAGCTACTGCACTTGCAGTTGGATTAGCTGCACTGTTTGTTGCAATTGATATCTGAGTAGCTACTATACTAGCCTCTGGGTCTGGTGTAGCTGCTGTGCTTGGACCTGGTGTAGCTGCACTGTCTATCGCTTTGCCGTCAGATCCAGGGACATTTTTTTTTCCTTTTGAAGGTGCTAGATAGTGTTGAACAGTCCTCAGTAAGCACAGGCTAAGCCCCAGCACGTTGCCATGATTTGTCCCTCTTTGGTATGATTGGAATGGCTACACACCTCATTTAAGTGTTTTAAGAATTTTTCTGGACTTTGCACTTGTTCAGTGGTGAAATTCCAAAGCACCAGAAGGCCTAGATACTTGCCCATGCTATCCCACACACCCTACCACACATGACTGTTCAGCCTCTGGAAAAACCTCTTGGTCCTCCTATATTTTCATCTAACCCAAGACAAGCCTCAAATCCGACTCTGCTTAATTCTTGAGATCAGACGAAATGATCATAGGTAAAACACATTTTGTGTGCATACCTGTCGTGGTTTAAGCCCCCCACCCACGCAGTTTTACTCACTCACTCACTCCCCTCTTTTACTTCCCCCAGTTCCGGTAGGATGGGGAGGATAATTAAAAAAAAAAAAAAAAAAAAAAAGTTACTCCCACAGGTTGAGATAAGAACAGTTTAGTAACTAAGGTATAACACAAATCACTGCTGCTACCACCAGTAATAATACAAGAGAAATACAAGGAAAAAGAATACAACTGCTCACCAAGCCCGACCCAGCCAGTGCACCCCCCAGCAGCGAACCCCCCACTACCAAAAACCTGACCATGCCATGCACCCCCAGTCCACCACCACCACCACACCCTTCCGGGTCTCTGCGCTCCATGTTCACATCCTGGACATGATGTGCTCTGTTATGGAATAATCTCTTTGGTCAGTTTGGGTCAAGTGTCCTGTCTCTGCTTCCTCCTGGCTCCCCCTCCTCCCTGGAGGGGACAGCATGAGACTCAGAAAGTCTTTGGCCAAACCAAAACATTACCAAGCAGTAACTGAAAACACTGGTGTTATCAGCACCTTTCCCAGGCCTAAAATCAAAAACAGCGCTGCACCAGCTACCAAGGAGAAAAATGACTGCTGCTGTTGAACCCATGACAATAGCCAACATGGTGATCCCCATCACAATCAGCAGGCAGGTATCAAGGATACCTAAAGGCCATTCAAAACCTTCAGAACTCTCAAATGATGCTGTAAACAGTCCTGTGGGGGTGCTGGGAACTTAAGGGAATGTCTCCTTCACAGGTTGACCACCCGAGGAGGGGAAAAAGATGTGTAATTGCTATACACTTCTATTACATACCTCCCAAAGTATAGAGGTGGTGACCACACTGGGAATGCAAGCCAGATCAGTTTCATGATCAATGAGTCTATTGTATTACAAGTCATTACCATGAAGTGCAATGAAACAAGAGCCTTAATCCAAGGCCCCCAGCAGATAAACACTAACACAGCAAATACTGGCTGTAAGTAAGGTACAACATGCTGAAACTGTGAGGTCAAGAGCAACAACTTTTAGAACCAATAAATCAGCATTGTGAAGAGTGACTATAAATCCAAAACAATGAATGCTTATCACAGAGACGATTAGACACACTCTGGTCGGATCAGTTGTTATCTCAACCCTTCGTGCGGGATGGTGGGCGCCAAAAAGAACTGTCATGGTTTAAGCCCAGCTGGTAACTCAGCCAGCCATGTAGTCTCTTTCTCATTCCCCACCTTCCTCCCCCCTGCTTCCAGAGGGATGGGGAGGAAAATCGAAAGAATGTAAGTCCCACAGGTTGAGAAAAGAACAGTCCAGTAACTAAGGTATAACACAAACCACTGCTGCTACCACCAATACTAATAACAATGAATGAAATAACAAGGGAAGTGAATACAGCCACTCACCACCTGCCGACCAATACCCAGCCTGACCGAGCACTGATCTAACCCTTCCTGGTAACTGACCCAATTTGTATACTGGGCATGATGTGCTGTGGTATGGAATACCTCTTTGGTTTGTTTGGGTCAGGTGTCCTGTCTCCGCTTCCTCCTGGCTTCCCCTCCTCCCTGGCAGAGCATGAGACTCAGAAAGTCCTTGGTCAGAGTAAGCACTACTGAGCAACAACTAAAACCATCAGTGTTATCAGCGCTGTTCCCAGGCTGAAAGTCAAACCCACAGCACTGCACCAGCTACTAAGAAGGAGAAACAATGACTGCTACTTCTGAACCCAGGACAGGACCCATGGGGATTATTTTTTTCTAACATCTTGTAAAAAAAGAAAGTCAGGAGAAAATTCCCAAGTTAAAGGTCTTAAGCCTGACAAAGGAGAACAGAGAAATTAAAAGCATCTACACCAGAAAGCTGTCAAGGGGCAGAGGTTGCACAGGTACCACATACATAAAATGAAATAGCACAAGTGGATTAAGTACAAATATAAGGAGGGAGGGGAAGAGTGGGGCAGGCAGCAAGATGGAATCAAGTAACAGCAGCGGAAAACTCATCCTCAAACCTGAAACTGAAATTAAGGCTAAATCATACCGTAAGAGCGCAGCCTATAGCAAGGGCATACTAGAAACAATTTCAGATTGAAGAATAATAATTTTGCAACAAAGTATCTAGATGCACAGATTAAAACAGATACAAATAGGTTAAAATAACCCTCTATGAGGAACAAAATTGCCATCAATATGGAGATATTTTGAAAGTATTTTATAAACCTAAATATTAGGTTAAAGGCCAAATTAGGTGTATAGTTATAGATTTGTATTGCTATCAGCCAGGTAAAGTTTCACATGCAATAAATATTGAGAGAGGTGAGAAAAGGAGATGTCTCACAGCATAGTACTTATTAAAAAAAAATATTTTGATCAGTTTTATTCAGCAATAGTTGAAAAATTTTCCTAGTTTAGAATCAGAGCCTTTGACCTTGGTTTGGTTTGTTATCTCACATTGTGTATTGAGGTAGATATTTAGACTCAGAAATGCTCCTAGTACTTTTCAAACACTTGAAGTTTAGTACTAAGGAAATTTCTGTAGAACAACAAAAGTGAAGGCCAGTGAAATCGGTACTACCATGATAAGCCAAAATGTTAATGTACATTAATAAAAAATATTGGGGCACCAGATAAGCTATGAAGAAAACTTTCTAGACAAGCTTATACTTATTTATAGCATACATAGTATGTAGAATCATCTGTCCAGCTTGCACATTTCTAACCCACATTTCGAAGTGAGAAGTGAGATTTGGCAAAAGGATTTAGACAACTTAGTAGGAAGCAGAGGAATAAAATGATATGCATTCATAAAGCTATAAACCCATAAAATATAAATATTTAATGCCGGCAAGTCCAATATTGTGTAATACATAGGTTTTATTGTCTGATGCCACTTTTCAGCAGAATTACAAATGAAATTTGGAAATTGTAGACAAATAACAAAGCTTCGTCTTACATGTATGACTGCTTCTAGGAATGCATAGCAAAGTCATAATCATCTTACCAATAAAACTGTAAGTCCAAGCTTTTGGCTCAGTCACAGGAGAACTTATGCTTTGTGCTGCAAAACCTGTATTTCATGAGGCTATGTGGAATTAGCTTATAGGAGACCTTCTCTTAAATAGTACCAAATGCAATGCATGTCCTAAGCAGTAGGGCAGCTGCAAAAGCTGGGATGGTTTTTGCTCCTGCAATAGATGATTATGAAATACCTGCATAATGACTTAGACAAATTCTAATTCTTTATGGCATTTTTTTCTTAAATCTGTAATCAGACCTTTAATCCTTTAAGACACTACAAAAATGCTTTGCTCCTTTCAAATATGGAAACACTCTTTTATTTAAGAAAATAATACAATGACTCAAAGACAATAAACTAAAACCAGTTAGTGTTTTGTCAATAAATACAAAAATTAAGATTGTTCTTCATTAAGCAGTTGTGATTATTCTGTATCTTGTGAACAAGTTTGCTGATTAGCCACATTAGTTAGAGTTTTTCTTTCTAATAAAATATGTTGGATGACAAGTTTTGGGAATTAAAGACTGCTTTTGCACACATTGATCATCAAAGCAATGTAGATGGTCTTATATTGCTCAGATGCTTTGGGCTGGTTAGGGGCTTTTGTCCTGTGAGTGGTCAAATGGTCAATCTCTTCAAACTAAAGAGCATCTAATAGTGCCAGTTTGTGCTGCATCATGCTTTAATGTTGTAAAGTTTTTTCCAACAGAGGACAGAATTTAATTGTGGTTTAATTAGTTCATTAAAGGAATACAAAATATCAAAGCCTAACAGATTTGTAAATATATTTCATAATCTAAAACCTATATTAATTCTCGGCTCCAAACTGACAGGCTGGCAAAAATTTATTTTGCATATATTGCTAGCTTTAAAATTATTTGAATCACAGATTAATATAATGAAGTACTATTTTAATAATAATAATGAACAACAAACCAAAACCAAATCAGTAGAAAATGGCTTCAAAATATGTAGACACATTAAACATCTTTTGGATATATATTTTACTGCCTGATCCCAGATAAACAATGGAACTATTAACAAGAACACATTACTATGCTTGGCAATATTTCATATGGTATTTGACAATCCATAGGGGCTACTTCTTCTTCTCCATAAATAAAATACACAATTTAATGGGTCTTTTTATCTTACACATCATAGCAAATCTACAAGAACATCACTTAACCTCCTCTATCCATCTTTCACCTGCCATGTTATTACAGACATGAATAAACTGAAATTATACTACTTTAGGTTTCATATTATGAATATGTATTTTCACATTGAACACATTTAATGTTGTCCCATCCACAGCAGATTTGAGCCTGTCAAATATATTAAAAACACTGATTTGAGAAATGTATATGACCTCCAAATATCTTGGGGATATGTAAAACATTATGAAATCAAGTGACTGTGAGCTATGACCCACATACATTTGTAAATTTCCGAAGTCAAATATGCACTGGAAAAGTTACGCTAATACTTTTTTGTTCTTTCTCATGTAACTGCCTCAGCAGATTAACATGACAGGCGTCATGTGCCGTGTTTTGTGAGCACAGCAATGCTGATTGCAGTAAAATGACAACAGGGCTGATCAACTATTTCTTTTAGATGACTACAAAAAAACAACCTCACCACCATTCTTAATTCTTTTTAAACTTTAATATCAATTAATTGCAGAACTCACTTATGCCCTTCCCTCTTTGCTAGAAGTTTAGAAAATATATAGAAGGCTCCTTTGTGGGTATAATCTGGCAAGACAAATATCATAAATGTCAAGCTATATTATTTGAGAACCTGGTCCTCATAACATTTTAAAAAAGGGCAGAATGGATAGATAGATAGATTACAGACATCTGCTTAGCTGATATTCTTTCTGACAATGTTTTAATGGTTTGTGACTTTTTGAAACAAATAAAGCCTCCTAAACAGTTGAATAGTTGCATTCTGCTATCAAGACTAACCTAAAGCAAGTTATACGTGAAATCTCCAGAGAAAGACTTTTCCCTAAGACTTCTGTTCTGCATTACCTTCAGACACACACCTGAGGTTATGGGTTTCTCAGACAAACCTCAACATCTAAATCATAGAATCATCAAACAGTTTGGGTTGGAAGGGACCTTCAAAGGTCTTCTACTCCAACCCTTCTGCAATGAGCAGGGACATCTTCAACTAGATCAGGATGCCTAGAACCACATCCAGCCTGGCCTTGAATGTCTCCAGGGATGTTGCATCCACCACATCTCTGGGTTACCTGTTTCAGTATTTTACCATTCTTATTGTAAAGAATTTTTTCCTCACATCCAGCCTGAATCTCCCCTCTTTCAGTTTAAAACCATTGTCCCTCATCCTATCATAACAGACCCTGCTGAAAAGTCTCTCCCCATCTTTATTACAGCCCCCTTTAGGCACTGGAAGCTGCTCTAAGGTCTCCCCAGAGCCTTCTTTTCTCCAGGCCGAACAACCCAAACTATCTCAGCCTTTCCTCATAAGAGTGGTGCTCCATGCCCCTGGCTATTTTTGTGGTCGTTCTCTGGACCTCCTCCAACAACTGTCCAGCCAAGGGACCCTCACCATGTACCTCCATTAAAATAAAGTTTGGAAAATCTTGTGATTTTAGTTACTAGTTAAAGTACTTATTTTATGATTTACTGCTATTCTCTTTTAAAAAGTGCATTTCATACGCAATTTTTATTGTGATAATATTCAGAAACACCAGACAAGATATTGTGCGAATCCAAAATAAGGAATTTGTTCTTATGAAATAGACATCTGTACAAAATAATTTCCTGCTGCACTTCAGTATCACACAGATGCCTATTTCATGACACTGAGAAGTGTGGAAATTACATTTTGTGGGTGATCAAATTGGGCACAGCTACTTTAAAGAGACATGAATATTTTCAAATAATTTGTGTTTCCTAGTATGTTTTACAGCTCTTTCTTCTATTCCACATCTATGCTATCTATTTAAACTGTAAACTATTTGGTGGTGTTGGGAAACAGCATTACATGTTTGCCCAGCATGTGACTGCTTGGAAGGTATCTTAGCATTATTGTGGTAGTATTATTCCTAATACTTAATCTGACTCTTTTTTTTCTGCAATTCAAGTGAATTCCTTAATTCCATTTCTCTAATTCCTTTTTTCCATCATCAGAGAGTAAATTCTTCATTTTATTTTATCTGGTAGGACATACTTTCCAGATCTTTGATCATTCTCCTCGATGGGCTCTTGACTCTCCCATGGATTCATCACTTTCTTGACTGCAGTACCAAACTCAGATGTCCTATTCCAACGAAGTTCTTCTAGCACTGATTACAACAAAACGATGTATGTGTCCTGCATATGCTTCTGTGGCAGGACCACCTGCCTTAGCAGGAATTGAGGCTCTCCAGCACAGTTGTGCCATGCTGAACTTGTTACATAACACTAAATGCCCCTGTGCAGGCTGGCCCTTATCACATTTGCACAGTGACTGCTGTTGTGTGGCAAGTAAAGATGCCTGATCAATGAGAGGTAAGGTGATCATATTTGACCACAGATTTGACTGAGGGTACAAATGAAGCACCAGTAGGAGTTGATTGAGTCAGTCCTCCTTGGAGCAATGGGGTTGGGGACTCTCCTCTTGGGTTGAGATGTTGATCCAGGTAACTCTTTGAGGTCAAGAGCCCTTACCTTACTGGTGAGGGATTGTGCATTCTGGTTTACCCTTCTAAAACCATAAAAATTCTTAAGTCAGCTGTATAGTACCAATTCCATTTGACATTCCAAATCTGTTATCCACCAAATGTTGATGGAGCTTTAATTGGTTTTGTAAAATAAATTTTGTTTAGGTACATAATTGGTCTCACTTAATTCATAAGCCTCCACAAAGGCTTTCTCTGATATTCTCCTTTTTTGTAGTGCCATGTTCCTAACACCAGTTTATCACTAACTACAAACACTAGATTTTTTTTCTGCAAAAAGTCCTTATAACACAGCTGCTAATTCTCTATTCTGTATTTATGAGTTAATATTCCAGTGGAATTCCTCACGCTTCTGAAGATGTTCACTTTTTTATTTAAAACAACACCTTGGTCAAGAATTTTGACAAATTTTGAATTCTAATCCTGTTTTGCTGCTTATTTCTGGTTGCTTAAGAAGTAAGCTGTTTCCATCAGCTAAATCATTAGCACAAGCATCAGTGGTATCTCAGAGCTAAGGTATTGCCTCCTTTTTTCTTGAAGAGACATACAAGCTAACTTGTGTACATTCTTTGGTAATATATCTTACAACACAAAATACGTGGCCTTGATTGGGTAAGTGAAGGTTGGATTTTTTTTACAAAGATATAAGTGGGGCAAAGCGGAATTAGGCAGGTTCATGGAAGAAAGTTCATAAAACCAGTTCTAGTCTCAGACTCCAGAGATTCTTAGGGCAGAAATTGCAATCTATAAATATATAGTGTAGCATGTGGTCTGCTATAATACCATCATATTATTATGTCTGCCCATTTCCAGTACCTAGTAGCAGCATCACAGAAAGAGGGCTAAACAAATTCTTAGTGTGATCCACTCTTCCATTTTAAGTAGGAGTCCCTATCTAAACCAAACCTTACTGATGGTAAATGATGTATAAACCAAAGCAGTGGGCCCTAGCAAAAATGAAGACCCGTCCACATGGAAAAGAATAAGAAAACTCAGAAAGGAAAAAGCTCAAGACTGTTTAAAATATTTTTAAAAACATAACACTAACAATGTTAATGACACTGTTTATGAAGTTAATGATACCTCCAAATCAGTAGCAACAGAGCCTTATGCACAATACAAACAGGTTATAAAATATATTCAGAAGTATTATTTCACTAAGGTGAACTGTGAACTCTGAAAAGCATTTATGCTATTATGAAAGAAAAAGATTCTCTTTTAGCATTTTCTTCTGTTGCTTCTCTCATTTCTGAAGGTACAAAACTAAATGCAAACTGGACATTTTTAATCTTGATTTGAGTGATTTCCCTGTACCAGTGTTTAAGTTATGTATCTTGAGTAATATCCTACGGTTGGATTTTAATGTTCTTCTGCAGAGTTCTGAGAAAACAAATGGTGATGTTTAATTCACTTGGTGGAACAGAGGAGCTCAAAGAGGAGCTCAGAGACAAAAATGACAGAAATCTGAAGTAAGTTAGTGTTTCTAGTTGCAAGCCTGCACAAAGAAAGCTGTGTTCAAATTAGGTTTCTTTTAGCACGAATCATAAGGTGGTTACAAACTAGACAGCAGCATCAAGCAACAGTGACTTTCTCAGTTGCATGCAATTGCGCTCATACTATTTATAAATAAAAAAAAAAAAGACATATTTCAAGAACTCAATGATTTACATACCAATCATCAGTAAATATAATTTTGCATGATTTATAGCTGTTGTAAAATACTGAAAAGATCCTGAAAATATTGTAACGTCAAAGCAAGACAAAACACAAGAGAATTCCACAATTCTTACTGTGGTGCATGGACCAAAAGCAAACAACACTGGAAAGTTGCTGCCATTATGGCATTTCCATCTTCTCTGAAACTTAGTAGGAGCGATATTGGCAGAATTTAAACTTTGTAGTGGAAATGTAAGATCCTGAAACTATTATGTAGTGTGGAAACTTTCAGAGAATTACTTCCAGTGAAATCAAAGGCATCTTTTCAGAGCTAACGTAATTCATAAATTGATGCGCAAGAGACTTACAGAACACTGCTCTTGCTTGAGCAGTCCCACTCTGAGCCTGGGAATAAACTATCTTGTAAACAAATGAACGAAGTCATAGCGGCAGATTTACTCATGAGCTGGGTATGCTCTGAGATGTTTCTCCTTGCAATGTGGTCGTATTGTTATGCATTCAGTCCTGACTTGCCACTTTTGTCTGTCCACAGGATTTGATGCCAATTCTTAATTTTCTTAGACCTTGATACACTCACTGGAGGTGAAATTCTTTGTGGCCAAAGGACTCCTTCCCAACTCCTGACTCACTGTTTTGACATCAGGGTGATTTATAGAACAAACAGGATGGCTTTTATTTCTTTTTGCAGGGTTTTTTTTTTAACAATATGCTCAAGCACATATTGTTCACTGTTCCCACAGAAGTAAACCCTAAATCCCAGGATATTCTGATGCCTTAAGAAAGTTAGAAGCTGAGATAGATTTTGCACTGCAGGCTCACAAACCTGTTAGCCACATTCACTTCAAAACTAATTCAAATAGAAGAGCAACATACAATTTTTTTATTATTATTTTTTATCCTGACACAGAAGACAACTGTTATAGTTTGTCTTTAATTTACGAGAAATTCCTATTTGATGCAGGAGTGTGTTCATGTTAAAAAATAAGCTTGAAGACTTATAGTGCTTGCCTCTAAATTCAAAGGCTGGCCTAGCTATGGTTTCAGACAGACTTTTCTGCCCCAGATGATTGACAGTTTTCTATATGTATAAAGACATATATATATGACATATATATAAAGACTTCATAAAACATCCAACTGAAACCAAAGCATAAATAAATCATTCAGTAAAGTTTAAAGGTTATACATATATGATCAACGGGAATCAGAATATACTCACTGGGGAACAATAAACTCTAATAGGAAAAGTTTTGAAAAATACGTGATGGATATAATAAACCATAGACTATAGTTTCTCCTCCAAGTGTAGCACATCAGTATAACTTTCCAGGATGTCTTCAATATGAGTACGCAGATTAAAGGATAGCTGGAAAGCCATGACAGTGCCATAAGTTGGAGGACAGGGTGACATTAACACAAAAAGAAGAAGCTATCTGTCTGATATAATACCAGTTAACAGAGCAGAAGTAAAATATTCAGATGAACAAAATGAGTATGCTGTCCAGAAAAGTACAAATCTGCATTTATAGTGCAACCACAGATACCTTAGTTAGTTTTGCATCTAGTTTATTTAAAAAAAAAAAAAAAAGCAACAAGAACAAAAAAATCCACACTAGCATATTAGAAAGATAAGTTTATTGCCCTTATGGTCTAAAAGCAAAAGATACGAGCTTGTGAACAGCATGAAAAAATTGTACTTCATGTGTGACACAAACAGAAAACTATAATATGTCTGTTCCAAGGTCTGTGCTTCCTTGCTGTTCTTCCTGTTCTGCATGTGTAACAAGGGACTTGGTTTTCCCCAAGGTCTGTGCTTCCTTGCTGTTCTTCCTGCTCTGCATGTGTAACAAGGGACTTGGTTTTCCTTCACTGACACTCCAGCGTTGACCAGGAAGCAGCGGCTAGATTGTTGCTACCTAACACAAATCAGGAGGGAAGAGTACTGAACTTGAAATAATGGTTAGGGTCAACTGATAGCATGGAGCTGACTTAGGCATAATCACAAGAAATTAATCCTAGAATAAATTTTTTTTTTTAATTTTATAGAATATCAACAGATGTATCCTGAATCATTGCTTTTGTTAAATATGATTTTTTTTCTGTCTGTTCTTAGAAAACCATGATTTACTCAATCAAGAGGTTATAAAATCTGTTGACATGAAGTTAGCTATCAAGGCTCAAGACTCCATGTTATAACCTAGAAGTCAAAATGGAAATAGGCATGCAACAAAGAATACCAAAATATGTTCCTACAACACCCGTAACCACTTGGAAGACCAAAATTCACTGATTCCCTTTAATAAATGGAAATGCACTTATACAAACAGGCACAGCTACCCTAAATCGCTCAACTTACATATGCAAAGCTATTCTATCAGCATAAAAGCAGATTTTTATACATGTAATATGTCATGCAGAGAAATCTATAAGTGGACTTTCTTTGAGAAACTGCATAAGAATATCCAGTCAGTGTGGTTTCCTCCTTTCACGCCTCCTGTTCTTTGTTTTTATTTGCTCCCCTGTATGTTCTGTCAGTTGAGGCCCAGATATTTCTAATACGTAAGCTCATTGTTTTAGTATGTATAAAGGGATCCAATTAGCTAGGTGTTTCATTAATAAACAGAGACTGGTTTATACTACATTTTCAACTAATTTCCTAATGTAATACCTACATTCCATAATTTCAGTTTATCTTGAGTAGCAAGGTCATGAGAATATATAAAATTGCCCATGATTTTATTTTACTGAAGGCCTGGAATATCAACATATCTGAGACTTGCACATCCTGCATCAAGATACAGTAGCTGAAAGAGCAATACCCGTCTTGAACATTGCCACAATGACTTACAGAATTGTGCCCTTGAGAAAAAGACTGCGAGAAAAATGGAGACCCATGCATTGACAAAAATGAAATAGAACTGTCATCTGGCAGTTCTTCATAGTCCATCAAGTAAACTATTAAAGATATAAGAAGAGCCACAGAGTGCTTGGACAAAGGTTGTTAAACCACTACTCCAAGGGCAGGTCATTGCACATTGTGAAGATTGTTAGTAAAAGATAAACCAGTTTTCACTATGAAACTTGACATTGCCAGTTTTCAGCCTCACCTTTAATACTATATGCTTGCAGCCAGGGACACAATGGGATAAACCAATAATACAAGAATTTACAAAAACAATTTTTACTGATGTTAAGAGCATTTTGCATTAACGAATCATAGTTTTCTCATCAAATAATGTGAATCTGATTTTCACCTACCTATATTTTTATTTCATTAATATATTCTGTGCTATCTTGTACTAGCTTAAAAAAAATAATCTCTCACAGTGAGATTTTTTTATTTTGAAAATACAAATTTAAATGTCAGTCTGAAATGAAATGTAATTAACCCCAAGTTACCAAAGTTTAAGTTCTCATCATGAGATAAGCTTTAAAAAATAAGTTTTAAAAACTAGTATCTCTTAGGTCTTTTTATTTGCTATCTAATTTTCAAATATTTTGGGTAACTTTGATTGTATTCTCATTTTCACTTTGTAGTAATAGGAATTGGAAGCTTACTTAAAGACAAATGTTGCTTTTCTCCGACATTCTCCTGACTCAAAGAGATAATGGTTTCCGTTAGTATGAGCCAGTATGAGATCCACAACAAAATCATGAGACAGCAACACAGAGAATGTGAATACCTCTGCCTGAATGAAGAGGGAGAGATGATGGTCAGCTTCTTCCTGAGAATAGTGGAATCCAACACATGTAAGGTGGAGACATAGCAACTCCTGCCTCTGAGCTATACGAGTCAGAATTGTCAAATGCAGACAGGGCCCTGATATTCAGAAATCCAGAGCTTTTCTACTTACAAATGAAGCTACTGATTTTCAGCAGCTTTAAAAATTTAATCCCTTAGAATTTTACAGGGCTGCTGATGGATGTTAATGTAAAGGAAAGTACTTGATCTATTTTCATAGCAGAAAACGAAGTGCTAAAACCAACAAAGTGCTGAATACCATGTCTGTTCACTAAATAAAGTAGCATTCTCAAAATGTTAGTTAATTTAACCACTGCCCCACCTAAACATAACCGTTCTTGTGGTTGCCTGCTACTTATTTCTGGCTAAAGCTCTGATACTCTGGCATAGTTTAAGTAACCAAAGAATCTGTCATTACTTTGTTTCTATTCTTGCATTATGGAGGATTCTAATTGGGTTTCATGATTAAATAGAAAGATTAGGAGTTAAGAAATTTAAAATAAAACATACCACTAATCTGACCTTAGAAATTGCCATGTCCTTATTTACTCTGTGCCCAGAGAACAGGAGTGATATTAACAGAGATTCACAGCAGAGGCTGCTTACAGACATACAGTAAGACCCTGCTTTCCAGTTTGTTTGGGTGTTGCTTTTTGTTTGATTTGGTTTGCTTCCTCTCCCTTCTTCCAAGAGAATATAACAAAATCATCGAGTTCTGTGATACACAGTCAATAATTTTTAAGGAAAAAGAAAAGCTGATCAAAGCAACGAACAAATGATGAAAATACCTGATCAGTCTGATCAATCTCTCTAGTGTTCAAATGCCAGTGTACTAACTAGCTATTATGTGATTATTATTTATTGCACATACTTAGAATCAAAAAATAAATACCCCACATGCATGTCTGTAAAGGAGATTTGATAGTGCTTAGTAATGTTGCCGTTACTATCCTACCTTTGAGTCTTCACCTGATCATTCAGAGTGAGCAGTCACACAGCCATTAGTGTTTTGTCATTGTCTAAATTAAATCAGACGACTGGGATGTCTGCAGTTTAGCCACTTTCTAGTTGTTGCCCTGTACAAAGTACATGAACTTTAATAAGGCTGGTAGCTATCATCATTCTTTTAGCTCACCTGTTAGAGGATAAAAGTTGAGGAGTTGGAATCTATTTTTCCCTTCTGTGAGTACTTTAACAGGCACTCACTATACACATGTGGAGGCGGTCTCTCTCTCGAAATCACATTTGTGCAACTGTTGAGATCTACTTGAAGTTACGAGTAAAATCATACCAACAGCATCATAGCACAATAAAACATGCATGTAAATGGCCAAAACCCTTGACACCTGTTCTATTCTATGGGTCTTAACTTTTCTAGTGTGTTACAGAAGAACACACTCCCCAGAGCATATTCTGTGATGTGATGGTTATCTTAAGTTAGGAATGGCAATATTTTTCTTACCTTTAAATTAAAAATGATACTCCATGGTTATGTTTGGCATTTTCCTATTGCTGGCTCTGGCATATTTAAAATTTCTTTCATCACTACATTAGTGACAGCATGGGTCAGAAGAAAGATTCAACATTAAATTTGCTCATGGTGCTTATTCTAGCTATGTGGACTCCTGATTTCTGTCAGGAGTCATCCACTCTCAAACATTTAATGTACGCAGCCACTAGATGTCATGTAGTCATGGATTTTATTCAAACACTTAATTTGATTTTTAAACATTTTGGTTTATTTTACTTTGTTGCTTCTACTTTAATACAAATTTTATTTTAAAAATTATTTTGACAATTTCCTCTATTTTAAATTAAAAATCATGTTCCACCAAGGCAAATCACTAAGCCCCCAAGGAAAACTAATAGAAAACTTTCGCATTTATAGACATTTTCTTTGAACAATTAAAGGGTTTTTTTCAAGTGAATTGGCCTACTGGTCTGAAAATTTATGACATAAATTCTCACTAGCTTTTCAAGTTATTTGCCATCACCTTGCTAGGGAGTAATAGGCCGTGTTGTTCTTTTTTCTTCCTGATTTTGGTATCAGCAACTTAGAATATTGTTATGCTTCCTTTGTATATAGAGAATCATCTCATACTTTACTTAAAATTTCCCTGTCACTTACACAGATAGCATTGGCTCTGTCATATAAAAACAGCCACTGTAACTTTGCATCCTTTTACAGTTCCCAGTACTTCAAGTGCTTTCACCAGCTGTGTCATTTCTACTACTATCTTGGCCCTTATATAGCTGTTAAGCAGTATTTGCTTAAGTATTTGAGTATTTCAAGAGGGGATGAGATCTTTTTAGAATTATTTAAAGATGAAATGTTATCTGATTTTTAAAGGATTTTACTAATACTGATTTCCACCAGCCTTAGTGAATTTCCTTGTATTAGGCAAGATAATGTAGGGTGCAAGTCCTTCGAGTCTTCTTTATTCAATTCTGTAGCCATTCTCCCTAATTAGGAATCACAGTTCCTTTCAGCCATATTTTCTTCTGTCTACAACTCAGTTCCTGTTCCTGTCCAGAAAAGCTGTCATCCATTTAGTAAGAAAGAAGCCAGAGCTGGCTGTTTAAATTTTGCTGTTCAAGTATTGTTACTCTCCCCATTTGCACTGTAGGAATGAAGCTGGCTGCCAGTGTCTGTGTCAGTCAGCATAAGCTTTCCTGGAGAGGCTCCAGTTAAGACTCTTGCTATTATCCAGATCATCTGACTCAGTGCATCAAGTGTTTTGATTTGGTTTTGTCATTTTGTTCTTCTAAGACTAGCCAGAAGATATGCTGATAGTATCTTGAAAGCATTTACCCAGGCCAAAGACTATACTTAATCTGCCTGGGTCTTTCTGAGGGACAAATGAAGAGTTTAAGAGCCAACAAGTTTCTTTCCTCTGACTAAAAATGCAAAAGAAAATTCCAGGTTGTAATCACTTCTCATCATACACTGAATTGTCTGTGTCTGAGTTTTGCAGTGGGGTACTGATCATGCAAACTCCCACATGTGGTTTGTTTCTGTATGTACAAAAGATAAGACACTAATCAATATCTTCCTGTGTTTGGGTTTATGGTTAAAATAATAAAATTTATCCAAATATGTTCTCACATTGATAAACTAATAAGTTAAGTTAATTATTTAAGGAGTGGCAAGAAAAAGAAAAGAGTTTACTTTCTGACATAATTTTGCTCCTTTGGTAACATATATAATATGACCACATCTTTTGGAGCAATCAAGTACTGTACAGTTAACTACATTATCTTGTTAGGATGGTTATATTCTCTCATATGACAGTGACTTGCAATATGTAGTCACTGCCTTCTGGGGAAAGGAAAAAAAAACAGCAATTACCGTGCAGCACTCGAATCTGCCTGCCAACAGCGTAACAGTGATTTGTGAGACACATCAAGAGCTTCTGGCAAGATCAATCTACTGAGATTCCTCTGATAGAGGAATAATGAGTTGACAAAGACCAATGTTCAGTTGGGCCCAAGCCCAATAAGATTACTGTACAGCATCATCAATATTGTCTGTGTTTGGAACTGACACAATCAGAATGGAATCAATTGTATTTTCCACAGCACTGTCACACATGATTTTTAACTTTGGCTCCCAGCAGTGCAGAGAAGCTTGCAGATGTTGGCTGATTTTTGCTAACTTATGGGATGTCATTATTAAGTAGGAACTGTGCAATACAGTAATTTGTGGTTCTGTGTGTGCCGTCATATGGTCTCTGCGTTGAGGAGGGAAGAGAAGGAAAAGATGCAGTAGCCGTAGGGATTTGTCTGTTATCACCCTCATTTTACTGTGATTGTTGAAAATACCATGTGATCATAGAGGTGCAGATTGTTTTTCAGGGAAGAACTAATTTGGGCTGTATATCAAAGTGATTTTACTCAAGCATGGGCAAATGTCGTTATTTTGAAAAAAGAAAACATTGCAAATATTTTGATTATCTGATAAAATATTTAGGATACAGATGACCCAATCTTTGAATAATACTTGCTTTCCAAGGAGTTACAATCTATTTTTTATTTTTTTTTTTGCATCAATTGCTTCAGTCTTTCAACTACCATTCTGTCACAGGAAGCTGTTACCTGTACGTGCTGCATAATCTAATTACATGCCTACAAATTTTTGCATAGATTATGTCTTAGCATACTCCATAGAAAATAGTTAATAACACATTAATTTGTGTAGTAATTCAAATTAGACAGTTCTGAACTATTTATTTATGATACATAAGGGTTTTATACAATATTTATGAATAAGGAAGAGGCAACTAAAAATCAAGTTTTTTCCATAAATATGTAGGTCTGTTTGGATACTAAGACTCATTTTTCTTCCTTTGTTCATATAGTTTTCCCATTATTTGTTTCTGTGTGGTGTGTGTGTTTTATTTTGAGAATGTGATTTTAATTTTCATGAAAAGTAAATCTGAAAGCCTTGAAGACAGAAGTCACCTTCTGATTTGTAAAATACAACAGCACAGACATCAGAAAAGATATTTCCATATAAGTCTGAAAAGCAGAATTTATTGGTGTTCACATAAAGTTATTTTTTATTTACTTTGTTATATTTATCTAGCACAAAACACTACTTCAGAAAGAAGAGTGGATTAGTGTTAATGAATATTGTATTTGATTTTACTGTAGCCAAGAGTTTGAGTTTGAAGAGCAGAGATTTCATATTACACTTACTAGAAGCTGAAGTACATCAAACTACTTGAGATATCACTCAAAAGCAACCAAAGCTTTAACCACCATCAATCTGTGAAGAACCTGAACCAGTATACTGAAAATGAACTTTTGGCACCCAGGGTGCCCAATGACCTTTTAAACCTCTATTTCATTTGAATCTGTCTAGCTTGATGATGTTGCTATTTATCATATCAAACACACATTTTTAGTGGTATTGTTCTGTGGCTTATGCTGTTTTACATGAATATAAGGGAACTCCCTGCTGGGAAAATGCCAGATAAACGTTTAGTGTCTCCAACAAACTGGGAAACTTCCTACCCCAAATAATTACAAAATTGAGCTAAAATGTGTTTGTACTTAGTGGCATAGTGTGAATTTTAAGGTAAACGCCTGATTATCTGAAATACCAGTCATCCATTGGGATACACCCAAAGAAAGAGGGAAGCAGCTGGCAGTATGCAGCTGTATCTCATGCATGCTTTCTTCCCACATAATTTTTTTTTACTTCCTTTTCCCTCTTTTTACACTGTTGAACTGAAAGATTGTCTACAGGATTCAAAGGCAAAATTAAGGTTGTGTTTTCTGAAAAGTGTAGCATAACATATCATCTATTTAGGATTTTTAAAAATGGGAGATCTTCAAAATCTATTCATAGCACATTGCATCTAATGCAGCTTTATAAGATAAAATTGGAAGATCAGCTTATTTTTAAAGAATGAGGCTAAATTTAATATTTAAGAAATACATAAAAATATATAAAATATTAAAGGCAAACATTATTTAAAACTATTTACTTTTATCAGCTGTACATTACAAAATTTCTTAATGCATGAGAAACAGGCAAACCCCTAGAATTACATCTGAAGACTGCTTTAGATAACGCAGTTTAGCAAGGATTTAAGCATTGCACCTAACTTAAAGGACCACTGCTCATGTTGGGGAAGGTTAGCTATGTTGATATAACTTGCTGAATCTGGGCCTAATGATAATGTTGAATAATAATCATTTATTAAATTTATCTTCTTCTAGACCTCATGTGGCCTGAAAAAGCAACAGATTCGTGAATAATGGTTGCGTGCTACAAATAACTCTTTTCTGTTGTCATATGATGCTCTGATTAATGAGCATCTTTTCTAGCATTGCCTGGACTTTACCTATAAATAAAAATTTAAAATCAAATATATAAAAATTAAGTCATGCTATTTCCTTTAGAGTTTTGTTGCGCTGTATTTTAAATCTAATAGGCTTTGTTTGTTCCCTTTTTTTTTCATATTCTACTGTAACACAATGCAAAACATTTCTGTTGTGTACGGAGAGTGTCTCTTCATATTGTTATGGTATATATACCCTCTGTTTCCTTTTGCTGTTCATCAGTCTCTCCCTGTCCCGCTCTTTCTGGCTTTTTCAACATGACACCTCTGAGCTGGTGGTACCCATAGCAACACCCACTAGTAGAGGTGAGCCTATGAAGCCACTGGAGCCATCCCCATATCTCAGTTCTGATAATACTAGTCATTAATTTAACAGTATCTGCCTACTCAGATCTCTACAGTTTCTCTTCTCCTTCCTCTAGAATTTCTTCCTCCTTCCGGAAGGTCTTCCTCCTTCAGCAGTAGCTGCCCTGTGCACAAAGATCCAAAAGGTTATGGTTAATGATTTTTTCATTTGTTTAAAACAGCTCAGGCTAATCATCTTTATCTAATCCAACCTCACAATATCACAACCACTTAAAATTATAGAACAATTGCTGTGTAGTTTCCTGAATTTCAAAATTCAGCTCAGATCTCATGTTCAGATTTCTCCAGCATCTTCATTCTAGTTATAAAATAAAATAATAATAAGAAAATAAATAGTACAATTTCTTATATCTCTATTTTATTTATAAAGGAAGATCACAACCTATAAAAATGTCCCCAAAACACTTACAGTTAAATTGCTTTTGATTTTCAGTCAATGAAACATTATGTTGGGGTTTGGTTTGGGTTTTTTGTTTGTTTGTTTGTTTGTTTTTTGGTTTGTTTGGTTTTTCAACTAATGAATGAATTGCTGTAGTTTTATATCTTGCACATATTTTGACTACTTCTATGCATATAGATCTAAGCCTGATATAAAAGGGAGCTGGGCTGCCATTCCAACAGAAGTATTGCACTGGCAAGCTGTACACGAGATAAATTAAACTCTGAGAGCAATCTATGACTGAGATTTTCAAATGAGGCTAAAGGGGATATGGACAAAAATCCCATTGAAATATGATGGGAACTCTCTTACTAATCCCTTTAGGTGTTTCTGAAATTTCTGCTTCAATTTTTAGAGTCAAATCCAGGATAGAAGAATTATGTTTTTCTTTCTGTGGGTTACAACTGATGCATTTAAATTCCAGCAAGTTAAGCCTTTGACATTTGTTTACTGACAAATACTTTATGTAAATAAAAATGTTTAATGCAAATAATGAAAAGGTTTTAGATAGTTTATTGTGTATATCATAATCTGTGTAAGACTAAGTGGATGCAAACATTTAGTAAAAATCAATCAGTTTTGCAATATTGAGGATCAGTTTCATCCATTTCCAAGGGGCAATACATAGGTTTATTTTTGCCACTGTGGAATCTGATGAGGCTCTTCTGTGTTTGTGGTCATAGCTGCAGCTGTATACATTAAGACCAAAAATGCAGACATGTTAAGCCCTGGGATATACCTGAGGGATTTAAATCCATGCACACCCTAGCAAGTATTTCAAAGAATCAAATAAACGTCTTTCTAAAAGAAAGTGTCCTTGCATTGGGACTGTATTTATTCTCCAAACACCTACTCATTTTTGGGAATGCGGTGCATAAACCTCCATTAAATTTTTCTATTCAGACTCATCAGAAAATTAGTGTCCTTTGTACTGGATACTTTCAGAATGCGCAAAATAGTCCAGTGTAACTTTTTATCAACAAAATCTCACAAAAGATTTACTTCAGGTGATATTGCCAGAAAAATATGAAGACCAACGGTTTCAACTTAAAGTTCCTATCTTTACCATGTGGAGATGACTTTGAATCACATTGGGAGAAGTCTTTTTGACTTGATGATCTGGCTGGTTTAATTCTCAGACCATTTTGATGAACGAGGAAGAAGTGGGTGACAAAAATGAAAGTGATAGTAGGTTAAGCTCATCAGCAGATTTGTTGGGAGGAAAAACCAGAATTTAACCTGTATTTAATCAGAAAAATATAAGACATTGGAATAAAAAAATCAAGATTCATATTGTTTTAAAATGAAAAACAAAGTTGACCATGCCAAATACAGTTGAAAAAAGTCTATCGTAGTTAATGTGAATGTTAACATATGTTCAGTGTTATAGAATCATAGAATCATAGAATAGTTAGGGTTGGAAAGGACCTTAAGATCATCTAGTTCCAACCCCCCTGCCATGGGCAGGGACACCTCCCACAAAACCATGCCACTCAAGGCTCTGTCCAGCCCAGCCTTGAACACCGCCAGCGATGGAGGTGTGATATAGGTTAAGGGCAGATTTATCATTGACATTAGGGGAAACAGGATTAGACCAATGTAATTGCAATTTTCTACACTGAAAAGAAAATCTGTGTGTTCTAGAAAATTACTCCACTTTGCTGAAGTTTGAGGACATGTGACTGGAAGTGTTCAGAACTTTTTATTATGGAAATACAATCATTTGACACAAAGCAGATCCTAGTGCCTGTTGGGTTTTTTTTATTTCTCATTTTTCAGTAGGAAAAGATGAATTTCAGCTGTACAGAATAATTTATTAACTAATCTTTTATCATTACTTGTTATATAGATCTAGCATATGTATGATCCATTAAAGATCTGCTAAATATAAACTTTTCAGTTGTTAGAATGTGCAACCTGAATTGTACATTCTAACTTCAATACCCTAGAAAGTAGAGAGCCACACTTTGAGCTCACATTTACCTGTGCATCTTCAACTGACTGCACATCCATTTGCTCAGTTTAGGGTACAGTTGGGACCATACAGGTTTAAATTCATTTTGAACTAATCAAAAATTAAGGAAGGACTTTTCACACTTCACATATCTGAAGCTATAAGAAAAATGTCTTCTCACGATCAGAGCAGCAATTATGCAATGTAGCTTTTCAGCATGCTGTCTCAGAGGTATTAGCTAAGATTTGCTAAGGGGTCTAACCTCTCTTTCTAGATATGGAGAAGATCTAAGGCTGATATGGTACTTAAGCTTGACTATTTTTAGCATAATTATCTAGGCATACTGAATAGTGAAAAAGGCTGTTTCATTTATGAAATACTGAATAGATCACCCTTACAACAATGCCTAGCAAGCATTATGAAGGTAAATTCTGCTAATCAGTTGTATAAATATGATAGATAATTAATAGCTAATACTTACTTAACAATTGCTGCTTCTCAGTAGCAGCATCATTTAAGAAAAGTACTTCTTTTCCTTGCATATGGTTTTCATCTCAAGGGCAGAGAACGGATTTTTTAATGTTTTTTCTTAATGAAATTGAATTGGACATCCCTCATTAATCTTGTAACTTTAGTGGATATTACTCATTTCACCCCAAAGCATGGATGGATATTTTAAAGGGTTTCCCAGTCATTAAAATGAAAGCTATCTCAATATTACTTTCTAGTAGGCAGATCCTTAGTCATGGTGACCTGTGCCTTCATCTGTAATAAGTCCTATTGATTTCAGTGGAACTATTTGATTTCTAGAGCATTGCTGAACAAAGACCAGAGTGGTAAAGTCTGTTCTACAATATCTATCAACATGTTTTCATAAACGTTATAGAACCTGATCCTTAACGGCTTTAATATATATGTTTCAATCAAAATCAGTGCTGTTAGACCCATCTACACCCATGAAAAATCTTCAGTGAACACACCATAGAAAGAGATTTAAAATATATGTATAACATCTTCAGATTTTCTGGTTAGACAAAAAGAATTTTGGACAAGATAAACAGAATCCTTTATTTTACTCTTTTTGCTCATATTGAATTACTGTCTTGTGAAAGCACTACTCAGATCCTTAGAGTACTGGAACTTGCAGAAACAAGGTTGTGTTTTATCATGCAGTGTACTACAGATGATTCTTGTGCTAGTTTACAGATTGCACAACACACAGGGTGGTAGATTGTGTTCAAGAGCAACTTCAGAAGCAATGAATGCTTTTTGTATAATAAGTAACTTTCTATTAAGTGGAAATTAATTAGTTCAGAATTCTGATCAAATTATGAGATTACATTGACATTAATACAAATTAATGTATCATAATGAATGCTAATAGAATTAATTATAATTTGACATTTTTGCACTGGATGAAATATTTTGCAATGGTCCCTTTCTTATTAGTAGTAGATTATGTGCATATTTCAAAAATATTAAAAAAGTAAGATTTATGCTAAATGTATTTTATGGTGGAAGAATGTTAAAGAACCCCAACATAGCATTTTGGAGCTAGTTAGTGGGACAAATGAACTTCTGTTCTTTTGAAAGCAGCCTGATACACTATCCTGAGTATTCAAAACCTGTTAATTTTTTTTTCTAGAGGAGCCACAGGATATCTAAATACAGCCTGAAATCTTTAAAAGTGGACATCTTTTTAGCTTTTTTCATATATTCTGACTTACAGCTCCCATGATGCTTGATGCTAAATCATGATATAATAAGTACTGAATTACTTAGGCCTTCCCCAATTTCCACAGCAAATGGACTTTAATTCAGAACTATGCCTGGTTAATTAAACTTTCCATGATCTAATTTGATCTAATTATTTCTATAAATTGAGATGTAACCAGAATTATATCCTAAGGTAGAACTGAGCTATGGTTACACATTTTTACTTAGACGGAAGACACTGACAAGAACTGTGTCATTCTCTCCTGTTAACCCTAACCTTGCTGGTGACATGAATCAACACAGTTCTGCAAACTAAATAATGAACAAAACCCTGTATTTTCAAAATGTCAATCAGGTGATGGGGTTAATTTTTTTTTTTTTTTGTGAGATTTATTTTCCCATAGGCATTTGAAGAATAATATTTCCCCTTGCATCTGCCATGAGTGGTTCTAGCACAGGAAAAACATTTCGTATAGCCCATATATCTTATTGATAGTCCAGTACATATTTGGTCCCTTTTTCATTTCTTTTTAATAATGACATAAAATTATAACTTAAAATAATTTTTCTCAGCAGAACTCTTTTTTTTTTAGAAGATTGTTTTTCTGAATCATACACAATATAATCTGAACCATTTAAAACATGATTAGATTCCATATCAAAACCAAAGTCTGGATCTATATATTCATTCTCCTAAAAATAACTGTCAGTCCTTCTTTGGCTAGGTTCCTTTACCTGTTGTTGATCTTCTTGAGTGAACTATCACTGTTGTTGACCAAAATCTTCTCAGGTCCAGTCAGCCAGTTTACACATAA
Organism: Myiopsitta monachus; assembly: GCA_017639245.1. Lineage (NCBI taxonomy): Eukaryota > Metazoa > Chordata > Aves > Psittaciformes > Psittacidae > Myiopsitta > Myiopsitta monachus. Next base: position 25,703,972 of record CM029924.1, read on the forward strand.
ACTGTTCTTTGTATATACCATAAAAAAACATCTTTCTGAAATCTTTAGTGACAGACAAAAAGAACACAGATGCTTGCATATCATACTTCGCAAACCAACAAGACAATCTGACAAAGTATTCAAAGCTTCTGGATGCACTGAATTGGTTTAGAGGTAAAAAATGTTCAGTTCCCTGTTATGTATGAAAAATAAGTAATTAATTCTGGGACAGCTGTTACAAGTGGAATATCATGCCTAAGAAGTAAGGATAGAAGCCAGTCTGCTACTGGAAAAGTCTACTTTGAGGCATATCCTCACTGGCAATTTTGATGCGGGTCCTGAAGGAGATGGCAAATTAAGTTTCTAAGCTACTATCCATCATATTTGAAAAATCATGGCAGTCAGGTGAAGTTCCTGATGACTGGAAAAAGGGAAATATAAACCCCATTTTCAAGAAGGGGAAAATGGATGACCCAGGGAACTACAGACTAGTCAGCCTCACCTCTGTGCCTGGCAAAATCTTGGAGCAGATTCTCCTGGAAAGCATGATAAGGCACATGAAAAACAACAAGGTGGTTGGTGACAGCCAGCATGGCTTCACGAAGGGGAAATCTTGCCTGACCAATCTGCTGGCCTTCTCTGATGGGGCTACGGAACTGGATGGACAGGTGTAGAGCAGTTGATGTCATCTACCTGGACTTGTGCAAATCTTTTCACACTGTCTCACATGACATCCTTGTCTCTAAGTTAGAGAGACATCAATTTGATGGATGGACCACTCAGCAGATAAAGAGCTGGCTGGATAGCTGCACGCCGAGAGTTGTGCTCAATGGCTCAATGTCCAGCTGCAGACCAGTAATGAGTGGTGTCCCTCAGGGATCGGTGTTGGGACTGGTCTTGTTCAACATCTTTGTTGGTGACATAGGCAGTGGGATTGAGTGTGCCCTCAGCAAGTTTGCTGATGACACCAAGCTGCGTGGTTTGGTTGATACGTTGGAGGGAAGGGATGTCATCCAGAAGGACCTTAACACGCTTGTGAGGTGGGCTGATGCCAAAAAACCTTATGAAGTTTAACCATGCCAAGTGCAAGGTCCTACACCTGGGTTAGAGCAATCCCAGGCACAGCTCCAGGTTGGGCAGAGAAGAGATTCACAGCAGCCCTGCGGAGAAGGACTTGGGGGTGTTTGTTCATGGGAAACTGAACATGAGTCAGCATCAGTGTGCGTTCACAGCCCAGAAAGCCAACCACGTCCTGGGCTGCATCAAAAGGAGTGTGACCAGCAGGTCGAGGGTGGTGATCCTGCCCCTCTACCCTGCTCTCATGAAACCTCGCTTTGAATATTGTGTACAATTCTGGTGTCCACAACATAAAAAGGTCATGGAATTGTTGGAACAAGTCCAAAGGAGGGCTACGAGAATGATCAGAGGACTGGAACACCTCCCGTATGAAGATAGGATGAGAATGTTGGAACTGTTCAGCCCGGAGAAGAGAAGGCTGCGTGGAGACCTCATAGCAGCCTTCCAATATCTGAAGGGTGCCTATAGGGATGCTGGGGAGAGACTCTTCATGAGGGACTGAAGTGAGAGGTGTCGTGGTTTAAGCCTCTAAAACTCGCAAAGTTTTACTCACTCTCTCCCTCCCCTCTTCTTCTTCCCCCAGTCCCAGGGGGATGGGGAGGAGAATCGAGAAAAACAGAAAAAAAAAAGCGACTCGCACAGGTTGAGATAAGAACAGTTTAGTGACTAAGGTATAACGCAAATCACTACTGCTACCACCAGTAATAATAATAACAGAGAAGTACAAGAGAAATACAAGGAAAGAGAATACAACTGCTCGCCAAGCCTGACCCAGCCAGTGCACCCCCCAGCAGCGAACCGTCCAGTGCACCACCACACCCTTCTGGGTCTCTGCTCTCTGTTTTCACATCCTGGACATGACGTGCTGTGGTATGGAATAACCTCTTTGGTTAGGTTGGGTCAGGTGTCCTGTCTCTGCGTCCTCCTGGCTCCCCTCCTCCCTGGCATAGCATGAGACTCAGAAAGTCCTTGGTCAGACCAAAACACTACCAAGCAATAACTGAAAACACTGGTGTTATCAGCGTTGCTCCCAGGCCCAAAATCAAAACCACAGTGCTGCACCAGCTACCAAGAAGGAGAATAATGACTGCTACTGCTGAACCCATGACAGAGGACAAGGGGTAATGGGTTCAAACTTAAACAGGGGAAGTTTAGATTGGATATGGGGAAGAAATTCTTTATTGTAAGGCTGGTGAGGCAGAGGAATGGGTTGTCCAGGGAAGCTGTGAACGCTCCATCACTGGTGGTGTTCAAGGCCAGGTTAGACAGTGCCTTGGGTGACATGATTTAGTGTGAGGTGTCCCTGCCCATGGCAGGGGGTTTGGAACTAGGTGATCTTAAGGTCCTTTCCAACTTTAACTGTTCTATGATTCTATGCCTTTTTTCAGAGAAGAGGGCTATCCAGACCACCCATCATAACTGCCAAAGTTCTCTGCATTTTTTTTTCTTCTTTTTTCTGAATGCATGCCCAGGAGCTAATTAATTTGTAATCCTGTGACCTGCTGCTGAAGGGAGATCCCAATCACGAAGCCATGAACTCTCCTGATAGGCTGCTCTCTCTGCTCCTGTTGGAAGACTGTATTTTGTACTCTTTTTGTTGCCTATCAGTCACCAGTGCCACAGTGCCAGAAGGTAGACTGGCTTAATAAGCTTGTAGCTTGCTCTTAAGAGTCAGCTGGGAAAAGGTAGAACTTTGACTTCTAGATCTAGGTCTCCGGGAATGTATACAGGCTCTATATTATAATATTTTTGGATGAAACAAAGAAACAGAAATCAATTCTGAGTGGAGAACAGAACTCTAATTCTTTTCTTACCTATTGCCAAAACTACTGAACCAACAATTATGCTTCCCTTGGCTACTCTTCCTTAGTCCACAAGTTGAGTAGATCAAGGCATAACCTTTCTAAGTAGCTAAGTAAGAGATCATGAATGGCTTTCTTTACTATAAACTCCCCCCCCCCCCCAAAAAAAAAAGAAAGAGATAAAAATATACCCCTTCTTTAACTTGCTGATTGGTGACCAGTTGTTGATTTCTTTTAATAAGGTAGCACTCAGTGTGACAATAGCAGCTTTGGGAAACTTCAGAAACTGCAAGGAAAGCTCTTCAGGAGACTTCAGACCTTGCTAGCTTTAGTGAAACTGGACCTGATGACCAGTAGAAATAATAATCAGTATTGGAAGCTTTTATCATGAAGGCATCAGGAAACAAAAAAAAAAAGTAATTAAATTACATTCAGATTAAACAAGTGTATTTGTAATATGGTTCAATGGAAAAGTTGCATAGCTTGTATAAGCTTCATTGATAGCATTTTATTTTTATGCACATAATTGTAACTTTTTAAATCTAAGACCCATCTGTCATCAAATTTTTAAAACTAAGATCCATATAACCCCCTAAAAGATAAAACTGAGTTTCTTTTTCTCTTATAATTCTACAAATGAGAATAATCTTTTATGATTTCTTTTCTTAGAATCATAGAACAGTCCAGGTTAGAAGGGACCTTGAAGAATCATCTAGTGCAATCTATAGGAAGAAACTTTTGTGAAGAAGTTAATTGTAATCCCCCTCATTTATGACTCTGATATGTGTATTCCTGATCCCTCAGGTTAACTGGGATTCCAAATACTTAAGCTGCCATAAAATCCAGTGTTAAGGTGTCATCTGGGCAAGACTGTGAGCTCATACTTGACCATATCATTTCAGAAGGCAGAGTTTCCCTCTTTTGTCATTTTAATTTGCTGGCTCACGTGCTGCTTTCTTGAAATCCATTATCAGTTTTTTTCATTACAGCAAATAATAAAAACATTTTTTCTTACTAATTTTTCCTAAGAATATCTTATTGTTATAAAAATAGTATCAAAGAAACAGAAAAGTTCATTGGTTTCACTAGCTTTTCTTTGTATCTCTTAAAATGTAATGTCCAGTTCTGTAAGGTGCTCAACATTTCTTGTGAGGTATTTAGAACCATTTAGGTACTCAGGTGATGCTTATAAAAATTCTCTTTGCTTATTGAAAAAAGCCTTATGTAGTAATTTACAAAAAGATCACAGACATACATTAGGATGAGTTTAGTAAATAACAAATATAAAACATTAATCCATTTTCATAGGATATTCAATTTTCAGTGAAAAACTTCTGCTTTAATATTACAGATGTTTTGTAGGGAGACAGGGCAAACAAGTTTTTGAGAGAGTTAAAAGCTAGGAAATTGTCTATAAAGTGAATTTTTTTCCTTAAAAAAAAAAAGAAAAAGCAAAGCATTTTGATGTGGCAATAGCAGCTACAACATAAGCTCCCTGACCTTGCCCTTGAAATGACCCCAACCTTGACCTGCAGGGACACTCTCTCTGGGGATGAGAGGTATGTTATTACATGTTATTTCATTACAAGGCCCCTGCTGAGCAGCAACTGCCAAATGGACTCAATTAAGTGTTTCTTGTGATGTGGATTACTGTCTACTGGGGCGAGTTGATACAAGCAAACATATTTCATTCTCTTAGTTTGACTGGATATGGAAAGCATGTGCGTTACTCATTCAGTGACACTTCAGTGTATGATTTATATCTATTTAGAAAAGTCAGAATATGCAGACTTCAGTTGTGCATTGCAACCTTTTCTCACTCTTTGTCCTCCTGAAGCAAAACCCTGTTATCACACTCAAGGATTACCTAGCCAGACCTAGCCTTCATAAAAGTAAGCTTCCAAAAAGAAAAAATTGCATCAAACAGTTACTGCATTCAGATGATCAAACTGTTTTTTAATATTGAGAATAAAGTTAAAAAATGCCAAACACTCAGCTCTGTGTACACTTTGATTTTTATCTCAGAAAAGCTTTATCAGGGAGAAAATATTGAGTACTCATGAGGGTTGGGCTAATTTATTGCTTCTTTAAAATCAGTCTTCTACATTAAAACAACAGTTGTGTACGGCTGTTGGTAAAAATGAAGAAAAATGTGTATCTCTCTATATATTATATCTCTATAAATTAAAAAAAAAATCAGTACATTTTCTGTATATAATAGTTTGCTAGAAGATGCCTGCTGGAATGACTTTTGAATTTGTGGAGAAATAACTAATTGGGTGCATTGTCTGTCAGATCAGCCAAAAGAACATCATGCAAATTTACAAGGTGTTGCATGCAGATAGAATGCATCTTATAGGACTTTCGAGTAACATTTTTTATATTTTTTTATATCTCTGCATAAAGTGTATTTTTTATGATTTAGACAAAGTAAGAAAATGATGTCAGAATCCTTGTTTTTCCATCCTACTTCATTCCACTGTATTTTTCATCAATACAATTTTGAAGTTAAACAATTTGCATGAAGGCAGATGGAAAAAAGCTAGTCCCATGCAATTCCGTGAAGGTTTTGTCATTGTTTCTATAAGAGCCTCCACTTCTTTCTGTGATCCCTGTGAAATGGGAAAGACTAGACAACATTCCTTTGGTCCTGAAGGTAAAAACTGGAAAAACTGTAGGGAAAATAAATGCCTGTGATCCATCTTTGTACATCATTAAAGAATTAAAATAGGTTTTAAGCCATAAGTTACTTGTAAACTATAATTATCTTACCTTTCTACAATTGCTTCAGATTAAAATTATTTTGTAAATTAACTATTGCACAACGCTTTCAGTAGAATAAATTTCTGTCTGAATGTCTTCTCAAGACTATTGGAATGCCTTTTAAATTTTGATATTGCAGCTGCTTTTGCTATGCTAAGTGTAGTCTGGATTAAAGAAATGCTAAAAAGATCAGAAGTTGCTTTGTCTGGCTCAGTGTTTTACCAGAAAGAGAGACCAAACATAAGGTTGTAATGGAAACATTTCTCCTTGAGTCTGACTATATCTCTTTAAGCACTCACTGTACAAACATGAATGCAAAGTTTTACGTCTGTTTGACTGATGCTGAAAAAATAGTCAATTTTTTTTTTTAAGAAGAAAACTGCCCCACAAGTGAGAAAGGACTGGACTCCACTGCTCTGTCACCATCCTTTTCTCCACAATGTTCTGTAACCAGAAGTTCAGCGATGTCTATATTGTGCTTGATTGCATATCTTTCATTATATCTTATTGATCATATCTCAGTTGGTGATGAGAAACTGAACTAGATGAATCTGTATTATCCTGTGGCATCGCAGCAGTCTGCTGCTTTGACTATGTCTATTGCAAAATCTAGAAAAATTGTGCGGGTTTGGTCCAGTTGAGTTTGATCTGATTATTGTAGGTCCTATGACTTTATTCAAAGTAATGTCATCATTCACTGTTGCAAACCTAATAACTTGACAAAGGTCACAAGTGACAATAAATCCTATGCTACTAGTATACCTTCACCTGAACTACAAAAATAGTGGCATAATTTCATAGGATACAAACAAGCAAATCTATCGGTCAGAATAACTGCCTAAAAGGGAGGTGGAGAGGAAGCCGAAGAATCATATGGGAAAATTCTGCACTTTTAATGTGCATCATTGTTTTCCATTTTAAAAAATTCTAAATTAATTTTAGAATTATTAAAGGTTCTACATAGTCATTCTATCAAATGCAGTAACAGCTGTCTTTACAAAATTGCTATCTATAGTTACACTCATTTAATTTGAAGTACTGAGCCACATCATGCAGAACATGAGTCATTTTTCATTCTTGATCTTAGCAGAAACAAATTTACTCAAATCAATATGGGTTCAAAAATATCCATTAGAAAAGCCAATGATTACTTACCAGTATTGGTAATTTTATATATACCTATACTAATAAAAAGAAACCAGGTCTGGGTGTTTCTGCCTAATACCAAGAAATTTTTTCCTTTGTTGAAATTGTCACATAAAACAGAGTTGACACAATTGTCCTTTAGTTAAGGTTATGGAAAAACAGTTGGTTTTACTCAGTTGCATTAACTTCTGAAATTGAAGTAATTTGAAAAGTGTTAATGTGTGTAACTGCAAAAAGTAAAAATTGGAAAGATTTTCATTGCTTGTTCAAATGTTTGTCACTAGAATTAGACATGCAGGAGTAATGAAAACGTAAACTTGTAGCCTTTCTTACAGAGTGCTATTGTTCAATGTTACCACATTTGTGGACATTTGGAATAAAACTGTGTTATCAGAGCATGGGTAATATACAAAGTTTAGCAAATAGTATAAATGCATGTAAGACTGCTGAACTTCGCATAGTGCAAATGTATCTGAAAACCAAAAATATTTTCTATTCAAACCTTACATGGTTCTTTACAGGATTTTCTCTTTTTCTGTCTCTGTTACAATTAATTTCTTATTCTCCTTTCTTCAGCTACTTCTTGCACTCCCTTCAGCTTTGCAACCTAGAATGTTAGATTTCTCTTTTTATCCATTTTCTTTTTCATTTCTCATTTTAGTTAACATGTGGCAAGTTTTACTGGGGGGGACAGACACAAAGAAGGGGTTTCTGCAGGTGTGGCTTCTGTGGGCTTCTGTGCGCACTGGGCACAGCCAATTCCATCCAGCTCAGCAGCAAACCCATCACAGGCCAGAGCTGACTCCAACAGAGGAGTCTGGTGCATCTGTGAAAACAAAAGGGGAGAGAATGAGGGAATATGAAGAGAGAGAAAAAGAGAGAAAGCAAAGAGATTTCTAAACAGAAAGAGAGAGAACAAGAAAAAGAGTGAGAAGGGAGCAACAGAGACATCGAAGTCAGAGAGTAGAAGGTGCTCCATGGTAAAGGTGGTACTCCTACAACAAAAACAAACAAACAAAAAAGCTGGTGAGTGTGGATTAGGAAGCAAGTCGTGTGTAGGATGCTGCCCAGCAATCGGAAAAATCTGTTGAAGTCAACCGAGACTACATTAGTTCATTCAAATCAGAGTCTAAGTAACAAAAGAAAAAAAAAACCTGTCTTGTGATTTTCTTATATGTGACTTTTTTTTAAGGTGAAAGCTACCAGGGCAATAAAAGAAAAAATGTTAAAGTCAGATAAGGTTATTTATTGTTTAATGCACCTAATTTCTTTGGGTTTTCTTTTCTGAAATACACAGCTACTTAAATTGCTGTTGTCTTTATGCCTGTTGTAAAAGAAGCAAGCAATTGCTTCATTTAGGCTTTCACAATCTCAGTCTAATACTTTGCTAACCTAAAGACAGACTAACCCTAGTGTGTATTTTGCATATCTATGTAATGAAAACTACTTGAAAAATCAAATGTGCACTCAAAAGGGAAATTTGATAAGGGAAACAAGCGTTTAGACTCTTCACAGCTTCAGAATAACTGCTAATTAGATAATGTATTCTGAAATCCAGAGAGATATTAGACCATCTGATTTGTCCTCTTGCATAATATGGGACTTAGGACCTTCCTGAATAATTACTGCATAAATTTGGATGAAATATACAGGAAAAAAACCCTACCATGGCTAAATTGTTGTTGGTAAATGGCTAAATGCTCTTGGTAGCTGGATTAGCTGAGCTGTCTGCTACAGCTGGAGTTTGAGTAGCTGCTGTGCTTGCCCCTGGGGGGGGTGTAGTTGCTGTGCTTGGAGCTGGATTAACTGCACTGTCCATTACTCTGCCCTCAGATCCAGAGACCTTTTTTTCCTTTTGAAGATGCTGGACAGTGTTAAACAAGGCTCTGTAAGCATAAGCCAAGCCCCAGCACATTGCCATGATTTGTCCATCTCTGGTGTGACCAGAATGACCACACACCTCTTTTAAATGTTTTACTAATTTTTCTGGGTTTTGCATTTGTTCACCGGTGAAGTTCCAAAGCACTGGAGGGGCCCACTGGCCTAGATACTTGCCCATACTATCCCACACACCCTGCCACTCATGACTGTCCAGCCTTGGGGAAAATCTCTCGGCCATCCTGGATTGTGGTCTAACCCCAGACATGGCCCACACCCCACTCTGCTTAACTCTCCAGACCAGACAAAATAGTTGTGAGTAAAACATATTCAGTATGTGTGCCAACATGATGATTCCCATCACCACCAGCAGGCAGATCTCAAGGGTACCTAAAGGCCATTCAAAACCTTCAGAATTCTCAAACAGTGTTGTAAACGGCCTGGTGGGGGCACTGGGAGCACCAAAGAATGTCTCCTTCACAGGCTGACCACCCGAGGAGGTGAAAAGAGACGTGTAATTGCGAAGAACTTCCATTATATACCTCCCAAAGTATAGAGTTGGTGACCACACTGGAAACACAAACCGGGTCAGTTTCATGATCACTGAGTCTATTGTATTAAAAATCCGTGCAATAAAGTACAATGTAACAAGAACCTTAACCCAAAACCCAGATCTGAAAAATGTTAAGAAATACCGGCTGTAAGCAAAGTATCACACACTGAACCTGTGAGAACCAGAGCAACAACTTTGAGAGCCAATAAATCAGCATTGTGACGAATGACTATTAATCCTTGCCGTTTATCTTAACCCTTCGTGCCCCACGTTCAGCGCCAAAAAGAACTGTCGTGCTTTAAGCCATAAGTTTCCCTTCTCCCTCCTTTCCCCCCCCCCCCTCCCCCCTCACTCCGATGGGGGGAAAATGGGGAGAAGAACCAAAAGAATGTAACTCCCACGGGTTGAGATAAGAACAGTCCAGTAACTGAGATATAATACAAATCACTACTGCCACCACCAATAATAATAATAATAATGACAAGGCAAATACAAGGGAAAAGGATACAACTGTTTCGCCGCCCGACTGAGCCGAGAGAGAGAGAAACTTCCGGGTTCCTGCCCCCAGTATTTCATATCCTGAGCATGACATGCTGTGGCATGGAATAGCTCTTTGGTCAGTTTGTGTCAGTCTCCCTGTCTCTGCTTCCTCCCGGCTCCCCCTCCTCCCTGGCATAGCATGAGACTCAAAGTCCTTGGACAGACCAAAACATTGTGAAGCAGCAACTGAAAACACTGGTGTTATCAGCACTGCTCCCAGGCACGAAATTAAAAAAACAGTGCTGCACCAGCTACCAAGAAGGAGAAAAATGACTGCTACTGCTGAACCCATGACACATGTCTAAAATGTTTGCTGTGATGAGGACTCCACTTATGCACTTGACTAAGAATTCTTATGGGTAACCACTCTGATTAGACATGATTTATTATAAGCTAGAATTTCTATTGAAATTTTACGTGTTGACTGTCTTTATACTTGTTTGCCACTTTCATGTGAGCTCATGTTAGATTTTTACATCCCATATAGATTTTTTATAGATAATAGTTATCAAGTCACAAGTTAATCATTTACTTTGATAAGATATTCGATTGATATTATTGAGTCTTCATTTGTCAGTCACTTTCAAAAATCATTTAAACATTCTCATGGCCCTTCCCCATTTTGGATTCTGGGCTTCAGAAGCGGCTGTGATTTGCAGTAGCTACTAGAATAGCATTCAAACCCAGGGAAGTATGATTTTACTTCTGTTCACCATTTCATTGTGCACACTATCCCAGGTTACACTAGCCTTTCTGACTATAGCAATGTGTTGGGAGTTCGCATCTTAGTAAAATGTTTTGTGTATTTTAGCAGTATTAAGAAGAAAGATTGCTATAGTTGTGGGAAAAGATTTTAATAATGATCATGAAGTATGTCTTTGATCTAAAAGCAATCACAGACACTGAAGCTGTCAACCATATAAAAAAAAAAAGCCCAAACCAAACCAAAACCAAACCAACCAAGCAAACAAATAAACAAAAAATCAAACCCAACAGAAAAACTGTCATAGGGTTGTAGAATGGTTTGGGTTGGAAGGGACATTTAAATATTCTCTTGTTGGATTGGAACTAGGTGATCTTTAAGATCAATTCCAACCCATCCCACTCTATGTTCTAAGTTCTATGTAATGCAAGAATTAAGGAAGTGTTTAGTTGCAACTTTTGCCTACCTGATAAAGAAGCCCAAAAGCCCTGGAAAGCCCAAGAGGTAGGTATGAGAAAAGACAAATGAAATATTGTGTCTGCTTCTTAGAATCTGTAAGAAAGGAAATGTTTTTATTTGCAATGTTCAGAGAAACGTGGTAGATATTTCTGTATGTGAAAGGATCGTAGAAGATTCAGAAGACCTTTTCTTCCTAAATGAGTCTGCAATATGTTATTGTGTTAGACAATTATATAAGCTACAGTACAACATTGTTGTTTCTAGTGTGGTAGGTAGAACTGATAAATCTCTGACATTTGTATTGTAGTACAGTACAAATATACAGTTCATCACCTTGCACAGTTGAGGATGATGAAACACATGACATAATTGAGCAAGATTCTGATCAGTGATCTTTCTGGAGTGAGAAACACATCTCCTCGTTCTTTCTACGGTGCTTTACTAATTAGGTCATGCTGCCTTTCAGTAAGAGCAAGTATTACCAACTGAAATGAGAACAGGACAAAAGGAAATGCTAATTTCAGTTTTTATCAGAATAACAACACATACTGTGTTCGCAAAGCATAATAAAGCAAGTTTAGAGGAATATGCTGACATTCTTCTGGTAAAGTCATGAAAATCTGAACCCAATTGCTAATGCCTAAATCCAAAAATTCCCCTTAATTGCCTGCGTAAATGTAAAGTTACTATGTCTAAATATGGATAGATGAAAATCTAAACCTGGTTTTCTCATCGCAAAGTGCCATATTTACTTGTGAATTACTATTTTAACAAATGTTCAGCTTTATCTACTGAAATATTTTTAAGGTTTGAAAGGCAAAATTTTCTAACTATATACTTTTTAATTTTGTTTACAAAAAATTTGTGGCTAGGTTGCACAAAAATCAATATTTATTATACTTCACTGTGATACATTTTTTAAATTTCCTTTGCTAGCTACAAAAAAAAAAAAAAAAAAAAAAAAAAAGAAAGACGTAAGAACGAACCACCTGCCTCCTAATTAGTCTTGAGGTTTTTTTCTCTGTATATTTGGTGGCATCTCCTGATTTAGTGGTCATGATGCACTACAGTACAAACTGCATTTAGTTTTCTAAACCCTCATTGAAACCTCTGAGATATTTGTCAGCTGTTCTTCAGAGAAGTCAGGACTTGTTATTTTTGTGTTAACTTTTGGAGTAGTGTGGGAAAATGGAGGTTGAGGAGCTCTCTCAATTCTTAGATATTTGTTACCACCTTGCAAAGAGTTACAAAATCTACAAGTTAAAAGACTTGTTTCAATTCATAGTAGAAGAATCTATAGATTGTCTTGAGCAAGACTAGGTCAAGGCTGAAATCTAGATCTGCTGATACTTAAGGATTTAATGAACTGTTTAGTTGTGTGTCCCTCAGCCATGTATTTGACTATATTATATGAAGCTCATCAACATATATCCGTGCTGGTAATACAATTGCAGTCATCGTTGTAAGACATTGTTGTATGGCACTCAAAGACAGTCAATAATGAAATAGGGCACCTTACACCTGTCTATTCTTCTGTCAGCAGACACTATTCTATGTTTCCACATACAATTTCAGTGAATACATTACTTTAAATTTGATTATTTTAATAAATGAAAACAAATTGTTCATTTCGATAAATGAAATTAGGGTGTTCTTCACAATAATGACACATGAAGGTGATGTAAACATTAGACTGTTATGAACTTGCTTACAGAATGCTCATTAATGTCTTTCTAATTTAATATTAATGATATTTCTGTGTTAAAGACACATTTTCTTGTAGCTTGGGAGGTAAGAACTATGACTTTCTTAGTTCTGCTTTCATCATGATAGAAGTTGGGTAATGATCAGCCATTATGGCTATCCATGTCTTTGAAACTGTAAGTGAAGTATCAGGGAAAGAAAAGTGAAAAAATGAAATGCGCCAAGAAAGGTGTAGGTAAAAATGATCCAGAAGAAAAAAGCTAGTGGGAACTGAGACTAATTAAAGTTGCAAAAGAGAATAAAACGATAAAGTCAGAAAGTGCAATGGCATAGGAAGATGATGGCAAGAGCAAGCAAAACACAAAATAGAGGCCTCGAGTGAAAGCATGTGTGAAGGAATGAACTGTTCCATATTCAGAAAAGAGGAGTAGGCAAAAGTTATTTTGCTTACACTAGAAAACACAAAAGTGCTAGTGGAATCATTGTCCAAGGGATAAAGGACAAATATCTAGTTGACTAAATGTTGCGTAAGTTATCTAAAACTTCAAGTCTCTGAGAATTTCTAAAGCATATGAGTGTAGCATAGATCTACCTGATAACATTACACTGCTTTTACAAAATTTGGTGATTCTCAGAAGCTTGGAAATTCACTTGTGATTTCTGAAAACTTGGGGTTAGACATGGTGTTATTTTTTTCCTACAGTTTTGTCTTCTTGAACAAATAGAGATTATTTATCATTGTATGGAAGATTAAAGGAAAATTAACAGTATCAACATAGGCATTAGTAATTGTATACTTGTGAACAGTGAAGAAAAATTGGTGCCAATAAATGACAGCTGGAGAGGTGATTCCTTTTGCCTAATAAAGCAAGTGAGAACTCATATAGGTAATGACACCAGCACTGAGCATTTTCATTCTACACATTGACCCTTAGCAAATTTTTTCTATGGACAGCCTATTTTCTACCAAAGTAGAAAAGGTTGCACCATATTGGCAACTGCTGAATTGAATGCAGTACACTCAATCCTGTGATATGACCTATGTTTCACTTTTTGGCTTCTAAAAAATAACCTGATGAAATTTAAATTATAACATGGTTTATTTCAGCAGCTAGAGATTGCACAATATGTATCTAAAATGACATAAACATAATAGATGATAGCCTGCTCCTACAAAATGCTTTTGACCTTTTTGCTAAGAAAGAGGCGTCAGTGATAGCAACACATCTTAGCAACAAATCACGCCATATGTGTTTAATAAAAATATATATCTATTGAAATGTGTCATGCAAAAAATAAGAGACCATATTCTTATGTTACTTGTAAATTTTCCTAAAACTTTGCTGAAGAACTTTCTTTTCATGAGTCCTTGGATTTTGTTGAGTTTTCATATTGACACTACTCTAAGGGAACACCTTCAATTTCAAGGAATTAGTGTTTTTATTGTAATAAAATTTATGGAAGTTTGAGCTTTATCAGAAAAATATAAGCCGAATTAAGTTCAAAGATCATTGTAAAATTATCAAAATGTCTGAAGCAGAAATGTTTTCTTTCACTGCAGAAGATCATCTATGTAGCTTTTCTACAAGCCAAAAAAACTGACTCAGTCAACCAATGAAAAAACAATGAAAGCATTGCACTATCATTCTCTGCACAGTTATCCCAAAGGCAGGAGTGTTGCCTAGCAATTCAGATGGATGATTTATACTTTCCTGGGTGTCACATATACCATGAGGTCCAATGAAAAACCTCAGGACAGTACACTTTCTAATGTCAGAAGTGGTATATTTTCCAGGCACCCTGTATTTGTGCTCGGAAGAGCCCATATTTAATTTTGCAAGCAAAGGTATTTTCTTATCAGGCAAGCCCTTTCTTCTTTTCTTCTTCTTCGTTCAGTCTGTCTTAAAAAATAATGTCTCTAGTTTCTCCCTGATATACCCAGCTTCCTGATCTTTGAAAGGAAAGAAGCTTCTTTTGGTGTACCCTTTAGAATTACACTGACCAGTAGTACCATGTTGTGAATTCTGAAAACACTGTCAGTCAGAATTGGTTGCATTTACCAATTTAAAACAAATTCTGTTTCAAAGCACTTTGCCTGCCATCCAAGGTAATTGGAAAGTCAGTTTGAAAAATCTTCTAATGTGCTTTTTAAAATTGACCAAGGCTGCAGAGGCAGCTCCTTAAACAAAATATAATTAATTTCTATCTGTCTCAGCTGATCAGTGCAGTCTGACAGTCCCTCTGTGTTCTTTGGTTTAATGCATGTGAATTCTTTTCAATAGACTGCACCTCCCTTTCATCTTCTTCTTTTCCTTGTGTAAATTGGCACTTTCTGTCTTCTAAGAATCTCATTACCATGTACTGATTCTCCATTGTTTCAAAATAAAGGTGCCCAACTGATATACCAAAAGAACTGTAAATATGTTTTTCTCTACCAAAGCTCTTTTCCATATAAGTTTTGTGGTGACAGTGGTTCCAACATACCATTAGTTATCTGAATTATCCTAACTCATGATATCTATCCAGCTCATTTTTATACTGCACCTGTACTGTTGGTGTTATATAGTGACTAAGGTATTCCAAGGTGATATAGTTAGCTTTTCCATTCATCCCTAGAGCAGCAAATAATTAAGAAAGGTCTTGAAAAAACTAAATTACATCATCTGAAACTTTAAGTCAATTAAAAAAAGAAGAAAAGAAACAAACCCAAAAGAACTGGGATGGGACACACTGGGAAGTACTACCACTCCTCACATGGAATTCCCCTGTCAGCTTTAGTTTTCCATCTACATATACAAGATCAGGCTTCCTGAAAATAAAACCCAAAAACTTACTCACTACTTAAGCATGTTTGTTTCTTCATCTGAAACATGAAATTTATTTTTTTCTGACCGTCAGAGCTATCACAAAGCTTAATCAATGTTTTTACAAAAGATATTAAAACTGTTCACAGGAAAAAATATCTTCTCCCCTAGTTTAAAGTTTAGAACAACACAATACCACTATTGTAAGAAATTTATTGAGGACTCACTACTACATGGGTTTGCTTTTACCACATTTCTGTTTATTAGTTCATCCCAGCCATTTTTTAATCCCCAGAAAATGCCCCAGTCCTCTAAATTCATTGCTTGCACTAATACTTTTTGCTTTAAGACCAAGTGATTGTATCAGTCTTACCCTAATCGCAGCAAAAGATGAATGGCACTTAAACAGGTGAAGTTTAGATTGGATATAAGGAAGAAATTCTTTACTGTAAGGGTGGTGAAGCACTGGAATGGGTTGCCCAGGGAAGTTGTGAATGCTCCATCCCTGGTGGTGTTCAAGGCTGGGTTGGACATAGCCTTGGATGGCATGGTTTAGTGTGAGGTGTCCCTGCCCACGGCAGGGGGGTTGGAACTAGATGATCTTAAGGTCCTTTCCAACCCTAACTATTCTATGATTCTATGTTTCCACTCAATCATAGAATTCCCTCTGAATACATATTTTAGAATTTTCCAAGAACAGCTCCTCCTTTTTGTCTCAGGCCATTTTTTTGTTTGGTGGTTTGTGTGTTTTTTTGTTTTGGTTTGGTTTTCAGAAGAGGTTATTTTTGCCAGTAAAAATTTTCTGCTGGTATTGGACTTCCACAGGGCCAAATAGATCCCTTCTCCCGAGTACTATCCTCTGCTTCTAAATGTATCATTGTCTGTGAGTGGTTTTCCACGAAGTAAAGCAAATGAAGATAGCTAATAAAATTAGCAGAGGAGACATAGTGTATAGAAAGGAGGACTAGGACTTTCTAGAGTCGTTGTAAAATATGAGAGTTTCTTATTAAGGGATGTTTTTCCTCCCTTTTTTCATTAAGTTGATATTGATTCTAAGTATTTTGAGGTGCATCTTCTGATCTTAAAGGCTAAAAGCAGCTCCTCCTGTGGGTTTTTCTAACTGGCAGTCATAAAAAGAATTAAAACCAGCTGTACATTACTAGGCTTAAAGCACTTCTGAAGTGCTGCCCTCTTTATTCTTGTAGTTAAAGAAAGAAGTAGTTTTGTAATTGTGATAAAATACAAGATGGTCTGGTGAATATCAAGAGGTCAGAAAAACATCATGAGCCAAGAAAGGCAAAATAAAAAATTGCATCAAACTATGGAGGAACTGATTGCAGAGAGGGAGGTGTTGGTCAATATACATTAATTTAAAAGCATTGAATTTCTCATTTAATTTTGTAACTTTGTTTCAAAATATTTTGTATGATGTTCCCAAATCAGGAATCAAACTGCATTACTCTCTCCTCTCTGCAGAGAAGTCTTTGTTGGTGCTAATTACTTTTCACAATTTTTCTGCTCCCAGAGGAGAAACACAGCATGCATGAGAACTTTTATATAACATCCTATATTTCTGTTCATTATGACTAGCTTCAGTCTTGATAGAGTTTACCTTGTAACCTTTGCATAATAGTCACAAAGTGGCTAAACATGTTAATGAGTCTATCCACAAGATGCAACGGTAAGTTACACCACAGACGGCTGTATTTTGCAGCACCCCTGGTTTTACAGGAGTGACTTTTTGCTGATCACCAATACTGGCAGATTTTTATTTTTACATAGAGTTCTGTGAACTTCAAGATATTTTATTCAAGCTGCAGTGCGCCCTTTTGTATGAAGGTGAAAAGCAGCAGTTATCAAGTTTTAGACAATCAATGTTAGGAGAAAATCAATAGTCTGTTTAAAAAAAGAAAGCTCAAGAGGCTTCTAACCCTAAAAAGTTGATTTGTTACTTCACTATATCTCACTGAAAGCTCAAACTATATTAGTCTTTAGATTTACCAGGTGCATTATTCCTTGTGAAGTTTCATAGGCATCGACAGTAATGAGAAAGTATATCTTTGGGTTAGCCCTTGTTTTCTTCTAATGTATATTAGTTAGACCTTTGGGGAGAAATACTCTATACTGTATCTTGCAGGTGAGCTATAAAACCTGCAATAGGGGACTTCTTTGCCCTATTTCTGACCCTGAAGATTAGATTGAAAACACCTTGGTTTCAGATATGTAAAAGATATGTTTTCAGATATGTAAAAAATGTATTGTTCCCCAAAAGACAATGAGAGAGAAAAGTATATCATACACAGTGCTGAAAGGAAGATTATAAGTAAATCTAAGTGAATGTAGGCACATGCTTGGGAAGGAAAATAATTAAAAATGCTAAATATGAAATTAAAAGATAAAAATTGTAACTATTTATTTAAAGAACTAAATGGATGGCAAAGGAAAATAATAGTTTGTAACTTGAAAGAACAAAAGTAAAATGTCAACTATAGCTAGCTAAAGTATATAAGAAATGGGGATGACAGTGACAAGGCATTTAAGTAAATAACATCTGAATAATTCCTGAAAAAGTATTTTAGGAAAGTTTCAAAATGGTAAAACTGAATAAACTAGGTTAATGATAGGTCAAGCAGTTTCACTGGAAAGTATAGGCAGCTTTTATACTAGCAGTGAAATTTTGCTGATGAACATCTGTGGACTCATTCAAGGAGCCAGGCTTCTGGGATTCAGTCCAGCAAAGTACTTATATTGGACTTAACTTTAAACATGCAAGTCAACATGCTGGACTTAATTTGTATAAAAGCATTGACTGAATATAGCATTTATAATGACATAGCCTTATAACTCTTGGTTTCAATGTGACTCTCTTTTGCCTTCAAGCTCTTAATAAATTTAGACTTTTGAAAATCATTAAACTCCGACTCTACTGACGTGGTACACAATGACTAAGTATATATGAGCTGCAGCCCAAAATATCAGAGTATTTAAACACCTGCTTGAACAGTGAAAGAAGTTCTGGCCCCCAGTATCAAGAAAGATACACTACTACAAGGAAAAAGTACATAGAAGAGCAGCAAACTTGATGTGAGTTACGTTTTCACAGAGGGAGAAACCAGGCAGGTGAGGAAACTGTATTTTGTAAAAAGGGTGACAGTGTGTTTAAAAAAGTATTATGACCTGACCAATTTGATCTGACCTCCCTGACCACTTTGGTGGCCTTCTGTGATGGGGCTACGGAACTGGTGGACAGGGGTAGAGCAGTTGACGTCATCTGCCTGGACTTGTGCAAATCTTTTCACACTGTCTCACATGACATCCTTGTCTCTAAGTTAGAGAGACATCAATTTGACAGGTGGATCACTCAGTGGATAAAGAACTGGCTGGATGGCTGCACGCCAAGAATTGTGCTCAATGGCTCAATGTCCAGCTGCAGACCAGTAACGAGTGGTGTCCCTCAGGGATCGGTGTTGGGACCTGTCTTGTTCAACATCTTTGTTGGTGACATGGACTGTGGGATTGAGTGTGCCCTCAGCAAGTTTCCTGATGACACCAAGCTGCGCGGTTCAGTTGATTTGCAGGATGGAAGGGATGTCATCCAGAGGGACCTTGACATGCTTGTGAGGTGGGCTGATGCCAAGCGACCTTATGAAGTTTAACCATGCCAAGTGCAAGGTCCTACACCTGGATGGGAGCAATCCCAGGCACAGCTACAGGCTGGGCAGGGAAGAGATTCACAGCAGCCCTGTGGAGAAGGACTTGGGGGTGCTGGTCAATGAGAAATTGAACATGAGTCAGCATCAGTGTGCGTTCACAGCCCAGAAAGCCAACTGTATCCTGGGCTGCATCAAGAGGAGCGTGACCAGCAGGTGGAGGGAGGTGATCCTGCCCCTCTACTCTGCTCTCATGAAACCTCACTTGGAGTACTGTGTGCAGTTCTGGTGTCCTCAACATAAAAAGGACATGGAACTGTTGGAACAAGTCCAGAGGAGGGCCATGAGGATGTTCAGAGGACTGGAGCACCTCCCATATGAAGATAGGCTGAGAAAGTCTGGGATGTTGAGCCTGGAGAAGAGAAGGCTGCATGGAGACCTCATAGCAGCCTTCCAATATCTGAAGGGTGCCTATAGGGATGCTGGGGAGGGACTCTTCATGAGGGACTGTAGTGAGAGGACAAGGGGTAACGGGTTAAAATTTTGTCATGGGTTCAGCAGCAGCAGTCATTTTAATCCTTCTTGGTAGCTGGTGCAGCACTGTGTTTTTGATTTTGGGCCTGGGAACTGCGCTGATAACACCAGTGTTTCCAGTAACTGCTGGGTAATGTTTTGGTCTGCTCAAGGACTTTCTGAGCCTTATGATCTGCCAGGGAGAAAGGGGAAAGCAGAGACAGGACACCTGACCCAAACTGACCAAAGAGGTTATTCTATACCACAGCACATCATGCCCAGGATGTGAAAACAGAGATCAGAGACCCGGAAGGGTGGAGGTGCACAGCGTGGTAGGGCTTTTGGTATCAGGGTGTCAGCAGTTGTATCCTCTTCCCTAGTATTTTCGCTGGTCATTATTATTATTGATGGTAGCAGTAGTGATTTGTGTTATACCTTAGTTACTAAACCGTTCTTATCTCAACCTGTGGAAGCTGCATTGTTTTGATTCTCCTCCCCATCCCCCTGGGACTGGGGGAAGAAAGAGAAGAGGTGAGTGAGTGAGAAAACTTTGTGGGTTAGAGGCTTAAAACACAGCAGACTTAAATGAGGGAAGTTTAGATTGGCTGCTGTCTGAGACTGTTCTCAGCTAGGCGCATCTTTAGTCCGCTCTTCTGAGGCTCTTTTTATTCCAGAATCAATTGAAGACATTTGCACACATAGTTTTGAGAAACTTGGCCCTGCAATGTGAAGTCAAGAAATCACAATAAAGCTAAAAGCAGATAAAAAAAAAAAAAAAGAATGTACCTGCCTGTTACGGGTTCGGTTTCCCCCTCCCACAGAGTCTCATGTTACGCCAGGAAAGGGAGAAAAGCTGGGGGAGGAGAGACAGGGCGCCTGACCCTGGCTGACCAATGAGGTTATTCCATACCACAGCACGTTATGCCCAGGAGGTAGAATACGGGAGCGGGTTCTCGGTGGCTCTCCGCGTGCAGTCTCTCGGCTCGGTCGGGACGGCGAAACGGTTGTATCCTCTCCATTTGTATTTATTTTGTCATTATTATTGATATTGGTGGTGGCAGTAGTGATTTGTATTGTATCTTAGTTACTGGACTGTTCTTATCTCAACCCGTGGGAGTTACATTTTCTTCGGTTCTTCACCCCATTTCTCACCCATAGGAGTTGGGGGGGGGGGGAGAGGGAGGGAGAAGTGAAATTTACGGCTTAAACCACGACAGTTTTTGGCACCCAACATGGGGCACTTAAGGGTTGAGATAAAGACAAAATAGCCACTCCTCACAATGCTGATTTATTGGCTCTCAAAGTTGTTGCTCTGGTTCTCACAGGTTCAGTGTGTGATACTTTGCTTACAGCCGGTATTTCTTATCTTAACATTTTTCAGATCTGGGTTTTGGGTTAAGGTTCTTGTTACATTGTACTTTATTGCATGGATTTTTAATACAATAGACTCAGTAATCATGAAACTGACCCGGTTTGTGTTTCCAGTGTGGCCACCAACTCTATACTTTGAGAGGTATATAATGGAAGTTCTTCGCAATTACACGTCTCTTTTCACCTCCTCAGGTGGTCAGCCTGTGAAGGAGACATTCTTTTGTGCTCCCAGCGCCCCCACCAGGCCGTTTACAACACTGTTTGAGAATTCTGAAGGTTTTGAATGGCCTTTAGGTACCCTTGAGATCTGCCTGCTGGTGGGGATGGGAATTATCATGTTGGCACACATACTGAATATGTTTTACTCACAACTATTTTGTCTGGTCCGGAGAGTTAAGCAGAGTGGGGTGTGGGCCATGTCTGGGGTTAGACCACAATGCCAGGATGGCTGAGAGATTTTCCCCAAGGCTGGACAGTCATGAGTGGCAGGGTGTGTGGGATAGTATGGGCAAGTATCTAGGCCAGTGGTCCCCTCCAGTGCTTTGGAACTTCACCAATGAACAAATGCAAAACCCAGAAAAATTAGTAAAACATTTAAAGGAGGTGTGTGGTCATTCTGGTCACACCAGAGGTGGACAAATCATGGCAATGTGCTGGGGCTTGGCTTATGCTTACAGAGCCTTGTTTAACACTGTCCAGTATCTTCAAAAGGAAAAAAAGGTCTCTGGATCTGAGGGCAGAGTAATGGACAGTGCAGTTAATCCAGCTCCAAGCACAGCAGCTACATCACCACCAGCGACAGGTACACCCGCGACTCAAACCCCAGTGACAAGTACAGCAGCTACCCAAACCACAGTAATAATCAGCTGCAGCTAAACCAGAGGACCAACTCATACCAATATTGGTTACCCCTGTACACAAGAGGAAAAACAAAGAAGAGGCAGGAAAGATGAAACAAGACGAAGAAACGTCACCACCTGGGACAGCATCCGACCAGGAGTTATTACCACATGATGAAGAAGAAGAAGAAAACGGAGAGGTGACTTCTCGATCTCAGACCTCAACCGAGCTATGGAATATACGAAAAGACTTTACCCATCAGCCAGGGGAGCACATCATCACCTGGCTGCTCCGATGCTGGGACAATGGGGCCGATGGTCATGAACTAGAAGGTAGTGAAGCCAAACAGCTGGGATCACTTGCCAGGGAAGGGGGAATTGACAAAGCAATTGCAAGAGAGAAAAAGTCCCTCAGCCTTTGGAAGCAGCTCTTGGCAGCTGTGAAAGATAGGTTTCCATACAAGGACAGTGTCATGAGTCATTCGGCCAAGTGGACTACTCTTGAAAAAAGCATCCAGTCTCTGAGACAATCAGCCATTGTAGAGATGATGTATATTACCAAGCCAAATGTTGGGGATATACCCATAGATCCAGATGAAGTCGAATGTACACGACCCATGTGGCGGAAATTTACACGACCCATGTGGCAGAAATTTCCACGAAATGCACCCCAATCATATGCCCATTCATTGGCAACAATAACCTGGAGTGACATAAGACCACCAACAGTAGATGAAATGATTTATAAACTCCGAGAGTTTGAAAATAATATCACCCCTTCCATCACCTCAACTGTGGAAAAACTGTCCCAGAACCTCCAACAATTGAGAGACGATCTATTCAGCTCCTCATGTGTACCAACACATGTCTCAGCTATTAACAGAAGGCGTCCCACTGTTTGAGAGAGAAGATATGGAAGTTATACACCATCGGGCCACCCTATGGTTTTACGTGCAGGATCATGGAGAAGATGTGATGGAGTGGGATGGAAAGCCTACTTCAGTTTTGGAGGAGCGGGTGCGAGAACTGAAAAGGAGAGCAAAGGTCAAGTCTGATCACCACATGAAGGCTGTAGCTTCAGTCTCTGGTGAGCAGGTTCCCAGATGGAGTGGAAGAGCAGATTTTACCTCAGCTCCTGTGATAAAGAAGAATAATCCATCTCTACAAGACGTGAGTGACCAATATGATGACCACTAGAGGGGCCCCGCCTCCAGCCAGGTGGATTTACTGGACTGTATGGATCAGATAGCCTGGCACATCAGTCCCACAGAAGTATAAGGCTCTTGTAGATACCGGTGCACAGTGTACTCTGATGCCATCAAGCTGTCAAGGGGTGGAACCTATTTCTATTTCTGGAGTGACAAGAGGATCCCAAGAGTTGACTATACTGGAGGCTGAAATCAGCCTGACTGGGAGGGAATGGCAAAAACACCCCATTGTGCCTGGTCCAGAGGCTCCATGTATCCTTGGCATAGATTACCTCAGAAGAGGGTACTTCAAAGACCCAAAAGGGTACCCATGGGCTTTCAGTATTGCTGCTTTGGAGACAGAGGAAGTGGAGCAGCTGTCCACCTTGCCTGGTCTCTCAGAGGATCCTTCTGTTCTGGGGTTGCTGAAGGTTGAAGAACAACAAGTGCCAGTCGCGACTGCAACAGTGCACCGGTGGCAATATCGCACCAACCAAGACTCCCTGATTCCCATCCGTAAGCTGATTCGTAGATTGGAGAGTCAAGGAGTGATCAGTAGGACACACTCACCCTTTAATAGCCCCATATGGCCAGTGCAAAAGTCTAATGGAGAGTGGAGACTAACAGTAGACTATCGTGGCCTGAACAAAGTTACCCCATCTTTGAGTGCTGCCGTACGAGACATGCTAGAGCTTCAGTATGAACTGGAGTCAAAGGCAGCCAAGTGGTATGCCACGATTGACATTGCCAATGCATTTTTCTCAATTTTCTGGCAGCAGAGTGCAGGCCACAGTTCGTTTTTACTTGGAGGGGCGTCCAGTACACTTGGAACCGACTGCCCCAGGGGTGGAAACACAGCCCTACCATCTGCCATGGACTGATCCAGACTGCACTGGAACAGAGGCAGGCTCCAGAACACCTGCAATACATTGATGACATCATTGTGTGGGGTGATACAGCAGAAGAAGTCTTTGAGAAAGGGAGGAAAATAATCCAAATCCTGCTGACAGCCGGTTTTGCCATAAAACGGAGGGACCTGCACAGGAGATTCAATTTTTGGGAATAAAATGGCAAGATGGATGCCACCAGATCCCCACAGATGTGATCAACAAGATAACAGCAATGTGGCCACCAACTAATAAGAGAGAAACACAAGCTTTCTTGGGTGCTGTGGGGTTCTGGAGGATGCACATCCCGAATTACAGTTTGATTGTAAGCCCTGTCTATTATGTGACCCGGAAGAAGAATGATTTTAAATGGGGCCCTGAGCAATAACAAGCCTTTGAGCAAATTAAACGTGAGATAGTTCGTGCAGTATGCCTCGGACCAGTCCGGAGTGGGCCAGATGTTAAAAATGTAGTGTACACCACAGCTGGGGAGAACGGTCGTACCTGGAGCCTCTGGCAGAAAGCTTCCAGGGGAAACTCGAGGTCGACCCCTTGGTCTCTGGAGTCGGGGATACAAAGGATCTGAGGCCAGCTACACTCCAACTGAAAAAGAGATTTTGGCAGCCTATGAAGGGGTTCAAGCTGCTTCGGAAGTGATTGGCACTGAAGCACAGCTCCTCCTGGCACCCCGGTTGCCCGTGCTGGGCTGGATATTCAAAGGCAGGGTCTCCTCTACACATCATGCAACTGATGCTACATGGAGTAAGTGGGCCGCATTAATTACACAATGAGCTCGAATAGGAAATCCCAGTCGTCCGGGAATTCTAGAAGTCATCATGGACTGGCCAGAGGGCAAAGATTCTGGAAGGTCACCAGAGGAGGAAGGAGTGATGCGGGCTGAAGAGGCCCCACCATATAATGAACTGTCAGAAAGTGAAAAGCAATATGCCTTATTTACTGATGGGTCTTGTCGCATTGTGGGAAAGCACCGTAGATGGAAGGCAGCAATATGGAGTCCTCAATGACAAGTTGCAGAAACTGCTGAAGGGGAGGGCGAATCGAGTCAGTTTGCAGAAGTGAAAGCCATCCAGCTGGCCTTGGACATTGCTGAATGAGAAAAGTGGCCAGTACTTTATCTCTATACTGACTCATGGATGGTGGCGAATGCCCTGTGGGGGTGGTTGCAGCAATGGAAGCAGAGCAACTGGCAACTCAGAGGTAAACCCATCTGGGCTGCTGCACTGTAGCAAGCCATCGCTGCCCGAGTGCAAAACCTGGTGGTCAAAGTACGCCACGTAGATGCTCATGAACCCAAGAGTCGGGCTACTGAGGAACACCAGAACAACCAACAGGTGGATCAAGCTGCTGAGATAGAAGTGGCTCAGATGGACTTAGATTGGCAACATAAGGGTGAATTATTTTTGGCCTGGTGGGCCCACAACACTTCAGGCCATCAGGGCAGAGATGCAACATACATATGAGCTTGTGATCGAGGGGTGGACTTAACAATGGACACAAGTGCCCAGGTTATTCATGACTGTGAAACGTGCTGCAATTAAGCAGGCCAAACGGTTAAAGCCTCTCTGGTATGGAGGACGATGGCTGAAGTACAAATATGGGGAGGCTTGGCAGATTGATTATATTACACTCCCACCAACCCACCAAGGCAAGCGTCATGTGCTTACCATGGTGGAAGCAACCACCGGATGGTTGGAAACATACGCTGTGCCCCACGCCACTGCCCGAAACACTATCCTGGGCCTTGAGAAACAGATTTTGTGGTGACACGGCACACCAGAGAGAACTGAGTCAGACAATGGGACTCATTTCCGGAACAGCCTGATAGATACTTGGGCCAAAGGGCACGGCATTGAATGGGTATATCACATCCCCTACCATGCACCAGCCTCTGGGAAAATCGAACGGTACAATGGTCTATTAAAAACTACACTGAGAGCAGTGGGTGGTGGGACTTTCAAACATTGGTATACACATTTACCAAAGGCCACCTGGTTGGTCAACACCAGAGGATCTGCCAAGAGGGCTGGTCCAGCCCAGTCAGAACTTCTACATGCTGTGGAGGGGGACAAATTCCTGTGGTGCACATAAAGAATTTTCTGGGGAAGACAGTCTGGGTTATTCCTGCTTCAGGTAAAGGCAAACCCACTCGTGGGATTGCTTTTGCTCAGGGACCCGGATATACTTGGTGGGTAATGCGGGAAGATGGGGAAGTCTGATGTGTACCTCAAAAAAATTTGATTTTAGGAGAAAACAGCCAATGAACTCAATTGCATGCTGTTGCTTGCTATGTAATGTGCTTTTTTTATAGCCCATCAACTAGATGCCTTCAAGTCACCTGCGACTGACCCTCAGACCGTCATCCCAACAAAGAACAAACTTTGGTGAAACCAGACGAGTTCTGCAGTAAAGGAACAATCAGCGTCAGCAGGCAGCGATCCAACACTGCACACAGCCTCCCCCTGCTCTGAAAGACTGTTACAAAAGGTGGAGCCTGACATCACGGACTGGATGGACTCAGCAGCTTTATAGGGATTGGCCCAGGCACTAAGGGATGATATCTCTCCATCTGTGCGTGCGTGTGGATGTGTATATATATATATATATATGGGATGGTATTTTGAAAATGTGGGATCTGAGCATGATGTGAATGGTATGGAATAAGGGGTGGATTTTTATGGGTTCGGTTTCCCCCTCCCGCAGAGTCTCATGTTACGCCGTGAAAGAGTGAAAAGCTGGAGGAGGGGACACAGGGCGCCTGACCCGGGCTGACCAATGAGGTTATTCCATACCACAGCACGTCATGCCCAGGAGGTAGAATAAGGGAGAGGGCTCTCGCTGGCTCGGTGTGCGCGGTCTCTCAGCTCGGTCGGGCGGTGAAACGGTTGTATCCTCTCCCTTCATATTTACTTTGTCATTATTATTGTTATTGGTGGTGGCAGCAGTGATTTGTATTGTATCTTAGTTACTGGACTGTTCTTATCTCAACCCGTGGGAGTTACATTTTCTTCGGTTCTTCTCCCCATTTCCTCCCCATAGAAGGGGGGGGGGGGGGGGGAAGGAGGGAGAAGTGATATTTACGGCTTAAACCATGACACTAGCATAATAAAATTCAGCGCATATTTTAACAATTGGCATGTCATTAATTTATGCAGAGTTGAATCAAAAGGGTCTTTATAAGTCTGTAGAGTTGCTCATAGCACATTCTAAGGAAGTAATGTAGCTCAGTTGGCTAGAATTCTGAAATATTTTTGGTGTCTGATCTTCTGCTTACTGTAATAGAAAGAGAAGTTTGTAAGAAATTCTTACTTTTTTTTTTTTTTTTTTTTAGGAAGCAAGGACGCAACAAGGATCAATGCTCTTTAACCTGTCAAGTAGAGTGATTGAAAACCACTTTAGTGATAGATAATGGATAACACACTGGAGAAAGTTGTTCAAGGCAGCTTTAAGACCAGCCCAGAAAATCATTTCTTAGAAAGGGATTGGTATCTAAATCTATCCAGTCCCCAATTTTTTAAGTTATGGAAGAATTATATGTTGTCTGCCAAAATATCTTGAAGATCAAACTACATTTCGGTTAGATAAATGTCCTGACTGAAGACCTGTTTATTATCATTTGTTAAAGCAAAAACTATACTCAAAATATTCAAACATTTGCTATTTAAATTGCATATTAGGTAGAAACAGGCAACTTGAAAATAGGAAGAGTTTACATCTTCACAATTTTTATATGCCAAGCTAAAAAATGTCCCAGCTCCCTCTTAACTTCCTAAGCTGCAATTCTTTCAGAAACTGTGTGACATGATAAAAAAATATTAAACAAATGGAAACAAATCTTAATTTTTTATTTTGATGAAATACATAGAAATTTTGAATATTCTCAGAAAATCTGGTATTGTGGCATCATATGCATAATGGTTGATGTATGTCAGTGGGCTATGACCATTGATTCAGGGATTCCTTTCATAGAAGCAAGAGCAAGCCTTTGCACAACTATTTTTTTCACTCTGTTATGTTTTTGTCTTTAAAATATATCCTGATTAGTCATTAATATTTTAGTAACCTTGGCTTGCAATGCTGAAAATAAAGTTTATTCTTACCACTGTTGTTCTAGCTATGGAAATGAAAGAGCACGAAGTTCTGTCTCATTTTAGGAACTAAATAACAGCTAATTACTGATCCAGTATTTCTAGTCGAGATAGGAATCACTTCATTAAGGACTGTAGATTGATTTTAATTACGATGGGCAGTCCACCATTAATATGACTTGGGATGCCTTCAAAACAGTTGTTCTCTAATGAAATCAACTAATTAAAATTAAATTAATAAATCAATTGAGTCAAAGCATCTGAGGAAGAAGCACACATAATAAAAAAATCAACAAACTAAATAAGAAACACCAAGAAATCACAAACCAGAATGAAAACAGTAAGCAGTTTAAACTATTTACCAAGACAAGAGAAAATTAAAATGTGCATAAAACAGAGAACTTATTGTGACTGAAAAGAACAAAGAAATTGCAATATATATAATAAACCAAACAAGACCAAATAAAATTAAAAATGTGAAAAACATGAAATGTAAAGAATATTCAATATGCCCTAAAATGCTATATGTGTATTCTTTAACACTGATTGGCTAATAGTGGCAATTACAAACCAAAATATTGTATTTTTACTGCATGTAAACTTAGCTTAGAAGTCACTCTGGGCTGGAGAGTTTTTTCATGATTCCATATGTGCTGCTTTAAGGGAAAAACATTAATTTTTCATGCAGGATAGTCTATATACTGTATTACAATGTATTGAAACGAGCTTTTGAGCAAGTGCTAATCTGACTTGAAGATGGCTCAATGAGAAATAATCTTTAAAATTACATCTGAAATGGAATTTCTTATAAAGTCTATGGGGTGATTTGACTTAAATGTAGTTATCAGTATGACCCACCATATAACCCAAGTAAGGAATTTCTTCAGGTACCTTAGTTTCTGAAGAGAAACACATCCAAGGAATAGGTTTTATCTAAATTTTCCCTAGAGACAGCAATATGTTTGCATGCAACTCTACTATCTGCCATAGAATTACATGGAAAGCTTCAGTTGAAGACATTAATAAACCATGGTGCTATTTCAGACAAAAAATTCAGGTTTGGTTTCATTTTCATCAGCTGGAATTAAATTAAATCTTCATGGGAAAATCAGAGTAAAGAGAAAGAGCAAGGCAAAGAACTGGTCATGATTAACTTGTAGTACAATAGTGAGGTTGAAGCTTTGTCGGATATCATAGGAGTATACTTCCAGTACCAAAAATATCTGCTAAAAGAATAAGCAAATATTTTTGTCATTGAAATATTGAACACAGTGCAAGTTCTGTGAAGACACCTCATTGAAAAAATAGGCTAAAATCTCCTGAATAATTTATATGACTTAGGGAACTCTTTCCTATGAGCTTCAAAGAAAGCCCGAGGCTGTCATCTACTACTTAACATCATGAAACTACATTTGAAAAGTATAAGCTTTGGACTGTATTTCTGTTATTGGTGAAGTATTTTCAGAAGGTTCCAAGATGAAAAATCAAGATGGAAGAACATAAATGTTATAGTTATGTAACAGTTCTAACTCCTTTTCTTTCAAATTTTCAGCTAGTTAATAACCCAAGTAACACAACCACTTAGGTTTTTTTTTTTTTTTTTGCTTTTTTTTTTTTCCAGGATTTTTAGGGATTTGGCTTTATGATCCTTTCTTCATGGTGTCTTCAATGTATGAAACAAAGAAAGTGCAATGTGGTGCTGTGCTCTGCTCATCAGAAATTTCAGTTCTTCTTTTCAACCTCAAAGTAACAAGTTAGCAAAAATTCTCATGGCAATTTATACAAGATTCTCTGTAACCAAATTCCCACTGGACATTTGCATTGAGGTGACGTAACAACCGGCTGATGCACTGGTAAAGAAGATCACTACTGGTACTGCCACGAAAAAGCAGTGGGTTGTAGTAGTAGGGGACTCCACTCTGAAAGGAACAGAGGCACCCATCTGTTGGCCTGACCCAGGTTCAAGGGAGGTGTGTTGCCTGCCAGGGGCTCAGATCAGGGATGTTACAGAGAAGCTGCCTGCTCTAGTCAGTCCCACTGTCTATTACCCAATTCTAGTGATCCATGTGGGTGCTGCTGATACAGATAGCAGTAGCCTGGATAATATAAAGAAGGACTACAGAACTCTGGGAGAGGTGATTAGGGGCTCTGGAGCTCAGATTGTCTTCTCGTCAATTCCCCAGGATACAGGGCAGGACCTTAAAAAGGCTAGGAGGATTAGGCCAAGTTAATAAATGATTAGAAAGGTGGTGTTGTAGTCAGGGGTTTGGGTACCTTGAACATGGGAAACAATTTAGTAGGCCAGGTCTACTGGGAGCTGGTGGAGCTGGTCTGACAAAGAAAGGCAAGAGTGGATTTGGTAGGAGGCTTGCCAGACTGGTCAAGGATGATTTAAACTAGATGTGTTGGGGGAGGGGGTATCATTCCATCCAAACACACCTACTCACTTGCCAACACCTATAGTAAACGTTCGGAGCAATGTACAGATATTGCAGCTGCTCCAGCCAATGAGCCGGCTTCAACTAGGAGCTCGGCTCAGACAACTCTAGACAAATGCCTGTAGCATGGGGAACAAACAAGAGGAATTAGAGATGGGTGCACATCTACAGGGATATGATATCATAAGCATCACAGAAACATGGTAGAATGCCTCCTATGGCTGGTGTGGTGGAATGGAAAGTTACAGGCTCTTTAGGAAACACAGGCCCGGTAGGTGGGGAGGGGGAGTTGCTGTTTATGTTAGGGATAGACTGGAGAGTATGGAACTCTGTCTGGGGACAGCTAAGCAGTTGACAGAGAGTTTGTGGGTAAGGGTTAAAGGGAGAACACCATGAGGACTCGGTGGATGAAGCGCTCTATAGACAGATAGAAACAGTCTCATGCTCGCAGGCCCTTGTTCTCATGGGGGACTTCAACAACCCTGATATCAGTTGAAGGGACTGCACAACCTGGCACAAGCAATCCAGGAATTTCCCCGATTGTACGGAAGACAACTTCCTTCTGCAAGTATTAAAGAAGCAGACAAGGAGAGTTGCCATGCTTGACCTTGTGATCAAAAACAGGGAAGGGCTGGTTAGAAATGTGACACTCGAGGGCAGCCTTGGTTGCAGCAATCATGACATGGTCGAGTTTGAGATCCTCAGGACCGTGAGAAGAGCGTGCAGCAAGCTCACTGCCCGGGACTTCAAGAGAGCAGACATTGGCCTCTTCAGGAACATGCTCAGGAAGATTCCATGGGATATAGCCCTAGAGGGCAGGGGGGCCCAAGACTGTTAGTTGATATTCAAGGATCACCTGCTGCAAGCTCAGCAGCGATACATCCCTACTATAAGGAAGTGCTGCAGGAGGGCCAGGAAACCTCCTTGGATGGATAAGGAGCTGCTAAGGAAACTTCAAAAGAAAAAAAAGTCTTATAAAAGGTGGAAACAAGGACAGGAAGCCTGGGAAGAATACAGGGATGTTGTCTGAGAAGCTAGGGATCAGGTTAGGAAAGCTAAGGCCCACTTAGAATTAAACTTGGCTAGGGATGTTAAGGTTAACAGGAAGGGATTCTATAGGTACATTGTGAATAAAAGGCAGGCTAGGGACAACGTGGGCCCTCTCCGGAAGCTATTGGGAGAACCAGCTATCCTGGATTTGGAGAAGGCTGAGGTTCTTAATGACTTCTTTGTTTCAGTCTTCATCGGCAAATGCTCTGACCACACCACCCAAGTCTTGGAAGGCAGACGCAGGGACTGTGAGAATGAAGACCCTGGGCCCACTGTAGGAGAGGATCTGGTTCGAGATCATCTTAGGAAACTGAAAGTACACAAGTCCATGGGATCTGATGAAATGCATCCGTAGGTCCTGAAGGAGCTGGCAGATGAAGTTGCTAAGCCACTGTCCATCTTATTTGAAAAATCATGGCAGTCAGGTGAAGTTCCCGATGACTGGAAAAAGGGAACTATAACCCCCATTTTCAAGAAGGGGAAAATGGATGAGCTGGGGAATTACAGACCAGTCAGCCTCACCTCTGTGCCTGGCAAAATCTTGGTGTGGATTCTCCTGGAAAGCATGATAAGGCACATGAAAAACAACAAGGTGGTTGGTGACAGCCAGCATGGCTTCACGAAAGGGAAATCCTGCCTGACCAATCTGGTGGCCTTCTGTGATGGCGTTACGGAACTGGTGGACAGGGGTAGAGCAGTTGACGTCATCTACCTGAACTTGTGCAAAGCTTTTCACACTGTCTCACATGACATCCTTGTCTCTAAGTTAGAGAGACATCAATTTGACAGGTGGATCACTCAGTGGATAAAGAACTGGCTGGATGGCTGCACGCCAAGAGTTGTGCTCAATGGCTCAATGTCCAGCTGCAGACCAGTAACGAGTGGTGTCCCTCAGGGATCGGTGTTGGGACCTGTCTTGTTCAACACCTTTGTTGGTGACATGGACTGTGGGATTGAGTGTGCCCTCAGCAAGTTTGCTGATGACATCAAGCTGCGCGGTTCAGTTGATTTGCAGGATGGAAGGGATGTCATCCAGAGGGACCTTGACATGCTTGTGAGGAGGGCTGATGCCAAGCGACCTTATGAAGTTTAACCATGCCAAGTGCAAGGTCCTACACCTGGGTCGGGGCAATCCCAGGCACAGCTACAGGCTGGGCAGGGAAGAGATTCACAGCAGCCCTGCGGAGAAGGACTTGGGGGTGCTGGTCAATGAGAAATTGAACATGAGCGGGCAGTGTGCACTTGCAGCCCAGAAAGCCAACTGTATCCTGGGCTTCATCAAAAGGAGTGTGACCAGCAGGTCGAAGGAGGTGATCCTGCCCCTTTACTCTGCTCTCATGAAACCTCACTTGGAGTACTGTGTGCAGTTCTGGTGTCCTCAACATAAAAAGGACATGGAATTGTTGGAACAAGTCCACAGGAGGGCCATGAGGATGATCAGAGGACTGGAGCACCTCCCGTATGAAGATAGGATGAGAATGTTGGGACTGTACAGCCTGGAGAAGAGAAGGCTGCATGGAGACCTCAAAGCAGCCTTCCAATATCTGAAGGGGGCCTATAGGGATGCTGGGGAGAGACTCTTCATGAGGGACTGTAGTGAGAGGACAAGGGGTAATGGGTTCAAACTTAAACAGGGGAAATTTAGATTCGATATGAGGAAGAAATTCTTTACTGTAAGAGTAGTGAAGCACTGGAATGGGTTGCCCATGGAAGTTGTGAATGCTCCATCGTTGGTGGTGTTCAAGGCCGGGTTGGACGTAGCCTTGGATGGCATGGTTTAGTGGGAGGTGTCCCTGCTGATGGCAGGGGGGTTGGAACTAGATGATCTTAATGTCCTTTCCAACCCTAACTATTCTATGATTCTGAGGCTCCAATTGTGATTCTAGGAGATATATGATTTATTTTTAGTTTGGAGATATAAGTGAGCCACTTTCTGAATGATGAGTTATTTCGGAGGTGGTTTTATACAACATTATACACGTGACTGCCCAATGTATAGAATGGACAAGATAAATGAATCTCTAAGATTAGCAGAGTATTTTGGCATTTGGGGGAATGTAGATGTAGAAATGTCAGTCAAAGTGTCATTAAAGGAGATCCAAACACTACTCTGAAGTTTTAAATGGAATCCAATTCCATTTGTTATTCAAATTCATTTATTTGATGTCTTCTCATATTGAGATGGAGACAATAAATAATAGATTAACTATATTTTTGCTACTGGGGAGACATTTTCGATTATCTCTGACATTTAAATACCAAGTTTGCTGCAAATAAAAATTACAAGAATCATATACAACTCTTATCCAGAATATAAAGTCCTTAAAAAAACATGCTTAGTAAAAACCCTTCAAATTTGAAATGCAAATCTTCAGCAAATCTTGCTTTATTATGAATGTGGCATCAAATCAAAGCAATGTGGCATCAGTTTGGAGGACGTCATCTGATAACAGTTCATTAGAGGAATTCATTTAATGAACATTGAGGGTAAAAGACTACCTAGAAATAGGATAAAGCAAGAATCCTTCATAATCCTTATTCAGTTAGAAATCCTAAAGATAGCTAGTGCAACCCAACAGGTGGGGAAGGCTAAGCAGGACCTCTCTTTTCTTAAGGGTTTGCCAGAATGGAACCCCAGTCATTCCACACACTACACCAGCCCTAGCAAGAGTAACAGCCCTATCACTTTTTGCTGTCCTCAAGAAATGCATGTTTTCTTATGTCTGTTTTATGTCAAATATAATTTACATTTTCCTGGGTCATAGTGAGAGGATTAAGTCCCACATGCTAATTTTAGTATCTTTGTTCTTTTCTTTTTCATGTAAACAATGAAGAACTTCTCTGGGCATTAGAGTTGAAAATCAATTCCTCTGAAATAATTTTAATTTTTCTGCATTTATCATGAAATTAATGAAGCAGAATTTGTCTCATCTGTCTCATATACACAGCAATTAGACAATCATGAAAGTGCATTTGTGAGATTTTTCCAAATTAATCCCGCTAGAATTAAGTCATATCTAGGAGTAACTGACTTGCATATTTTCAAAACTGAAGCACTAAGATATTAATTAATTCTACTGGTTAATATCTAAAAAACATGTAGTAATATCCAAATGTATTTCTCTAGTCTTTCTTCATAACAATATTTTTTAGTGATGTTAATTTTAAAATCATCAGTAATTGCAGACCATTTATATTAAGACTTACTACTCTCTCAGGACAATGGACAGCCATTTATTCCCTCCAAAAAGATCCTAATTCTACTTCAGAGTATCAGAAATAATTAAGAAGGCTTCAACAATTCAGTGATCAAAATCTATTTCTGAAAAGTAAAACACAATGAAAACACAATGAAAACCAGGTGACATCTTACTTGATATTTACAGTTGGATGTGACATCAGTCAGAAGGGTAGCACTGATTTATTTTAATGGCAAGTAGCTGCACGTGCTTATTGATTTTAAAGAACAGTTAGTTCACAAATGGCAAAGACCATTTGTGAAGTAACATAATCACTACAATCATAGCACTGACAATACAGAGAATAAAAAGTGACCTTGCATTTAAATCCCTTCCTTCCAGGTAAAATGTGTGTTTTCTGGACTGGAATGGACTCCCAGAAGAAACTTCTTAAGCATTGTTATTTCCTTTTATTTATTACAAGACAAGGTCTCAAAATTTAGCAAAAATAAAGGAGGCTTTGTTAAGATACCATCATTTTTTTTAATAATAGTTTAAAATTTTGTTAAGAAACAACAAAATAGAATTAAATAATTTTTTCATAGGCTGCTATATTTAAGGTTTAAAGACATTATTAAGAAGTGGAAATCACAATGAAATGGAATTTCACCCAGTCACTGAAAAAACTCTCTAGAAAGCTAATAAAAGGAAAGCAAGCAGGAAGACCAGGGCAAAAAAGGTTAGGACATGAAGATTATTGTAAATAAAGATGAAGAATTAATAGTGTTCTTTTTTGATTCCTTGCCTTCCTTCTTATAAGTGCAGTTTAGGTCACTCTTTTGTTACCTCAAAGCATAGTGAATATCTCCTGACATTTGTAAGCTTTCTTTAGGAGAGGCCAATGATATATTTCTTTTTGGCATTGCTTTCCTTTTGTGATATTTTTCCACTTTCAAAAGACTACATGTAAGAGACTAAAATTGAAAATTCTACGTCTTGTCATATATTCCGTGTAGGATAATTTTGAGTTTTCAGTAATTTGTGTGCTTATATAAGGCTGACCATAACTCTGCCCCCTACCAGGGCCAGCAGCCCACACCAGAAAATCAAATTTATACGTCCATAAAGTATACATGCTTTTCTTTGCTAAGTCATATGTAAGATTATTTGAGACTATATGAATGTGACAGCTTTTCACTCAGCAGGACTCAGTCAATACTGTATTTTTAAACTGACTCTTGTATCATTAAATGAGTAATATGTTTCACATACTGCATAAAGCAACAAATGACCATCAATTTGAGAACCAGTGTTCTTTGACACAATTGGTCAAAAAAACAATATACTTTTCTATCAGCTGAAGAAGATAGATAAATTCTCATTTTGCAATTAAATATTTTCATCTATCAAATTTTCTGTAAATGAAAATAGAAACTTCTCCAAATTAATCAGGTGTATTTAGGTTTATATAATAAAAATCATGTCTTAAAAGCATCGATAACTATGGTTTCAGAGATAAGAGAGGTACCAATATTTATCTCCCCAGGAAAGGATTATACATTTTAGGGAGAGACTAAGTTGCAACTTTGTATTTATATAGGAAATATTCTCAATCAGGCGTTAGCTCTTATAAAGTGAAGTATAAGTTAGTCTACCATCAGATTCAGGAACTTCACAGTCTAAGATGTTGCTTTATACCGCTGGCATTCTTAACACTCAGTCTGTTTTGTAAGTGTGTGAACAGAATCTTCATTTCCACACGGTACATCACTTGTTGTAGGCCAAGAGCTGCTGAATGCAGCGCATTTATTTGCTTGAGTTAGCACCGTTAGCATGCCTAGCAGGAAGTAGTGGTGAGGCCAGATTAGGATAGCTTTAAGTAATCTATCAAACATGCAGCAGATGTATAGTAACAGCTATCAAAGTTGCAATTTAAGGTACAGGGTACAGTGCCTTCCATTGCAATTATAATTAATGTAGAACCACTGGTTCCAGTGGAGCTATGCCAACCTGAACTACCAAAGGACATGATCCACAATTCTTATATATCAACATATTGATATGTTTACGAAACAAGGAACCCATAAATAAAAACAAATTTTGTATATTAGGCCGCTCAAGAGAGGCAAGCAGTTCTGAGATTTCAGACCTATTGGGCCATACTATTGAATTGAATAACAGCTTTCGTAAATAATTAGTAAAAATACATATTGTTGTCAGCATGTACGCGTGTATAATAGGTTTCCTCCATCATCACATCTAATAAGTCAAAGCACTTAAATCAGTACATAGCATCCTGAGATTGGAAGAACAGCTGTTAGGAGAGGTCAGATCTTCCCCTGAAATTTACAAGGAGGCAGCACGTGTGCTGTTACCTCTTGTCTTTTGTGGCAAGTTCAAGTTCTAGGGGGAACCTAAAAACCCCAAACCAATATTGCTTACAGAGGTATTTTGGTATCTGCAGGAAGTTCTGGATGCTGCCTTCTATGACCCATCTTTGAAGAAGCCATGTGTTGCCCACAGACAGTTAGCCTTCTGGTGTCAGGAAATACCCATTCTGGGAACAGCCTCTAAATGCAGAGGTACCTTTCCCAGAAAAGTTAGATATTCAGAAAAAGTTTTGTGTAAGGACTAAAGCATAACATTAAACAGGCACGCATGCTACTCTAGGGAACTAAAAACTAAGCAAGTTGGTAACTAAAAAGACAGTAGTATAACCTACATTAGAGAGAAAACTTGAAAATCATGGCTGCTTTATCGTCTTCCCATTAAATATGTTAGAAAATACAGCTGGAGAAAGAATTTTCTCTTTCACTTGAAGGGGTATTTTTCTGCAAAAGAAACAAGATAGAAGTACCTTTAATCAGAACAAGATCAACAACAACAACAAAAACAAATAAAATAGTGACCTTAGTAAGATACAAAGGCACAGATTCCGGTCTGCTATAAATCAGATGTTGGATGCCTGGCCTGGAGCATCCTGTGTCGTGTGAAAAATCTTGCTTGGTTTATAGCTTTTTTTATTCCCACTACGTTTGCATGCAACCCCAACTGTAGCTGTGTTTTTTCCAGATTCCAAGCCTTTGAATGCTGAAGTCATACTAAGCAGAAGTAAATCTTGTTTCATATGGTTCTGCAGGTTAAAAATAGACTCTTTTAAAATGCAGATGGCCAAAGCAGAACTTTTTTCTGCCTAAAGCTAATGTGACAATCTCCTCCTGCCAGCAGAGCACAAAGGACAATAAAAGCCAAGAAAATCTACTGGGATAGGAGGAAGAAGAAATCTTGTGCCAGAAACTCACTCTTTTTGATTTATTTGATTCTACCTTCACAAAGACAGCAAATGAGACAACTATTCTTTGCATCAAGTCATTGTGGACTGATTGCAGTACTCTGAAAGAAACAATAATTAATTTCAATAATTAATTCCTTCTAAAGAAAGTTGGTGTTTACACATTCTTCCTAAGGCCAAGTAAGTAAGAACTTTAAGCCAGGAGTACATAAACAGTAACGTTACTTTAGGGAGCAGAAGTCCCCTAACATACTGATGATTTGGGAAAGGCTTTTTTATACCTCCAGGCTATAAGAATTTTATTTTATATTTTCTCATATTTCCTCAAGATGACCTTAAAATGCTCTCAGTTTTATAAAACAAAAGAAAAGAAGACATGAATTAGCTGTTTTGACAGCAAAGAGCCACAGAATTCAAAACTATAGTTTCTATCAAGTTTATCAGAATTCTCCTAAGTGTTGAAATATACTTAAAAAAAAAATGTGAAGTACTGAAAAATTCAAGTGAGAACAGAAATTAAAACATTCTGTAAGGGATTTAATATTTCATATTTTTTTCGTGGGATTAGAGTTGTCTTTCTGAATAGTTATCTCAGCAGATTAAGTACAGAACAAAAAGTAATTACCCTTTATAAATTCTACAACTTTATTGCTGAAATTTTTGTGGTAGTCACACTGATACCCATCATGCATAATGCATAGTAATTCTTTATTATTCACATATATTCCACATTAACTTCATGCAGGTACAGAACTTGACCTTATGTGACTCCACTGTTCCCTTGGTAATCAAGTTCCTGCTGTATAGATCAGAATATAAGCAAAACTGGACCAGCTGTTTTTACCATTAGATAGATTAGCCCAAAACTAAAATTAGGAAAACATACTGGATCTGATTTACTATCAGTATATGATCTGTTGCTGCATAGGGAGTAATGGATAGCAGAACACAGGCAAATGGCAATTCATTAATGTGGGCATGGGAGTTGCATACCCTCATCCCTGACTGCTCTAAAAATACTGAACAGAGATCCCCAGTCTGGTGATTAAGGCTGGTTTTTGACAGTAAAAGCTCACTAAAACCAACATGAAATAATTTAAAAAATGGTGCATGTGAAAGTACTGGTGGTAATACTTATCCCCACAAAAATTGCTTGTCTACAGATACAGAAACACATATAATTTCAAACTTTGCCTTGATTGTTTCCTTAAAAAGATTAATTTTCTTGAAATATTGTGGTGAGCCACCAGACAGTAATATCCATATGATTCTGTTCCTGGTAAACAAGACCCTTCTTTGACACTATGTGAACTGTATTTGCTAAAACTTTGGACTTTGCTTAAAAACATTAACTCTTCATATAGCACTTGGCATAATTAAATTACAGCATGGAAAGTTCATGCTCTGAAGCAAAAATTTCAGGAATGTTGGAAAAATATTCCAATATTTTTGCAATATTTCAGGAATATAGGAGATTTTGTCACAACCTGAATATTAAAAAACTCATATTCATATAACAGCTGCAATAAAAGATTCTTGGAGTTTTTGTAAACCTTAATCAAGATCCCCAGAAGGCTAAAGATGATCATTAGAGTTCATACAATCATAGAATAGTTGGGGTTGGAAAGGACTTTAAGGTCATCAAGTTCCACCCCCATCCAGCCAGTTCCTTATCCACCAAGTCGTCCATCTATCAAACTGATGTCGCCTTCAATTTAGAGACAAGGATGTCATGAGGGACAGTTTAGAACGCTTTGCACAAGTCCAGGTAGATGACGTCAACTGCTCTACCCCTGTCCACCAGTTCCGTAACCCCATCATGAAAGGCCAGCAGATTGGTCAGTCAGGATTTCCCTTTCGTGAAGCCATGCTGGCTGTCACCAATCACCTTGTTGCTTTTCATGTGTCTTAGCATGTTTTCCAGGAGAATCCACCCCAAGATTTTGCCAGGCACAGAGGTGAGGCTGACTGGTCTGGAATTCCCCAGCTCATCCATTTTCCCCTTCTTGAAAATGGGGGTAATATTACCCTTCTTCCAGTCACTGGAAACTTCACCTGACTGCCATGATTTTTCAAATAAGATGGACAGTGGCTTAGCAACTTCATCTGCCAGCTCCTTCAGGACCTATGGATGCATTTCATCAGATCCCATGGACTTGTGCATATTCAGGTTCTTAAGATGATCTTGAACCAGATCCTCTCCTACAGTGGGCCCAGGGTCTTCATTCTCACAGTCCCTGCGTCTGCCTTCCAAGACTTGGGTGGTGTGGTCAGAGCATTTGCCGTTGAAGACCGAGGCAAAGAAGTCATTAAGAACCTCAGCCTTCTCCAAATCCAGGGTAGCCAGTTCTCCCAATAGCTTCTGGAGAGGGCCCACATTGTCCCTAGCCTGCCTTTTATTCACAATGTACCTATAGAATCCCTTCCTGTTAACCTTAACATCCCTAGCCAAGTTTAATTCTAAGTGGGCCTTAGCTTTCCTAACCTGATCCCTAGCTTCCTGGACTATATCCCTGTATTTCAGAATTTTTCAAACCTTTTCAGCCAAACATTTTATTCACAGATGATGTTGATTAAGGTGGATTGACTGCTTAATTGCCTGTGCTGAAAACTGTGTGTGTATGTCAAACTGTGTATCTGGGACTGTTTTCAAAAAGTTGCAATTTAAAGAAAGAATATACAAAATTAAATGAAGCTGCCATTGGTTTTGAACAAAATTAATCTTGGAAATTTTTATTACAAAACAAACAGCCATGTGATATAAACATCATCTCTGTTTTGTGCACAGGTGAACTGCAACTTTGCATATGTTTTTGTGATATAACCAGTCAGGGACAAAGTGAAGGGTGAAATTAAGTTTTCCTTCAGTAATATGCTGGCTGGTTTCCTATTGACTCAGAAAGCACTATATCCTTCACAATAGCACATACTGGATCCTGAATATCTAGCTTTTATTTTAATCTTCAGGGCACAGTAGTATCAAAGCAATTTTCTGTTAGTGTTAGGTGGCTACTGAATCATGTTCTTGATTATAGCAGTGGCATGAACTGTCCCCATACCATCTCATGCAAATCGTTGTTTTATTAATCATTCCTCCAGTGTGGAGGTAGCATCAACTCGTTTATGCTCTAATGAGGCAGTCTTATTTCTCTGTGGGTTAAAGACCTGATCACAATAAGAGTTGTCAGGTGGCAGCAATGTTTATAGCAAGTACCACAAGGCACTTAAAATCTGTC
Source organism: Myiopsitta monachus (assembly GCA_017639245.1). Classification (NCBI taxonomy): domain Eukaryota; kingdom Metazoa; phylum Chordata; class Aves; order Psittaciformes; family Psittacidae; genus Myiopsitta; species Myiopsitta monachus. The sequence continues at coordinate 25,745,128 of CM029924.1, forward strand.
CTAGAGCAGATCGGGAATACTCTCTTAGGAAAGATCGGGAATACTCTCTTAGGAATACATGTTCATTTCTGAAAGTATGCTAAGCATTCCCAAATGCTACTTCTGCTGGGACTCTGTTTTAGGAAAAAAAAAATCAAAACCACAACAAACAAGCAAACTAAACCAAAACCTAAACGGAGGCTTTTTCTCTGCAGTTACATCTCCACTTTGTGGTCATCTGCCTACACACATCTGCATATTTGAAACATTTCAACATACGCGTGCATTGCTGTGCTCTGCACTGTGCGCTTCCATACAGTCTGGCTGTATGACGCGTCTCCAAAGGGGTGCAGCAGTCACCATGTCTAGCCTGGCAAGCTGTCAGTTGCAAACCACTTCTGCGAACAAGCTATTTATTTCTTGCATGTGACATAAAGTGTATTCTGTTGCTGTTTTCAGACATGAAAACATGTATGTCCACATCTAGCAGACATACTTCCACTAGAAAGGGAGAATTGCTGGCTTTGGAGGGAATTGTGTTAAGAAAGAACCCAGTGAATCAGTTTTCTCTTTGCCTCCATTAATAATTCTCTGTCTCCCCAAACCTGCAAACAAGCAGTAATAACACTGCAACTGACAATTTGCTGACTCTCACCTCATCTATCCCTTTGTCTCTTCATTCACTTTTTGTCATGCCTCACATTGTTCTGTTTATAATCTGTTTATTATTTAAATTAATTATAAATTTGAAGTCCATTATATCTCTATGAGGTCATGTCCAGATTTTACCCATATTTAATGTAACATGAGTACGCACATTTGTGACTGTGTGTAAATGTAGTATGCATTCTTACTGTGACACGATAGGCCGTGAGAACATTCTATATCTGGTTAAATATGAGGAATTCAAAGAATCATAAATGTTAGACGTAATATATTAGCAGAAATATCAGACAGGTTTTGCTATATGCAAAACTACATCAATAAGTGTTTCAGATATACAGATTAGTACAGTAGAGGCTTGAGGAGTCAGATATGTAAGGAGATGCTGTCTGTTCATTGAAAATGAGTTAATGAGGGATGCATTTTCTTCCTACACAAACAAACTGTTCTTGCTATTGCCTCCATCCTTTGCTCACCTTTGGAAGTTTAAACAAGGGTTAGACAGAGAACTAGAAAGGCGCTTTCTGCTGTTACTGCTGGCTGCTGGTATTTCAAGTAAAGATTCCGACTGATGCCATTCAACTGAGAGACTCAAATTAAGGAGATTTGCTGACTGTTAAATTTCTATTTCCACATCAGAGGGAGAAGCAGTGTGACACGCTCTGCATCACAGCAGTGCAGTTTTGGCCAACCTCCAAGCGAGCAAGGGCTGACTTAGATCTCGGTGGGTGGCCATTATGCATTTTGGGGAGGCTATTTAAATCTGGCATGTGAACTAGTTCTATCAGAGAGGAGAAAGTACAGGTACTAAAGTCACCCCGTGACATCTGCACTCCTGCTGCGGGTTAACATATAGAAATAGAGCTATCTGAAGCACAAAGCCATTCACAAGAGGGAAATTAAACAAAACAAATTTGAGATAATTTGATGTTAAAATCAGAACTGTCATGCCATGAATTTCTATGAAGTAGGAGTTGTAAAGGGCTTTCGCTGTGACTAAGCAATAGGCAAAACAATAAGTTCGTTGCAGATCATGCCAGAATGAATATTCCTGTCTTTTAAACTGACTGAAGATATCAAGAAAACATTTGACAGACCTGAAAAATTTTGACCATTTCTAGTTAATTGGAAGTCTAGAAGTTAAATTTTCCTTAGATTTACAGTTCATTAGAGAAAAAAAAAAAAAAAAAAAAGGAGACACACTAGTAGAAGGTGAAATATTTTTAAAATACAGAAGTTCTTCACAATGCTGTCCTTGGTTCAGCAGTAGCAGTCATTTTTCTCCTTCTTAGAGGCTGGTGCAGTGCTGCATTTTTGAGTTTTGGCCTGGGAACAGCGCTGATAACACCAGTGTTTTCAATTACTGCTTGGTAATGTTTTGGTCTGGCCAAGGACTTTCTGAGTCTCATGCTCTGCCAGGGAGGAGGGGAAGCCAGGAGGAAGCAGAGACAGGACACCTGACCCAAACTAGCCAAAGAGGTATCCCACAGCACGTCATGCCCACTATATAAACTGGGGTCAGTTACCCAGAAGGGTTAGATCAGTGCTCGGTTGGGCTGGGTATCGGTCAGCAGGTGGTGAGCAGTTGTATTCTCTTCCCTTGTTATTTCCCTTATCATTCTTATTATTGGTGGTAGCAGCAGTGGTTTTGTGTTATACGTTAGTTATTGGATTGTCCTTAACTCAACCCGTGGGAATTAGTTACATTCTTTCAATGCTCCTCCCCATCCCTTTGGTAGCAGGGGGAGGAAGTGGTGGGGGGGTTAGTGAGAGAGCAGCTGTGTGGTTCTGAGTTATGGCTGGGCTTAAACCACGACAAATACTTAAAATCACCAATCAATACAGACCCTCTCTGCTTTTAACAATAGGGTGCAGGGCCAGGAAGAGTACTGCTGCTTCACTAGTGGTGGTCAAAATCAAGTATCTCTTAGTCTATTTGCCATAGAACATTTCAAAATGCACAAAACACTTGAAGTCACAGAGATATAAAGTAAGCATTTTTTAATGTGTTGTATTCCACATTTTTTTTTTTAAGTTACTATCAAGTTACTATGAAGTTAACCTGTTAACTCAGATACTACTCTACACTGGCTACACCAAGCAAAATAATATTGTGAGACAAAATACTGACGATAGCTAATATTAACCATTAAGGGGAAATCTTTTGTTACGCTTTCACATAGTCCAACTAACTGCAGAAATACCATTTTTTGCACAAGTATTTCCCAGAAACATAACATTATTACTTGCAAAATCGTACCCAACTTTGTCTTAAAAGTCTGTGCTAAAATGAAACCAGCTGAACACTGTTATTTTAAAGGAATCCAAGCTCAGGAACTGTATGTGACAACTGCAATATTTCTAGCAGAAGCAAGCATAACCTCAAAGCAGTTGGAGATAAGCAAACCAGCTGTGGGACAAATTGACTTAATGATTAATTAATCATAGCAATTCCAGTGAACGAATGCGAAGTATAGAAAAATACAAGAAATTATCACCAAAAAAATTAGTAATATATGTTGGTCCTACACCTGGGTCGGAGCAATCCCAGGCACAGCTACAGGTTGGGCAGAGAAGAGATTCACAGCAGCTGTGCGGAGAAGGACTTGGGGGTGTTTGTTCATGGGAAACTGAACATGAGTCAGCTTCAGCGTGCATTCACAGCGCAGAAAGCCAACCGTACCCTGGGCTGCATCAAAAGGAGCGTGACCAGCAGGTGGAGGGAGGTGATCCTGCCCCTCTACTCTGCTCCTGTGAGACCTCACTTGGAGCATTGTGCGCAGTTCTGGTGTCCTCAGCATAAAAAGGACATGGAACTGTTGGAGTAAGTCCAGAGGAGGACCACGAGAATGATCAGAGGACTGGAGCACCTCCTGTATGAAGATAGGATGAGAATGTTGGGACTGTTCAGCCTGGAGAAGAGAAGGCTGCGTGGAGATCTCATAGCAGCCTTCCAATATCTGAAGGGGGCCTACAGGGATGCTGGGGAGGGACTCTTCATGAGGGACTGTAGTGAGAGGACAAGGGGTAATGGGTTCAAACTTAAACAGGATATATATCCTTATTGGATAATAAGGATATATCCTTATTGGATATAAGGAAGAAATCGTTACTGTAAGGGTAGTGAAGCACTGGAATGGGTTGTCCAAGGAAGCTGTGAATGCTCCATCCCTGGTGGTGTTCAAGGCTGGGTTGGACATAGCCTTGAGTGGCATGGTTTAGTGGGAGATGTCCCTGCCCCTGGCAGGGGGGTTGGAACTAGATGATCTTAAGGTCCTTTCCAACCCTAACCTTTCTATGATTCTATGATTCTATGTTTCTTGCAAAAGAATCTCCTGGACTGGACACATTTTTTCTGTAAAGATTCCAGGTGAAGCTATTGGTAGCAATAATAATAACGATGCAACAAAATGCCAATTTTTCTAGCTACAATTTAGACTAATAGAGACCATAACATTAGCCTAGTATCTGATAGCTACTTTGAAAGTAAAGATATTGTAAAAAGCTGAGTGCCAGTGGTGTTCAGCCAATGAATATATTTGCAGTACATATATATTTGTATAAATTGTACAAATATAGACCTGTATTTTTCTGCTGAAAAACTCAATAAATGGTGTAAAAAATTGTTATCAATGAATACTTAAGCATAAACAAAAGGCCAATTATGACAGAGACGAGATTTAATCTCAATCAACAGCATAATGTAAACTCTTTGCGTGCAGAGTCATCAGCTATCCCTAAACAGGACAGATTACTGCTTAAGTAGGCAATAGGAGCTAAAATTCTCTAGACAAGATGCTCCTTTCTGTGCTGATACAACAAAAATTCTGAAAGAAGAGCCCTAAAATCTCAGAAGAAAATATAGGACTGCTCGTTGTTCCCGACCTGTCTGCAGATTAAAAATCTGACTTGCCAAATCCTGGATTTACAGAATGGCAAGTCAAAGAGGCAAAATCTGCAGCACAGTCATCATCACCTTGGAAGGAAGGAAAGCTTGCAAGAACAGATCAAATGCTGCCTGTGAAGGAACTGGTTTTTAGCTTGAATAATCTGTTTGAATATCCACTGGTTATATGGACTCAGAAAGTTATACGAACCTCTTCATGCTGCTGTTATTTCCTTTTCTTGGAGGGAAAGAAACAGTTCATGTAGACTGCAGAAAACTTATGAGGATAATATTAGCTGCTGAGGATTTTTTCACTGGAAGAATAAAATTGTATCTAGGAATATTCTTACTGCATTTAAGATTATCTGTTCAATAGTGTCATGGGTTCAGCAGCAGCAGTCGTTTTTTCTCCTTCTTGGTAGCTGGTGCAGCGCTATGTTTTTGATTTTGGGCCTGGAAGCAGCGCTGATAACACCAGTGTTTTCAGTTACTGCTTGGTAATGTTTTGGTCTGACCAAGGACAAAAGCTAACATACGTGCACCATAATCACCTAGGTAATAATGCTCGGAGCACATGAATTTTCACATGAAATGTTCTAAGACAGAACTGCTGGAAGCCTGTTAAGGTAATAATGGCTGCAAATTCATACGTAATTCATTACCAGAGCCAATAAATTACATGTAAAAAAAAAAAAAAAGTAAAGTATAACAGAAATCACTACTGCTACCATCAATAATAATACAAGAGAAACACAAGGAAAGAGAATACAACTGCTCACCAAGCCTGACCCAGCCAGGGCATTCCACAGCAGCGAACCCCCCAGTACCAAAAACCTGACCATGCCGTGCACCCCCAGTCCACCACCACACCCTTCCAGGTCTCTGCTCCCTGTCTTCACATCCTGCACGTGACGTGCTATGGTATGGAATAACCTCTTTGGTCAGTTTGGGTCAGGTGTCCTGTCTCTGCTTCCTCCTGGCTCCCCCTCCTCCCTGGCATAGCATGAGACTCAGAAAGTCCTTAATCATCCTCATGACCCTCAAACTCGTTAATTATTCTACATAAGAAATACATATCTAAATCTCAAAATTTTCTGAATTCAGTCAAAAATGTAATACATAAACCAAAGCAATCAACTCATAAACTGCTAAAATACTTTGAAACATGATGAAAGTATTGTTTAGTTTGCAGCTCAGAAGTGTAAGAGTGCAATTAATGCTGGTGTTAGTGATATCAGTAGTCCAAATTTCTTTATGTGTTTGTGTGTAAGGTATAAATCTAATTCCTGTTCATCTGGCTTTCTTCGACTTCAGTGTAGGGCGAACAAATTTACCCCTAAGTATGTAGGTATTTCTCTTTATGGTAGACTTTTCACAGTAATTGTATTTCCTGTACATAGAGTCCATTATTTCACTGTTAATGACTGCACAGTTTTCTGGAAGTGTGTACTTTTGCTATTTCCAAATGGCACTAGAATTATTGTACAGAAGTGTGTAGAAAATGGTACTAGAGGGATGAAACCTTATTAAGATCTAATATCATGTCTGAAAATAGTCATTCTGTAAAGTCCTTGGAGTTCATGACATTTCAGTTTTGCTGTACAATGGATAATGGTCTTCATTCTGCTATCATCAAGACCGGTTTGATACTGGTGAAACACTACTGAAATTAAAGAATGATTGCTACATACGTATGCAACAGTAAATATGTTCTCTGTTAAGATTTTCAGTTTTAAAGTACTGTTCCAGTTAGAGTGAACATGCTCATAAACTATAGTGGGGCTCTGTTTCCTGGGTATTTAATTTTTAAACAATAGAGCTTATGTATCGTGTCTGATGCAGTGATGTAATGCAAGTTTTGCTTACATGTTGGGAAGATGAATATGATATATAAAGGACTTGTTTTTCTTTATTAAGGCTAAAGTAATTCACAATGTAATCAATTCCATATTCTGCATCTAAGGTAAGTATATAAAAGTTTGAATCATTAGTCTTCACCTCTTTGTTCTTTCTATTTATTATTGACCAATTTTGGATTTTGGGGGTATATAGTCCTGTGTGAAAATACTCCCACACCTATGATTTATACTTTCAAAAATCTATTTGGGTTTGAAGACAAATTCTTCTATTTGCAAATATTAACAACAGTATGTAATTTAAAAATTTTATTCTAGCTGATGTTATCAGAAGTTTTGGCTGTGTTGCTTAGAACTGACAAAGAATCACAAACAGGAATTTCTTTCCTTTAGCACATAGCCAAATGAAAGTGAAATTGAAGACAAACTCCATAACTCGAAACATCACCGCCTTTTTCTTCCCTCTCCAACTTTATACACTGAGGATAATGCCATATGGTATGGGATATTCCTTTGGTCAGTTGAGGTCAGCTGTCCCAGCTGTGTCCCTTCCCAACTCTTGTGCACCCCCAGCCTACTCGCTGATAGGGTAGTGTGAGGAGCAGAAAAGGCCTTGACCCTGTGTAAACACTGCTCAGCAGTAATGAAAACATACCTGTACTGTCAGCACTGTTTTCAGAAAAAATTCAAAACATAGCCCCATACTAGCTACTATGAAGAAAATTAACTCTATCCCAGCCAAAGCCAGCAGAATGGGAAATTGTGAGTAGTAAATTCTGTTATTCTTCTGAAGATCTGTCAGTGGTGCACTGGAATATAATTAATTTCATAATTTTTAACATCTTGATCATTTAAATGGTACCATCCGAGCGAAACATAGTTGGTGTTTTTTTTAACTTCATGCACAACATTTGACACCTATTGAATTCTCTTCAGGTTTCCTTCACTACATGAATATTTTACATTAAACATACTGGTAGTCTGCGATTATCATTATCATTACTTATAACATTTTATCATTAATGTTAACATCATTAATGATAACAATTATGATTAGTTGTTTGTTTAATAGAATACATTGGTAATTATCAATGATTACTAATGCCAACTTAAAACTGATAAGCTGCAGATACTAATGGCAGCCATCAATCACAGTTCTGGCTGAAAAATTTATTTACTCTTAATAAAGAGCAAGTGAAATTCTGTTTTGTTTAATGACTACAAAATCAAAATTCAGTTATGAGCCACTATGTCAAATCTTTTGGTAGTAATGGAATAAATCATCCAGTGATTAAAAAACAATGGATAGGTTGGGATTTCTTTTTGCATTTTTAGGTAAATGGGCTTTTAAGGAACCAGGAAGCAAAATAATGTTGACACTGCAAGAGGGAAAAGTATAGATCTGGCCCTCATAAAAAACTCATAAAAGGAGAATACCTTTTAAGCAAGCTTGTTCCTGGTGTAGAAGAAGGTTCAGAATATTAAAATTTTTTCTTCATGTTTGTTTATGTTGTGTTCACGAAAACAAATTTTTCTGAGTATTTTTAACAAAGTCCTCATCAACATATCTTGATGGAAACAGAAATATCAGAAAAGCCCTTGCATATTAGTTGATTGAGCTTGAAGAGATTACCAAAATATGGTGCTGTATGTCAGATGTTCATTCATCTGTAAGGGAAAAGAGCCCTGACTGATGGCAAACATCCTGAAGGCGAATGAAACAAACAAAAATACAAATGACAATGAGACGACATAGCTCACACCCAGAAAGGCAATCGAGTATAATATGAAAGTCTTAGAATACCACACTTCTTGAGGAGAATCTGGATAAATGCTGCAAAAGTGGTACACCAGTAAAGACATCAATTAAGTGACAGCAAATTTTGAAAAGCACTCAAACAAAATGAGAGGATTAGAGAGGCTCCAAAAACTTCCAGACTCAAAAATTTCTGAGAAATGCTGTTGTATGGCTTTTGACTACTTATAGTGTTAGATGAGAACACTTGAGTTTTGAAAGATTTAGACCAAAGGCACTTTTTATCACTCTGTGCCAAAGTGTGATGACTGCTCTTTATTGTCTACGAAAGATAGATTTTGCACCTTTTATGTAGCTAACACTTCATAAGGATTTCTACTGAAACTGATTTCTAAGTCCTAAGTGTGCTAGACGTGGAACGCGTAAACCATTCATAAATCATTAAGCCTAACCAGTCATACCCAGTTCCACTTTTGGATGCAAAAAATATGATCTAAATGTGTGAAAAAATACCTGAATAGTATAGAAATTAGAAATTTGTCTGTGTTTTCAAGTGGGTTTAATAAAAGATAATATGACCTAGGCTTGGTAGTGTCTTAATATTATTGTGTGTACAATAGCACCAATAGTACTAGCTAGCCATATACACTGTCATTGTAACTCTCCTGTATGAATGAAATGGCCTAATATTTATACATACTACACTTTCTTTATATATTTGTGATTAGCCCAGTTTGAAAATTAAAATATAAACATTCTGGTTAAAAAATCTGTTCTCCCCATCATGCCACACAAAGCCTAAATCACTTTAGCCTTGTTTGATATGGTGTGTATATGCACGTATAAAATACATTAAAGGTCTTTGTTTTACTGTATCATGAAATTAAAAAGTATGCAGTCTCTGTAATTACATTGTCCTTTGCCGTCTCTTTAGAAAAGAAAAAGACTGCGTTCAAATTTTTCCCCTGTTTTATTTGCACCCTATTAACAACTGTTACTAGAGCTTTAATTATGCCCCTGTGATTGCAGAGATGCGGCTGACTTGTGTCATTTTCCTCCCAGGGGATGCTTTATAATTACCAGCATCCATCGTGGCTGCCTGTAAGCTGATGCTTTTTTATTACCAGTTCAATAATCACTGCATCTTTGTGAACATCTGCTCTACAAGCCATGCATCGGAGGTCCCAGTGCCTGTCACTCGATGCTCCCTTGCTGCGGTGACCTTTTTGCCCTCACCTTCAGTTTATATCTAATTTGCTTAGCAGAAGCTTCATTCAGATTGCCTCACAGGAACACAATTAATGCTCCAGATTTGCAAACAAAGAATTTTTCCTTTTTTTTTTTTTTTTTGTCTTATTATCTTAATGTCATATCCTATAATTTGTATTCACAGCAGGGTGAATCAATATAAAAGCAGAGAAAAATATATTATTTAGTTGGTAATCTAGCTTCGTAATGAAAAGGAGGTAAATGGTGAGCATCTTTTCTCCATGAATATCAGTATAGTATTCTCAAGTAAAAGATAAATATCAAGGCTTTTTGCATATATGTTCCTACACAGTTGTATAAAAGAAGGAAATAGTTTTTATCTGAAAATTAGAATGTTTTATAATCAAGAATTCTTTAATACAAGAATTCAAGAGGCAGAAAATTAGTACTTTTATAAACATGTTATTGTTGATATTTATTTATATTTTTGTATGGAAGTACATAAATTCTGAGTGAATGTCTTCTGGTGAAAGAGGATTATAGTTAGTTGAAGATATGGGTCATGTAGAGGTGTCCAAAGTAGCTGGGAATAGCATCAGGTAGTCTAGTTGTCTCTGTCACTCCTGAGTGACAGAGATAAAGCCTCTAAAGCCATTCAGACTTCTTTTTATTGGCCTACTTCATCAGGCCTTCCATAGCCAGGCAATGTGCAACAGTCCTTCAGAGGAAATGTAGTGAAGGCTGTATGGTACAAAATCAGTAATGTTAGTGTTTCTTTTTACATGCTATTGCAATTTATTCGTGTCTTCAATTAAGGATTTTCATCTAACCTAGCAAGATTCTTAGAGCAGTGATCACTGACATTCTCTCTTAGAAAGAAAGATGCCAGAAAATTAGTAAGCACTGGATGTCCATTTTGAAAAGCAGTAAAGTACTAATTGGAAACACATGCTTTTTCTTTGCGGACACATTAATAGTTTCTGGCAATTTCAGTCTTGTTTCTTGTTGATTAGAGCTACCTCAAATAGTAGTAAGATCAATGGTTAAAACACATCATTTCCTATGTTTCTATAGCAATGCTTTAGATATGAAATTATTAAAAAGTTTGAAAACAGACTTCAAAGTAGGCGCTGCAAGTATGGGCCTAGGATTGGCCTGAAGCATCACCACAAAAGAGAACAGAAAGCACTCTCCTGGTAGCCTGCAGTTATATGCCCATAATCCTGTGTGGCAGTTTAGAGAGATTTGAAACTGAGAGCTCATAAGGGAGGTATTTGCGTGCACTTGTAGGAAAACAACCTCATAACATCCACCATACCCTGTGTTACATGACTTGTCTATGCATGTGTCAAATTTTTCTGCCAGTTAATTTAAATTCTGTCTCGGCTGGTACTGGATAAGGGAGAGAGATATTAATTAATTATCTGTCTTAATGACTCCTATTAAAAAAAAAGAATAATTATTGGTGCCCTGTATGCTACATTTGACTCTGTGTAATTCATGGTCAATATGGTGGGCCTCATTAAAAATTAATGCTCAGGAAACTGCAATGTATTCTAGCGGTCAGAGGCCAAAGGACTCTTAAGTATAAAATAGACATCATCCCAACTCTATCTTCTGTGAAAAGCATAAGGGATGCAGAGTCCAGCTGCTTCCCCAGCATTTCCAGACTTTAAAAACTTACTATAGTAAGACAGCAGTCTCCTCTTACTGCACAGCAAGAGCACAGACAAGTCTTTCAACCTTTCTTCTCTAGCAGAAACATCTAGAAGGGTGCACTGTAATTACATCAAATATACGAAAATATATTTTAAAAAATATATACATACAAAACTCCTATGCTGCAAGCATGTCTTATCCTCAGAGACAGGACCCCAGAGACCACTCTTGCTTATTCTGTGCCTGCCCAGAGGAACCTAACTGAAATCTGAAATCAAGAAAGGGCCTTCTCTTGCAGGCAGATCTAGAAAGCTTACCAAGATATCATTAGCCTGAAGAGGCATCAAAGCTCATCTCATTGTCCTCCTCTGAGCAGGAAAAGTGGATCCAGGGCTGTAACTCGCTCGTGGTGGGCATTCCCTTACCTCCCTTGCTGAGTCTGATAATACAGTCTTGCAAACAGGTCCTCTATTTGCTACAGCTGCCACTGGTGAGGCATAAATCTTCCTTTGTTTTCATAGATGCTCTCTCTCCCTCCCCACTCCATTTTTTTTTTTCCAAAGGGAAAGCCATGTCACCCAACAAAGACATTCAACACTCTTAAAGAAACAGTTTCCTGTTTTTTCTTCTGTTGAGACGAGCAGTTCAAAGCACGTCTCCTCTGAGCAGTATTGCATTGCTCAGCTGAAACTTCATAGCCTTTAGGGTTAAAGAAATAAGAGAAAAAGTTATGTCATTAACTTATTTATTGAAAGACCTTGTCTATATGACATTTTAAACTTTTTATAGACTGTAAAATACAGCATTTAGTCAGCTAGCTACTCTCTAGAATGATTTTTCATTCTGTGTTCTCCATGATGAAACATCCTCTAAAGTTTCTATGCCATCTATAGATGCATCAGTACCTCTCTCATAGGACATGAATTGTTTTTTAAATTTAATGTTCACCTCTTCAAAGGTTTTCAAATTATATGATTGCTCTTGGATAATCTTTCCTTACATGGTGAAATGGGGTTTATCAAAAAAGCTGTCTGATTTTTTTCCCTTCTGCTTCATGTTGTTTGGAATGCGTGTCTTTATAACCTTTTAATCTATCCTCCTATACTGAGATGTTTTTACTATGATTGTAATTCATATACTTGTCAGTCACGTACATGAGCCCAGCTTTTCAGAAGACATAAATCCTATTGAAATCAGTTGAACATAAAGAGCTTACCATGACAACTTAGAATCCCAAGCATAAATAAATGGTGATAAGTCATCCATCCCAATTTCACCAAACACTACAATTTTAGAAAATTGTTTTCAAAGATGACTGCTAAATTTATTAATTCATCTTTTCTTATCACAACTAAGAAATTAGAAAATATTCAAGACCAAAATCAAGTTTCACGTTATGATAAGTAACTTAACAGATATCTGAGAATTATGAAGTGTGACTGGTCTCACAGCAATTGTCAAGTAACTGAATACTAATCTTTAATAAACAGAAGCATGTAAACTTTTAAGCAATAGCTCACTTCTAATACCAAAGAGTGGCTAACAAACCAGAATTTATTTTGGTCACTTACAAATATAGGTGAGTGCATGACACTTAAAATAGCTTTATACCCGAGTGGACTAAATGTAATGAAAATGACCAATCTCTGAGTTCTAATTGCTACTTTAATATTTGTTTTATGTAGCTATTTTTAGGCAGCTTATACAGATTTCCTATAGTTCACTTTTGCTATGCTTAAAAAAAAGGTGTATGGTTCACAAGTACTCACAGCATGCATCTATATCAGATGTTTGGAATAAGTTTCCATTTATTTTGTTCAATTGATCTTTTATTTTTAGATAGTAGTTCTGAGTAAGATAAACTGAACTATTCTCAGAAAAATAGTATTATACAAATAAGCATTGATAAACATAGAATAAATATTTTAGAGTTAGATTTTGGAAACACCAGTTTGGTGCACAGATTTAATATGGCAACTTATTTCTAATGTTTGGTCCTGTTTCTTCCAATTCGAATAAATGCTATTTGTAAAGCAACTTCTTGAAACTTACAAGTGGGCCACACATATTTATAAGAGAGTTTACTGACTTACATGAATAATTGCATTAATAATTTATTGGAGTTCTTTGAAGAAATGACTATGAAGTTTCATATGGGATATATGGCAGATGAGTGTTGTTTAGAGCATAAAAATGATTGCAAATAGTAACACAGTGATTTGCATGTACACTCGCACAAAAAAGTTGGAGAGATAGCATCATGATGTCTAACAAGGATAATGAACTCATATATGACTATACAAGATTTTGCTTCACAAAGTTACTGTTTTTTTTAATGGTAAGCATATCATAGTTAAGAAACTATAGAGGCTGCCTGAGAAGACATCATAATTTCAATTTAAAAAGCAATAATAAGGATATAATAGAGATCACTGAAGACACTAATAAAGGCAACATAAAAAAAAAATATTCCATAGGATACTGAATAAAACATATTTAGGTATGTAACAGGAAATCAGATTTAATGTATAAATATGAAATACTGGTTTCTGGTTTTTGCACTAACTAGGAAGTGAGTGCTGACCAATGTGAGTGGTGATAATTGTTAGCCAAGGGAAAGATTGAAAGTTGCCAGAGAAAAACCATTATCGTTATTTTACTGCAGAAAATGTCTGATGGTAGAACACATGCAAAAAAAATACCATGGGAAGCACAGTTCACAAAAAAAAAGAATAAGGAAACTGCACAAGGCAGTGGACTGTTTTGAAGATATTTTATTCATTTTAGTCATATCTTCTTTAATGAAATGCCCAAAAGATACCCTACATCCCTGTGCTTTAGGTGAACACATGCGGAAAGATAGGACACAAATAGATCCTAATGGGAAGAAAGACAGTACTACTGAGAAGGCAGTAGAAACAAGGTAGTACCTGAGCCTGAACTCAAATTAACTTTATAAAGAATGAAACATAAGGTATAAAAATGGAAACAATGTTAGAAATACATCCTGAAATTTAGCACTTAACTAAAGGCTATGCACTTGTGAAGACATTTGGAAATATGGAAGGACTGGAAAATTCCTACAGTTTCCATTTGAGGTTTATTCTTATTCACTGTGACTAATGTAAAATTGTTAAAATGTATGCAAATTTCAAATGTTATTTGAAATTTTCTGATATTATCATGAGAAAACTTGAGCATCCTAACACAACTTCAAGACTACATATGCTAAATTTCTTTTCATAAATACAGTTTATTGAATGAGCTTGTAAGAGGAAGATATCTATATTATATACAGATAGGGCCAGAATTCTAATTTATTGAAGATAATAATCATCTGACTACTGACACAGATGTTTTTTTGATCAGATCTTCTGATACTTTGCTTTCTTGTATTTTGTGAATGTACTTATTTGCTGCTACCATTACTTTTATTTACTAAAGGTACTTAAAGAAGTTTCCCTTTGGATTAATTATTTCTCTTTGTAACATAAGAAAGAAAATATAGACGAAAAATATGAAAGAGAAGTATAAAGAAAAATACTAAGAATTCACTTAACATACAGCAGTCTAATGTCAATATTTTTCTGGAAGTACAGTACAAACACAATTATGACAATTACTTGCGTTATTTGACTAAGCAGTCAGATGGATGCTCTCTGTAACAATAAGTTAATTCATGTAACATTTAAAAGAAAATGTATGTCACACTGGATTCTGGTAGGTTTTGATTCTGAGAAGGTCATAGAATCATAGAAAGGTTAGGGTTGGAAAGGACCTTAAGATCATCTAGTTCCAACCCCCCTGCCAGGGGCAGGGACACCTCACACCAAACCATGCCACCTAATGCTCTGTCCAACCTGGCCTTGAAAACCACCAGCAATGGAGCATTCACAGCTTCCCTGGGCAACCCATTCCAGTGCTTCACCACCCTCACGGTAAAGAACTTCTTCCTTATATCCAATCCAAACTTCCCCTGTTTAAGTTTGAACCCATTACCCCTTGTCCTCTCACTACAGTCCATAATGAAGAGTTCCTCCCCAACATCCCTACAGGCCCCCTTCAGATACTATGAGGTCTCCACGCAGCCTTCTCTTCTCCAGGCTCAACAGCCCTAACTTTCTCATCCTATCTTCATACAGGAGGTGCTCCAGTCCCCTTATCATCCTTGTGGCCCTCCTCTGGACTTACTCCAACAATTCCATGTCCTTTTTATGTTAAGGACACCAGAACTGCACACAGTACTCCAAGTGAGGTCTCATGAGAGCAGAGTAGAGGGGCAGGATCACCTCCCTCCACCTGCTGGTCACGTTCACGCTGAAGCCGACTCATGTTTATTTTCTCATAGACAAACACCCCCAAGTCCTTCTCCGCACAGCTGCTCTGAATCTCTTCTCTGCCCAATCTGTAGCTGTGCCTGGGATTGCTCTGACCCAGGTGTAGGACATTGCACTTGGCCTGGTTAAACTTCATAAGGTTGTTTGGCATCAGCCCACCTCACAAGCATGTTAAGGTCCCTCTGGATGCCATTCCTTCCCTCCAGCATATCAACCAAACCACAGAGCTTGGTGTCATCGGCAAACTTGCTGGGGGCGCACTCAATCCAAGATAAATAAAAGCAGCTTAGCTTTCTTTCTTGAATGTGCACTGCATATCTCCTGTCTGAAAATGAAAATTTTTCCAGCTGTTCAGAGCACCCTAAATTAGATACCAAACCATAGACCAATAAAGGTGCTCATATGGCAAATTCTCAGGACGTGGAAAAGTAAATTTCTGTAGCAATTCATAAAGTTAAAAACTCAAACGTAATAAATCAGTGACACGAACATATAAAATATCCTCAACGTGAAGATTTTCTACATTAAAGAAACAACAATATAAAACCAAAGTAATTTTCAGCAAATCAATTAAAATACAACCAGTTCTGCAGAACTGGAACAGAGGAAACATATAATGTCTGTTTTTTAAAAAATGAAAGATAATTCTGGTGGAGAAAGGGAAGCATTCAGTAAAGCAGGGTTGAATTATGGCAGTGCCCTGGCTGGAACTTAGGAAATAAGCAAATTACATTAGAAACAAGCAAATTACATTACAGTTTCTGAAAAAAAGGAGACTTAATCTACCTGGTTTATAGTGAGAGGAGATCATAAACTTTGCTTTCATACTTTCATGACCCTTCTTATTAATTCTGCTCTTTTCTTTCTTCCTCCCACCCTACCCCTTAGGAAAAAAAAAAAAAAGTTAATCTAGAAGCTTCTGATGTGGATTGAATGCAATATTGCACAGACATGCTGGTATGGAGGTTACATAACTGCAAATAAAAATATTGAGATTCCCTGGAAACAGAAGTTTAGATCTTGTCTAACTCAGGTGATTGCTTTCAAAAGTGGATATGCTGAATGCTATGGGAAATGCAGTGTGCAAAACTGAATTAAGGTGAATTAAATTATGAGCACAATTCCTTTCTTTTCAATGTAGACAACGAAGTTTCTACATAAATTCAATTAGAAAATTTCTGCCAGCAAACTCATTCAAAAATTTCCTGTCCTTTTGTTCTCCTTAGACTCCTGTGTGAAAAAAGAAGATGTCCTGCCTAAGCAAGGGTGACTCAGTTTGAACAGTGTCAAACATGGCATTTTTTTTATAATCTGTCAAACATTTTGAAGTAACAGGCAACATATAAAAGTAAATGAGAGGCATTACTTCTTAGAAAAGTAACCACAGATCTTATATGGTCTCTTTTTATTAGCTACTTTCAAAGGGTTTTTTTAAGCACATGTAGATTGATAAAGGTTGGATACCCACATATTGAATGAATGAAGTATTAAGCCCCACTGAAAATTTCTGCGTACATGGTGATTATGGGGTTGTTGGATTTTATTTGTTTAATTATTGCATCAAGTATTAGTTTTATCCAAAATGAATCAAATATAACTGTAATGAGATATATTGCTGGCATATTACTTTCATATAAATAGCCAGGTTCCAGGTCTTCTATTGTGCCAGTGACACATGTATGAACCTATAGAATCTTGCTTCTTCTGACAAGTGCATTCCTTCTCCGTAGCTAATCTTCCTGTGGTGGAAGAACTCTGCCATCTCCTTTGCAACCTCTTGGGTTTTAAAACTGCCACAAGCCACTTAACAGTGCCTCCCATCTCCCCCATCCCCAATCATTACACAGGGAGAAGAAACTAGTATCTCAAAACACTCTCCTCTCCATTGTCGTTGTATTTCGTTATCTCCAGAAAAATATTCTCTTTTTTTCCCTTTCTGTAAAAATACATTTTTTTTCTGAGTATTCTATTTCCTCAAAGCACCTGAGATGAGGAGCCCTATAAAAAAGGGCTGTAAATCCCTGACCCAAACACCATGGGACAATTTCTGTTAGCTAACCAAGGCAACTTAATAAAGGAGTGTTCAAGAACTGATATTCTGAGCACTTCCCTTATATACAGAGAGGTTCAGGTGGAGAAAAATCTAGTTCAAAAGTTGTTTATGCACCTGTTTGCAATGTGGGTACCCTTACACAAGTATTCTTCATTCATTTATTCAATTAAAGAACCTCAGCAGACTCTGGCACTTAATTTAATACAGATAAACAGCTAAGCCTCGAAATAAAAGCTCTATTTTGAATAGTCATTAAAACTTCCTAGAAAATCTTGGGTTTTGAAGAAGGATGGATGTAATTTACTCTAGAGTTAGCAATAGTATTGGAAATTTCAGAACTTCGTACACACTAGTAGGATAAAATCCATTAATCACAGAATCATTTGAATCTATCAAATCATAGAATAGTTTGGAATGGATGGTAAAGGTCACCCAGCTCCAAGCCCCCTGCTATGGCAGGGACACCTTCCACTAGACCAGGTTTCTCAAAGTCCTGTCCAACCTGGCCTTGAACACTCTCAGACATGGGGTATCCATAGCTTCTCTGGGCAACCTGTGCCAGTGACTCACCACCCTCATAATAAAGAATTTCTTCATAATATCTTATTTTAATCTATCCTCTTTCAGTTTAAAACCATCACCTCTTATCCTGTCACTACATGTCCTTGTAAAAAATCCCTCTCCAGATTTCTTGTAGGCCCCCTTTGGGTATTGGAAGACCGTTACAAGGTCTCCCCTGTTCTTTCTCTTCTTCAGGCTGAGTAAGCCCAGCTCTCCCAGCCTGTCTTCATAGCAGATGTCCTTCAGCAGTCCGATCATCTTCATGTCCCTTCCCTTGACTTGATCAAGGAGGTCCACATCCCTCTTGTGTTGGGGGCCCCAGAGGTGACTGCATGACTCCAGGTGCAGTTTCAGGCAAGCAGAGTAGAGGGGCAGAATCACCTCCCTCAATCTGCAGGTCACGCTCCTTTTGATGCAGCCCAGGATGTGTTTGCTTTCTGAGTTGCAAGAGCACACTGCTAACTCATGTTGAGCATCTCATCAACCAACACTCCCCAGTCCTCCTCAAGGCAGCTCTGAATCTATTTTCTGCCGGCCTGTAGTTGTGCTTGGGGTTGCCCATGATTAAGGAAGAGTTTATGCCAGCAAAGACTTATTTCTGCACTTCATACAATAGACTAGGTTGCAGTATTATTGTAACATTACAGTATAATGGTAATCGACTGTAATTGGTCCAATATATCTTTAGATAGTATAATAAAGTTTTAATATAAAAGCACTATAAATAGAAATGTATTGAATTTAAGGATTTTTCTTGAAAACTGGAAACAAAGCTAAGTGGACATTTAATTGGGGGGAATTTGTGCTCACTAGGGAGCTGTTTCTAAACAGGAAAGTCAATGGTGGGGAAAAAGGCCAAAGATTTCCAGGAAAAGGCATTGTTCTCTTTCGGGAATAGACTAGTTTAAAGCATTCCTTTGAAAGAGAAGGAAGTTACTTAGCCCAGGGGGAACAGAAGGTCAGAGTGAATGCTAAAGACTGAAGATTTGCTGCTACACAAGTGTAGAAAATTCTACAACTTCTTTTTTTTTTTTTTTTTTTTTTAATTGAAACATCTTGCTAGGTAGCATTTTGGCATTTTCTAGTTCTAGGGACCTGGGCAAATTCCAATTCATGTAATTACATTGTTACTTACTCTCTCCCTCCCTGCAGTTTCAATTCCATTCATCATTCTTCTTTCATGTTCTGTCCAGAGCTACCAAAGATTTCTACATTACCAGTACCTATGATCTACATGACTTCAGCTCTAAGCATGCAAAATCTGTTGAAATTAATGAAGTATCACTCAACTTCAGTAAAAATAAATTTTTGTAGTATAGTAGAATCGTTGGATGGTTTGGGTTGGAAGGGACCTTAAAGGTCATCTAGTTCCAGCCCCATTGCCATGGAGAGGGATGCCTGCCCCTAGGCAAGGTTGCTCCAAACCCTATCCAGCCTTTCCTTGAACACTGCCAGTGATGAGGCATCGACAACTTTTCTGGGCAACCTGTGCCAGTGCCTCACCACCCTCGCAGAATTTTTTTTTCCTAATGTTTAATCTAAACATCCCCTCTTTCAGGTTGAAGCCATCGTGTTGAGACACATGATGTGGTTACTACAGCCGTATGGCCTGATGTCAGGAAAGCAGAAGGATGCTAAGGAAATGCAATCAGCTAACACCCAGCCTTCCCCTTCTGGAGGTCTGGACTTAATTGCTGATTGCGGTCAGAAGTGAAAATGAACTGCCACTCAACAGATATTCAGTCACAGACTAACAATGGAGTTTATGGGCCTGGAAATAACTTTTCACAGTATTAGCTTTGTAGTACAGATTTCATCCTAAACATGGAAAGCAACTCAGTAAGCAGTTCTTTCTCTTATAAGTGCTACTTAGAAAGTCAAAATTTTAAAAACAAAACAAAACAAAAAATTGCATTAAATATGCCAGAACCTATTTTCAGTGTGTATTGAGGGAGAAGGAAATCAGACACAGAGACAAATTTGAAACTAACTTACTTTTTCTCTGCAACCTAAGGCAGTACTAATCTATATTTATATATTGCTCTCTGATCTGATGTCAATGAACAGTTTGCTAGGTACAAAAGAATAAGTTGCAGAGAAAAAGACAAATCATGGTACATACTTTAAGATGTTGTTGGGAATGTATTCTTTGAAGGCAAGCAGCCCTTTTATTCAAAGCATTTTGAATTGCTAGGCTCATCTTTTCTTACCAAGATGTTTCTCCCTTAGTTATGCCTTAAAGCCTGAGTTCAGTAGTCTGTGGATGTCTATGCTTATTTTCCAGTAAGTGCCACAGTAATTCCCAAAGCTACAAACACAGCAGTTTCACAACGTATGCTGCGAATGTGGACCAGTTCTGAAACTATGTGTGCTATCTCAGTGTTTCAGGAAAACTATTTCTTAACAGTGACGCATGGAGTTTATTTATTGTGCTGCTAATGCAATACATGTAGTTCAGATTATAACAATCTGACTGCACAAAATATCCTGAGGAAAGAAGAAAATTGGTGCTTAATCCCACAAACTCCACATAGCTCCTACTTATTTCAGGGGATGAGTTGCCTGTTAAAAGACTGTATATGTGAATCAGGATTTGAAAGATTTTTATCCTTAGTTGTTCCTTATTTGTTTTATGTTATGTGCAGTATCTGTTTTTAGAAACTTTCAGTCAAATTTACACTCAGCTACATAGGACCAACTAGTTCTATATTTGCTGAAATTTTAAACACAATTACATACTTTTAAAGCAAGGAGCAAGAGATAATACATTTCAGAACCTTCATGTTTTAACAGCAAACACACTCTCTGTGTGTTGCTATTAGATATAGCATGTCACCAGATCCAAAATATGTTAGGATGTAACCACAACATAAACATGTAAATCAAACATATATGATTAAAATAAAATTTGATTGAACAACTCCTAAGTGAAAGCATGAGTAATTCAAATATTTTGAAGCAGCTATAATTAAAAAATAGTCTTTCTTCACTCAAGGTGGAGATATATTGTGGCATACG
Organism: Myiopsitta monachus; assembly: GCA_017639245.1. NCBI lineage: Eukaryota > Metazoa > Chordata > Aves > Psittaciformes > Psittacidae > Myiopsitta > Myiopsitta monachus. The sequence continues at coordinate 25,766,105 of CM029924.1, forward strand.
TACTTCCAGAATGGATTTTAACTCTTGGTTCTATTTCAGTTATCTTACTGACCACATCATATAATTTTCATTTTCTAAACCATAACACCAGCTAGGAGAAAAGAAACCTCAAATTCTTACTAGATGAATGCATCTTCTTCTCTCAGTTTTATGCATTTCTGCACTGACTTTATTTGCAGCAGCAAAAGAAACAACACATTCTGAGAATTGCAATCCCAGAAAGAACCAAGCAGTACAGTATTTCCATGCTTATTTGAACAAGACCATAGTATCTTCTAAAAAATCTCCATGATCTTCTGAACCTTTTAAAGAAGGAACAAATGCTAGTCATATCCTGAAATCACAGACATCTGCTCTCTTGTCACATAAGCAACTTTTAAGGAGAATCCAAGGATCCGTCTACTTGTTTTCTGGAAATAAAACAGCAGGAATATAAACATAGCTTGGAAACCTGTGTAGTTCATGATGTAAATGTTTCCAAATGTCATCTCCTCTGAGGACCTGTAGCTGGATTGGGGAGCAAGCATTGTGTCTCTATGGGAAATGCATGCAAAATCTTAAGATTTCCAGGTATTTCCAGGTACAGTATGTTCCACTACAGCTTCCAGGAAAATCAGACCTCATTTTGCTAGAATCTATTGAGAGATGTGTTTTTATGAAACACTGTTTGTGACTGATTGGCATTTTCCCTCAAGCACCTATTCATCTGAAAACTCATAGCCAACTGAACACCAGCCCTGGTGTCCTCATCCCTGTTACTCTCTACTGGTTCACTCAGTACTGAGTGCTAAATGTCTCCTTCACTGATAGTTGCTCAGGACAAATTTTTTGAGGGGGATAACAACTGACAAAAAACAGTTTTGTGCCTGACAGAAAACTTACTATGAAAGCATAACATAGCTTTCAGTATGGTTGCTTGCTTCATTAAAGATTGTGCACTTCAAGCACATGCCAATCTACACTCTAGCTGCACTTTCTGTTGTGCAGAGGCTTCAGAGTGTGTGATGTCCATATATCATACAAACTCTGGGCATTAGGGAAACCCATTATTAGTCTTAACAGCTGTACCGAGACTTTTATCCCTGGCCATGGCATGGGGATTGGAACTACATGATCGTTAAAGTCCTTTCTAACTCAAACCATTCTGTGATTCTATGAGTCTAATTTACTGTTTTACCAGCAATGTGACAAATCTCTATGCATCATTTAAATTTTTGGGAACATTGTGCATTGTTCTTTGACCTGTGATAGCTTGAATTCACTCAGTTTGAAAGATAGGTTGAACTGTTTTGACAGGGAAATGGTCTGTCTTCTGAGCTCCTGAAGGAGATTGTGAGAAAGTCTTGTGGCTGTGAAAGTTAACCTGAAACCTTACAGCAAAGTATTTAACAAGGAGTACAGACTAAGAGGAGGCAGTACCTAACCTCTGGCACCCATGTGTGAGCATGTGGGTGACAATTAGCTGCACTGAAAGAACCACTGAACTTCAGGAGTGGTTAAAATGTCTCAATGAGTGGGGCAGAGATACACTGAAACACCACCCATATGAAAGTCTACTTAAATTGCATACAAGGTGAATTATGCTGATTTAGGTCCATTAGGGAAAGATTTTCCTCTCACTGTCTCAGCACCACCCTGTAATAAATGGAACCCATGTTATCATTAAGATCTTCAAATTCTTTCAAAGTTGTGTCTTTTCTACAGATAGACATGTACTATAACTCTTACATTAATATGTATACCTTTCAGACTTTTAGAACTATCTTAAATTCAAATATATTCTCCATTAACTGTTTTCAAACAGCAGCAATGACTTACCTGTCCTTGCATAGTTTGGCCCAGAATTTGCCCCACCGAAAACCCTTTTAGTTATGGCATCAATGGAAGAGAGCCAAAGTTGTCTTTCCAGGGTCCCCATCTGTGAAGCAAATGGACAGAGGATAAACGAGCAACCCGTAGCACTTTCAATCATTATTTGCATTGATTTTTTTTTAGGTTAAATAATGGGAAGTATACCTATACCTACACAGACTACAACAGCACCTTAGAATATACCAGTATATCCAAGCATCTCAACATTGTTAACCTCTGTAAAATGCAATAGGAAAAAGGGGCCTAAATAAATGAAATGTTGATCTGCCTTTTATTAATTTCATTTTTTATCTTCTTGTGTACAGACGTTTGACAGCTGTGACATTCATGGGCAATGCATTTGAAAAAGAAGACATAAATATTCAGAGACATATTAGAATGCTGTTCAATGTAAGCACCTGTCTACTTAGTGTTGACAGAAAATCATTTACTTTGCTTTATGCATGTTCTCCCCAGAGACTTCAGAGGTCCTATTTTATTTAAAGAGCTGGTCCCAGCATCAGTACTAACTCTTGAAAATGTAATATATACAACTAATTATATTTATTAAGGATACAACTTTGGTTTATATTTTTAGTAATAATTGAATAATTTTTTTCAAATTCTACTTCAGAATTTCTTTCCCTTGGGCAAATAAAGGAAGAAAAGGAAAATGGAATGAGGAGCAGGAAAAGTATGACCTCATGATATATTTCTGACATCACAAAAGGTTATACAGATAGCACAATGTAATGAAAATAATGTCATAAGTTACGCATACTCAAAAGGCAGCACTGTCAAATCTTCTTTTGAATGCCCAATGCTCATATAAATAGTTACAGAAACTTTTAGAATTGACAGAAATACAGCTCATGTAAATATAAAAAAAAAAAAGGGGGGGGGGAATGGGTCTTCAAAGGCCGGGTATTTGAAGAAAGAAAACAAAACACCAAAAACCCTACATAAAGTTTTATGAAATGTAGACATTTTTTCCCTTTTTGATAGCTTCCCAAAAGACCACTGCAAACAAGAATCATCCAATGATGGGGAAAAAATAAAAGGGAAAGGGAAAAAGAAATAGGAAAAATGAGAAAGGGGAAAGGGAAAAGGAAAAAAAAGGGAAAGGGAAAAGGAGAAAAAAAGGGAAATGGGAAAAAGGGAAAAAGTGAAAGGGCTTGAAGGGGAAGGGGAAAGGGAAGGGGAAGAGGAAAGGGAAGGGGAAGGGGAAAGGGAAAGGGTAGGGGAGGAGAGAGGAAGGGAAGGGAAGGGAAGGGAAGGGAAGGGAAGGGAAGGGAAGGGAAGGGAAGGGAAGGGAAGGGAAGGGAAGGGAAGGGAAGGGAAGGGAAGGAAGGAAAGGAAAGGAAAGGAAAGGAAAGGAAAGGAAAGGAAAGGAAAGGAAAGGAAAGGAAAGGAAAGGAAAGGAAAGGAAAGGAAAAAAGAAAAAGAAAAAGAAAAAGAAAAAGAAAAAGAAAAAGAAAAAGAAAAAGAAAAAGAAAAAGAAAAAGAAGAAGAAAAGAGAAAAGAGAAAAGAAAGAAGAGAAAGGAAGAGAAGGGAAGAGAAGGGAAGAGAAGGGAAGAGAGGAGAAGAGAGGAGAAGATAGGAGAAGAGAGAAGAAAAGAGAAGAGAAGAGAAGAGAAGAGAAGAGAAGAGAAGAGAAGAGAAGAGAAGAAAAAAGAAAAGAAAAAAGAAAAAAAGAGAAGAAAAGAAGAGAAAAGAAAAAATAGAAAAAAGAAAAGAAAAGAAAAGAAAAGAAAAGAAAAGAAAAGAAAAGAAAAGAAAAGAAAAGAAAAGAAAAGAAAAGAAAAGAAAAGAAAAGAAAAGAAAAGAAAAGAAAAGAAAAGAAAAGAAAAGAAAGGGAAGGGGAAGGGGAAGGGGAAGGGGAAGGGGAAGGGGAAGGGGAAGGGGAAGGGGAAGGGGAAGGGGAAGGGGAAGGGGAAGGGGAAGGGGAAGGGAAGGGAAGGAAAGGAAAGGAAAGGAAAGGAAAGGAAAGGAAAGGAAAGGAAAGGAAAGGAAAGGAAAGGAAAGGAAGAGAAAAAATGAATTCTATTTCACATGACGTGAGTATGTAATGATGTTAGTTCAGACCTGATCGCAGAGTGATTGCGTGGGGGAGGTTTGAGGAGAGCATAGAATTCTTGAGAAGCCTCAGACGCCACAAAATCTGACAATGCTGCCACCTATAGACCAAAAGTGACAACATCATCTCCTCAGAGCCGTTCAGAGGGATACTCTTAACCTCAGAAAAACATGGGGAAAAAAAGAGCAGGAATGTATGAACAAATTCAGACTCCTGTGCATGGTTAATTCATCTGGTGAGCTGATGGAGCAGCCACGTTGGTTTATCTAGTTCATTGCTTTTATATAATTTAATTGGGATCATCATACAGCAACCTAACCTGACTACAGAAATTATGAGCTGCAAGTCCAGACCCCATTTGAGTCCTTTTGCTCAATTAAAACTAAGCAGGTTTTTTATAAAGAAAGATTTTTTTTTCCTTTAAAATGCACACAAAGAGCAACAGATCATGATACGCCTTTTTTTTCCCCTTCAAATTAAGGTAATTATGGAAAGGCAGTAACAGTGAAAATACTTGCTTGAAATAAAAAAAAAAATAACACTTCTATTGCAGACATTTAAACCTGTCACTTTTAAGATATTGGCACAATTTGCCTATGTTATGGAAGAAACATGGGTGATTAGATCTAATACCTTCAGATATCTTCATGTCACTCTCCTAATATTAGCACTTACTACGAAAATGCCATGAATAGTTTATTTTTCATTGGTGCTTGCAATATACAATATAAATTTTTCATATAAAAAATCAATATCGATATTTTATTGTCACTTTTGGTAAGTTTACTCCCTTTTCAATCTTACAGTCCTTACTAAGATGCTACATTCACCTAGCAGCGGGAAAGTATCCCCTTAACAGATTTACTTCCCAACTGCATAAAATTAAACAAAATAAAAAAATTAAATTAAATTATTAAATTAAATTAAAAAATAAGTATTCCTCACCTAATCTGCCAATGCTATATTGTTATGGAGAAAATAAAGCAAGTTGAGTAGGGTACTGTAGAGGGCAAGTCAGGACATTGTTATCTATGCAGCCGTGGAGGGTCTGAATATCACAGAAGGATGAGCAAATCCTAAGTGCCACTCTACTCCAAAAGCTGTCTCTGCACTTTATATTACAATCACTGAATGAAATGCAGAAAAAGCACCCTGACAGGAATCAAAATAGACAGAAGTGGCGCTGGCACCCAGGATCCAGAAAAGGTAGAATTTTTGACAGCTATTATTTGCCATCTGTAGCTCCTTGTAGAACCTACAGGGTTTTTTGGAGCACCCTACCAAAACAACTGAAATTCCTTATGTGTTGTACCAGAATACAGCTAAATCAAGATATTATTTTCCATGTCTAGGTGAGGTCTTAAAAATCAGCACCTTCAGAGAGGACAGGAGAAACAACATGATACGAAGGGAGGGCAGAGTCACCTCCCATAGCTATGGCAAACCACACCATTCACCCTCTGCACTTTGGGCCTACACTTCAGAAGGACAGCTAGCATGCAGCTGGCCCCAAGGATGCAGTGTGAAGAGAAATTGAGACAGAAGTCTGAGAAGATAACTTTGGTAGATAATAAATGGCATACATGTTTCTGTGTTTTCTTTCGGCTCCATTGTGTCCTCATTTCAGTGTTTTCTGTCTAACTGTACACCTCAAGCATCAGCCTTAAAAGCAGTCTGTTTTACAGTTTCCCACATTTTCCACCTTTCCCATCTGAGCATTTATGACCAAACTTTCTATAGCAGTATTAAATCTTTGGTACATGGGAAAAATCCTAATTAAACTAAATCTTGTTCTCATTTCTTTTCATACAACCTGAGTACCAACAGAAAGACCCTGATATAGCTAACAGAAAAAAACTGATGTTGGTAGACAATATGGACTGGGGGACCAGTCCCACAAACTGAGTAGGAGGCAAGAAAATATTAATTTATATTTTCGTGAAAGTAATATCGTTATTTTTAAACATATTTGTTAGTAGCTTTTTACTTATTATGCACATGCATAAATGTGAACTAGGAGTTATCCTATTAAAAATGATAGTACTCTTATGATTAAAGGTTCATTTATGCTGGAATATGGTCTTATATTCTACATACACTCCCATTCAATATGTGCATATTGTGAAAATTAAATAATGTTAAATTACTCCCTTTTTCATAATAAACTCATCTTGACAGTTATGATGTTCAAGCACTGAGCAGCACATATTACGATGGCAGATTCCTATCATTCAGTAATTTTCTCCCTCTTAATATTCTTGAATTTTACCTCTCACAAGTAGGTGAAATGATCCTGTCTTTGAAAAATGATTTGGCATATTCCCTTAGACTTTAAATCTGGTCAATAATAGATTACTTTCTCATGTATCATTTTCTTTGAGTAACAGGAGTTTGTTGAGACTTGTTAATTTTCAATTCTCTTTAGGAGCATAGTGAGGATGGACAAACTAGTTCATCCTTAATTCCCCTTTGAGAATAACAAGTGGGGTCATCATCTCCACTTTTGCCATCATCATGGAGCCACCGTATTTAGTTCCACAGCAATGGAGTGGATGGCTGGAATGAGTACAAGAGGAAAAGGAGTCTTGGCTTTCGTTTTTCATTAGAGACTAGATACTCTGCTTTTCTTCTCGGCCTTAAAATGTACTAAAACAGGGTATAAGGGCAGCTCTTCACTGCATTCTCTTCAGGCATCAAGACAGCACTAAGGTCTTCTGAAGCTTTTATGAAGTTGGGAGCCCATATTTTTAATGGAAGAATGAAAAAATTGCAGGAATGGTGGCAGAGCGAGTAGATTCTGAGTACAACATACCTTGCTTTCACTGCATTTCACTACCATGACTCAGGCAAAGAAAAGGATCCCGATGGAAGCTCCTGCACACCACTCTTTCAGGAAGTATGTGAAGGGGCGGACAGTGAGCCCATAAAGTCCAGGACAGTCAGGCCTTGTGTCTCTTTGCTGGAGATGGCAGGATCCATGTGGAGTCTTCCAGGAACATGGATTTCTATGGATGTTTCACAGCTAATTAAAAAAAAAAAACCTTTTTCCTCAGAGTATTGTTGGAAAATTCTGCCTTCTGAAAGACAAAACACAAAGGGGAAATTATTGCACTCCTGGGTTAGTACAGTATTTTTCTGACTCAAAAATAGATCTTATCTGTAAACAATCTGGATTTGGAAAGAAACATGCATTACAAAAAGAAAAAATATCAGACATATCATCTATGATTCTATTAGTTGTGACTTGATCTGATGACTCACAGGAAAATCACAGTAAGCAGCAATCGAAAGAGAATAATAGATTCATAAACATTAAAGATAGAAAAGTCCATTTCATACTGACCGTTTCTTTGTATTGCATGATTGTACTCTGCACACACTAAGCAATCTATTACCTTGCCTTATCTTATTTTTTCTCCAAAACATCATCCTTCAATAATGTTAGCCTAACAGACCTAAGGCAATTCAACCTAATTTACCAGATTCCAGAATAATACTGTAATTATCATCTTTATCAGAAAAGGTTACTTTACTGGATTCCAGAAACATATAACTATATTGGACTTAGGTTAAAATACAGTTTAATTAAATGAGACATTCATTACTAAAAGCTGAACACTGTGGTTAGAAATACAGAAAAAGTAAATTCTTGCATTTATGTCTCATTGTTCATAGGATTAACAACTCCTTTAAATACTAGTTTGATTTAGCTGTAACAAGTGCATTGATGTAAATACAATAGGACATTCCAAAGGGGAATTTTCATTTAAAAAAAAATAAAAATCCATATTCACTACAATAAATGTTATGCCAAGGAATTTTATAGCTGCCAGAAACATAGAAACTGCTACACCCAAAGCTAGAAAAATGTTCCAGTACAAAGCATGTCTAATATATAACCTCCCAAATACACAGTATATCCCTAGTAAAGTTGTAAATTATGGTTGCAAATGAGGCCACAAACAAAATTTTGCTCAAGGCATGAATCATAAATTCAAACAATAATCATCCCCTGCATGAGGCACAACTACTTTGTTTACTTCTTATACCCTGTTTCTTAAACATGAAGATGAAAGTAGGTCAAGTAAATTTAGCATCTTTTCACATGAAGTATGTTATGATAGCGGGTGGCACAGCCTAATTTACAATTACATGAGTTTACATGAATATGAAAATATGTGTTTTCACTGTGCTGTGTCATTACACATATTGACATTTTACTCACAATGACACAGAACCATAGAAAACACCCAAGATTTGGAGAAGGGAGGGAGCAGAAAGGAAGAGAAATATTTACCACAACTGCAGCCTGAATGAAATTTCGGCATGTTAGAAGAGAAAGAGCTTCATATGATGTTGAATGATATTTAAAAAAATTATTCTTATTGTTTGGTGGTGAATTCTATAGGTATGTCTATACAGTGAGTTGCAAGGGGAGAAGAAGGAAACTTCAAAAAACACAGTAGTTTATTTCTAAAATGTGTCAATTTTATTCTAACTCTTTATCAAAAAAGAGCTTTTCTGAGAAAATTCCAAAATTTAACAACCATGGACTTTATTAGTATTATATGGAAATGCAAAAAAACAAACAAACAAACACATTTGAATTAGAGGTTAGTATCAGAGATTTTGTTGTTTATCATTTGCACGGTGTTTTAAATATGATTCACCTAGGTAAATTCCTTTAAATAAATGACTAATTTTATTGGAGTTATTTTCTTTTATGGAAAGCACAAGGATTTTGGTGTGGCTCCTTTTCCAACAAACTACTGTATAGTGTATATATAAGACTTTCAATTAAACTTCAAAAACCTCTGAAATTGCATGCAATTCCAAATTGTAGTTCGGAAGAGCATTATTTCTGGAACAAATAGGGTCAAAAAAAGTTGAAGATGAATATGTTGTTGAGAGATTAGTCTATCAAGACCAGAATCTGACTTATATTACCTAAATTAAACCTGCTACTTAAAAGTAACTTCAAGAAAATCAATTTTGTTTTCAAGAAACATGCATGTTTGTATATACACATGGAAGAATACCCACACAAAATTGATAATGTAGAACAGAAGAATGAGAGAAGGCCACATATCAGGTAGCAGCTCCTACAGAGATCAGTAAATGTACCACATTAATTGAAGAGTGTTTTTAAAAAAATGGTGTGTTCTAGTATATGTTCATCATATTGTTACAAGTCTAGTAGAAGCTGGCAAAAGAGTGGATTTCCTCTTAAGCTACAGATCTTAAAGCTTCAACGCAACAAGCTACTTTGAACCTAACTCATGACTCAGGCACCAAGTCGCTTGAGGTAAGCATGTGGTTAAACACTTTGCTAATGTACATTCTGGATGACAGTTGAATTTGTCTTTTCATCCCTCTTTTCAAAAGTTCAAAGATGACAAGATTACTTTAAACTTAGGCTTTGGATGCAGACATTAAGGGTTATTTATACTTAAAATAATACAGGCTTCACAGTCAGTAGTGACTGAAATAGATCCATATTTTTAGTTACAGACAAGAAGCCAAAATTGAGAATGTCAAGGAAAGAAGGCAGAGCATTTACTGTGAGAAGCGTTACATTATCCAGTTATTTAGTCTAACATTATATGTTGTCTGTTGTGATGCTAGACATTATGCTTGTACTGAACAGTGAAAAACAGGAAAATAAAAAAAAACCACAAAAAACGTGGAAAGAAACCTCTCATAAAGGTACACAAACATAAAACCACTAACATTTATTCATGAACCTGTCACAGTAATTAAAAGTTAAAAAATAGTGAGGAAGGGAAAAGCCATAATGCGAAAGAATTTAACTTTTTAAAGAACTGAATAAATTCAGCTATAATGAGATTTGGAATAACAAGAGTACAAAAAACAGATGAAGACAGAAACTAAATATAAAGGAAATTATTTTAAAAAATACTGACCAGGAATAGAGGTTGTGGGCACTGCTATGCATGGGTACTAGAATAGAAGAAAGAAGAACGGTATTTGACACACTCTACTCAATCGCCAGCTGCAATCAAAACGCAAGGAGAATATCAGTATGAACAGTTTTGGGCTGTTCAGGCTTCCACACTCAGAAATTCTTCAGGCACATAGAATAATGGAATGATAAAACCAGCTAGGCTGGAAAAGACCTTTAAGAACATCAAGTCCAACTGTTACTTCAGGGCTGCCAAGTCCACCACTAAACCATGTCACTAAGGGCCTCGTTTACATGAGTTTTGAACACTTCCAGGGACAGTGATTCCACCACTTCCCTGGGTAGTCTGTTCCAATGCCTGACCATTTCGGTGAAGAAATTTTTCTTAATGTCCAGTCTAAACCTCTCCTGATGTTTGAGTCCATTACCTCTTGCCCTAGCACTTGTTACCTGAGAGAAGAGCCATCATCTTTCTCCCCTGCGCCTTTTCTTCTCCACACTAAGCAACCACAATTCCCTCAGCTGTTCCTTATAAGACTTGTGCTCTAGGCCTTTCACTGGTTTTGTTGTCCTTCTCTGGACCCACTCCAGCACCTCTATATCTCTCATGTAGTGAGGGGCCATGAACTGAACACAGTACTTAAGGTGTGGCCTCGCCAGTATCAAGTACAGGGGGATGATCCCTTCCCTAGTTCTGCTAGCCACACTATTTCTGATACAGGCCAGGATGCTGTTGGCTTTCTTGGCTGCCTGGGCGCAAGCTGGCTCTTGTTCAGCCAGCTGTCAATCAGCACCCCCAGGTCCTTTTCTGCTGGGCAGCATTCCAGCTACTCTTCCTCTAGTGTTGCATGGTGGAGACTGTACTCAAACAAATACAAATTTTGTTATTAACCTCAGTAGGGAATAAATTTCCACTGGCAAACAAAACCAGAGTTGACTGAAAGTTGGAATGTAATTATGAAGCTGTCCAAAGATGGAATTTGAATATAACTCTCAGAGCAAACTTCTTGCTTTAACAAGAACATAAAACATGAATATGTTGTCAAGATGGAAACAAAGAAAGACTGAGACAGAGACAACATAATTTTCAGGTGTGTAGTATTTCCTAATATCTATCTTAATCAAAAGAGTACATAATGGGCTCCTTCCTTTCCATTTACTATTGCTTTACTTCTCTGTAGCAATTTTAACAATCATTAAAAATATTTGCACCATTATAGTACTGATTTTTTTAGGTTTTGTTGCAATAAGCCAGTTGAAACCAAGGAGAAGCATCAGCACAAGTTGAACAGCAACCTGCTTTTGGACAACATGTTCTTTAAAAATCACAGAAACTCATAGATACTAAAGATTTTTAAAAACTGTCAAAGAACACACATATGTATGACACTACACTGGCAGAAATGAATCACACATTTTAAGAAGGACAATGAGATCACTAAATAGTGAATAAAGTCATTCTAAATAAGTTTATCAAAAACTGCACTGAAAAATGATATTGCATAGTTATTATAGGTGCTTATTATCCCAAGGTATTTGCAACTGAGAACTGACTTGGAGGCCTTGGAATAAATCAGTGTATAGTTAATTGCCAACATAGTTACATGGTATTCCCAGCATTAGCTATTTAGTAAAATAAACGTCAGTGAAAATGCTTGTCCATGTTAAGAAAGACAAAAAACCATTCTGAAATGTGTTAGCAATTTTAATGCTACTGATACTTGCTCAGTAGTTACTGACCAAGATACATATTTCAGCCTGACCACTGAAAAGCTTTCAATGGTGAACAGCTTTCAGCCACAGTATAGAACTGTGGCTCTACACTCTTGAAAGCTTTTATTTCATCTCTGAGCAGACACTGAGCTTTGCATTTGTTCTAATGTCTTCTCCTTCTGGGATCCTTTCTAGCATCACAAATGTTTGTGTTGAGAATGCAGCACAACAAAGTGCCAAAGTTAAAAGCTAGAGCAGCAAAGGTTCACATCTTCTCCTATGGAAAACTGTAGCAATCCCTTTTTACCCTCAGAAAACATTTGCCTTTCCTGGAGGCAGAATATTTTTTTAACAGTAGAAAGACGGATAAGTCTTGAGTTTCTTGGCAGTAATTTTAAATGTATATGCACTCTTCCAGGTAGTCTTATTGTATTAAAGTGGATGTATTCATGTTAAATACCTTGACTTCTAAATTCCTTTTGAGCTTTTGCATGCAACTCAAATCAAAAGCCAACCTTGGCCTTGGTCAGTAACTTAGAAAGACTGATTTTTTTCTGCAAAAATCTGCTAGCCTGGGATAAACTGCTGCCAGTTACAGGTGTAATGTCATTCTTCCAGAATGACATTCTTCCTTCAGTCAGCTTGCAGATACTTGCTTGATATTAGACCTACACAGGTTTGTGTACTGGAGTTTCCCACTGGTTGCAATTCTCCTTTTTCCTCATTCAATTCACCAAGCGTAGGCAGGATCTAGCTCTGGGTCGTTAAAACCAAATAATAGCAGACTATCGTTGGATAGTTAGCAGCAGACCCAAAAAATATTATCTACAGTGTCAATTATAAAGATTGTTTCATTTTTTATATAAGAAATATAATCAACAAATTCCAAAGAGGTAAATGTTTTCCCATAGAATGAAACATGCAAGAACAGATAAGTACTTACCAGTTCCATAACACATTCCAGCTAAGGATCTCAAAACACTTGCAAGCTCCTTTCATAAGAAATATATCTCTGGGCATGCCTTCACCACATGTGCATGCTGGGGGACTTTTAAGGGAATTTTCTGGAAAATTCTTCCTGCCCAGGAAATTACAAAATGTGAATTTGAAAGTTCCACCAAATGCTACTCTCTGACATTTTCCCCATATCATTTTTTTTTTTTTTTTTTTTGGTGAAGACCAGAGTTCCACTATGCATTCTGTTGTAAAGACCAGAGTCAAGATATTACTTTTCAGGGCTAGATATGTAATTGGCAAGCAAAAAGAGGAAAAGTTAAGAAGTGAATGTGATGTACCTCACCTTTATTATTTCCAAGGAGAAGTTTTACTATTTTTAAACTAAAATAACAGGTTAAGGATTTTTAGGAACATGCTTAACTCCTAGTACTTTCTGCATTTCTCATAATCAGAACACAGAATAACACTGAAGTTCTTCCAGTCAAAGAGAAAGGTCAGGTAGATGGTGATTCCCTGTGCCACTGTGGTAACAGACCCCAACTAATACTTATGCATTTTTAAAAAGGATTATCAGTGAAAATTAATATTGTTTTATAGTTACTGAAAAGTTCTTTTGAATAAAGCATGCCCTGAAAATCTACATTTAAATCACTTATCTATTTATGAGAAGTTATCATTTATAACTAGTACTTGGCTCCTTTCTGTGTCCGAGTTTCCATGTTATGTCTTTGAATAGCCAGCACTGTCTGGTCAAAAGAAATAATGAAAGAATTCATGGAAAATAGAGAGAAAGTGTAAAAGACTTCAGCCATGACATATCTAAGATTTTTTAAATGGTAAAAATCAACAAGGCATATTTTCAGAAGTGTTTAAGACATATGGGTCTGTCCTGGGTTCAGCAGTATCAGTCATTTTTCTCCTTCTTAGTAGCTGGTGCAATGCCATGTTTTTGACTTTTGGCCTGGGAACAGTGCTGATAACACCAATGTTTTCAGGTACTGCTCAGTAATGTTTAGTCTGACCAAGGACTTTCTGCGTCTCATGCTCTGCCAGGGAGGAGGAGAAGCCGGGAGGAAGAGGAGACAGGACACCTGGCCCAAACTAGCCAAAGAGGTATTCCATACCATAGCACATCATACCCAGGATGTAAAAACTGGGGGCAGGGACCCGGAAGAGTTAGTTCACTGCTTGGTCAGGCTTGGTATCGGTCCACGGGTGGTAAGTGGTTGTATTCTCTTCCCTTGTTTCCCTTGTCATTATTATTACTGGTGGTAGCAGTAGGGGTTTTGTATTATACCTTAGTTACTGGACTGTCCTTACCTCGACCTGTGGGAGTTACATTCTTTTGATTCTCCTCCCGATTCCTCTGGGAGTGGGGGGCAGGAGGGGGGGAGCTAACGAACTGGGTGGCTGATTTATGTCTGGGCTTAAACCAAGACAGGGTCACATAAAGTCTTTTCTTTTAAAAAAACTATTTAGAAAATTTCTCAGGACAGATGTTTCATAATAAACTATTGATTTTCTACATTTTGAAAATAAAAGAAACAAGTAGAGTCATCTGGTTTTTCTTCTTCCCTCCTTTAACCTGCATAGCAGACTAAAAATTCTAAGTATTCCTTACTGAAGGAAAATGGAATGTTTATCAAGTGCAAAGTCCCACTAAGTTAGCATTTATGCAAACAATAATGAGTGAAACTTTGTAACATACTGAGAATTTAAGAATATTTTGTAACCCTAAATCTAAAGACATGGAAATTTCCTTTAAAATGGCCAAGTAAGCAAGCCCTTGGCATGATTCTGAGAGGAACGCAAGCAGTTTTTTCCACAGCAAAAGCAGTTTTTACACACCAAAATCTTTAAAGCTTGTCTTTAAATTTTTTCTACTCCCAATTTTTAAAGACAACCCTATGAATTCATGGAATCTGATTGCAAAGATATTTGAAAATATTATGAAAATCATGTCTTTTAAAAAACAGGTCAGCTTTTGTCAAGCACAAGTCACCTTCATTACCTGTGTCACTAGCGATTTACACCTTTCACATACCTGAAGGGCAATATATCAGACTTTTATTCATATGTAGTGTCTTCTAATGCAAATCTGTCTTCAGTGTAAAACCAAGGCTTCTGTGCTGCAGGTGGAAAGAAGGGTGAAAAACACTCTACCAACAGATAACCATCTGGCAGATTCTCTTTCTCTCTCTGCTATCTCCATGTGATTTTTAGCACTTTACAAAATGTCATTAAGCAAACAGAGAGGACCACAAGCAAACCTCTAGTTTCACAAGATCATGTTTTATAAACTGTTGAGAAACATTGACATGTAATGAAACCCTATTCCCTGTATGCTTTCCTCTTTATAAACAATTTGCTTCCCTCCTTTTATGTATAAATAAACAGAAAATTATCTGTATATTTGATGTTTGCTGGTTGGGCTGGCTTTTTTTTTTATTTTTTTATTTGTTTGTTTGTTTAGTGTTTTTTTTGGGGGGAGGTTGGGTGGTTTTGGTTTTTTGTGAGGTTTAGTTTATTTTTTTCTGTTGGTTTTTCTTTTTTCCTTTGGTCATCATAATCAAGGGCTATTACAGCAGTAGATCTTATCTCTAGAACGGCAGTCCGCTTGCACCTTCAGTTTGGATTTTTGTTTATGCTTGGCTGCAATTGTGGCTGTTTCTGATAGTTTTAGGTCAGCCATGACAGACTATGGGTGACACTAAATAAACAAGCTGGGAGTCTGGGACCAGGAAGGAATGCTACTGTTGCTCAGAGTTTGATTTTCTCTAGTTAATCAACATTTTTGTTCAGAATAACCCACTGTGTAAAGGAACTGTTTGTCTGACTATGCATATTAAGCTGTAAAGTCTTTTTAAAATAGCCCACACCTCACATAGGCAAGCAGGGAGAAAAAATTCTGCTCAATCTTGCTTTGGGTTGTAGTAGGCTACAGAGATTTGTTTGTTTAATTTATGACCAACCATTTCTTCCTGCGTTCTCTCTTCCTTCTCTCAGCTAAATTCCATTGCAGTAAATTGATCCGAGCACAGACTGGAATGGAGTAGATAGGACACTTCCTTAAAATCTGCTCAAGGGGAATCAAAAATTCAGTGACCAATTTGTTAACTATACTCATGGAAGAAGGGGCAGAATAAGATCCCAAGAGAAGAGGTAAAATATCCCACTGAAGAGAGTATCTGTTCCAGCTGTCTTGATTTTACTGTCAGTCTTAGAATATTTCATGCAATTCTTAAAACTCTTGTTTCTATAGCCATATCATCATGTCAATGTCTGAATTCAGTTTTCATTTATTTATTTTGTTAATGGCACCACTTGCCCCCATGGTCATGGACTAAACCTAAAATATTTGTAACCTAAGGCTGAAATGCCAAAGTAATATTAACAAAGCCTTATTTTTACACATTTATTTTTAAATTTAATGAATTTTATGTCAGTCTTGTGATTAGAAAGAATATGAGAACGGACTTTTCCAAAGCTTGATATTGGTAATGCTGCCTACTTTGGGATGTTACAGAGCCACCCATAAATGTATTATAAATTCTAATTTTAAAGATGGTGCTTTTACGGAATACTTGGCATAATAGAGATTCTTCAAAATTCATATAAATTACAAGGAGGATAAATTATTTTCATGTAAACTTCCACTTGTTTAAAATTTGGCTCTGAAAGTGAATAGCAGCTGACAGTTAACTACTGGCCTACCCAGGGGTAAGCAGGGTCTCAGTGTGGTTTCTAGTGCACAGGCATGCCTTTCAGAAAACAAAACAAAATATCACAATGTTCATCTTCTTGCAGAAACCCCACAGAGAAGTGAATGGATAGAAATCCTACTGTACCTTTGCTTCCACAGAGGTGGACTTTCTGAAACTGGATTAATAATGTTATGTACTGGTTAATGAGAAGAAACAGTTGTGAACAGACCCTTCAGTAGCATCTTGAAAGGTGTCTGGATCCTGTTTATATTTCAGCTAATGTGTCTCACTAAACTGTTTCTTAAGCTTGATTTGGTTATAACAATGCATCCCCAGCAATGTCTAGTAACTACCCAAATTAAAATATGGAAGTGTATGGAAAATGTGAGTACGATTTTCTTGAGCTATGCTATGCCTAATGTCAAAGCCTATCCTCATCTCTGAAGACAACCAACCAGGTTATCAAAGTATCCAAGTTTAACATTGCCTAGGGTTATTTTATTTTTAAATTGCTCCTACATCCACCAAAATCATCTCAGCTAAGTCTATGACAGCCCAGGCCTTTAGAATCAAACCTTTGCCAGCAATACTATGGTTTAATTAGCTGCGCGCTTGCCTCCTGGCCAGATCCAATAAATATGCATGTATTGGCACAGCTGCATCTCAGCATGCATACTTAAATTAAAAATGCTTCCTTTGATGCTCTGGCAATCTTGGCATTCATTCACTTTGCCAGAAGCTGCATCAAATCACAAACTACTTGCCCAGTCATCTTCACTATGTACAATCATGAAAATGTGCTGCTAGATTAGTAATGCTACCTCATGTTGCACATGTAGTAACTGAAAATTCATCATGCTTGTTCTACAGTTAAAGAGAAGGGCACTCATGTCTTCATGACTAAAAAGTATTCCCATATGCCAAATAAGCTGAATTTGACCAAAAAAACCCCATGTAAGTCTTCTACTATTAATTGTATTGTTGTCATATCTGTAGCTGCACTTTTTATTTTAGAGTTGCAGAATGAATTTTTTTGCTCTCTCCACTTGACATTAGCAGATTTATGGAACGATGTCTTCACTATTCACTGGTGACAAACTATTAGTTATATTTACCAAAAGAAGGGAAATATGAACGTCATACAGGCTTTCTAAAAAGCACACTGAAAGACTGAGATACTACGCATTTTTTCTTACAATTGGCTTCTCCATGTTGAACTCCAGATTAGTCAAAGAAGCAGAGGAGGGAATACTTACAGACAGATATGTATGTTTTTCATACAAACAGGAATCTCAAACAACTTGAAATGCTTGAAAGGCATGAAGGTATAACCTATGTTTCCATTTTCCTGAGAGCCTGATCCATGGGTCATTAACCTCAAAGAAAGGACTGACTTCAGTAACCAATGGATCAAATGGTTCTTTGTCATGTTTTGGGTTGGTTTTTTTTTTGACAGTAGGTTGGTAGATACTCTTTCTTCAGTTTAAAGATCCTCCTCAGGATCAGATGACTCAATAGAGCTCTTAAAAATATAGATTTACAGAAGGGCCTCAGCAGCTGGGATGCCTTGTTCACAGGAAAATCAAACTATTCACCTCACTTCTCAAGCAATATGATAAGGTTCTCTGAAATGGACACACACTTTGTGTGAAATCCCAGAATCACGGAAGTCTATGGCAAAATTTATGGTGGCTTTAGTGAACAAGAATGTCAAAGCATTGTTAGATTTCATTCATCAGATTTTAACAAACATAAGTTTTTACGAATCATCTGCATCAATGTAAGAAAGGATAGGAAGAAAAGTGTCACCTGAAATAAAGATAGTACATCTTTATTTTGGTATGAAAGTATCTTAGATTAAGAATATATATTTCCTATTATGAAAATGAATATAGAGGATCACAGCCAAATTAAGAGCTGCTGCATTGTGAAATCAGAAGGGCCTGTACTGGCAAAAGAAACTACACCCTGCTTTAAAGCAGTGATAATTACCAGCTCATGATGTCCATTGGATCACTGAAAGAAGGCAAGCCTTCTCATTGTGATAGTTTTCTATTGCACATTAAGAAATGGCCAGATGGTTCTGTGACAGTTTCTTTGCTTGCTTTGCTGGACTTCTGTATTAAGCAACACATCTAGGAATTTCACAGTGTGCGTGGGTAGTGAGGGGTGAGCTGAGGAATATTAGGGAAAATGATCAAATCAGGTGTTGAACTAGAATTCAAACCACTTTCTTCCTCCGGCGATTCCCTAGGAATTCAAAACATCTCTGCCTATAAATGATTGGCTGTGCTTTAAATCTACAGTGGAAATCCACCAGCTGAAAAATCCTCATAACATGTGCTATCAGAGAGCATGTAAAGTAATCAGTCATCCCTCTGTATGTGGTTCAGGTATCCTGTTATTCCTTCTGATGTCTACAGGGGTGGGTTGGTCTGTAGTCGTTCTATTGGAAAAGGAAGAACTGGATTTCTCCTTACATTCACATCCATCTATTATAACCTATTTAGGAAAGATCTTCCCAGGTAAATATAGCTGATATTTCATTGCACCTTAAACCAGCCCCTTTTTCCCCATCTCTGTTTTCTTATAAGGAGGATTTGTGTTCATTTTCTCAGAATCTGACTTTTCTTGTCAATTCTTCTGTTTTACTGAACGTACAAGAGTCTATTCCACAAATCATTTGGACAGCAAATTTGGATAACACATCAAAATGCATACCTTTTCTAAACCAAATAGGGCCCAAATGGTCAAATCCACAAATAAAAATGCTCAAGTTTATTTTTGTACAAACATGAAAAGTAGATAAAAAATCCCTACAATGAGATTCATTACCATGCTTGTCAGGAATTCTACTTGCAGATTCGGGAAAAAAAAAGTCTTTATTGAAACCATTAGCTGCTTGGGTTTTTCCAAATCAGAACACAAATAGAAGACAGAAATAAAATCTCCCATTTCATACTAGAACTCTCGGCCTACAAAGAAACAATCCCAGAGCTCACACTCATGAAGCAAGATCTACTAACACAAAACCAGAACAAAGAAAAATTTATTGGTCACCACATTCATTAGAAATTGTAGTCAAGATTTGTTCAAATATGTTTTAAAAAACTATGCTGTAGCACTGTGAGAATGTAATTTCTTTGAAGTTACCATTTTTTTTTAAATCTTGGGTGTCAACCTGATGAATGGTTTGTCATGCTCTTGCACGTCAATGCTTAGGAAGTTCTAAGTCCACTTGAGAGAAAATCTTTTACACTAAGATAGCTACAGATTTAGAAAGATCAAGATGGAATTTTCAATGCTGAATTTTCTCCTGAACACTAAAGGCTATTCTGAGGAATAAAAATTATGCATTAATATAGTGGCCAGAATATAATTTTCTGAGAAACAGTCTGACGAGTGACTAAAGACTGAACTTGACTTTTCAGCAAAGTTAGACTTTAGAAGTACCAATACACTATTCCATGTAATAGGAACGTTTCACATGCCTTCTATGTGCTACATATAACAGTAAACCCAGTACATATTTTTTTTTTAAATCTTGAATGGCCCTGTACAATATGGTGACATACTGAATATGCTGGTGAAAAAATAAACTACCAGCTTCAGAGTATTTCATGATATAAATCATGATATAAATATAGATGATATAAATATATTTCATGATATAAATCACCAAGATTTCATGCGTTTTCCCTGATCCAAATTTGAATAAAATTCCCAAATTTTAAAGTTCTTACAGAACATAAAATTCCAATTCATAGAATCACAGAGTCATAGAACAGTTAGGGCTGGAAAGGACCTCAAGATCACCTAGCTCAAAATTGTTTTTTCTCATTAATATAAAAGCAATGTAATACTGAATTTTCAACAATATTTTCTCTAATACAAAGTAAACTTAAAGTGGATTAAAATTATTCAATAAATTGCTTTAAATAAAATTGTGAAAGAGAAATATGTTAGCTTCTTTCCAAGAAAACTCATGTGAAAGTGGTATTTTTCTCTGAAGTTATTTGAAATTGGACTAAATGCATTTTCTGATGGAAAACTTCCAAATAAAATTTCTCAACCAGGATTGCGACAGGTACTTTCTCTGAAGTACTCTTTCCACATTTCAGTATATTTTGCTTGCTTGTTTGGTTTTTTTTTTCCCTGAAACTACAAAAAAATGGAAATGCTCATTCATCCTCAGGAGGGTATTAAATTAAATTGACAGCACTGATACTGCCAGTCATGTTGAAATAATTAGCAATTCCAAGGCTATTAATGACATGCTGTATCACTATTTTAGACTCAGTAAGATGAAAGTAAAAACCTTTTGGTGACTTTTGCTCCTACTAAAATTTAATTAGCCTTACTTGCTGACCTCATGTTTTATGTAACAGTACACTCCAAAATGACCTTATAAATGGCTACTAATATAAAGGTAAAGTCTTCCTTTTTTTCCTAAAACTAGCATAATATAAATTAATTTTTTTTAGGGTTTTCTTTTTTAATTACATTTGCGAAGTATGCTTATAATTGCTAACATTATACATTTCAGCATTACCTGTGGTACCGACTTTGAATTTAATTGAAGCAGGAATGTCTTACTTTGACAAGGTCACTTTTTAAACTGCAGTATTGCAGAGGATTTTTGATTTTTCCTTTTTGAACTAGTTTTAACCCATAAAATCATTGATAAAGAATTATCTCTTCGCCATGAAATATTAGTAAAGATTAAAAGTGAAAATGCTACCATTAATGGGCATAAAATTTATGGATTATGATGATCTGTACTAAATCTGGAAGGCTGTACCTCATTAGTGAAAAAAATGTAACTGTGGCCAATGGACATCAGTTTTCAAAAGCTACTTAACATGAAGTGCTTAATTCTGCAAACTTAGACCCATAGGGTCAAATTGACTCCTGATTTTAGTGTAGCCAGAATAGCTGAATGCATGCTGTTGATTTACTTTCATAAAAGAAGCAGGGGAAACTAATCAGATTAAAAACTCTAATTCAACGATTTCAACTTCAAAATAAAGATATGACATAGCATGTTTTTCCTTCATTTCATCACACTAAATAAGTCAAATATAAGAACTAATAACCAGATACTGAAACCAAAAGGTCTCAAGAAGGAAATGAGAAGCACATTTATTTTTAACAATAAAACATTTAGCTGTTCAAGCATATTATCAAGGATTAAGTGAATTTTCATCACCTCAAACAAATATCACTAAACTCCATCTGACAAAGCACAGCATCTGTGGGAAGTATCATGCAGTCTCAGAAATTAGGAAAGTAAAGCATTTTACATTAATATAAATGACTCCTTCTAAAAGTTTGTTTTGGAACGGAATCTGGAACAGCCTATCCATCTGATATGTAAATGGAAGCTCAAAGATGTTTTGTGGGTTTTTGCATTAAATTTTTTCACAGCTTTCTCTTTTCATATTACTTTTGTTCATTTTGGCATTAGAAAGGAAAAAGATAAAGAACAGAGGAAAATAACTAGAGAAAAAAACAAATCAAATTGAAAACTGCAGGGAGATACTTTGAATACAATTACTTTTCTGAAAATGCGGCATAAAATGACATATTTTTCAAAATGAGATTTTTTTAGCAGGATTTAAAGATAGAGTGGTAATTCAGAATTGCAGTGAATGACAAACAAAGAAACAAATTTGCTAACTATTTTACTAGAATAAATATCATGGAGACATTTTAAACCCTGAGGAAAGTATTTTCTTAAAGTCAAAGAAAAATTATAATATTTTCCTTTTTGATTAGTTAATTTTACTTCATAAATGGAAACTGAAATGTAGTTTCTGAAAATGCACAACTAATATATGTATTTCATTATAGTCCCTCTTCCACGAATTTAAATTAGAGGAAGAATATCTTCTTTTATTTAAGAGAAAGAATTTTCTATTGAAAGGTTGGAAATAGCAGACATCAGATATTTAAAACTTCCTTGGGCAAAATTTTTAGTGCTGGACCTTGTATCACATTTAGCACATCTCTGCATGTTTCTGAAGCATACATTTTGTCAGAAGCATTTATCAACAGGTCAGGGAATCTTTTAAGGCAAACAAATCAGAGGACATAACCAGTTACTGATGCATATTGCAAATTGTTAAAAAAATTCCTACATGCAACTTTTGTATTCATGAATCTGAGTCATATTCTCATAGATAAAACAGTTTTTTCTGATATTTTCTGTGCATTAATATATAGTTTTGAGCTAGCACCCATTAGTATGTATATTATTGTATGGTTTGCTCTGGACAAAACTTTGATGTGCATTGATATTCCTCCTGAGTAAAATGTGGGTGTCAGTGTTTGTCTCATCTTTATGGGATAAGTATAATGACCAGAGCATATGCTGTGAAATACTGCCTACAGGCTTTTTTTATAGAATAAGTAAATGTGTGGGTTTTATATTTTTACACAACTGTCCAAAAGCATTTTAATATTTTTGAAGTAAAAAACAGCATAAACGCCCTAAATATTCCCACAATGAGCTACACACAAAAAAAAAGGAGTCCCAAACTTTCCAAAGTATCTTAATGAGGGTTAAAGGTCGCTGCTAAATAAAACTGAGAAGCAGAAAGGATCAGGATCCTGTTTCCATTTTAACATGCCTCATGTTTATGTTTTGCTGTCGGCAGGGAAAAGGCTGAAACAATTCCACTTACAAGGAGGTTACAAACAGGCTGAATATTGCAGCTGGATGGAAGAAAAAGTTTGTGCTCCGCAGGGCTAAGGTGAATAGGAGTTCACACAGAACAGACACGTTTTAAACACAGGGCTTATAGCTGACATTTCTGCACAAATCCTGTTCTAAAAATTACAATCTAGGCACTGGCCTGAATTCCTGTTTCTTTAAATTATGTTTCACAGACCTAAATCAATAACACTGACATTCAATTTTCGTTTCTTCACCACTATTAAAACTCAAATTTTACAGAAAAATTTCAATTCTAAAGATGAGTTGTGTCTGCAATTAGAATAACATTAAACAGAGAAAGATCTTAAATTCAAAGATCCCTGGATTAGGAAACAATTGCTAAAACTACTCATCAAAGCAGCATGGTGAACCCCAGCCTTTGTTTCTTCACTTCTGAATTCTGAGTCCTAAAGCAGTCCTGCCATCTTTTCTGAATTTAATTTTATTGGCTTCAAACAAGTATTATGATTCTAAGGAATTCTTTTCATCATAAAAATGTATATAGTGCTCTGCAAAGTGCATTCAGTTCCTACTTTCTATCCAGGAGAATACATGAGTTAACTGAAAGAATGTGTTGCATACTAAATTGTGAAAGCCTGTCTTTAATCAGCATGTTCACCTTAAAAGCTATAACAACCACCAAAATTTCTTACGTGGAATATAGGATGCTTTGGGGTATTAGATCCTAGTAAAGAACAGTTCTTAGCTGAGGTATCACTAAACAAGTTTGAAACCAGTTTCTACAATGATAGCCACCCTCAATGATGAAACACCAGGTGTTCTGGTAAAACAGGCAATGATAATTACATTATTTGACAGGACATTCACATCCTTTTAAGATGATAACAGCATAAACTTTCCTAAACTGAGTGACATACATCAACAATAGAAGGCATTTTAGTCATCACTTTTCCATGGCCGGAAGCTCTAAAATAGATTTCTAAGTGGAAGAGGTAAAATACAACACCGCCCAACTAGAATTCTTGTATTTGTGACTCTGGAAATCCCATCTTCCCAAATACTTCGTAACTACTCATTCATTAGTTCTAGATAATGAACAAAAAAAAATTACTTCCTGTGAAAGATAGTATAAAACTTTATATGAGCAGGTTATCATATTCAAAGCTTACCAAATAAAATACCTTTGAATTTAGAAAATAATATTTTACTGAAAAGAGATTGCCCTACCAAATAAGAAAATGTAAACTTCAGAAACAGTATTTTTGTCACCAATCATGAATTCTTTCGTTCATATGAAAAAGGTATTACACAAGGAATACCCATGCCAAGTAGTTTATTTCTCATTACATAAAAGAATCACATTAAGCATTCTGTGGGAACTTTGGAACACTAAATTACAGTCAAGACTTTCCTTGTCCTTTATTTTTATTCTTTATAGACTGTAAGTGAAGCTAATGTGCACTGCGCTTGGTGTTCTGAGGTCATCCTGAGAGAGGGATAGACGCAACTACCTCGTCTGTCATGAAAATAAATCACTTTATATATATAAAATTTCAAAAACTTTCAGTGATTTTTTTTTTTCACTGAAAAAGAGTTCAGAGAAAAAATTCAGTAGACCAGTGGGTAAATATGCCACCAGGGTTTTGATTCATACAGATAATATGACTCAACAAGATGATAAACTCAGGCAGTACCTGCTTCCATTGAAAGGTACTGCTGTTCTTGGTATCTTGTTTCTGTCTTGTCTAGCCTGAATTTAAGTTGGGGTGTTCTTCTCACTATTCTACTGATATTTTAGAAGATAGATAAGTGTCCACACATAAGCAGAATGGCCTTGAAGTGCTTTCGTAGGTAAAGTAACCTTTCAGTCTAGAAGACTGTCAAGAGCCCAGAGCACACCAAACCCTTCCTAGGAGTACTTAAGGCCAGCTCTCTGAAAGGAGATCTGTCTGAAAAGCCCCATCTGACCTTGAAGATCTTTGATAAAAAGCTGGAAGAAGCTGCAGCAAAAGTTCCTACATCTTTTGGCTAGGAGATGGTTTTAAGCAGAGATTGTCATTGCTGGCTCATGACAGGGCTTTCTTGCAGCTGTTAATCTGGATCCTGTGGATCTGGATTCTGACTCTGACTCTTGAATTGTCTTCTTGGCCTGACTTTTGATATGCCTTATTACAGTGGACTTGTCTGGAGATCTGGAATCCATTCCGAGTCTGCTTACAATCAGTAGGCCTGCCCTGTTTGCCTCACCTTGGTGCTATGAGACAGGACCTTCGTCAGTGAGGCCACTGCCTTTGCTGGCCTTGTTATCATGCTGGGCTGCTGACCACCCTTCTTTAGGCAGCAACACCTGCCCTTGGTTCTCCCTAACACAGATTTCCTTAATCAGAAATACAGGCCTATACTTAAATGGAGGAATAATGGCTGTAATAAAAGAAAAAAAAAAAGGTTGATTCAGGCCATGAATAGATTGTTTGCCTATGATACTTTAAAGATGAAAATCAGTTCTGACCTCTCCTTCCAGTCATCTTTTACGTAATGCAGTAAGAAGGATCAGCATCTGCAGTGCTTTATTTTGGTAAAAAAACCCTGAATATAATTTGTGAACAAAATGGCAGGTCAAATGTCCTATTAGGGTTTTTTGTTTATTTGTTGTTTTTAACGCAGTGATAAAGCTAGCACTCATGGAAATCTTTTGCTGCAGTACCAACTAAGTAAATATTTCCATGCACCCTTAAGAACTTTTACAGCCAGAATGAGTAACTCAGTGATGATCTATAACAAAGGAGGTGAAACTCTGCTTAGGAGATGAAACTTATTATAATCTTCTGGATTAAGGCTGCCTCAGCTCTATTCAGGCATTTGCGCATAATAAATACAGATGCCTCACTGCAGGCCTTTAAGAAATTTCAGGAAACTCAGATTTAACAGATTGCTCCATTACCTCAAATTAACGGAAGAAATTAGAGATAAATAATTACATTTCAAAATGTGGATTTGGCATTGGAAACTTATTAACTCAGATGCAAACTATGTAGACAGGATATGCAAATGACAAGTTTGAGTCATATTTACACGAGCAAAATATATCTGACAATGCATCTGTATTAGCATTTCAGAGGACACACTCAAGATCAGCTTTACAGTTTGTTCAAACATCAAGTCCAAGCTCAGGGTGTTATATAGTAATAGTATCTCTATGCTATGTTTGCTAACCGTAGAATACCATCCAGACAGGCTGCCTGCAGTATGCCAGTGACAGCTCTTGTGGAAGACAGAAAATAACGTAGACACATTCAGTGACGCAGTTATTTAGATGGTGTGAAACTGTCATAGCCGTTGATCTCAACAAACCTTTGACAACAAAACCAGTCCATGAACTTCCCAGTGTTGTTTTTGGTATCCTGTTTTGTGGTGCTCAGATGTTCCCCACAAAATCCTGTGAACACCCTGGAGATAATTTCTCTTTTCTTCATCAGCGATGTCATTATTTTTTCTATGGTTTTCACAATTCTCACTGAAAAACAGAAAAAGTACCCTTTGAACCAGGTTCTAAACTCCTGAAGAAATAACTAGTAATGGAAAGTACCATAGTCACCACAGGGAAAAAGCACTTCTGCTAGCACTCCGAAAAGTCCCTTTACCGTGTACTCCTTCTTACTTTGTAATGATTGCATGTTTTCCCTTTGGGCCCTCTGAAGTATTTGATTGCAATTACACTCATTTACATAGCAGATGAGGCTAATTGCTGGTATTAGTTAACAAATGTATGCTTGTATTGTGAGGGTAAAAAAATGCCCTACAGAAGAAAAAATGGTTATGCCTCTAATTAAGGAGCTATGAGTCAAAGTGAGCTTGTTCAGAGATGTAAATATAGAATCAAGGGCTTTCAGAGTTCTGCAGTGTGTTTTATTATACCACTAGTTCCCATATTTCAGAGATAACACTGATAGACCTTATAGTACATACAATGAGCTATTCTCATTTTCTCAGAAGCAGGGATGATGGGCACCACATAAAAGCTCAGAGAGATCTAGATTTCTAAATTTTTTAATTAGAAATAAATGTGACTGAAGTATGGGGAAAGTTCGTTGTGTATAACAGCTACACTGAAATTATTACTTTAAGCAGTCCCATCACTTATTCTTTTGGGATAATTCCCACAAAAAGTCATTTTTTTTACTTTTTTCAGAGCTCAAACTCTTTTGTGTCCATGGACTGCATTTGGATGTCATTTTGCCTGCAATTATACACAAGGACTTTTAAGATAATGTACTACTAAAACAAATGTGAGAAGCATCAGGTGCAGTGGAAAACAGATGAATAACAACTCCAGGATTTGGCCCTGGATAACATTCCTAATATAAAAATTCTGATAAAATTTGAGTCTATACATCTATCTACATAAGAGACAGAGGGCTAGTCTCAAATGGTGGAACGAAGATTTGTTAATTTTAGTTAGCTTCAGGAGGTCACAGTGAGAACAGAAGTGTGCTCATCAGTATCCCTTGGACAGGGTTGAAAAGCTCCCCATACACATTTAAGAATTAACACTTTATCAAACTGTGCCTTACATTTTTCTTTTTCCTGGAAGTCTACCAAATCTTGACAGCATTTAAGCTGTGGGTGTGCAGAAGCACTACGTACCATATTTACTATTATCATCTATTAGGTAGTTTTCCACTAGTCTCCTGTTTTTTCTGTGTTCAGAATTGAATTTCTTTTTGTTTGGGGGTGCATAGCAGGAAGCATTCTTTTCTTTCTGTTATGCATTACCTAAAAACCAAGCAATTTGACCAGGCTCATGAAAAGGGTTTCCACATGTTCTAGTAATACAGATGAATATAAAAATAAATGAACAAGGTGTGTTAAATCAACATGGGTTTTTTAGCCTTTCTTTGATTTATATCTCAGTTTTTCCATCACAAAATATAGTAGTCACTGTTTGAGACCTGTTTACCAGGCGAAAGAGAATTGTGAACTTTAAGAGACATCACAGTCACAACTATATGATATTACAGCGCCCTGATCTACACCTCAGCTACAGAAAGCACAACACACTGGTATTTAGAAAAAGAACATTTCTTTAGAATCCTGCTAATTTTAAAATCAATTTAAAATAATCTGAATTTGCCACTGTGTCTCCCCATTTGATTATAAGTTATTTCTGCCTCCTACAAAAAAAAAAAAAAAAAAAATCGCCATCCTCATGCAAAAATTAATCACAACCATAAAACTGTAAGCTTGATTTTCTGCTGCCTTTCATATCATATAATGTAAATTCTGTGTAAATCTGTGTAATGCATTACCATTTTGATATAGAAAGCCTTTAAGTCACAAAGGGTGATATAAATGAGAATCTATCCCTCTTGCTTTATCAACTTTGTTATTCCTAGCTGCTGGTTTATGCTAGTATTTGATTCATCAGTGTCTGGTTACCTACACGGGTCATTTTATAAAATGAGACTAGCTGTGAGCCACATTATCAGCCGCTCCTTATTTTCTTTCTGAAAAGAAGATAAAAAAAAGTTTTCAACCACCCAAAACACATTGCATGGATGCCAAGGCCTCTCCTTTCCGACTGCCTATTCTTGTTAAGTATATACCTTTGTAGGACTAATCCCAAATGTTTTGATGACAGGGGTCATGTAAAGCGTCATTTTTCAAACTTGTGTGAAAATCCACTTCAAGCCATTTTCCCCTCTTACATTTCATCTCATTTCTGGAGCACTTCTGCAGCATAATTACTTAGCTAGAGCACAAAATGTAAACAGGACATCCTCTCAGATAGGAGATCCCAACATGTTGAAAAGTATATGCTTTAGTTCTTACTCAGTTCTGGAAAGCATCCTAAGACTTCCACAAAAAGATACTGTTTCTGTTAATGCGGAACATAAACTTAGCCCTTAACATGAAACAAAACCAAACAACATCTGTCCTTACAGTTTGATTGTTTGTTCCATTCTCGTGTAATTCTTCTTGCATGACAGCAGCCCCTACAGGCTATAGCCTTGCTTACTCTACTTTGCCCTGAAAGCACACTCAGCATTACGAGATGAAATTGCTGCTTCAGAACTCCTAATGCTCATTTGTTTAGAAAATCTTAGAGCTAGAACAGTCACATTTTTATAACTATCTGGGATTTTTTTTTTTTTAATGGCATTTTGTCAATCCAAGTTTACTGAGAAAGGTTGGTGTACCCAAAATCACAGGTTTCTGAACAAAGCCCTGGAGCTTCCAAGGGGAAAAGTGGTCAAAATAGGAAGGCAATCAATTTTTCACTCCTCCATTCCTTTACAGGAATAAGGATTTCTTCTTATGTTTGGTAATTACCTTAATGTTTATTTTCAGTTTTTCTACCTAGTGTCCATAAAATCCTAAACATACATAAGAGAAAGGGAGAACATGCTCTAATCGCTACCCCTGCAGGCAGTGTGGGGACAGGAGAAAGGCAAAATTTTCTTGCCCTGACAGAAGCCACACATTTTCTGCCACTTTGACCAAAAAGCGGCCAAAGCAACCAAGCTCCCCAAACTGAAAAATGGCTCAAGAAAAGAGGGTACACACCAGAGGATTGTTAGATCTCCAATTGTAAATTAGTATTTTCCACAGACTTGCACTAAAGCAATATGTACTTTAATCCTATTTCTGAGCTGTTGTATCTCTTGCTGACCATTTCTGGATCTGCAGATCTCCCCCAGGACAGTAGGACTTTGTGAGAGCTGCAAGGCTGTCTCTTTCTCTTGAGAGGTATATGGTCTGTTTGGAAGACTGCCAGATCCAGCTTCGTGTGAAAACACCATTTTTAAAACTTGGTGCTTCAGGGGTCTCCATAATCTAATCTCATCTCGTCTAATCAGCAACGTCTAAGAAGAATAAATGTAGATTGTGTCTTGTCTGCATACACTCAGTAGCACTGTTCAAATTTTAACTCTCATCACACAAGCCTTAGTTAAAGTTCACATCTAAACAACTAATTGTGGATTATGGTTGCTACCTGCTTTTCTGAGCATGCAGTTGCAAATATTGTCTGCTATACACATAATTATTATAATAGCTGTAACCCTTTACTACCTTTTTCCATACTGTTCACACACCATGAAAAGAGTGACACAATTTGGTGTTGTGTTAAGTATGAAAGTTCATTGCTCATAACATTAGTATAATTTTCCATTGATAAATTTGACCTTTTTGAGCACTATGTGGTTGGTGAAGTGGCTCTCTGAGTCAAGGTATTCCTCACATTTTGTATAGTATTTTTATTCCAAACTCTCTGTGCTTTCTGTGCTCCCAGAAGCTGTGATTTTTTAAATTTTTTTTCAGAGATCAGTTGCACAAGCATTTCAGGTGTAAAATTTAATGAAGCAAAATGCAGTCTTTCTAAAAAGAAAAAAGAGTAGTTGTTTCAGGATCAGTAACCTGATCCTAGAGTTTGTTTAAGTTTAAGCAATAGAAAAAGCTAACTGAAACTAGAGCCAGATTCCCATGCAGTCTGTGTGCCTGAGAAATTGCTTCAAAGTTGGAGCCTTTGTTAAGGGACCAAACTCTCCACTTTCCTTATAAAAGTACACAATGGAAGACTTGCCTCTAAAGACTTATGGCTCCTAGGCAGATTCCTTACAGTCACACCGTTCCTTTAGTAGGAGAGGCACTGCGAAGAGAACAGAAGCCACAGTTTATAGTGAACACAGACAATAGCATCAGAAGTGTCTGCCAAAATTATAGGTTCATCACCTAGTCACTACTTTTTCCCAGCAGTGGCAAAAAAGTTAGCAATAAATGTTATTAATTCAATTCCATGTCTTCAATTCGATGCCAAAGCAGTGTGGATTGCATCTATATTTCTACCCTTGTAACAGAAAAAATGCTGTTATGGAGAATGCTCCTCAGTTTTCTCTCCTCTATTTGTCTATACTCAAAAGCAGATCTTGGGATTTATAGGGGAGATGACCCACAAGCTGTAAATTGTAGCTCATTCACTTCTATATGAGCTCTGGCCTTATCCATTTAACATTGCTATAGTTGCTCTGTGATGTGGAATGAACAGAAAAACAAAGAGCTGGAAGAAGGTAAAAGATTTGGCACTGCCACCTTGAAATCGGTTGGTAGTATAAGTGCTATTGTGGTTTTTAATGAGGATTTATTTTTCCTTGTTTAAAACTTGCCTCACAGTTGTACTATTTGTGAGAATTAACTGACTTGAAACACTCTTCAATGTATGTTATTAGTAAGGCTACAAAACCCCAAATAATCTGCTGTTTAAAAGTGTTATTTTTGGAAGTAAGAATAAAATAAAAGTGCAATTTGATTGATTGTTTGTTTAATCAAAGAGATTAATTATTTTACATTTAATGTTTTAGGGTTCTTTACCTATCTGTCAAGCCTTCACCAACGGAATTATCCCTGTCACATCTTTCCTATGTTTTTGCTATCATTTGCATTCATTGGCTCATCAAGAATTAGACACACAGGAAACAGCACTAGTTATATCTGAGTATCTTCTGACTAGCAGGGCAACCATACACTTTTTGGGTCTGTGCCAAACATCTGAAAGCTGGAAGTGAAAGGAGCTTTCCGTGATACGGCCTTCAGCAGCAGAAATACCTTACAACCAATAACCCTCAGACACCAGAAATTGCTAGGACAGCCCCTTAAAAAGCATAGTACTGTGTGTAACGGGATGTAGTCAGGGCAGCCAGGGGACACACTGATTCTGATGTGCCTCTTGCAACTTCCACTCGCAGAGCTTCTGTGGTGAATAAATGTGTTTTTCCATTGTACATCCCCTCAGGAGGACAGCTGCGGAAACATCCCCTCCTCTCTGTAAAGTGAATCACCCCTGGATAGTGTGGGTGTAGCTGTTTGTGCATCTCTTATCATACTAAGGATGTGCTAATATCTTGACATGCGAACCACAGGACCACCCAAGTCTAGCAGCTAAAGTGAAATGATTCAGTTATGATTTATGTTGAGAGGTTTCCTCTGCAATATATTCACCCTTGAAGGAGATGAAGGAAACATAAATTTGCTTATGTAATCTAAAAATGGAAGAAGAGGATCAAGTATATTATAAAAAGCTCTCAAAAATAAGTGTGAGTAAGGCATAGTCTCATAGATGCCGCACTTAGATGAAGACTGGGAAAGACACAGGGTAATGCATGGTCATTTGACCTGAAAGGAAGATTAAAGACTCAAAAATGGGAAGTAGAAAAAAGGCCACAAGTAGAGCCTGGGAAGAAAAATCAGTCCTGGCAAGATGGGTTTGTATGTCTAGACTGTTTCCCCCTAGTGCAATCTTCCAGACAAGTAAATTTTGTGAAGTTCTACATCCTCTTCCTTGTCAGCCAAAAAATTTTCTCTTCAGAGATCAACACTAAAGCCAGACAAAAGCTTTATGCTTTGGTTGATGGTATTGGCATAAACTTAAGAAGACGAAATTGTTGGAGACCCCCTTGTGAAAAATGTTCTACAAAAAAAACCCTAAAATTATTTCCATTTCACCTTGCCTTTATATGGCTGTAGGATTTACCCTTCACAACTAACGGTATTTGAAAAGCCAGAACAGAATCAAATAGGTTTACAAGTTCAAAAAAGTTTTCATCACATGTAATATTTCTATTTGGAACCAAGGATATAATAACCAAACTTCAATGGTTTCCAGAAGCAATCCTAACACATAATACAGGGCATTACAGTAAAATATATGCTTAGAATGTGATAAAAAAACTTACATCACAGCTAACAACTGGTATTTTTATGAGATCTGGCAGATCACAGAGCCAGCTAAAAGGAATATGATGAACTGGAGTATACAGTGCCTTCTGATATCTGAGAAAAATACTAATTACACTGTTTCTTAGTATTGATTTTTTTATATTAATAGCTGAAAGATATATTTGGTTTGCATCATGTTATATTTGAAGGAAATCAAAACATCTTAATGAAACAAGATGCTCTTAATTAAACAAATTTAGAAGTTGGAAGTCCAAAGAGTCACTCCATATCCCACTGTTACAGAATATGTGAGAACTGTTAACATGAATTACATGATTCTAAAGGTAAATCAAGATTCATAAGGATTTGATACGTACCAAGCAGCATGAATTATAATTTGCCTGCTTATAACAATACCAATGGTAAAAATACACTGGTCTAATGTGTCGTGGGAGCAGGGTTTACACAACTTCGGAGTACTCAGAGAGACAGAGTCAGTATGAGCTGCAGGGGTTCAGCTCCCTGAGAATCGGTCACTGATAATGTAAACCTCTGTCAGACGTGTCAATAAAAGTTTGTCAGATATTCAACAGAAACTCTCAGAATATCATAAATTTAAATGAACCCAGAACATGTAGGACCCTTTTTTCCCTCTTTAAATGTAGACTTTTTAAGATACATTTTTAGCCAAATGCTTGCAGAAAGTCAGATTTTGCCAAGTGTCCGGCAAACCCGGGTATTTCCAACAAAAGCAGATAACAGCTTTCAAACTAGGAGACAGGTCTTGGACAAGGCTGTACTGAAAACATATTATCTTGATTAAACAAAGGGCAGTCTCTTCTGTCAGTAGCTCCTAAGAGATGTCTAGGATCAATATCAGGATCAATATGCACCTTTATACCCTCTTTAAGAATGCACAGCTACAACAGCTTTTCCTCTTGGCTGCACCCATTTGCCTGTCTCTCTGAGTACTTGAAAGTTTTTTAAATGCTCTCTCAAGACACATTGGTTTGCACCATATCCACATTCAGTATGCACCAAGGTTTGTACTTTGCACCTGCCTGATGTTTGTCTTTGGCTTCCCCTGGAAAATTACTCACCTTTCCTCAATTCACTTAGGGCTGCCTGTGTACAGCAGGAAAAAAGGCCCAAAGCATATGAGGAAGCGCTTTGACAGATTTTACCCATAGGTCACTACTCTGTTCTTCGATATAGCTTGCAGCCAGTATAAAAGAGTCAGCAAAAAGCAGTATATATTCACAGCTCAGCTGTGTTCATCTCACCTTTTTTGTCTGGTAGCCATGCTAAGGCATGGATATGTATGTCCTTTTCTTAACATCTTCAGTCCCTAACCTACTACAGAAATAAAAGATAGGAAGCCGGAGAAATGATACATAAATTTTCATAGCAATAATGGCCAGAACTTTTCTGACAAACTCTAAGGTTAATTTCAGCTTCTGTATACCAGATCCCATTGCAGTGTGGGGATTTTAGGTATATCCTGCTGTGGCAAGGGGACAGACTTCTGTGATCTATGAGTTGTTTTGTATGTCTTTTGCCACATTCATTGACTCAATAAAGCAAATATGTTTACTGAGATGAAAAGAGAGAGGCAGGAATGGAGAAAGGAAGATATATAGATAGGGAGGGAGAGAGGGAAGAAAAGAGAAAGTAAGGCAGCAGGCAGAAAAAGAGTGGCATATTGCATGAGTATACAGAGTAATGCAATACTATATAATGTAATTGGTTTGCTAAATTGACCATATTTGACTCGAAAAAGGCATTTTTTTTCAAAGTGCTCACAGGATTCTTAGGGGACATTGTCCTAAGTTGTATGTATATCCATGCATCTATGTAAACTGTAATTTTAAAAACCATTCTGTTCCGCAGTCCATTGGTGGACGGAAGGAAGGAAAGAGATCAGTGGAGAGGAATGTTTAAATAGCTTCTTGTTTTTCACTCACAGGACAGATGGCGTGCAAACTAATGAAAAATAAAACCCCAACTGACATTGTATAGCAGCTGTGTAGAGCATCAACTATAGGAAGAAATGTGGCCCACTGGATAGACTTTTTTACTAGAAACAAGGGAACTTAGGTTGTAAGCCTTGTTTTCAATTCCCAAATGAATATATTTTTGTAAAACAAGTCTCTGTGCCTCAGTTTCTTCATCTGTAGAATAGAAACAATTAGATGTTTTATTGTATGAAGAAAATGACAGAGAAATTTGGAGAACTTAACTCTTCTGGGAAGGTCTGTTGAAAACACAAAATATTTTACTTAACTAACGAGTAGTCACAGTGCTTATATTAAGAAAACTGAGCTCTTCCTCTGGTCTAGAATTTTCTTTTTGGTGATCAGAATTAGTATGTTGTGATACTGTTAATAATGCTAAGATTCTACTCACCATTCCAAGCAAATGAGATTCATAAAGCTCAAGGTACAGCTCAGGAACAAGAAGAGTCCATGAGCTGTTACTCATTTCCTAGGGAAAGCTTTATATTTTTTTTCAGCTGGCCAAGCTTTTCCTCTTTACATATTTTTGGTTTGCAAAAATTATTTCTGTAATGTGGTTGACTTTCTTCTTTTTCAAGTTGCTGTGCTAGTACTGTTCTTTTCAGCCTGCGGCGTTTATGTGCAGATCTTTTCTGCTTTTAAGATGGTTTCTTTTCTTTTTTCTTTCTTTCTTTCGTCCTTTTTTTTTTTTTTTTCATGTCTCTTCTCCCCCTCCCCCTGTCTTCCCTCAGCCCCCCCTCTCCCTTACTCAGTCATTGTATTGAAGCCCTGGGACGAGTTCCTATAATCACTATGATCACAACTTAGTCTGGAAAGACCCAGTTGCTTTTCTACTTAAGATAAATCAGAGCACAACAAAATTGGTGTGATTTATGTCATTTTCCAAAGGATCAGGGCTAGCTGCAGGGGTTACCTTGATTTTGATCTGTTGCAATTTTTTCAAAACAGAGCAGGAAGAATCTCTCCCTTAGCAGCTACATTTTTTCCTATATAGTCATTATGAAAAAGCCACATTAAATTTTCACAGTAGCAGTGAAGATAACATTGTGCCTGTCTCTGATGCTTTGGAGGCTATCAGCTTTGAAAGGAAGCATGTGCCATTTTAAAGTTGCAATGACTGTGTCCAACTACTGCCTCTTTGATATACCAGGTCTTCTGTCTATCCACTGATTTTGTGAGGGTGGGGAGGAAACACACTGTGATATGATTCAAGATGGTAGATATAAAAGAGTAATATATTTCCCCCTGCATTCTCAAGCTCTCCCTCTTCTCTAAAAGACTTCTGAACTCATTCTCTCTGTGGAGATTTACACCTGAGTGAAGCACCACCTATGCTATGGTGTTCTCATAGAAAGTACTGTACATCTACTTTACTTAGTACAGCTTTTTCTTTTTATTAATCTAAGATAGAAGTTAATTTATTTGCTCTGAATGGCAGCTAAGCATGATGAGGTTTAGGGAAATTCTATGCTGTGAAAGATTTGTGCTGTAAATTAAATCTTTATATTTAGCTATGAATTAAATCCGTATTAACTAGCTTGCCTAGTGTCTTTGTGGCACAAAGGGACAGGACATCTTATTATGGTATAAATGATAAAGCAAACCAGCATGTCTTCTTAATATTACCCAGTGAAATAATTCCATCACATACCATGCTATCAATATTTAAGACTGCCTAAGATATAAATGATACTGGCCATATATGTAATTGTAAAGTACATGTGATGTCAGATTAGTTAAAAGAAAATAACTGAAGAAAACTGGTTTATTATTGCAGTAGTGGTGGAAGTGATGAAGTGGTGCAAATGCAATGTTTATCATACCGCACACATTAAAAGTTATGATTGTGCAGGAACATTTCTCAGTTAAATGGTATGTGTCAGAGAAAACACTGTACCAAAGAACAAAAAAAGGAATACATTTTGTTCCGTCATCCTTTTCGCCTTTTTTTTCTTCTTTTGAACTAGATCCCTGGTGTAGCCCAGAGGATACTTTATTTATGTCCCTGTAGTTCAGGGCCTAGAAACCAATTCATCATGTTCCTGCCTTGCCTCATCTGCTGTAAATGAATGACCCTCCTGCAACTTTCTGAAGTCTGTTTGCCATTATGTAGATTAATGCTATAAATACGCATATGTGTGTACATGTGTGTGTGAAAAAAGCTCATTTATGGAGTACACTGTGTTATATTCCACAGCCACCTCCATCCCGACTCTGTAAGTTAACATTCTGTAAATACGAATGACTGTCCAATACCACAGTGAAATGTTGTGTCTGTGTTCTATGAAGAGTCATATCAATTTTTTACTTAAATGATACAAAATAGACATTAGCTTACCCTGTCTATTGCATGCAGTAATTCAAATCAGAATTATAGCTTCATGTTACACACATATACCCACTATTGCCATACATGATGAGGTTAGAAAGTCTGAAATAAAAAAAGTAGCAGATCTGGATTGCTTTGGATCTCTTCTTTGATTGTTTGCATCAGAAGCAAATTCTGTACAGTTCCAAGTCTTTGTAGTTTACAGTTGAATGTCTTTTATTAATAGGCATATAAAAAAAATAACCAAAACCAACACACACACACACCCCCCCCCAAAAAAAAAAAATGAAGGTTTTGAACAGGGCAGACAGAAGGACTGTGAATGAAATTCTGCAGAAAATCATTTTCACAGTTAAATTAACATTAAGGGACAGTTTAATCACTTTTCTTGCAGGTTTAATCATATGATCTTTACTGCAAGCACAGGAAAACTTGGACTAGCACAAATAATCTCTCTGGCCTGAGTGGAATAAGTCAAGTTTTTAAGTATTTAACATGAGATTGAACATTTCCAAATAATCTTTATTTATTGGCTGGTGAGCAGTACACTCGTCTTTTCAACACAAACAAACAGATGGGTAAATTCCTGCCAGTCTTCAATGTCTTAACAATTTAAAGAAAATAAAAGCCCAAGCGTCAACAAAAGAGAAACTCCAAAGAGGCTGTTTCTTCAAACTTTTGGCCTTTGAAGTTTTTCACATCCCTGTTTACAACACAATTATTAAGGTTTGATTCTGTAGGTATTTTCCAATACTGTAGGTATTTTCCATACCCAGTTGAAGTAATTTGATGAATAAAAAGCTGTCAGAAACTAATGAATTTATAGAAAAGAATGGCACAGCACACTAATTGAATTGAGCTAAAGAAATTAAATAAGAAGACCTTAGCAATTTCAGCTGCTTATGTCTAGTCCAGAAATTCAGTTCTTTGCTATCAGTTTTGATAAGCAGCCTTCCTCACTGATGAGACTATAAGATGATAATGCCATTCAATAACTCTCACACCCTTTCCTGCTATTTGTCCAGTGCAGGAAACTGAGGGTTTTCTTGTCGTGTGGACACAGAGGAAATATCCAGCAACCAAATACTGACCCTTGCATGCAAACAGGTCCATATCCTCTTTCCGCCTGACAACTTCCTTCCTGCCTGCTAGGAACAAATCTACTCTTCATTTTTCCGGAGTTCTTTATACAGGCCACTCAGAAAGCCCTTGGGTAGGGACAAATATTTTATTAATGTAAACTTCATCTACCAGCTGGATACTTAGGGCAGCCAGGCCTAAATTTACAGTAGAGAATTGTTTGCTTCTTCTAACTATAGTGCTGCTGCAGCTGAGTCACTAAATGCTCTGTGCCAGGGACTAACATAAAGAGTTTACTGAATTGTCTGGTCTTAGCTTAACAAAAAAATATTTTCATTTCTGACATTCTGTGAAGGCTAAACTTAGGTAAGATGAATCTTACTGAATCTTTCCACAGCATTTCTCTACATTAACAAGAAAATGAAAGACATTTTCTGGACATGAAGAGTGGAGGTTTTATCTCTGTCTGACTTCTCTAAAGATAGTTACTAAGGCATAAACTCTCTCCTGAATTATGCTGCTGATCAAATAACAAGCAACGAAACAGACAACAAATAGCTGACAGCTGGTAGCAGAGAACCAGTTTTGTAGGGCTGTATCTTTTTTTTTTCTGGGATCACCTATGTCATTTATTCTTTGAGTGAAATCTTGATTTCAGAATGCAAAAGGAAAGCCCAGGCCATGCTATGTCTCATTCCTGTTGGTCAATTACCTGGGAAATATTCTGTGGTACTACCCAGACCTGTCGTTCTGTGCTGTTGGAAGAACTTCAGAAGTTAGTAATTAAGATCTCAAGAAATTCTCCCATCAGGCAGTTCATTAACACTTTGTGTGCCGGTGACCAAGCTACTTTTCACTCTTTTCACTCTAAAGTTAGTTCATTTACACATGCCTTCACAATCATTCATTATTGTTCATTGTTACACTACAATATGCTGTATTGCTATATCCCCATCAGAAAGCATCTTTTATTGGAAGTTCTACACTTCTATGCCTGTGTTCATTTCATCAGAAGATCATGGAATCTTAGAATGGCTTGGGTTGGAAGTGGCCTTCAAAGATGGGGCCAACTTCTGATGTGCTCTCATTTACAAATTAAGAGTAACTAAGCAGTAGTCAGCAGAGGTACAAACTTCTGTGTATGGTGATAATTGGGCCCCTTCTTGTATGAGAAAACAGATAGTAGGATCCCTCATTGTGCTGCAGCATTGCAACATACTGAAGAGTAGCTGTGAGCAGTCTCTACCACAAGGAATTTCTGAAGTGTGCCCTGAAGTCTCTGAGAATATGTCTTCATTTGGTAGCAGTATAAAACCACAAGTGTCGTGGTTTAAACCCAGTCAGGAACTCAGAACCGCTGTTACAGCTGGACCCAGGACAACCAGTCTGAAAGAAACTCATATCATCACCAATAAATATCACAGGAGTTGTGGTGGGTGAATGGGAAGGAAGCAAAGGAGTGAGAAGGAGCAAGAGAGGTACAGAAATGCTATATACAAAAATGAAGGCCATTGATTCATATTGAAAGTTATCACTACTGTATTACAAATGTGAATGGTATACAACATAGATGATTAAAACAATACAAATGAGTATATTTTAAATTGTTATAGTTGTTAGAAACATTTCATTCAGTTGGATTTGACAAGCATTTATAGTGATTGTAATTACATCGTTTAGATTAATCATACTTCCTCTTCTAAAAATATTTACAAATGTAACCTTAGTATGGTCTCCATTTTGAAGTATAGCAGAAAACTTTTATAAGCTTATCCTTCTGGTACTCACTGTCAATGTCTTCATAGTTTAATCTAAATTTAAAAGACCTTATTCTATATTGAATTATGACCAAATAATCAGATAAAAAACCCAGAGAACATATACTGGCATTCAAAAATCAGTTATCCATAAGATAGTCAATTGGTATTAGAAATGAAATTGCAAAAAGTATTTTATTACAGTTGCTTCAGCATCAATTATTATTACTAAGTCTCAGTAGCCTTAGAAATTTTGAAGTTAACCAGATGAGCAGCTTTACATACTGGAATTATCCTGAGAAAGGATTATTTGCTTATACTTTTACAAATGTTTAATATTGCAGCTATCTGACAACTAGATACTTCAAATGGTTTCTGCTCTCGCATCTACATACCTATACTGAAGATCAGATGGACTGTGTTAGGAATACATAAAACCTGATTTTTCCTAACATGGCAAGCATTCAAATGTACTACTTTTCACAGAAAGTGAACAAGCAGTGATCAGTCATGTCCTAGAGTGCACGAGCAGGGCCCCCAGTGCTGGGGTCTCCTAAGGGGCCAGACCATGTCCACACGCTGTGGCATAGAGCCCATGGGCAAGGGCATAGCCACCCTGGGTTCACTCATGGATCCATATATCTTAGCACTCCCTGACACTTTCGAAACTATGTGGTTCAGCTTGCAAGTGGATGGAGTCAGAGTTTGAAAAACAATGTAATTTAGTGAGTGACACCATTCAGCAGAACTAGAACATGGCAAACTTGAAAACCAGTACTATTGTCTGGTATATTTATAAGTAGGCTAGGGAAACCACTACCAGAAGAAACTGTCGGCTTTAAAAAGGAGAGGGCATTTGTACAGACAATAAGAACAAATGGCTGTATAATTAAAAGAAAAAAAAATATTAAGCAATTCTTCAGGGTTTAAAACAGCTTCTGTATGAGACCTGAAGTCCTCCACCTGCATGAAGTTCTTCTTTCGTATGAGAGATAAAACAGTGCAAATAGCTTCTCAGACCAAACAGGCTCCAAGACTGAGCTGGTTTAGCAATTACTGTGTCTAACGTTTTCTGGTAGTTGCTTTCCTAACAAGAACATAATGAAGACTAAATTGCTTTTTCAGTTATGGCTGAATAATTTGAAATAACCTCCCAAGTTAAAACACTACCCTTACATCAGGTTAACCTGCATTTCTTAGCACAACAGCTATGGTGTCAAATTCTGTGCCATGTGCACTAGTATTACAAGTAAAGTAATTCTAATAATTCGTGGTAGAATTATTGTTGAACCTGAGAACTTAGATTTTGTTTGGAGCTGCTTTCTAGGATCAAATTTTCCTGAAGCTAAAGGAAATCTGTCCTGTTCCTTTCATCTTGTAAAAGTTGTGAAAAAAAGACTTTCTCTTTAATTCTGATACAGAATGGAGACAAGTAGCATTTTTAAGCATTGGATTATCTCATTCAGCCTTGTTCTTTAAGCAACATGGAAAGAAAGTCTGGATTTTGAAAGCTCTAAAATGCGAAGAAGAAGAAATAATTTCTGAAGTGTCAAGTTCTTATTTCAAGCTTGTTAATATATCTACAAAGAAGTTCAGAATGAATACCCTGTATCAACATCTTAAAGGGACTGAGATGAATTCAAGTTTGCAAGCTATATTGGATACTGAGAGAAGACACAACAGTTCCTCCCTTCTTCCTGTGTTTAATTATACACTGAGTGACTCACAAGTTACTTTGTTGCCACATCATTCTAAGTAACAAGCTAGGCAACTGAAAAACAGACTATGGGCATGTCTACCTAGGCATCACAGAGAAAAGATCTGCTAATCATCATATTGCAAGTATCAGGGATGAAATCCTGACACTGTTGAACCCAGTAGAAACATTTTCATCAGTAGGGTTAGGATTTCTCTTGAGTTCTTTATGCATTATGTTTATGTGAATTTCACCAAAAGACAAGGCTGGCCACATTTAAACTGGGAGGTATTTTTGTTGTTGTTTTTCTTCAAAATGCATAAAATACATTAACAAAAGCCATGTGGCTGTGGAGTTTAACTTCAAAACTAATTAACACTTCTTACAGAAGTTGGATTGCCCTCCAAAATATTCCTTTGAAATCATCAAAATAAAGGCTCCAAAAAGCAACACTTCTCATACATTACTTAATAGGACTTAATTATTTTCAATGTGTGTTTGTCATTTTCTAATCACTTAGTGTTCTTTGAGCTACTATTGTTACTGATGATTTGTAACTTTTTGCAACTGCCAAACTACTGGCCACATCCAGACCTGTTGGAATGAAAATTATGAAATCAAAATTACTTTTTGATTAAAAGGAATCTAACATGTTAACATTTTTGCAGTTATATCTGTTCAACAAAAGCTTCCTAATTTTTTTTCTGCTTGCGCAAGCCACAAAATGAAAACCATTTCAGAGAGAATTCAGACTGACATTTATTAGTCTTAAAAAAAAAAGGCACCCTCTTACCCAAATATGTGTAAAAACATAATTATCAAGCAATGAAATTTTTGTAATTTTTATAGTGAGACAGTATGTAGAAAGTGTAATTTATGAACAGAGACACAACTGTATCTGAAGGGGGCCTATAGGGATGCTGGGGAGGGACTCTTCATGAGGGACTGTAGTGACAGGACAAGGGGTAACAGGTTCAAACTTAAACAGGGGAAGTTTAGATTCGATATGAGGAAGAAATTCTTTACTGTAAGGGTGGTGAGGCACTGGAATGGATTGCCCAGGGAAGCTGTGAAGGCTCCATTGCTGGCGGTGTTCAAGGCCGGGTTGGACATAGCCTTGGATGGCATGGTTTAGTGTGAGGTGTCCCTGCCTGATGGCAGGGGGGTTGGAACTAGATGATCTTAAGGTCTTTTCCAACCCTAACTAATCTATGATTCTGTTTAAATATACTGTTCCTCTCTCTGAGTCATACTGATACGAAGATAGGTACTTAATTATTGTGAAGGACATTTTTCATTGTATATCTACAGAGGGAAAAGTGCAATGCAATATAACCTCGCTTTTGTTTTCTAGAACAGAACTGTGCCATGAATTGACCTGTAGTTCCACCTACTCTTCCAGTTGCATATAATAATCTTCAATTTGTTTTTAAATTGTTATTGTATTTAAATAGCTGTTGACTTTCACCATTGAGGTGGTTGCATTTTAGCATTAAATTGGAGATTTCCAAACAGAATGCAATGTGCATATGCATTGTATGCATGTATATGTATCAGTGCTTATTACTATCACTTTACCACTTATGTATATTAATAACAGATAATATTTGTGTTGTGGTTGTGCCTGGAGTAACCAGCCAGATGAAGGCACAGTAAAATAATATAGATAGTAAGTGTATAGCTGTTACTCAAAGTGAAACTCAGATAACATTCAGAAATATGTTGTTTTCATGGTACCTTTATGCACTTTGTTACAGTAAAAGAACAGAATTTACATATATTTTGCTATTTTTAAAGTAAAGTGTTTCAGTGGATAAAATAGAGATGCAATTATTTCTTCTGTCAAGTTTAAGAGTATGTTCACAGTTGTCAAAAGGCAACATACTTTGGGATTTAGTGGTGTTCAGGAGAAAACCTGTGATTTTTTTTGAAGTAGGTTTTACTTGTGCTCAAGGTTAAAAAAAACTACCAACCAACGAAACAAAGCATAAGCCCCATTTTTTAATTTAAACTCAAAACTGCACCTACAACATCACTAAATCTTAATGTTACATAAATAT
This sequence comes from Myiopsitta monachus, assembly GCA_017639245.1. Lineage (NCBI taxonomy): Eukaryota > Metazoa > Chordata > Aves > Psittaciformes > Psittacidae > Myiopsitta > Myiopsitta monachus. The sequence continues at coordinate 25,809,658 of CM029924.1, forward strand.
CATTCAATGGAAGAAGATAGATGACAGAAAGATTCTTTTCTGTAGTCCATATCATGTTGTAATTCTAACTGTTATTATGTTCTTCGAAAACAAAATTGGAAGTCAAGTTTCATACAAGGATGAATCCATACATAAATAAAAATACTGCTAAGATAAAATTGCCTTTGCAATTTTGTGTTTCAAAGTTTTCCTAGAACTGGAGATTGACAAGTCACAATTTCATTTTGTCTTTCTGATTCTGTTATTGTTGTTGGTTTTAATATATTTTGCATTGGCATACACCCCAGGTTAGGAGAGTACATTTACTGAAGTTTGCTGTCTTTCTATATGATCAATCACAGTTGTCATCAGAACTCTACCCTGGCCTACATACTGTCTACCCATTTTGAAAATATAATTTCTTAATTCAGATTCATTATTTCATCTTAAATAATTTCCTCTTTCTGTCCTTCTTTACATCCATACTTGTCTCACATATCAATAGCGAACTCTTTAACATTTCACTTACTCTGGCTACCTCTCTAATCTTAATCCGTCTGCAGAATGCCATATTATGTTGTATTAGGCTAAAAGCTTTCTTGTTTTCAAGGATTTTCAAGCTTCAACACCTCTCTCCTTTTATCCACTGCAGATGCCCAAGACTATGACTGTACTTCTGCAGTTCTTTCCCAAGGATTTGTTTTTCTTAATACAAATTTAATAAATTGGCCATGTGATATAGACAGACTGAATAGAAGCTGGAAATAAATTGTGTAAAGAAATTATTTACTTAGCTAATAGCAGAAGAATCTTACACTGAATAAAATTGTTTTCTTTTTCCTCTTCTTTGTTTCACATTTCATCTTCAGTTGGGTATATTTCTTGGGTATGAAAAATGATATCGACACAGCCAAACAGTTATAAGAAATGTTGAGGTTTATAAATGCAATCATACCTTCCAATCTCTTAAAAAAAAAAAAAACCAAAGCTATTTAGTAGTGAAGATATTTATTTTTACACTTTCAGTTTATTTTGCTCCATATTATTCAAGTGTGTCAGTGATCAAGCATGTCAGTGGTGGGACTTCCTACTCCAATCTCCTATTTTTATGTTAAAAAAAAAATTTGAGAACCAAAAAATACATCTCTTATATCCAAGTCATCACATAACATTAATCCTGTACTTTGTACTTCGAGTGAGGCCATCAATACAGAGAGGTCTGTCTGTACTAGCATAAAAAGACATCTCTCCCAGAATGGCGGAGGTATTAAGCATAAGCATTTATGTGTAAGAAAGAGAAACTTGCCCAATTCTTCCCTGTAAAGGATCCATTTCTTTTACTAGGTGTATTAATCTGATTTCTTTAAAAAATATATCCCCCTTTTTAGGGAAAAGGGAAGAAAATTGTTTATAATATTAATATATGTACAATAAATGTAAGAATTTTTAATTCAGCTTAGTGGAATTTTGTAAATGTTAATTTCTGCATTGGTTTGGTTTCTAATGATCTTGAACTGAAACAAAATGTAGTTCTGAATTGCAGTGGTAAAAACTTGATTTCTGGCACTCATGTGAAACTGTTTATTTTTATGGATGACATAATTAGACTGAACACCCACAAACAATGAGAATATATTTCAGTACATTCTCTGTGCTGCTTAGGTCATGAAGTCAATCATAAACATTAACTGAAACAAAACATTCCTTGCGTCAATCAAAGGAAGTACCACTGAAATAACATAAGAAGCAGAATAAAGCTTGGAGTCTTTCCACACTGATGTCGGATTATGTGGAACAATATCAAGAACTCCATAGAGCACTTGTCTAACTAGTGCTTCTGGCCAATTTTCTCTTCTCTCAAAAATCATAACTGGAATTATTAATGTTTAAGAAAATTCAGCACTGTACAGGATCGAGTCCTTTATTCATTGCAGAGTTTAGAGAGCTTATAGAGTATCAGAGGTGACAGAAAATTCCACGCAGTCACTATTAGCACAACATTATATACTGATACAACATACTAAAGTGCCAGAAAAGAACAGCAGACCTATAAGGTACATTATGAATGCTTCAGGGTTTGAAGGTGTGCTGTTGGTAGCTGTGCAGAAAATGGTACTGGCACCATATTATTTGTGTCCAGCTGTGGAAGCTGGAATCAAATATAGGTACAGCCTGTCTGCTTTTCTGTTCATCTGGCATGCTATTTGTATCTCTTAAACAGGTATAATCAGATTTAAAGCATGATTTTCAATTGGTTGGCCTCTTATCAGGATCAGTTTTGCACAGAGATCACTGTTGTACTTTCTGGCAGTGAGAAGAGACGGTTTGGAATCTCAAAGGATATGATTAACTTTCACTCCTAGTGGCATGGACCACCTTTGTATAACCTATTATAGGATTCATAGACAAGGACTGGTAGAAGCCACAAAGGTGACACATTCATCCGTTCATGCAGTTCCTGCTAATTTGGTGGTATGAATATCATGGAACCTCATCAGTGTGAGAAGATCTGCACTTCCATCTGTCACTTCATTCCTAGCTGTTAAGACATCTTATTCACAAGAGGCATAAGCTCCTGGAAAGAATCTCACCCATCAATTACATTTGTTTTAGTTTTTGATGAAAATGTCCCCAGCTGTCTAAACAGCCTGATGCCAACCATTCATGACTGACCACTATTCTACCAGTCAAGACAAGCAGGGGTAGCCTGCAGTACCATTATAGAAACCCAAGAAAAATTCTGTGTTCTTAAACATCGAAGTGAATATGGCTCATGGAAATGGTTTTGGATGTAGGGGAGAATACAGGTCAGAAATAACCTATGCCTGCTCACCCTTCACATCAGCATCCTTCTGAAGCGGTTTATAAATCACCAGGAGGATTCTTAGAAGAACCATACTTTCAGACATGAGATTTATTACCCAGTAGAATTCTTCCATATGCAAAGTTTTCTTTCACCTACAGTCCCTCCCAAGGACATCTGATGAAGGAATAACCATTTTTATCTGCTATAAGCATTTTAAAGGAATGAAAGAGAAAAGATGTGTCAATGGAAAATTGCTGTAATGTCCCTGCAGCTTTTTGAAGGGTAATGTTTGCCATGTCCCAGAAAAAAAAAAAAAAAAAAAAAAAAAAAGCAATGTCTGATTTATGTCTTTTTCTGGATGACTTGCATCATCCAGAGAGATCTGAATTAATCTGGTCTCTTTCACCATGATAGGAGACGCAACTTATTTTTGCTAATTCTCTTAAACCTACATATCTGAAATAACTACTGCTTGAAACTGATCCACTCTGCTAGCTTTGTTTAGCTGCCAGCAAGGCAGCTGCTACCTTTTAGCCATGATGCAGTGCTACTATAAGGCAAGTGTAACAGTTTCAAAGAGAGTCTGGAGCCATGCAAGTTCAAGCTTCAGAAATCAGCTGCATAGACAATTTCTTCTGAGCCTTCTGAGGATGAATAGAGGCACACTGATTTTTGTGTGGTCACTACTTATTCTTTCTCAATTAAAGTCATTGCTCATTGGTACACACATGGACAAGTACATGACAATGAGATTGACTCAAATGGACAGTGAAATACATGATTGTCCTGAGTTAAAGTACGGTGTTCAAGATTCAGTTTCTAGAACAAATAAATAATCTCATTAATGTCTAGAACTATATATGAATTGATGATCAATAAAATTTTAAGATTTTAAGTACAGCAAGTAAACTTTTCATAGCAACCTTTCATGTATACACTAAAGTATACGTCACACCTGGACTAACATAATGCAGCTATTGAATTAATGAGTCATGTACCGAGGAACATGTACATCAAAGGCTAACACACTTTCTGATATGTGAGTATGCATTAGTGTGTTACTTTAGATGTTCTGACACATGGAAAGAGATAATCTGCACCAACAATATTTACTTGTAACATACACGTCTCTGGGCATGGAAAGACTGACACCTACATAACTATCTGGTTCAGGTTCAAAAATGAGATAAATGAGAAAGAAATATAATCACCAGTCTAAATATTTGAATGACAATAGAAGTTATTCCAGCTTTCATGATTAAATGAGAAGAGGGATGGAGTTGTGTTAGGAGAAGAAACTAACAGGAAGCGTATAAAGATAAGTAAAGCTGAGGACCATATCTTATTATGCTTCTTATTCTTTATTTTACTAGACTATCCTTTACTATTCATCCTTCTTGTTCCATGACATCCAGGCTATGTTAGTTATCATTCACTTCCATTGATTTATTGGTAAGCTAATTTCAGCACTACTTTCATTTTCTTTGTAAGAAGCCAGAGATGCTTTGTAATACACAGAACTGGTGTTGATCCTCAAATTTATTTATGGAAACAGTTACAACAGTCTTGATACTTACTGATGAGTTTATTTTCACTAAGGTCATGAGTTAACAAGATCCAAGTATGTGCAGGTTTGGAATCATCCATAATAGTACATTCACATCCACATTGATTTGAAGTAATCTATGAATGGACAAAGGTGTGCTGGATGAAGGAAGAGCAACACATACACAAAGTGTATATATGCTTACCTTACAGAACTGAACATTTCTAGGAATTGTTGTGATCTTTCACATTCATAGTGCACTTTAAACATTTTCATCTCCATATTTCTCAATGCTATATTTTCCTAGTGCTAAAATATGCCATGGCAGACTTGTATAGTGCAAAGAACAAAAAAAAAGATACAAATACTGAAGAGTCTGTGATCTATCTAATCACAGCTCAGTTGTTCATCTGTAAGGCATCACTGCTGAGCAGGGTGATGAAGGAAGGGTTCATGTGTTAAGACATGCTATTGGGAATCTGAGGATCTGGCTTCTCCTCCTATTTCTTCAAAAGATTTCCTGCTCAATCTTCCATATATCATTTTGGGTTTGACTCAATGCCAAACGTAAAGACAATCTTTATTTCTTGGTGCTAGAAATTCTGTGTAATGAAGACGGGTAATGGAGATTGGTAATGGTGATGAAACTGTACTAAGGAGTTGTTACGCATTTGTTGTGATGCGCTTTGATAACCCCAGATGTCAGAAAGTATAGAGATATAATGTATTTGTACTGGTGTTTTTTTGCCCATTTTATCATCTGCTAATGGACATAATATGTTTTAAGGAAGACTTCGAAGGATTACAGCAAAGAGACTTGTAAAAAAAATAAATAATGCTAGCTCTCAGCATATTTCTGACACCTGAAACATTTCTTAGACACAAAAATGTATTCATTATTCCAGTATTTTAATTTTTTGAAAGAACTTTGACAAAGAAGAAACCTGATACTTTCTTTAATTTTCAATTTTTGGTAGATACACCATAGTGTGATATACTACACAAATGCCTAATATCAAATAGATACTTGAAACTACATGGTAGCATTCATCCTCTACCTACATGCATCGGAAATAATATGATGAAAATTAATATAGTAAAAGAAAGTGGATAATGTCCATAATGTTTCCAATCTATCTATTTGGAAGCATTTTCATCTTAAGAAAATATCTGGAGTTGCTTAAAGAATCCTGAAATACATTACTCCAGAATATTCCAAACTCTTTTCAATTCCCTAGAGCAGGAAAAGCAGAATCCTCTGTTTCTATAGTGCTGCAGCATAAAACTTTAGAAGATTTAATTAATTAAAAATTTATAAACAGAAACACTATCATCACCCCTCTTACAAGGTCTCATACACAGTTGCATTTGCAAAACAAAATAAAGAAAACAGTATAAAAAGGATGAATTTATAAAGATATTTTAAAAACAAATAATGAAAAGTATTTCAATTAACATTAAATATTCTGGTTTAGTATGTCCTAAAAGTCAAATTTTCTCATTAAAAACTATTTTAAAGCAAAGATGCAGTTTTTTGTTAAGAAGACTAATTGTTCACATGCACTTAAGGTATGGCATTTTCAAAAGGTCTTTACTATTACCGCAGTTAGTAGAAATACTTTGATGAGAACAGTCAACATTAGGCCAGGATTAAATGCTTCAAAAGTCCTATTCTTACTATCTGTCTCCATTCTTACTTATAAATATTGTTTGGGAGAATCTAGTTTTCCATTCAAATAAATTAGGTTTAGGTAATTACAAGTTTCCAGTATTCTGTGAGAAATCAAATGCAAAAAATACTCATAAATATATGAAAGGAATATTATGAAAGCTGTGGATGGCTACTGTTGACTTGCTGCATAAAATTGTCTTGCACATGGGTTTTCCACGCTTATAACTGCAGCATAAAAGAGGACATTATGAGAAACCTTCTGACAAATTGATTAATAATCTTGAGCTGCTGAAGTTCAGCTGAGTGAGCAATTAAACATTCCAAGCAGCAATGAACCTTCAGAGATAATTTATGATAATTTTATGCACAAGAGCTCAGTGGCTTTTTAATTCGATAGAATGTTAGTAGCATAGATTTCTAACAAGGGAGTTTCAGTGCTCCATACATCACTGAGATTACTTAAACATTTCAAATGTGGTTGATGAATGAAGCTTCCTGAGATGTAAGGAGATACAGAAGGTGTCAGAAAGTTGAGATTATTCATCATATCAATTATTGAAAGTGGATGCATTGACATCATACTCCCAGATCATATTTTATAGCCATTATAAAGACAGAACAGAAATAACAGACTTGGTGGACTGCAGAACTGCCAGGATATCAAACTTCTTCCCCCTTCTGTTCCAGCACTGTTCTTGCACCACACAATGTTAGCACTTCCAGGTGTTTCTTTGAAAGTCAACCACAATCTGTAGCAAGAGAACAAGACCCTTTGGATATCATCAGCTAATATCTGGAAAATATCCCATGCAGATCAAGAGAGAAAAGGTAGGTTAAACAAAATGAGTCTAAACTCAGAAATGCAAATACTGTGTCATTTTTTCTGAGGGAAAGCAGGTTTCCCTACATTCTTTAAAATGTTTTTTTGCCTTTTTGTTGATTTCAAAAATCTGCATGGGGCAGTACATTCAAACAAGTCAAATATTTTTAATTCCTAGAATATTTCCCCTTCATTCTTTTATTTCTTGTTTTGGACAGTAAAATATGATGTTTCAATCTTGGATTTCTGACGTGTTCATGACAGTTTGAAATACACTAAGCCAAACTAAAGTAATTAACGTAAAGAGGATTTCTTTATTATATGAACAAAGATAAAGTCTCTGCTTTGAACAGAACACTAAAGTGCTCAGATACCGCATTTTTATGACAACAGCCAGTTGGTGAATTTTATTTGGCTTTAACACTACTACAATGATCCTGACAATAAATAACCTTTTCACATATCCAAACAGCTATCCTTTCATGCAAAGAATAGAATGTTGTTAAATGGATGCTAAAAAGAGGAAAAAATATTGCTAGAAGTAGGAAAGCAGCCGGTTACTTAAATTCCTTCAAGTGAGAGATCACTTCATTTGTGTAAAACACTATTAGTCAAAATGCTCCTCAAAGCTCAGGAACTATGCAGACAGCTTGAAGAGTGATAGGTGGGAGAGTGGGAGTGTTTGCACAGACCTTGTGGCTTCAAATCCTACTTCAGACTAGAACTATTAGTCTCAGGTTAATGAAAATAGTTGCCTGACCCTTTGTGTGTCTTCAACATTACTGTTTCTAGGGCTGACTCCTGCACAGCTCCAGATGCAGTATCAAAACATATAGACATAACTGAAAGCCTCCCATCCTTGAAGAATGGAGTCAACATTAGTAGTAGAACTACAGAAACTGATAAAAAAAAAAAAAAAAAAAAAAAGAATTTCTGTAAACATGATGATAAACCTCTGAAACTCCCCCTAGACATTACTGAACAAATGCAACAGAGCTGACAAGCAGCTTGCATTCTCACCTAAAAAGAAGCAGGTCTGAACTCATGGCATTGAAGCATTCTTCCTTGAAAAGCTTACTTCAGCTGAGTCAAGAGTTAGTTTCACTCCCATCTTAATAAGTATCCTTTCCCAAAAATGATATCAAAATAGGTCCAAATGCTGGTCATGGAGGAAGGGTCCCTGGAGAGCACAAGGAAGAACTCCAAATTGTGGGAGAGAAAAAAAAAAAAAAAAAAGCTAAAAACCTCACAACCTAGGAAATGACCCAAATTAAAGTTTAAAAACTTGATTTGCTTTGCTTCACCAAGAGAATGGATTGAAGCAGTCCTCAGACACGAGCTGCCATAGGGACATAAGGACAATATTTTCAGTCAAGTTCCACCAGGTCAGTTGGTTAGTCTTAATGAAATTTCTCTCACACAGAAAAAGCTTCAAAACTGGCCTCCTCCAAAATGTTAGCAAAGAACAGGTATCTCTAAGACTTTCTGTGTGTGAAATTAAGGGAGACAGGTTTTTTCCTTTTTTTTTTTTTTTTTTTTTTGAGAAAAAATGTGTTTAGAAAAGTGCACTTAAAATCTTTTTTCTTCTAATTAAAACAAAGTTAAGAAAATTATATGAAAAGTGCAATTGTCATCTGAAAATGTGTCCTTACAAATTTGGAGAATAAATTAAATCTCGAATAGAGAAATGTTCGTCCTGCCTTCAGTGTAAGTGCCAGTGCAGCCTTACTTACCGAGACTCTTTTGATGCTTCCATAATGTGCCAATCCATGTTCAAAAGTACAATTATTTGTTTATATTCTTGCAGAGAGATATGCAAAACAATTCTGAAGTCCTATTTTACTAATAAATGGTAATTAAAATGAAATATTCATAACATGGTCAACTGTATTATAGGTATGAAAAGCAGTGCATACCTAAAACTTGTACCTAGAATACTCTTTTTTACAGCAATATTATAGTTCAGTTTTGGCAGCTATGGTTGTTATTTGTCAGGAAAAGTTGGCAACAACTCAAAGTCATGGAAACATTGGGAAAACTCCAGCAGCCTTTTCTTACGCAAGATGTCTATTAAATACAAGATTTAACCTGCCTTTTAAAAGGATAAAAATGGGTGACTTGGATGAATGGAGTATCTCAAACTTTCTGCAAAATAGGATGGTCTTCTTGTTTGCACTCTTTAATGTTTTGATTTCCCATTCATTGCTGAAGCTGTAATGAGCATCAGTTATTACATGGTGGCTCAGCTCCAACATAAATCACCTCCCCCTCTTTATTGATTTATATTAGCATTTATGGATGGCACTCATTGTCTTTATAGAGCCTGGGATCTCACAGTAATTAAGTTCAAATTTAAAATAAACAATGACATCCACTATGGGTTGTTGAAATACACTACAAGGTTTCTTGCCTAATGCCTACATTCAGTTTAGACCTCATCTCATTGCCATTCTAAAAATTCTAACTAGACAGACCACATGAAACCAAACAAATAATCACAGCAAAAAAGAACAGCAGAGAAGGCATGTATTGTGTCTTAAAATTACTATGGAATGGGTTTGTCAGAATTATAGTGTCAATATTGTATCAGATGTCATTCTTTCTTTTGCAGTAGTATTGTACGTAAGCCTATCTAGCTCAGTAGTATCTTTCTCCTGAAGATATTTTAATCATAACTGGAGAATATTACATTATACTGTTTGATCTCTAAGTCCTTTAATGCTCTTGGATTTGTACAGTAAGTTATTGGGTTTTTTTGCTGCCAGGAGACAAATTTATGACTTCCTTACTGTGCATTCACATAATTCTTAATGAATCCCATTTATTTAAGATCGCAACTACCTTTAGTGGTAAATGGTAACCATTCTGTACAGTCGCTTAAATATGAGAAAACTTTTCTCTGAGCCATGAATGCCAACTCCATGTGCTGCAGGAACAGAAACCATAAATCTAGCCTGAACCCTAAATCTTAGCAGTGATTTCTCTCAAGTAACATACTGAAGCCACAGTGGAAATACCAAGTGGAAGAGAGTTCCCATATTAGCCCACAGTGCTGTTATGACTTGTCAGCTTCCCTGCAGCCCTACTTTTTCCATGGGTCTCATATCTTTTGCTCTCCACATAGCCCTAACCCTATGCTTAATCCTAAGCGTGGACACTTCTGTAGTGGAACCTGGTGAAGCCCCTTGTGAAAAAGATGTGATTGGGATAATTCTCATAGAAGATCCAGCTTTTTCTTCCTTGAGATTTTTGCAGCACTGCTTTTCCTGTGGGTCTCATATCTCTGTCAGGGAACAATAAAGGCAGCTGCTGCTTAGCAGGGGAAGGAGAATTTGAGAGTTAAGCATCACAGCATGGTAGGCAAAAGCCATGGCCTCATCAACAAAAAGTCTTAGTTCTGTCATGAACAAGCCAAGAAGAAGTCAGCCTACGGGTCAGGGTCAGAGTCCAAACCAAAAAGGTTCAAGCCCAGGCATAGGCATGGCTGCAAAGTAGCTGCAACATAGTCCAGGCATAAGCCGAGTGTTGGCCTCTGCCGCATGCCACTGCCAAGCAAAGGAGGCAGGAACCCCTGCTGCAACTTCTTCTAGTTCTTCCTTGGAGAAATTTAAGGTCAGTTGGGGATTCTCAAACAGGTCTCACCTGTCAGAGCTATCCACCCAGGAAGAGGGAGGTTTTTTCTCCTAACTGACCCTAAGCCTCACAAGAAAATTCTGCTGTGGGATATACTAAAGCCACATGGGAAAGTCTGAGTAGGGAAGATTTCTCATAGAAGCCCATACTTTGCTTTCTCAGCTTCTTAGGAGCTCTGTCCTTTCCAAGGGCACCAGCTTCTTCCACTTCTTATCTTAATCCTAGTCTTAACCCTAAATCTGGTCTCAGAGGTTTTAGCGCACTTTTGATTAAGTTTTTCTGCTAGTCCTTGAAATGTAACTATGCTTTTAAAAAACCAAACTAAATGAAAGACTGGTCTTCCTTGCCAACATTATCTTTTACTATCGTTTTAAATGCAACATTATCTATGTATATGGTATATGTGTATCATGTGTGAGCTTTATTTCCTGGTAGGTTATGCTGCACTTCCATCACTGTTTTTCCCTCAGAGTGAACTCTAGAGTGTTCTGTAGGAGACCTCAATATTCATAACACAAATTTCCTGCTGTGACTCAGTAGCTTCATGTAAAGAGCATTTTATTGATCTGATTATTTTTAACTGCTTCTGCACACTAATGATGTAGTGTAAAATAGTTGTATAATTGTATAAACCAAAGCTATATTACTAATTTCAATCTTGTGATCTCTATTTACACTTTATTTTAGGTTTACGTGCTTGTCTTTGTCATGATGCTTCTTTAATCATTTATTCTAATTATCTTGATTACCATCATAAACAATTTCCACCTAATAAGTTATTCTAGCTTTTACTCCAAGAAGAGGGGACTCTAATCCAAAGTCATGGAAGCTAAACAAAAAATTTAGCATTAGGACCAATTAGAAATTATAATTTAATTTTGCTATTTTTGTATGCTGTAAATTGATCCCAAATAATTCTCTTGGACATTTTTGATACTCTCTGTAAAGGAACTGAATTGTACTGTCTAATTGCTGTTGGTTTATTACCTGACAAGGCATTGTTTCTGTAATAAGTATTCTGATACAATAAAACTGTTATCACATTTTACAAATACTTTTCTGAATTTTATATTTAATTTCAGCAAACATTAATGCCAGTGAAGCTTGATTGCCTCAGCGTCTGCAGAAAGGAACACAAAAGAACTGTGAACATTCCTGAATTCAGTTCATTTTAAAACTAGCATGAATACAGTACAAATAGCTTTTTGTACTGCTGAACAACTCTAAATATTATGATTTCTTTTTTCTTAGTGAGAACTAACATCCAGCTACTCATTTATAGCCTCAAGCAACATCACTTTTATTTTGAAATCCTGGTAAACCACCTTAAACATCTGAGAAGTCTTACTCAAATGGATAATTCAACTGAATCCACTTTGAACTCAGAAGAACTACTCTGAGTAAAGTTGCTCAAGTATAAGCACTTGCAAGATTAGATCTTGCAAGATTAAGCCTTGCATTTGTTGTTAATTCCTGATTTTACCTTATAAATGCTAAAGGAAAACTTACTGAAGATAACGCATTTTTAATCAAAAGATTACGAAAATTGCAAAGTTCTTTAACACAGACGTATTTTATAACATGTATAATGAATTTTATAACGTATTTTTATGTAGAATACATATAAAGATCTAGAAAAATATAGAATATGTAAACTGTAACAGTTCTGTAATTGTTAAGATTATTGAGCAGAGAATGACAGAAATCCTCAAAGCATTATTTTGAAAATACCAAGTGAATACATGGGACAAAGTATATGATTTCCTATGACATATTCCTGATGTGAGGGAAAAGAAAAATACATGGATATTGGCAACAAAACTTCTATTAGGCTCACTTGTTTCAGGATCAAGTCCTAAATAGCAAAATTTTAATTAAAAAAAAGGGGCAAGAGGGGTTTTTGCTTCATTTGGGATGCCTGACAGAGCAGTCAAGAAGAAAAAAAAGTGGCAGCCAGAAGAGAAAAAAAAAAGTCAAACTATTTCTCATGTGTTAGGAAACAGATTGTTTTTAGAATGGATGTTATAGAGGATGAAGGGAGAAACTGTATTATGGACTTACAGAAAGAAAAACAGTAAAGGGATTTTGACAACTTCATTCAGTCCCTGCTATGAGAATCTGAGACACAGACTGATGTTCACAGGCAAATTTCAAAAATATTTAATTACTACACACATATGCAGACCTCACTTTTAGAGAAAACAGTGACACCAGCATATACGTACACAGAGACATCTGTTAGTAATACACCAGTTACTTTTCATAGTGTGTTTCTACTGCTGGACCCTTACTGCCTGCCTTCAGTTGACATCTCAGCGTGAGCTGTACAAACTGAGAGTCAAACCCCCAGAAGGTACCTGCTCAGAAGACACACATAAAGCGGTTACCTTGGTAACAGACACACCGTGAAAGCTCTCAGAAGAGCTTTTTTCTCATGTATTAATTTTTTCTGCTCTGTGCTGGTTCATATGCATACGTAGGTTCAGGCTACAAACTTCATCAATCAAACTACAGCTGCACAGCTTCAACTCTGACTTTTACTCTTTTCTGCTTTCCAGTAGCTTATGATGAAGATTTGCTGATGAATGGAGAGACTGGTATCTGGCAAGGCATGCTGCTCCACTAGAAATACACAAATCTCTGCTGAAAATTTACAGATCATTTACATGAACTTTTGAAGTAGGAAGAAGGTTTATATTACTGGTGAAGAGATGCCTATATACAATTGCTCATGGAGAACTGCTTAAGTAAGAAAACCTGTATCGAATCTTACCAATTTTTTTAATTAATATCAATGTACATGCATGCTTAATATACACAGCCATACTAGAACTCACATTATTAGTTAGAGTTGAAATGCACTCCTGTTTCACAGGCACAGAGAATGATCCCAAACGTGTAATATGTCATGTTACCTTGAAGTCTCCCTATTTTGGAACTAGTCTCACTTGGAACCGGTTCTGAATGTTATAAATTCCTGCCTTATGACAGTAAAAATTTATAACTCATCTGCAAATATTGTGTAAGCAGTCTGCATTAATGAGTACATTTTATATCTTATCATGTATTAATATTAGTATAATCAGGCATTATAAGGTAGGAGAAATATGTTCATTACGCTCCATCAAAAGTCCAATTAGGTACAAGTTTGGAAGGCCACTTTTTAATTTAGGCCCCTTACAGTTCTTCTTCCAAATTATGCCAGATTGGTTGGACATGATGTCGTGGTTTAAGCTGTAAATTTCACTTCTACCACCTTTCCCCCTCCCCCCACTCCCATAGGGGGGAAATGGGGAGAAGAACCGAAGAAAATGTAACTCCCACGGGTTGAGATAAGAACAGTCCAGTAACTAAGATACAATACAAATCACTACTGCCACCACCAATAACAATAATAATGACAAAGTAAATACAAAGGGAGAGGATACAACCGTTTCGCTGCCCGACTGAGCCGAGAGATAGAGCAGGAAACCCGCGAGAGCCCGCCCCCAAACCACCCACTTCCCGGTCCCTCCCTCCCATATTCTACCTCCTGGGCATGACGTGCTGTGGTATGGAATAACCTCATTGGTCAGCCCGGGTCAGGCACCATGTCCCCACCTCCCCTCCTTCCCGGTGTAACATGAGACTCTGCGGGAGGGGGAAACCGAACCCATAACAATCCACCCCTTGTTCCATACCATTCACATCATGCTCAGATCCCACATTTTCAAAATACCATTCCATATGTGTATATATATATATATATACATCCACTACACACACGCACACACAGATGGAGAGATATCATCCCTTAGTGCATGGACCAATCCCTATAAAGCTGCTGAGTCCATCCAGTCCGTGATGTCAGGCTCCATCCTTTATAATAGTCTTTCAGAGCAGGGGACGCTGTGTGCAGTGTTGGATCGTTGCCTGCTGATGCTGATTGTTCCTTGACTGCAGAACTTGTCTGGTTTCATCAAAGTTCGTTCTTTGTTGGGATGATGGTCTGAGGGCCAGTCCCTGATGACTTGAAGACATCTAGTTGATGGGCTATAAAGAAAACACATTGCATAGCAAGCAACAGCATGCAATTGAGTTCATTGGCTGTTTTCTCCTAAAATCAAATTTTTTTGAGGTACACATCGGATTTCCCAATCTTCCCACATTACCCACCAAGTATATCCGGGTCCCTAAGCAAAAGCAATCCCACAAGTAGGTTTGCCTTTACCTGAAGCAGGAATAACCAAGACTGTCCTCCCCAGCAAATTCTTTATGTGCATCCCAGGAACGCTGTCCCCCTCTACAGTATGTAGAAGTTCTGACTGGGCTGGACCAGCCCTCTTGGCAGATCCTCTGGTGTTGACCAACCAGGTGGCCTTTGGTAAATGGGTATCCCAGTGTTTGAAAGTCCCACCACCCGTTGCTCTCAGTGTAGTTTTTAATAGCCCATTGTACCGTTCGATTTTCTCAGAGGCTGCTTCATGGTAGGGGATGTGATATACCCATTCAATGCCGTGCTCTTTGGCCCAAGTATCTATCAGGCTGTTCCGGAAATGAGTCCCATTGTCTGACTCAAATCTCTCTGGTGTGCCGTGTCACCACAAAATCTGTTTCGCAAAGCCCAGGATAGTGTTTCGGGCAGTGGCGTGGGGCACAGCGTATGTTTCCAACCATCCGGTGGTTGCTTCCACCATGGTAAGCACATGACGCTTGCCTTGGTGGGTTGGTGGAAGTGTAATATAAACAATCTGCCAAGCCTCCCCATATTTGTACTTCAGCCATTGTCCTCCATACCAAAGAGGCTTTAACCGTTTGGCCTGCTAAACTGCAGCACATGTTTCACAGTCATGAATAACCAGGGCAATAGTTTAACATTGTTAAGTCCACCCCTCGATCACAAGCTCATCTGTATGTTGCATCTCTTCCCGGATGGCCTGAAGTGTTGTGGGCCCACCAGGCCAAAAATAATTCACCATTATGTTGCCAATCTAAGTCCATCTGAGCCACTTCTATCTCAGCAGCTTGATCCACTTGTTCATTGTTCTGGTGTTCCTCAGTAGCCCGACTCCTGGGTACATGAGCATCTACGTGGCGTACTTTGACCACCAGGTTTTGCACTCGGGCAGCGATGGCTTGCCACAGTGCAGCAGCCCAGATGGGTTTACCTCTGCGTTGCCAGTTGCTCTGCTTCCATTGCTGCAACCACCCCCACAGGGCATTCGCCACCATCCATGAGTCAGTATAGAGATAAAGTACTGGCCACTTTTCTCATTCAGCAATGTCCAAGGCCAGCTGAATGGCTTTCACTTCTGCAAACTGACTCGATTCACCCTCCCCTTCAGCAGTTTCTGCAACTTGTCGTTGAGGACTCCATATTGCTGCCTTCCATCTACGGTGCCTTTCCACAATGCGACAAGACCCATCAGTAAATGAGGCATATTGCTTTTCACTTTCTGGCAGTTCATTATATGGTGGGTCCTCTTCAGCACGCATCACTCCTTCTTCCTCTGGTGATATTCCAGAATCTTTACCCTCTGGCCAGTCCAGGATGACTTCTAGAATTCCCGGACGACTGGGATTTCCTAGTTCGAGCTTGTTGTGTAATTAATGCGGCCCACTTACTCCATGTAGCATCAGTTGCATGATGTGTAGAGGAGACCCTGCCTTTGAATATCCAGCCCAGCATGGGCAACCGGGGTGCCAGGAGGAGCTGTGCTTCAGTGCCAATCACTTCCAAAGCAGCTCGAACCCCTGCATAGGCTGCCAATATCTCTTTTTCAGTTTGGGTATAGCTGGCCTCAGATCCTTTGTATCCCCGACTCCAGAGACCGAGGGGTCGATCTCGAGTTTCCCCTGGAGCTTTCTGCCAGAGGCTCCAGGTAGGACCGTTCTCCCCAGCTGCGGTGTACACTACATTTTTAACATCTGGCCCAGTCCGGACTGGTCCGAGGCATACTGCACGAACTATCTCACGTTTAATTTACTCAAAGGCTTGTTGTTGCTCAGGGCCCCATTTAAAATCATTCTTCTTCCGGGTCACATAATAGACAGGGCTTACAATCAAACTGTAATTCGGGATGTGCATCCTCCAGAACCCCACAGCACCCAAGAAAGCTTGTGTTTCTCTCTTATTAGTTGGTGGCCACATTGCTGTTATCTTGTTGATCACATCTGTGGGGATCTGGTGGCATCCATCTTGCCATTTTATTCCCAAAAATTGAATCTCCTGTGCAGGTCCCTTGACCTTACTCCGTTTTATGGCAAAACCGGCTGTCAGTAGGATTTGGGTTATTTTCCTCCCTTTCTCAAAGACTTCTTCTGCTGTATCATGTCACCCCACGCAATAATGTCATCAATGTATTGCAGGTGTTCTGGAGCTTGTTCCTGTTCCAGTGCAGTCTGGATCAGTCCATGGCAGATGGTAGGGCTGTGTTTCCACCCCTGGGGCAGTCGGTTCCAAGTGTACTGGACGCCCAAGTAAAAGCGAACTGTGGCCTGTACTCTGCTGCCAGAGAATTGAGAAAAAAGCATCAGGCAATGTCAATCGTGGCATACCACTTGGCTGCCTTTGACTGCAGTTCATACTGAAGCTCTAGTATGTCTCGTACGGCAGCACTCAAAGATGGGGTAACTTCGTTCAGGCCACTGATAGTCTACTGTTAGTCTCCACTCTCCGCTTAGACTTTGCACACTGGCCATATGGGGCTATTAAAGGGTGAGTAGGTCCTACTGATCACTCCTTGACTCTCCAATCTACGGATCAGCTTATGGATGGAAATCAGGGAGTCTCAGTTGGTGCGATATTGCCGCCGGTGCACTGTTGTGGTCGCGACTGGCACTTGTTGTTCTTCGACCTTCAGCAACCCCAGAACAGAAGGATCCTCTGAGAGACCAGGCAAGGTGGACAGCTGCTCCACTTCCTCTGTCTCCAAAGTAGCAATACCAAAAGCCCATCGGTACCCTTTTGGGTCTTTGAAGTACCCTCTTCTGAGGTAATCTATGCCAAGGATACATGGAGCCTCTGGACCAGTCACAATGGGGTGTTTTTGCCATTCCCTCCCAGTCAGGCTGATTTCAGCCTCCGGTATAGTCAACTCTTGGGATCCTCCTGTCACTCCAGAAGTAGAAATAGGTTCCACCCCTTGACAGCTTGATGGCATCAGAGTACACTGTGCACCGGTATCTACAAGAGCCTTATACTTCTGTGGGACTGATGTGCCAGGCTATCTGATCCATACAGTCCAGTAAATCCGATTGTCCCCTACCTCCACCTGGCTGGAGGCAGGGCCCCTCTAGTAGTCATCATATTGGTCACTCACATCTTGTAGAGATGGATTATTCTTCTTTATCACAGGAGCTGAGGTAAAATCTGCTCTTCCACTCCATCTGGGAACCTGCTCACCAGAGACTGAAGCTGCAGCCTTCATGGGGTGATCAGACTTGACCTTTGCTCTCCTCTTCAGTTCTTGCACCTGCTCCTCCAAAACTGAAGTAGGCTTTCCATCCCACTCCATCATATCTTCTCCATTTTCCCGCAGGTAAAACCATAGGGTGGCCCATGGTGTATAACTTCCATATCTTCTCTCTCGAACAGTAGGACGCCTTCTGTTAATAGCTGAGACAGTGTGTTGGTACATGTGAGGAGCTGGATAGATCATCTCTCAATTGTTGAAGGTTCTGGGACAGTTTTTCCACAGCTGAAATGATGGAAGGGGTGAGATTGTCTTCAAACATTCGGAGTTTATAAATCACTTCATCCACTGTTGGTGGTCTTATGTCACTCCAGGTTATTGTTGCCAATGAATGGGCATATGATTGGGGTGCATTTCATGGAAATTTCCGCCACATGGGTCGTGTACATTCGACTTCATCTGGGTCTATGGGTATATCCCCAACATTCGGCTTGGTAATATAGATCATCTCTACAATGGCTGATTCTCTCAGAGACTGGATGCCTTTCTCTAGAGTAGTCCACTTGGCCGAATGACTCATAACATTGTCCTTGTATGGAAACCTATCTTTCACAGCTGCCAAGAGCCGCTTCCAAAGGCTGAGGGACTTTTTCTCTCTTGCAATTGCTTTGTCAATTCCCCCTTCCCTGGCAAGTGATCCCAGCTGTTTGGCTTCACTACCTTCTAGTTCATGACCGTCGGCCCCATTGTCCCAGCATCGGAGCAGCCAGGTGATGATGTGCTCCCCTGGCTGATGGGTAAAGTCTTTTCGCTATATTCCGTAGCTCGGTTGAGGTCCGAGATCGAGAAGTCACCTCTTCCTTTTCTTCTTCATCATGTGGTAATAAATCCTGGTCAGATGCTGTCCCAGGTGGTGACGTTTCTTCGTCTTGTTTCATCTTTCCTGCCTCTTCTTTGTTTTTCCTCTTGTGTACAGGGGCAACCGATATTGGTATGAGTTGGTCCTCTGGCTTAGCTGCAGCGATTATTACTGTGGTTTGGGTAGCTGCCGTACTTGTCACTGGGGTTTGAGTCGTGGCTGTACCTGTCGCTGGTGGTGATGTAGCTGCTGTACTTGGAGCTGGATTAACTGCGCTGTCCATTACTCTG
The DNA here is from genome assembly GCA_017639245.1 of Myiopsitta monachus. Classification (NCBI taxonomy): domain Eukaryota; kingdom Metazoa; phylum Chordata; class Aves; order Psittaciformes; family Psittacidae; genus Myiopsitta; species Myiopsitta monachus. The sequence goes on from CM029924.1 coordinate 25,828,657, forward strand.
CCCTCAGATCCAGAGACCTTTTTTTCCTTTTGAAGATAGCTGGACAGTGTTAAACAAGGCTCTGTAAGCATAAGCCAAGCCCCAGCACATTGCCATGATTTGTCCATCTCTGGTGTGACCAGAATGACCACACACCTCCTTTAAATGTTTTACTAATTTTTCTGGGTTTTGCATTTGTTCATTGGTGAAGTTCCAAAGCACTGAAGGGGCCCACTGGCCTAGATACTTGCCCATACTATCCCACACACCCTGCCACTCATGACTGTCCAGCCTTGGGGAAAATCTCTCAGCCATCCTGGATTGTGGTCTAACCCCAGACATGGCCCACACCCCACTCTGCTTAACTCTCCAGGACCAGACAAAATAGTTGTGAGTAAAACATGTTCAGTATGTGTGCCAACATGATAATTCCCGTCATCACCAGCAGGCAGATCTCAAGGGTATCTAAAGGCCATTCAAAACCTTCAGAATTCTCAACTAGTGTTGTAAACAGCCTGGTGGGGGCGCTGGGAGCACAAAAGAATGTCTCCTTCACAGGCTGACCATCCGAGGAGGTGAAAAGAGACGTGTAATTGTGAAGAACTTCCATTATATACCTCCCAAAGTATAGAGTTGGTGGCCACACTGGAAACACAAACCGGGTCAGTTTCATGATCACTAAGTCTATTGTATTAAAAATCTGTGCAACACAGTATAATGTAACAAGAACCTTAACCCAAAACCCAGATCTGAAAAACGTTAAGATAAGAAGAACCGGCTGTAAGTAAAGTATCATACACTGAACCTGTGAGAACCAGAGCAACAACTTTGAGAGCCAATAAATCAGCATTGTGACGAGTGGCTATTTTGTCTTTATCCTCAACCCTTAAGTGCCCCACGTTGGGCGCCAAAAACTGTCGTGGTTTAAGCCTGTAAATTTCACTTCTACCTCCTTCCCCCCCCCCCCCCCCACTCCCATAGGGGGGAAATGGGGAGAAGAACCGAAGAAAATAGTAACTCCCACGGGTTGAGATAAGAACAGTCCAGTAACTAAGATACAATACAAATCACTACTGCCACCACCAATAACAATAATAATGACAAAGTAAATACAAAGGGAGAGGATACAACCGTTTCGCCGTCCGACTGAGCCGAGAGACCGCAGCGCGGAGAGCCAGTGAGAGCCCGCCCCCCTATTCTACCTCCTGGGCATGACGTGCTGTGGTATGGAATAACCTCATTGGTCAGCCTGGGTCAGACACCCTGTCCCCGCCTCCCCTCCTTCCTGGCGTAACATGAGACTTGGGGTGGGGGGGGGAAGCCAAACCCATAACACATGATTATATACTTCATCATATTCCATACATAGCTAATTTATTTTCACTAGTATAATAATCGGTCTAGAAGCAAATCTAAAGGCCACTGAATTTATTTGGTGATATTATCAGTATCTTCAGTGAGTGAAGAATCAGTTTACATGATACATATTCCCCCCGTTTCATCCCCTTAGTAGAAATAATACCTTCAGACAATAGTGGCCTTTTCAGCTTTGGAAGGGACTTGTATTGATATTTAAAAGAAAGAATCAGAAGCCTTCACCTCTGGGCTGCTGATACTCATAGCTGATGGTGCTATGTAGACCTCATCCCATGTGGGACATAAAAACATCATCTTCCACCAATTCCCATATAAGACCAATGAGGGTGTAAACCAAGACTTGTTGTATTTAAGGAAAGCATCCTGCATTTTAGCTAGCTTTGACAGAGGTTTTCTACTGCAGTTTCTACTGAGTTGTTACACTAACCAGGATGCATTTGTTTTTTCCTGTCAGTACTGGTGAAAACATAGAAAAAGGAATACTGCCTTCCTTATAAGTGAATATAAGTTTTAATGAAAAATATCAGAAATGGAAAACTGGGTTTTTAAAGTACTTGAGCTTGACATAACAAGTATTTGATAGAGCTGTTCTGAAACTATTCACTTCATTTTGAATTCTCAGTTCTCTCCCTGTCTCCTTCTGTATCATTTTTTTTTTAAGTATTCACTACTCAGTTGTAAACCTGGCCTCTACAGTGTTTTATTTTCCAGCACAATAATCATGCCAATGTACTGTAAGGCTAAATGTGAAGGATAGGTAATAATTTGTCAGTGTTTCAAGCAGAATTCAGGGACATTTCAAAATGTTTTTTTGTGTTCTGAGCTTCCAACTTTAAAATGTGATGTATAACTGACATTTTGATACTTCGAGGCCATGGTGTATTCTCACACTTCTATGAAAAAAAAACCAACTTGCTGACACAATCAGGAAACAGATGGTGACAAAGATCTTGTATTTAATATGCCAATCATTATGCTTTACTTGCATATTATCATCTCATTCATGAGGCCACTATATGAAGGAATTTTGCTATGCCTCTGTAAATCAATCAAGTCTTTTAATATTTTTAAAAATATAATTTAGATCTTTCTTATTCTTTCTGTTTCATTATATCTGGGGGGGGGGTGTTTATGCAAATTTATTACACACGAAAAAATGCTTTGACAATCCCACGGGTAGAATAGATGTCAGTAATGAAATATTCACTATAGATAGATTCAACAGAAAACAAGAAATGACTTGGCAACTGAAGTACCCACATTTTCCATACTTTGCTGTGGTCCTTAATCCAAAGCCAGTGACATAGTAAGACACTATGAAGGATGATGTCGAGTAGGAGGATAGATTTTGTAATGTGGCCTCATATCTACTAAGACCTGGACTTCAGTCAAAATTTTCTACTCAAGAAAACCACAGATGGCAGATTACCAATGTATTTCAGTTAGGGCTGAAATCATTGTGTATCTTAGCCAAGCAAACCTTTTCTTCAGCTCTGAAAATAGGCATTTTCCTTGGAGAGTGTCTGACACAGAATCCCCTTATATGGGAGAGTTCGTCCACTTACAAACTGAGCAAGGATCCTCCTTGGACAGCTTGAGGTCATCTGAAGATATTTCAGGCCATTATTGCAAGTGATGAGAAGAGGCTGTTTCTTTCTCCTTTGCTTTCTCCCCTGCAATGTCCAGAGAAAGCTTCTTCCTTTGCAAGTGCCAAATGTTCACATTTAGAGGGAGCTGGGGTACAGTTAGCAGCATTTTCTCCAGTCTCTCTCCTAGTCTCTATCTGTAGGTTCCCCACCTTCTAAAATGTGTATCTTTCCCTTTAAAGAAGTTAAAAACACTTTTGGTTCTCTGCAAAAGGAATGACACAAGCAAGAGGACACATCATGTAGCTTGACTATTTACAAGTGCCTTGTTACCGGGGATAGAACATGCCTCTGACATGAGTATAGTTAGGTAGTTATTTGAAAACTTACACATTCTTCCCAAAGTGGATGGAAATATACACTGCTACCAGCTTGTATAAGATGTGGGGAAAAAAGGGAGAACGGCCTTGTGTTGAAACTTAGAAAAAAAAGTATTTCTAGAGAAGAAAAAAGAATTTTACACCATTGTTCAACAAAATCCAGTGTCATTGCAGGCACAGTACACTTCAGTAGCTGTTCCCCTGAGACAAGTCTCATAAAAGGCAAAGTGGTCCTAAGTGCAAGAAAAGTGAGCCTATGTTTCTTTCACACATGTCACAACACAGGGTTTATGGCAGCCTTTCAGCATATCCCCTGCTTTCCACACTAATTCCCCTTTCTAATCTCCACCCATTCAGACTACTTGCAATGTGTTCTTTTAGACCAGATCTTTACTGACTCATAACTGGGAGGTCTATGTCACCCCTATTTTGTCATATTCCCTTCATTGTGTGGCATTCTTCATTTAGCCTGCCCAAGCAGGTTTGTGTTTACGAAACCAGAAATCCTCAAAATTGCAATTCTGTATTCCCTTTAATTGGTTAGGAGAAAAACAACACAACAATAATATCCCCAAACCCAGAACCCCACAAGCACAATACAGCATTGTGTAACAGTTGAAATGTTCTTAAACACAGGGGCAGATTTATTGTTTTACTACTTATCAAAGACAGTGGTTTAAACACCTTGCACTATCTAGACAGCAGTCTCTTGGGATGTCAAAAGTCAAGGTTACATCAGCTTTTGACTTTGTCCAGGCTCTATGATGTACAATGTCACTATAACAGAGCACTTCCTCTTCGTTCTGGGGGAACTTGATTCATAATGAGCCCATTTAGGGTGTACTCAGATTGTGATAAAGAGCTCTACACAGAAGCTCCTATTCTAGAGAAACAGGTGTTGGCTTTGATTAGAGAAAAATGACATCATCCACGAGAGAGGAGAAAAAAAAGCAAAGGGAAAGGAAGGCAAAAATAGAAAAAAAGTGGCAACCAGACACAAATACATTTGCACATATAAAGCTGTTCTAATGAGAGCCAAATTGATTTGACATTCAGTGGCAGTTTGAAGCCAAAAAAAGCAAAGCAGCCTACAAAAGGCCCAGCTCATTGTTTATGGAGTGTCATACTTCATCATCTGTGAGACCAATAACAGTGATGGGAAGACCTTTAAAAGCAGGGAGTTTGCACAGAATGGCTTCATGGATACCGCTGATGTCAGATGCAATAGAACTGATTGTGAGCTATTTCCTGAATTGAAATCATGTTTGTCAGATGAAGTAGACGCTCTCTACAGATTCTACCTTTGAGAAGAGGATTTGGCACATTGTTAGATTTCTTGGCTAATTTCTCCTAGGCAGACATAACCACAATACTTACCCCATGATGGGTACTGATCATCAAACTAAATAAACTGAATAAAAATCATAGAAGATAAAACAATTATATAACATGCAAATGCAGCTTCCAGTACATGAAAATTATTCCATTTATGAAAAAGAACTTTGCACAAAATCATGTAAATTAATGTGGGCACTCTTCCATTCACCATCCTCATTTTCATAGGTAACTTTGTAAATATTTTTACAAACATAATTTTTACATTTTCATAAAAATAATGGTCCTCTGTTATTAGCAGACTGCAGAATATATTTCGTCCATCTCTGCTTTCAGTTGGAACACCTGGTGAGGAGTGACATGTTTATCAAATGTTGGTGAATGCCAACATGAATTAAATAAGCCTTCAAAAAAAACGTGAGATGCTATAGCCTTGTACAGAAAAAGATATGTGTAGAAAACAGTCTCTCTCTTTCTGCCTTCTAGCTATGAGCTCAATCTAGATATCACAATATTGATATTAAAATCTGATCCTAATGTTTCTGTTTAGATTTCACTAGAAAATCTGTTTCTTTCTTGAGGGAAAATTAAGGAATTTCATCCTCATGGGTCTCAGTTCTCTAAAGACTCACTGTAATACACAATGATCTCAAATTGGGAAGTCCTTAATGACATTTTACATACTGGTATCTATTGGGGATTCATAACTCAAAAAGCACTATGTAGGGTGACCAAATATAAAATGGATGGCATAAACAAAAAACAGAGAGAGACAAGATACATGGAAGGCTAAGAGAATAGATAAACTGTTTTTTTCATTCACATTAAAAAAAAAAAAATCAATTTTTTTTTTTGGTGAACCTTCTTTTCTGTTTCCTGTAAATAATTTAATCTGTGAGTTTATTAGCATGATCATCCAATTAAGCAAATAGATCAAGTAGGTCATCATGTTTAAATATTCACAAAAGGCAACAGTACATCTATATTAAATATTGTATTCTGTGACATACAAAGACAGTGTACACTGATTATTAATTATGTGTGCATATGTAATCCCTGCTATGTCAGCTTTATGTTGTAAATCATATGATTGAGTTTCTTTTGTTATAGCTAGGAGAATTATAAGCCACACTGGAACAAATTACAAGTTTTGAATACTACAAGATAGGCTTCTAAATTAATTTTATAATAGTACCTAGCAATTCCAGGCCATATGTATTCTACTACAGCCTGTACTTTAGTTTGCAGGAGAAATGGGGTTGCTCTGTGCCTAGTAGTTGCTCTGGTTTAGTAGTCAGTCTGAAGTCCTGCAGACATGATATTTAATTCTATTAAATTAAATATTTGAATGCAGTCAGCATGATAAGCCCTTCAACAAGTGGATTTCACTTTTCCTAGGCTGTAAGAGCATTCTCATGGATAATCCTGTTGTAGAAAAAGTAAATAGGAGATCTGTTACTGAAGACTGAAGAAATGCATTGCTACCAAATTTTGTGAAAACAGTTAAAATGTTACCTTTTAGGATTCAGTGTCAGAACTGTAGCACCACAGAAGTGAATGCAAGCAATTTACATTTCCCTTAGAGCTATTGTTTCACACTGTCTGAACATTCAAGCTATGTCTTTCACTGCTGAGAAATGATGTATTTTACATCAAGCAATGTAAACTTTTATAAATTAGTGAAAACAAGAAGAGACAAATTTCACTTTAATGAAGCTAGTCAAGGTTAACTCCAGGCCTACATCTGCCATTACATTGACAAAAATATAAAGAGAAATAACACGGTTAACAATGAAAATACAGCCTTTGCAAGAGAACACTGTATTACTTACCTGCTACTCAAATTAGAATCTTCCCTCCACGGTCCTACACTCACAAAGTCTGAAAATATCTTGCACTTTTGTTTTATATCTCCTTCCACGTCTGTGAAAAGTCATAGTTTTTATATGAAATTCTTCTGGAAAAGAGAGACCCAAAGGAAGCAGGCACAACGTATAAACAATTACATGAATATATATATAAAATATTGATATAAATTACAAAGAATTATGATTATGAATTATTAATATGTTAATTACAGTCAAAGCTGGAAAACTATTTTCAGGTAGTAGACTTATGTAGCTAGTCCTGCTTGGTTAATCAAAAGCATCAAGGACACCTGATTCGCATATGTGATTACCAGGTATGAAAAAAGCTGTTTCATCTAGCAGAAAGAGCAGACCAAGTCACTAAAATTAAAAATAGCCTAAGAAATAAAGATTTTAGTTTATTTTGTTTTCCTGACACTGAGGGTGACTAACTCCTGGAACAAATTAACTCAGCAAGTGCTAATTTTCTCCATTGCCTGTAATATCCCCAGCAGAAATGGATGGCTTTTTTATTCCCTCTGAAATACATGCTTACTTAATCCAAAACTGCAACTTTTTTTTTTTTTTTTATTTTATAAAAAGTGTTAAAGGTAAAGATAAAGGTGTGGGAACTCCTCTTTTCTGATAACTTATACTAAGTGTGTTGCTTTGCATAGCACTTCCTTGCCAGTAGGGTTTGGATAGTTTAGACAGACAGTTCCTGTGTGGTACCTGATAAAAGTAAGTTTGCTCAGAAAAAAAACATAAGATAAAATTTTATGCGTTTGTGTTATACGAAGATCTAATAATCTGGATAACCTTGAGATATCTTTAGTCTTAAAATTAACAAGTTTCTGTTAGCATCTCTGGGACATAGAAGTACACATAAAGAACTCTGCAGGAGTGAATATATTCCTCTGATCTATTCCAAAATTTGTTCTTTAGATTTTTAGCCCCTCCACATATTTGGTCTTATCTGTAATACTGTCCGTGAAAATAATTTCATTTGCATTACTTCATGTCCACAATCGGTTTATTTACATTCCACACAGCTAAGTCTGATTGCATCATACTTTATTGCATTTACCTAGCTTCAGCTGAATCACTCAGTAAATTCCAGCCTGCTACTCCTTCCACAGCTCAACAGTCACTGAGCTTGCACAGCTAAACAAATTCTGAAGAAGACTTGATTAAACAGGTATACCAAAAACCTCACTGACACAGGTAATCTTTACTGTTGATGGCAAAAAGGCTACATGATGGCATTAAAAAAAAAAAAGTAGGATTTATACTAAGAGAATTGATGCTGGGCTTGTAAATAGGACAAGTTAAATAAAGACACTAATATAATAGCAAGCAATTATATACATTTTCAGTATAAACCTTCATTGTAAAAATTCTCTTATCAAGGAAGTGTGACTACTGACTACAAGCTCTATTCCTTAGAGACTGGTTGTATTTTAAAGATAAACTTTACTCCTGCTTGGGAATCTAGTAATAAATTATTTTCAAGAGAAACAAAAGACAATAGGAGTTATCCTAGAAGAAAACTAAAATGCAAGTCCCTCTTTTCCATGTCTTTCCTACCACTCTGTATGCCACTCTTGTTACAGCAGGGTGTTTGGAGGCATATTTTCTAAAACAGTTCCCAGCCAGATAACCTTCACTCATGCCAAACTGTTCATTTCAAGCCTGTGATTTCCCTAACTGAGGTTAGACTTAGCCACCCTTGGGCAAAACTTTGGGAGGCTCCAATAGGTCTTCTATATGTCATTAAACTTATCTATTCACTGAAAAGGCTCTTTCTAAGTAATGATATTAGGTCTACCTGTGCAGCCAGAAATGACTGGAGATAGAACTGTGCTGCAGCAACTTGCAAAAGTTGAGAATGAGTACTTCTTAGGAAGACATGTTGCAAAAAGTTCATGTGACATCTGTTTCCCAGCGACTAGACAGACACTGTTCATGCACCACTACAAGCCCATCAGTTTCTTGAAGGGAAATGCACATACAGTGCAGCACATACATCTCTGCAGGCTTTCACTACAGGAGGTGGTTTGCATATGTATCTCCAAAACTGTGATTTTAAAATGGTATTTTAAGGTGTTTAACTACGAAGTAAGAACTGAATGCAGTTCAGTGGCTATTCTTTGCAATTCAGAATGGAAACCTAACAGATTCTCTGAAACAGCACATATTTCTGGACATGTCTGAAGATGGATGAATGTGGCTACCTTTTGGTAGCCTTTTGATCAGGGAAAATCAATGGCAATGGGAGAAAAAGATTTTTAAGTTCAAAATTATTAATTTCATGCCATCTTTTGTGTACTGCAGTCTTTTTGTTTCTTGCTCCAAAAAAACAAGTGATTTTTATTTGGTAGTATCCTGAACGTGACTATTATAAGAAAAAGTTTAAAACCAGGCATGTCAAATCCCTTTTCATAAGGAGCCTGCAGCATAGAAAACTTTGCATTATATGTATTAAAGAAGGAATATGTAAAGTGCAATAAAGACTTCTGGCAAAATATCTGAACTATAGTAAAACTGATATCTACAAGAAAATGTTTCAATAATAGTAGGAGTCAGTGAGAAGAGGAATTTTATTCCTGGCCCTGCCTGTGCAAAGATGAGTAGTATTTCCACATCAATGAAAGAACAAAACAGGAAACAAGGAGAAAACAACCCTGCATTTTTAACTAAATCTACTTCTTGGTTTTCAGCAGCAGCAATAACTATTCAAAAATTGGGTTTTAATTAATAATTCCATTAGCAAACAAAAACCCCAAATGCCTTCAAAACTAGCTAAAGATAGACTGCTTGTTATGGAGCAGTTTCTGGTGCTAATAAAACAGTGCAGTTTTACTTTATAGCAACCTTCCCCAGTTCTTTCCTCCATTGCTTTATTTCAGCCACTGAAACATGTGGAAAAAGATTTGCTCTGTTTTCATCTCTTGCTGCAGTTAGTATTTTATTGTAGAACTAAATTTAAAAAATAAAATTGAAAATAAAGTTTTGCAGCAGGTATTGTATAAGCTAATGTACCTTTATTTTCTACATACTATGTGAAAGCAGATTAGGTGTCTTTTGGTCAACTGTGAAATGCCATTTGTACCTGGAAGTAACTTAGGCTCATAAGGGTGTTTTTTTTTCCCCCTCTAATTCATTGCAGGTTTGCTTTTGTTTATGAAAATAGATTTGATCAGGTAATCAGAGTGTAGAAGTAGTTTTCACTCATTCAGCGATATTCCACAGGTCTTATTCACTTTTATTCTTCATTGCATTTTCAGTCTTGGAAACTCATTTACATAATCTCCATATGGTCATTTCACAGTAACTGTATGTGACTCCGGATAGGCCAGCTAATAAATACTCTAAACTATCTGAGAATACCTAACTCCATAACGACTATACAGTTATTTCTTCATACTCAGACTCTAGACTGAAAGCTCTATGACTGGTCCAAAGCTATGAAATGTCAAGCTGTTTACCAACAACAAAGACTATGCCCCTGCTTCTCAGCCCCTGCAGCTGAAGCAGAAAATGCCAGTGTTTACTTAAAGAAGGGGAGAAAAAATTCTCCTTCCTCTATGCTTGGTCCTGGCTGTTGGAGTGAATAGTAGTTTTTGTGATTCATATTAATGGGAATGGAATCTGGCTCTCTTTCTCATCCCTTTTATGCCCTATCCTCTTGCACTTCATGAAAATACTTTATTTACACAAGAATTGTCATAAGACTATAATTTCTGTAGATGAGATTCTGTTCTATTTCCTCATCTACTGGCTTAGTTTAGGTTTCCCATCACTTCTTATACAGAGCCATGATGTATATGTCTGTATATCCAAAAAATATAATTTAACTAGAAAAATAAGGGAGGAAGCAAGAATTTTCCCTTGGAACTTCTGTAGGCCAAAATTTTCTGGTATTTTTACCATAACATTCTGGCTCCTGAAGCTTTGGCCACTGCTGTCCAGCATTAATGTGACACAAGATGACTTATCATGAAATGCTTCTTTTTGTCAGAGTAGAGTTTGGATTAAATGACTATGGAAAGGGACAAAGGCAAATTATGAAAGGCAGGACTTTTCTCCCCTTCCTCTTTTGCAATTGAATTAAAAAATGTCACTGACTTTAATCACCAGTTACAGGGAGAATTGTACAGGGTTTTAGAATCTGGCAGAAAAGATGAAAAATTTCTGAATGGAGATAAAGGAAAACACAGAAAGCCTATATAAAAATGCAGGGTGAAAAAAAAGCTTTTCTTTGATATTTTACAGAATGCACAGAAATAACATTTGGATAATGATTAAATAATACTGAAAGAGTCTACTGTGCAAACAAGGAATTTCTCAGGGTTGTGTATGTGTGTGCTATTTAATTGTTTTTGATTTTTGCTTGAGATTTCTTTTCAAAAAGAATGGTGTGATCTAAAAGGAGAGGACAAGCTTGGTTCAGTTATAGCTTTCATATAATTACTACAAACTAATGCAAATTAGACTGTAGGTCTGCTCAATGTACATTTCTGTGCTTGCCAAATTATGTTTGGCAGTGTGGTCAAGCAATAACAGATGCACACTGTGCCTAGTTTTCTCGGGCTGTTCAATAATTAGGAGGGCCATGTATTATAATAAACCACATCCCCTTGGCTGAGATTTGGATGCAAATTGCACACTAATTCACTTCCAAGTTTTTTGGAAGCATACCAAAAGACATGAAAATTAGGGAAATATACTATTTACTTCAGGAAATGTGTTTAAAACTAAATAAGGCTCATTTGTAAGCGGTGTTCATCTATTCCATCCTTGTAAAAAAAAATTAACGATAAGTTCGCTTTCCTTTACACTATTAAGTTCAGCTTTAGCACAGAGCAGCTAATGTGACACCTCTGCAATGTTCATGGCATCTCTATTATTCTTGTACTGAGAGAGTATAATATAAAAGACAGTTACTCAGCTTTGTATTTCTCTAAGGTATTGCTGAGGTGGAGTGGATGATATCAGCTCAATGAAAGACTTGGATCACACTGCAATCCAAATTCTTTGCAATCAGTTGAGTTGTAATGGCATGCCGTTTATAGCAGAAAATTTGTCTTTTGAAAAGGCTGAAGATTCTTTACCCTTAGCTATTATACAAAGGCTGAATGGCCAGATTGAATGAAAAAAAATACTTAATGAGGGAAATTCTAGGAAATCCAGCAATGTAATGCAGCTACATGTGTAGATGTAACTGCACCTGTCTCCAAATTCTGAAGAAACAGAAAATTAAAATAATTGAACTTGCTTCTACATATATTAACAGGTAGTTAGGTTGTCCTGAAAATCATTTAACAGTGATCTGCTTTGCAGTAACAGTTAACACTCTTAAACACAGAAATAGGATGCAACCTAAAAGTGGTATAGTGACAGATACATCTCTTCTGTTTACTGCTTACTTGTATTGCGATTGCACCGAAGAGACAGGCTCATGGATTAGGACTCCCCCGTACATGCCCTAGACAAATACAGAAAAAAGGCAGTGAAAATGGCAGAAATCAGAATACTGTCATGCAGTATAATTTTTAAGTTCTTTGTTTTAAGAAGAGATATCATGGAACATAATTCAGTAAATCTTTCCAAGTATTTCAAATTTTACAAAGATGCAGCTCTTTACAGGAAGACAACGAGGTGAAACATTGCTTACCAAAAATATAAAAACCCTTTTCAAGATATTCTACATTGCCAGCACAATTTTAGTCACTACGGTGTAGTTTTGACATGGGTGGCTTAGCTGTAAACTAATTCACATGTGTACCAGCAGAAATGTCCACAGTAAAACAAAAGTCAGATAAGGTTATTGAAGTCTTACCTATTAAAAATTTGATAATACGGAAATACAGGCATAATGACAGTAGGCAAGTGTGCTAGGATTAAGACCAATTTTAAGAGGATAAATCAATGCTGTGACATGCAGCTATGGCTAGAATGCTATGTATGTCAGGTTCGCAGAGGGTTATAGTAGGTAGTTTTTAGGTATTTCTTAGGCATTTATCCTATTTGATGGTTGGTTGTATTGTGACTAGATCATCACAGACTAACAGAACAGCAACAGAATTCTTATTTCCAGTATCATAAACACAGAGTTAACCACATAAAAGCAGTTTTGGCAAAAGTACTATTCACGCTGTATGTTGAAATTGAAAACAGGTTAAAGACTAAATGTGGAAAAGCAGCTGAAATTGTAAACTCATTTGAATCACTTAAATTAAGGAACTGTAAAGAGCTTTAGGTGAATTTTGCAAAAATAACTGGTTGAACTACTTAGTAGCAGATAGGCCCCAACAAAGATAAGACCTCCCTAAAAGTCATTAGTGGAAACAGCCTAAAGTATTTATACATAATTATGTCTCCTGAATTAGTTGTAATCTCTCAGGAAGAAAATATCTAGGCATTACTGTAGACAGCTCACTGAAGAGACTTGTTCAAATAAGATGTTAAATTGTGTTAAGAAGGTAATAGAAAAGAGAAGATTACAATTGCATTATATAAATCGATGGCACATTGATTACTGTATTCAGTTAGACATCTTATTTTTAAAAGACGCAAATGAGAAGGTGAAATGAAGTACAATGAAAATGACAAAGGTGTTACTTTCATAGTCACTAAATTATGTCAGCCTCTTCAGAAGCATAAGGGACTAAGTGAAAAATGTTAATCCCAATTTGATAGAACCAACCCCAGAGAGCTAGCCCTTTTTCTAACATTTATCAGGTGCAAACCAACCTATTTTTTAACATTTATGAAAGACTGTTTCAGCATGCTGCTAGTGTCTGATTCAGGAAAATACAATGATTGTATAGAGCAGTTCTGGACTCCAGCCATTCTGTTGCATGTGCTCATCATGGATGCAAAGTATGTGAAATCCAAATCAACACTTAATAAATAATGTAATTTCCATTTTTAATGAATAAACTTTCTACAAAATTAGTCTTTTCACTTAAACAAGATATCCCTAGCTTGTCACATCACAAAGGCAGATGAAAGGTGAACCTAATGTTCCTGGGGCTTGGTGGTACTGGTGGGAACTATTTAGGGTTTTATTAGGATTTTGCTATTCTTTTTATGGAAACAAATTAATTGAGGTCAGTTAGAATTTATCAAAAATTATAACATTGTTGTGAAATTACAAGGGTTGTTACAACTTGCTTGAACTATTCAAGACAGCAGGATATATATGTATTAGTTTCCTTAGAGGAGACCTCTGAAAACGTCAACTTTGTGCATACCTGTTTGTGGAGAAACAATATGTGTGCAAGTTAAGCATTGAAAATAGTCCAAGAGTTGCTATTAATTTGAATTGATGTGAATGGGCTGCCCAGGGAAGTTGTGAGTGCTCCATCGCTGGCGGTGTTCAAGGCTGGTTGGACAGAGCCTTGGATGGCATGGTTTAGTGTGAGGTGCCCCTGCCCATGGCAGGGGGGGTTGGAACTAGATGATCTTAAGGTCCTTTCCAACCCTAACTATTCTATGATTCTAATGAAATCATTATCTGGAACTGTCAGGAAATTGAAAAATTAGATATTTCCACAAGTCTTATCTGAGATAATATGTATCTTTTGTGGAATGTACAAGAATGTCACTATCATTACTGCTGATAACTTCAATAGAACTTATATTCATTAAATATGAAAGAAAGTACTGAAGATAGGGTGCCTCTACTAAGAAGAGACTTTGGTAATACAGCCATATCTGGTTACGCTCCTTCTCTGTATGTGGTGAATGCATGAAAAAGCCTCTCTGGAGTGTTACTGAGTAAAATAGTCTTCTAACAACATAAAGTAAACTATACATCAAGTTGTGTAAACCTGTGTAACGATAAATGTCTAACAAAACTTTGTATATGGAGCAGACCAAACACACTGTCAATTGTTTTGGTCTTGCCAGCTATGTTCCTTCAGCAGCTGACAGCTTTTGTGATTTTTTTCAGTCTATTTTACTAGAGGTGATAGGGTTTCACTGGCATGTATTCCAGATCTATTAGAAGGCTGCCTGCATTTAAGGCTCAATGATCTCTGCAGATTCCTTCAAGTCAGTACTCCTACGTTCCTTATCAAAATTTTCCTAGATAACATCACCTCTACTGTAATGCCAGGTGAAAGCCAAGATAAATAAATTAATTTCTCTACATTTGATTCTTTGTATAATATGTTGACACCATTAAATTGATCATTATGACTTACTGTTTTCCTTATCATGCCTCCCTCAATAGTTCTGGCAAGTCAGACAGAACTGAAACCAAGCAATAATTTTTAATTAATTGACTGTAAGAAATCTTTTCAAAATTCATAGCATTAAAAATTTTCAAAGAAAGAAGAGAACATTTATTTTCAAGCATTTTCAGTTGAAAACAACTCATATTCTCATAATTCCACTAAAAATTTTGGATTATACAGTGTTTTGATGAAAAAATTAAGACAGGTTTTATTATTATTATAATGCATATTTCTGCTTACTTTCTTGCTCATACATTTTTAAAGGTAGAGCTCAAATTTTCAGAGGTAGGTAGTTGAGTTAGATGCCTAAATAACCCCATATATGTGACAATACATCTCAGCCAGATCAAGGCTTAAAACCTGAATAATATACTGGGAATAATACCTGTAGGTTATTCTGTTTACATCACATTTTTTACCCTTTTTAAAAGACTTTGGAAACTCAGCATATCTATTTGCTAAGATGGCAGATAATATGCTTTGTTCAAACATGGGAATGCTCTAAGAATGGACTAATAACTAAGGATAAATTGTTCTCTTGCAAGACTTGATGTCAGGAGTGTGATCTGTTTCAGTTTCAAAAAAAAAAAAATAAGTTCTGCAGTGTTACTCACGAAAACCCTTCAGTCTAGTGTCCCTTATTTACCATCTCCAAATTACAGAGTTCATACCAGTAGCCTTTTTTGCTCAGACATGAAACATAATTCCTATAATTACCAGATTGTTATATATTAATGTTTCTTACCATGTTACTCAGACTTCCCCTTTTGCAGTTGTCCTGCAGTTCCCTTGAAGAACCAAAATCCTCTGAGACTGTCACCTGACAGCTGTGGAACCAGCTGAAAAAGATTTTCTAATTTATATCAGTTCTTGGATAATATGCACTGTGGGGCAAGATCACAGCCAAGAGGGAGGGAAACTTAAATTATTTACTGGAGAGAAAGTATAACATTTGTGACAAAACTAAAACTATTACCATGAAACACAGGCTACATCTCTCATTGTTTCATGGAGCAAAAACCAGCAAAAGTATATGCACCATTCAAACCCTAACAAATAAAACCTTCTATTTGATGTGAGTGGAACATCCTTGCACTGCTTTTTGTACACTGGCATTTTATCAGCAGCATTTTGAAAACACGATGTCTTGCCTTTTCACTCTGGCATAATGAGTTCAATCACTAAACACCAGGAGTACAGTTTTACAAGGAAGTGTGAGGGACTACTTCAGATTGTTCTACAGCTGAGCATCCGCACCATTTAACTGGAAGGAACATGTTCTGCTTGCCATTAGGCAGAAGAGGTGATTGGACACATGCCTGCCATACCCTGGGTGAATGGCAAACAATCTACTCGGGGTGGGATGGAAAGAAGGTGGTCTTTCACTCTTACCTAGTGTTACTTCACATTTCCTCTGTGAAAAAGACTGCTTTCAGGAGCAGTTTTAAGATAATGAATCTTATTGTCCTACATTGTCTCCCTGCAATCTAACCACGTGAAAATTACTCCCCAGAGACTTAGGAGAAATCTTTCTTTGCAGCTATTTTCCATGAGCTAGTTTGATAACATTTAGTCTATGTTGTGTTTTTATGGATCCCACTGTCAGCTTTCTCTCCCCACAGACTTCATATAGGGAAATGAAGCACCTGGATTCCAGTTAGTGGCAGCTTTGGTGCTGCAAGGACTAGTCAGTGTTTTGATGCTTAAAAGTGTTTTGCAGTTAAGTTTTAGAACCTCAAGATTTTGACAACCTTTACAATTTTAAAGAAGTGGGATAAAACTATCTCAGAAGTGGTTACGAAAGCTGGGGACACTTTTGTTAACTGAGCTGTCATTTTGGCATGGTTTCAAGTCTATGACAGACACTGAAAAAATATTGCATCATAAAATAGCCCATTTTACAGAATCTTAGCATGGAATATACCTAAAAATATGAGGTCAACCTGTGCTTGTTACCTCCTAGAGATTAAAAAAAAAAAGCCAAGCAAACTAAAAAACCCAACCTAGCAGAGGGTTAATTTAAAACCAAGACGAAGCTACTTTCAGGCAGTAATGTTTTTTAAACCTTCCTTTATAATTTTTGCTTATCAAGGAGTGCCCTTCTGGTATATCAACTGAGCCAAGACTGAGTTCTCAAATACTATGATGGCTTCTGTTAATTAGATAGTTTATCTGTGATGAGTTGTTGACACTGAGATGATTTGTGTTAAATAATTTTAAAATATTCTGTGGGGCACTAACTTAGAAGCATTGTTTGTTCATATTCCAGGCCCCGGCTTCAATCTTTTTTACAGCCCTCAACAGAAATGAAGTTGATGCTTCAACAAAGTTCTTTAAGTCAGAACAAGTAGCATCGCAAAGATATTTTTGAGTAACTGGAAATCTCTGCAATAATTTTGTCTTTTTATAGTCTGAGCTTTAGCTTAATGCCATAAAATTGGAAGAACATTTTTGGTAATATTATTTAAATATATTAAGTTTTGCTAGTTTAGCATTTCTTAAGTATTTCTTTTGTGATGTTTTCCCATCCCTCACAGGTCCCCTAATTCAGGGCAAAATGAAGTAAAGACTGGCAGAATGTGACATTTCTTTCTACTAGGGTGCTGTATTTTTATACATGTTCTTACCTCTTTATGGGCTTTAACAGGAAAGGTGGATAGGCTGAGTTTTAGTTGTGAAATACACTGTTACAAAAATCTACACACTGTACTTCAGAGGTGCTTACTAAGTACTGCACCGTCTGAAATAAAAAAAAAAAAAAGCTTGCATGTGGATGAACCAATCGTAAACACTTACAGATAGGAAGTACTCTTGTCACCATACTAAAAGGAGCACGTCGTTATTTGTTCTTCTTGTTCTTCTACTCCATAAATTTGTTCTCCCTTCCTATCATGCTTCTCTGTTCTTATATCTTTCCACCACCTCATTTCCCTTATTTTCTTATTCCCCCTTTCAACAAAAATGATACCCTTCTTTCTGACTGTTTTAATACAATTTTCACTTGCTTGCCTCCACTGTCTCTCTAGTCTTTAAGCCCCAAATGCTCCCTTTTCCTTCTCAACGTCCCATCCTTCCTGAGTGGGAGTTCTGCCCATGCCGCTATAACACCTCAGACTCTGTTGTGATCTCCATTCTGCATTTGCACATGGATACAGTCCCCTAATTGAGAGACTTTTTTTTTTTTTATTAAAATCATTAGACATTTATATGTAGGAATAACACTTGCAGAGACATTCTCTAGGTTAAAAGTTAAAAGGGATGTCAATCATCATACTTCAGAACATAAACAGATTGCCAGCGTGGGTTGAAAAGGAATTTTCCCCACATAAAGTCATAGAAGTTTGCAATAGAAAAGAACTAATAGGTCAGGTGATCCATCTACCTGCCAATTCAAGCTTCTTCCCCACCATGTATTTTGCTGACCCTTTAGCCTCTCAAAAATCTCAAGCAATTGGACTGTTAATGCTTCCCCGTAGATATTATACAGTCATTTAGTGCAACTAGTTCACTCTCCAGATTTTTTCAGGTAGACAGCCTAAACTTTCTTTCATTACCTTCATTCAACTAGTCTTAATATCACTCCCATCTATCACATTAAATAACATTCCTCTCCTGCCCTATTTTTTACACCTTTCTAGTGAATATAAATTGCTGTCATGGCCTGTTCAATGATTCTTACCCAACCTATTACTTGCCTTTAGCTAAACAAACAATTCTTTTCAGTATCATCACTGCTTAAAATTATACTTTTGTAACTATAATGCACAAGAGAAGAGTCACCTACAATGACTGGAGGCAAACCAGAGCTTCTGAGTACATTTACATATACACATAAATAGATTTGTCAACAAGAATATTCATATATGTGGTACACTTACACCTAAGCAAAATGAATGTGCAACTAACTATTATCATTCTTTATAAGACAGACCTTTCAGCTATGCGAATGCTTCTATGGTACTCTGTTCTGCCCTGCAATTCTTTGTTCAGGAAGGAAGATAGCTTTCCAAATCAGGTCTCTGTTTCTTCAGTGGTTAAAAAAAAAAGAAAAGAATTGTTTGAGGAGGAACAATGATGAATTTTCAATAAAATAAAAACTGTAAACAAGTGGAAGATAAAAAATGCACAAGTAACTGAAGCAGGCAGGAGAATACTTTGCCTAGGTCTTAAAAGGACACATGCTCTTGTAGACGTGACAGAGGACAGGGTGAGAAAGCACTGCATTGCTGTCCAAAGGTATCACACGAGTCTTCTGTTATTCGAGTAACATGACAGAAGAATGAATATGAAGGTATAACTCTTCTTGTACTCTGTTCTAGTTATAGCACCTAGGAGTAAGAAAACCAACAGAGGGAATATTAACCCTTGCCACAAACATCTTTCAACTACTAACTCCAGTTTCTGTTTTCCAAGACAAATGTAACCATCCCATAAACTCTCTTCTAAACCTCGTATAATCATTTTTCTAGAGCTATGGTTTTTGAGGTGTAAAGCTATACTACAGAGATATTTTGAATGTCTTGTGGTCAAATTCTAAGCAGCTGTTATCAGATGAAAGCAGCTAGTTACCTTCACTGCACTCCCTAGTACTTAAGATACTTTCAAATTTCAGCACATATGAAAATCAGTGGTCTAGCCTGTTCACACAGCAAAAATAGATTGCAGCAGTCCTCCTGTAAAAGTATGCTGAAGCGTATCGCATAGAACTTTATATTGTAGGTCAATTTCTATTATAATTCTAACAAGTAAGTATGTAATATACTCCAAATACAGGTGATGAAATGGTTACTATAAAGTATCCAAGCAAGACTCATTTCTGTAACTCTATTTTTGTATCTTTACATCCTTTGCAGATTAGCGTAAACACAATTAATTAATCATGAAAAGCAACTCCTACAGAGAAGGATTTTAGCTTCCAAAGCAACTTCCCTGCCAGACCTGAAAAATCTTATTCATTGTCAAGCAGTGTCACTCTTCTTAGCCAGCCTTTGATACCATGAGGTGCAGCAACCAAGAATTGCAGCTGTCTGCCTGTTTTTTGACATGGATACAGGATTGAAATATACTGGGCTATTTGCACCATCTGGTACATGCATTTCGGTTGAATGAAAGCAGATGAACTCCTGGGCACTTTGGTGATGAAACACCAGGAGAAAAGAAAACAAAACCCAGAAGACAAAAAAAAGTGTTAGTGAGGGAAAGAAGCTGAATTGATCTAATTTCAGGACTATGGAAGACCATCTTCTAGGTTTCCTTACACTTGACATGGGACTGTATGTTTGACTCCATGCACGTTTTGCATAAGAATGTGTTAGATTAAGCAGAATGTTCTAATGATCCTTTTCGGTTTTGAAATCTAGGGATCTATAAATATGTATATATCAATGTTGCTGTGACTATGATTTGCAGCTGTCAATCAGTTTGCCTTTATGGCTGTAAATTTTCATTTCACTAGATTTTTTGGTATAGTCTTCTAAAAAGAATAAAAGTCTACTCCACATCTCCACATTTTAGACAGAAGAGTAATGCCTGATTAACAGTATGCTGAGAGGTGTCACATTCACATTAACACTGATGTGTGAACCAGTGGTCAAATAGCAGATTACATGTCTGTCACAACACATCAGGGCAGTGTTCCAGTCTGCCAGCTTTACCCTGCCCAGCTTCTTCAAACAAAGAGTTCTTCCGAAAAATGTATCACAAAAAGAATATTGAGCCTTTGGGGGAAAAAGAAGTCTGTCTCACGGTCAAGCTTTTCGAACTCTTAGTAACATCAAATGGCAGAAGGGGTTACTCACAGCCACATAACCTTGCAGGTTCATGGATGTCTAACACAAATGTTGCTTATGTGGCTTTATCAAAGATTTTCTGCATAACTATATTACTGAAAAAGTACTATGGCTGGCATATTTCAGTTTGGAGAAAGGATGCCAATTCTATCAAGGCTAGAAAAACTCTGACCCAGTTCCAAAAGAAAAAGCAAGTTTTTGGATTATCATTTGAAGCAAGAAATTACAGTTCATTGGAAATATCATGAAAAGTGTCCTCTTGTCTGAAGGACAGTTTTTGGTGGGTTTTGGTTTGTTTGTTTGCGTGTTTCGGTTGGTTTGGGTATTTTTTTTAGCGAATAATTAACTGTCTGCTTGATTTTTTGTATGGCAAATAGTCATACCTGGAACTGAAGTGACTTTTAGTGGTTAATGATGCCTGAAGACAATACACATAATGAAGCAGAACATATTTTCAATCCCTTGGATATTTTCATCTATTAAAAGCAAAATTTTAGACTGTAATAGTTATATTGTTTGCTTAACTTTCTCAAGGTTTAAAAATGCTTTCTGGAGAGTTGTGAATATCATGCTCACTTGAATAGTGCCTGGCTTCTTGCGTGCTTTAAGTTCCAAAAGATCTTCTGAACTTTCCTGGAAGTTAAATTGTTGTTCCAGTAATACTCTCACAGCACTGGAATCACAGAATGAAAGATATCAAGTCTAAAACATTGAAAACACTTAAATTGCCCCTTGTTATTTTCCTTATCATTATTATTTCTGGTGGTAGCAGTAGTAGTTTTGTGTTATACCTTAGTTACAGGACTACTTCTTACCTCAACCTGTGGGAGTTACATTCTTTCAGTTTTCATCCCTATGCCTCCAGGAGCAGGGGGGAAAAGAAGGGGAGGAGTGAGCAAGTGGCTGCATGGTTCTGAGTTACTGGCTGGGCTTAAACCACAACAAGCATAAAAGTTATGTTTTATTTTCAAGAATACCCAAGTTACATAGATCTTCTTTACGATATAAAAATATTCTTTTAAGAATATTGTCAAAATACTATACTTGTAAGCAGTTATCATATGAGGCATTATTTGGACACAGCCCAAAATGAATAGTTAAGTATTGTCTTGGCTCATCTCTTCAATGTGATTATGAATTTATTATATACAATGGATATGCTATGTATACTCTCTCTACTTAATAATAGAGAATACATGTCCTCCATTCTATAAAATATTGCATATTATTACATGGAAATATAGTGCTCCTTATATAGTCATTATTTGGATTTTTACATCAATTCTGCATAGATACACATTTCCATACAAAATATTGCAAAATTCAGTCTACTGTATCAATATTTTGCTTTTACTAAAATCCTTTCTCTACCCTGAATTTAAAATATTGAGTAATACCTATACAGTTTCCAAGATCTAGGAATTTATATAGTGCATAGACATTTACTTTAGTATATTATGGTGATAGGAAGGGACTTCAATGATTTTCTCTTTATTTAACTATAAATTAGTATTTCATTAAAAGAAAAAAATACCACTGCTTTGTTAGTGAAATGAAGTTCAACAGCACTCAGATGAGCCACAATTCATTTTGTCAGGCTTGGCTTCCTTTCATCATTTCTTTTCTTCCTGACACTATGAACCTGCTGCTGCTGTCATAAGATGTAAAGTTTCTGTACACATTTTACTTCTCATTTCTGTATGAATGGCTCTTATGTCTTGAGGCATAGAGATGTTATTTTCTGTGGATTGAATTCAGGTTTCTCAGGAATAACGTAGGTATGGCATGTTACAAGCAGAAAAAGTAGCTAAAGGGTCTGAATTCTACCTCTAGCTATCTTCTTTCTAATTCACTTAAAGTCTCAAATAATTATTTTTAAGCAAAGGCCTCACTGTATCTTACAGCACTATACATAAAAAGCAACTATAGCTGCGCAGCACAGGATGGTGTTATACATGATACAGCAGTATAATATTTTACACTCAGAAAGTAGACAAAAAAATGTGCATAGCATAAATGAAATGTTTTCACTGATATTAATTGAATTTATTCACATATTCAAAGACAGGCAATGAAATGTATTTTAAGCTCTCATGAACGAATACTTGAGCAATGTAAAAGAAATATCATTAAAGTATCTAATATTATTCTGATAGGAAGAGTATAAAAATTGTATAAAATTATTCTCAAAAAAATCAGAGCTGATACATGGAGTTTATTAGCTGTGAAGAACTTTAGTAAAAATAGTAATGAAATTGTACATACAAGTGCAATTTTCATAAATATTTATTATTGGTCAGTTCTGTTTAAGTTTCATGCACATTCTCAGTAATTTCTGCAGAAGCAGAGTTTCTTGAACTGTAGGACAAGATTTGTGGGGAGAATTATGTTCTTAAAGTAGCAGTGAAGCATCTAAATAAAGCAACAGTATTTTATTCTGCAGCTTTTATAAAATCCTAACAGAACTGATGTCTGTGTCTATAGCTACTTAGCATCTATGTTTGTTACAAATAGTATTCCTGTAATGCCCTGTTAGACACATGCTGAGCAACCTATATTTTCAAAACACAAGGGAAAGTATCAACTAACATTCTAAGCCCAGTGTAATTCACTGACTAATTTCACAAACTTGCCTGTGGATCCTGAAAATATTTCCTATACTTATCTGTCAAATACAGACTGAAGTGATTCAAATTATCATTAAAGGCTTGGTTTTGTTTCTGTAGTTCACTTAAAAATACTTACATGCATGGTATTATTATAATATAACGAGTAATCTGTTAATTATTTTTGACATCTAGGATAAAAAAACATACAAATGTTCCAGTTATTAATAGAACTGTTATTCTATTGAATTATGAAATTCAAATATACCAAACTGCCATGATTGTTGGAAAAACTGGAACCAATTCACACTCTCATCTCTAAAATGGTGCAGGTATTTTTTGCATGAAATTTCTGTGAAGACGACTACAACCTGCATGTCTGTCTTTCTTTAAGTCCAGATAAGCAGTGTTTAACCCACCTTAGTTTAAAAGCCTTTCAGCAAAATGCGTGATGACTACACATGCTATAAAAAATAATCTTCGACCGACCACATGCTGTGTAAGGGTATCAGTGAAATACTTCATAAACAGACAGAATGCAAACATGCACAAACACACAAACCACTAATGCCATAAACAACCTCAAGCACAGTACAAACAAAATGCATGCCAAGAAACCTGCTTAAAAATTTCTATTATAGAAAAATACACTTTCAATGTCTGAAAATTTACTTGACTACTCACTGTACAATAAACAAAACTATGTGAAGTCCATAATGTTCTGTGAATGAAAATTCTATCAAGATCCAGATATTGTTTAATATTCACTGTCCCTGGATAGATATATATATTATCTATCTATCTATATATATATGTTATATATGATCTTTAGAGTAGTTTTTCTTGTTCTCCATGTATGTCACTTGATAGAAATAAGTAACATATACATGACATGTGATCATGTGTCCCCTGTATGCTTAATCACATTTATAAATAACTGTAATTGTTAGGTAAGATTTGGGTACTCAGCAAATATAACAATCTAAATCATGGAACCAATTTACTCCTGATATAAATCTGGTTACTTCAGTACCACTTTGCATTGGTAGGTAAAATAACTTCTATATAGAATTTAAAGGTAGAGTTTTGTTCTTATGGGGCCAATTATGGCGTATATGTGAACCACTACCATGCTTTTGAAAACACCTAAGGCCTCACAATGGCATCACAAAGCCAAGCACTTCAGTACCTAATGTGGCACTCTGCTGCCAAGTGAAACCCTTAGCCCACGCTTGGCAAGCAGACTGGTTGCAGACAAATCTGAATAGGATTTATGTTAGTGAAAAACTGAGAAGGTTGTCGTTAAGTAGGAAATACAGAGAAGAAAGTCAGAGCCCAAAACCTGTCCCTCAGAAGGAGTTAGGTCTATCAGTTCAGTTTGTGCTAGAGTTTAGTCTGAGGTTCCTCCCCTCCAATCTCCTCTGGGGGAGGTTGTGAGTTAGCAGCCAGATTTAAGATAGGAATTACAAATCCTGTAATTTCACGAAAAATATTACCAGATTTTTTCTATATTCTTTCACTATTAATGTGGCAAACAGCAGCACAGTGTTGTGGCAGGCATGTTTAATGGATGGCCAAATATGTAATTACTGACTCTAGTCTTTTCCTCGCTGAAGCTCTGACTTTGATTTTTATTTTTCTTCTCACACAGGTGTTATGTTCACACAATCTTCAGGAATGTTAGCATCATCAGTCCTTCAAAAAACTCAGATACACTGACCAAATGTTTAAAGGGAAACTGTAGCAGAAGAAGGCAGGTAAAAAGATGGACTGGTGGTACATGTCTGATTTCTTAAGGCTAAACCTACTCTATTATGCCACTAGAGTAGCACAATAAGAAGGTTTAATGAGCACAGTGAAAACATGCATGGTCTCCAAGTAAGCTAATATTGGAAAACGACTAAATTAAACCAAACAAGTTTCACTGATGACTAAGACGACTGCAGTGTGGGCAATTATTTGCAAGTTCTGATGACTCATTCTGAGACAATTTAACCAGGCATCCATCCAGGCAGGAGAAGTCACTATTCCCATGTCAGAAACAGGACCTTCATTCCCCTAATGCTGCTGTTTATAATTAAGCACTTTAAAATAAATGCAATTAGTGGTCTTGCAAAGTAATAGAGAATTTGACATCCCAGATTGGCTGAAAATTGATACGTCACCTCTTCATCCCTACTGTTCAGCAGATGCCTCAAGAGAATTATCATTTAAATTCAACAAATATCATGAATCTTCATTACCAGATTGCACTGATTAAACTAGTCAGATTCTAAATGAATTCAATTAAATGGGCATAACTTTTGTACTACAGCTCAGTCCTCAGAAAAGAGCCACTTGTTAATTAGATTATTTACTGTTCTTTGTTTTTAACACTTGTTTAATTTGAAAATGAATAAACAGTAAGAAGTAAATCCTTTTGTAAATTTTCATTGAAGGAATCAGCGTGTGCCAAAAACATGTTTCTGAATACTCTTCAGGAGTAGGAAAATCTTCAGAAGGTGGCAAACCAAGCTATCACTGTTACTTCGGAATTTAGGGATAAAACAAAACAAAACAAAAAACAACCAACAAACAAACAAAAAAAAGAAATTAACCAGGTGGAGATGGAAAGAAGTGGGAGCTTCTGAGGTTATTTCCAGACCTTTTTCTAAATCAGAATTAAGTAACAAGATAGTTATTTTCCTTTTGTTTACCCTTCAGATCTTGCTTATACACAGCTTCAAATGTTCTCCTTTATTACTTATGAATCCGTATTAGCAATTTATTTTTTTCCCCAGTGACTGTCTGCTTCTGAAGAACACTGATTAAGATGAACTCTGTATGCCTGCCCATTCTCAGCAGCAGCAAGGTTAGTTGTTTTTTTTTTTTTTTAATTTTTCTCTCCAACTACAGATCAGCTTGGGACAATCAACACTACTGCATGCTTTCAAATTGAGATCAGGGAATTTACTGGTTAGTCCAAAATGCAACATTATGCTTTTGTAAATTTAAAAAGGACTTTGTCTTCTTGATAGTACAATTCTGACACACAGTTTTGGGGTTTCTTTGTTGTTTTTTGTTGTGTTTGTTTTTTTTTTCCTCAAACATAAGGAAGTTGCTGAAGATACTGCTATTGCATTCCTTGGTTTTTTTAAGTGGTTACCTACTTGCTCAAATTCTTTTGTAGTAATAATCCTTTCTTGTTGCAGTGAAGTAACTCCAGTTTATATTAAAAAAATAGAACAGCTAAAGCTTTGGCATGGGTGAGTAGTATCTGCCTGAAACCATGCTTGATTTGGAAGGTTTTGGCTACAGTGGCACAAATCCCTTGACACAACTTCAGACTGTAGGTCAGTACAGTATATTCAAGTTTCTTTGCAATAACTGAGCATGATTCAGTGATTAAAGATGTCGGGTGACCTGACATCTCTGGAGCTCTGCTACAGAAAGCAGTTACGGCCAGAAGCCTTTAAACACACATACTTGTCTATGCATTATTAATGTCATCCGTAGTGGCAAATGCAATATATAGTTTAAAAAAATAATGCTCTATTTTTTTAAACTGGATTTATAAAGTCCAAATGTTTACTTAGAAGTTAAACATTTTGGTACTGGCGCCTCTAGGATATGTTGGCAGTGGAAAAACTAACCTACACCAGATGGCAGAGGTTAAAGAAATACTATAAAATATGGCTTCTATTCATACAGTTCTCAGACAAACAGAACCCCAAGCAGAAAAAAACCTGTGAAAGTGGAAAACCTTTTCATTTGCTTACATTTCTCTTTGCTACTCGGCAAACCTGAGAGGTATTGTATCATCACGTATCAAGAAAGTAATATGCCAGATTGTTGTAACAGGTGGAATATGTTTGTTTGTAACACGTTGAATCTGAAATAAAGAAAGGACCAAAGTTACTAAAGGTTCTACAAAAACATTTACAAATTGTTAAGTACATCGGTTTTGTACCTGCAAAAGCTTACTGCATAAATGAGAATCTGAGACAATAGCTGCATTTTGCACAGAAAATATAAAAATTAAATTCTCTTTCACAGGTTCAATTAATTTATCTAGGTGAACATGTAAGCTAAGGAGAGACTTCTACATTAGTATTTTTAGTTAACTATTTCATAAATACAAAAGATATTTTTTTTATCTAGACTTCATCCTATTTTACCTAAATTATATCCTTTCTAAACTTCATCCCGAGTTTTTGTATTTGTTTGCAAAGCCTCTTAAAATCACAACTGTTTTGCAACTTCAATGTACTTGACTTACTCAGCATTTTATGAATCTATTGTTTTTATAATATAAATGCATCCGGATAAAAGAAAGACCTCTTTCATACTTTTGTCACTTCAAACAATCTGCTGTGAACCCAAATCTGTAAAGCAAAATGTGTGATATAAACCATTTTCTTACCATATATGTAGTCATGTGATGTTTAAAAAAAGAGAAAGGGGAAAAAAATGATGTGAACTTGGGTACAATGGACCATGCTGTCAAAAATATTCAGTTGTCAAAAATATTCAGTTGTCAAAAATGCAGATGGCATAAAAGCACAGAGACAGATCAGTCATTTGAGATTTCTTTTTTTAATAAGAGCTATTGTGTGAAGTGTTAAAATGTATTAGATGCCTAAAAATGTGTGTGGGTACCCAGGTAAGGTCTTCAATGATACCTAAATGCTTCCTGAAAATCCTTTTTATTTGAACAGGTAGGTACTTAATACCTTGAGAGACATAGTCCAATGTCCAAGATAGAAATAAATGTTCTCCCATATAAGTAGCGGTTAAAAAGAAAAACAGCAAGGCGTCTGAGGGGGGAAAAGCTCCCTGAAGTCTTGTTCTTTCCTTAAATAAAAAAATAAAAAAAAGAAAAATAAAGAAGGGGGTAGGGTGGAAGCTGATGCAAATTGAAAGCTCTGCACAATTAAAACAAAACTACTGAGTAGCTTTTGAGAACACTCAGTAAAGATTTTATGTATTTGAAGATTCTGACACTACTAAGGGCATTTGAAAGAACGATTAAGATCAGTAACAAGCTACCTGGCCAATCTCAAGAGTTCAGCTAGAGGCAGGCTCTGCTTTTTCCTCCCTGAGCTGTTCCCAAGAGACAGAAATCTTAAAAAAAAGTGTGTACAACTACTACGGCTGTTTCCTCCTTCTGCCCACTCTATTTTTGCCCCTTTTGCCTGTATGAGTAGTGGCATTTTGGTGTGAATACAAAGCCCCTTTGCAATGGATAGAGCCAGTGCTCATAATAAACTCATCTCTTATTGCTAGGCAACACTGAGCAATGTGAATTTGTCACTTCTGTTTGGTGCAACTTTCGATTTCACCTCCAACTGTAACAATATAGCCTGCTATATTTTAGATGCCACTGTGGTTGGATGCCATCCCAGGAAAGATGTGAACTACTACTGACAGGGAGTGAATGACTGGCAATGGGCATAAGCAGTTTTTTGATTCTTAAGCCTTGACATATAATTAATTGTTAGATTTATTCTTCTATGAAACTCATACTTCAGGATTCCTACTTACTGGCTGCCTTTTAGAAAATGCAAATGGAACATAAAAATTTCCAGTGAGGCGAAGTTTTTTTGTCTGTTCACCTTTTTTCACGTAGTATTTGCTTTGTTCATTTTTTTCTGTATTGGATGTCTTTTTTGAGGTGTAAAATTAAGATCTTAAGCACCTTTGATCAAGGGAATATAATTATTTCTAAGGCATATCCAATTATTTGTTTGAATAAATATGTCCCTTACCTTAAGGAATTGAGGTTCAGATTACAATAGATGCTGAGCAACTCTTATGCACTGCCAAATAGCCCTAGCATCCAACCACACCAGTTGTCAAGGAGGTCACATTATTGCTGACTGAATACAGTAGTCATAATTTTTTCAATCTGAAATGACCCCCCCCCCCATTCAAGACACAATAAGTTTAATGCTATTACACGCTATCTTGGCTTTTTTGATTAGAGGAATGATACATTTTGATTTTTAAATTTTGTGTGTCGTTGTCTGACCTGGCTACTAGGTCTCTGCTCTTTGATCTTTGAAGAATTAGCTTTTTTGGGGGGCAAAAAAGGGAAAACTTTAAACCAGTATTGTTTCACCACCTTTGGCTAAGACACAGCTAGAAAGAGGGACAAATCTATACTTCAAATAAAATATATAACAAAGAAATCAGCATCATCACCAGACATTTATCTACATATTTAAACACATTTCATGACCACATTAACTACAGAAATGGCCCAAATAACTGAGAATCTTGGGCATATTTTAGTCTTTACATATTTTCACTGACTCACTGAAAACAAAAGGAGTTTCTGTAACTATATGAATGAACCATGGCATGTGCATGTTCTTTTAAGAAAGGCCAAGGGTGCAGTTCTATTTTCTTAGCTCTGCTTTCATATTTATGTGTCTCATTTCCAGCTCATTGCTGATGCCTTAGTTGCACTATCCATCAGCACTTTTATCCTCCTTGTTCCTCAAAAAGAACATAAAATCCTTTTTTATGTGGTGGTAATATTATTGCAAATAAAAGCAAATACCAAAATCTTTATTAGTCTGCCAAAATAATAAACTATTTAATAAAAGCATGCTGTAAAAATAAGGTCATTTGCATCACTCAAGTTTCTTGCAGGAAATACAAAGAATTATTGGTCAAAAAGTACAAACTGACAGCAATTATTTCTGTTGTTGATCTAATGCTGCCTGAAAATGGTTTAAAAAAATGCACTGAGGTTTTGCAAGTTTGCTGTCTTTAAATGTTTGGTTTTAATGCTGTTGTATACAGAAAAGCCTGGGAGAATCACATTTTTCAAAGCTCTGCTCTTTTACCAATCTTCTCCATAATGGAGGAAGGAGAGACTGGGTATACCCTATTAGAAATCTTTACTGCAAAGCTCATAGCGACCTTCTGACTCCCCTACCACCACAAGATTTACCATCCAAATACTTATCATGTTTGTATTCCGTATTAATTGTATTTGGTTAGGATTTTATATAGCTTTAGCTATATAATTTTTTTCTACCTTCTTTTGTCATTCTTGCAGAGAGATCAATGCAAAGCTTCTATTTGAGAAGTTTGTGAAATGCTTCAAGTTAGTCAAAATATGCTTTTAAAATCATGTATCTAATGTCTGATACTTTTTTCTTGTTGTACTACAAACCTGACCATTATTTTCTCACTGCAGTTTCTCTCCCCATCTGGCAGTTCTGCAAATATGTTATTGATAGAGCACAGAAAAATCAGTTGCCGTGGTGAGATTTAAACACTGTTTGTGATGTCCCTTCATACTTCCCCAGAAGAACCTGCATACTAACACCAAAAATAACCTAGTCTTAGAAATTTCTAAGATTGTAAATAATTTTCTTGATCAGACAAAAAGCGTTTACCTTAACTGCCGTAATCTAAACGTTAGGGACTGATCTTTGGAGCAACTGAGTTAAAATGTTTCTGGAAATACCTTTTTCTATACTTATCACAATGATGTTTTGTAACTTAGACATTTGTAAAACCCTGTAAACCTCAAAATACTCTGCAAGGAATAGCTAGGCCCGCTTTAAAAAGAGAGAAACAGAAAAAAAGAGCAGCTGAAGTCACATGAACAATCACACAACGATCAACAAGTTATTGACCACAGAATAAAATTCCAAGATACAGATCACTGGTGCTGTGTCAGTATTTTTGGGCTTTACTGCTTCTGCTTCTTAAGCGCAACAGAGATGCTCCACTTATTTAGAGGATGAGACATGTACAGAGATGAAATATTTAAAAAATGCATTACATATATTGAAATGAGTACTTCATGGAGCCCTGTTAGTATATTCAATCATGCTTTAAACCATAAACCAGCCAGGAGTTATTCTCCTTGCTTCACAGGCTACAGACTGCTGAAAGCTGAATTAACTCTTCTGTGCAGGGTAGATAAAAAGCATGCATGTTATGGACATTGGGTGCAGCACTTTTTTTTTTTTTTTTTCATTTTGAAAATGTATAAATTTGGTATTTATATTTATTAATAGGTTGAGTAACTGCAACACCTAAGCTGGGTTACACATTCGAGCAAAGTCACCCATATGAGGCTAAATTAGTCACTTCCAAAGCTGACTTGTTTGGATACTGCTGTTGCTGGAGTAACAAGCTCCGATACATGCAGGACTGTGTAGTTCAGCAGGAAGGTGTTCAAGTCTTAAGACAACCATACGCTGAAATACAGACATGTACAATGGTTTCAGAACACTCCATCGTTAATCAATGGTGTGGTTTAAATTAAAAACACTTGCATTGTATGTGCTTAGTATTTATTGGGATTGCTATGCTATGTATATATCATTAAGACAAACTGTACAGATGGACTTTAAAAGACTTAGATAATTGTATGAATGTTAATTAGGGCTTTGTCGATTCAGGCTAAGACATGTAATAAAGATATCATCAAATCACATTTTTCAGATTATTATATCTTGTATTACCTATAAAACTGAGCAAATTTCCAAGGGTCTTTTAAGGCTTATTTCTGAGCTGGGTTGTTTAGGTATAAGGAAATTATACAAGTTGTCAAAGGTGAAACAAATCAGTGGAAGATTCCTGTAGGTAATAATTTGTGACTGAAGAGAGATGATAGATTATTAAAATTCTCTTCAGCTTTTACAAAAAGACCCCAAACCAACACCAAACCAAGAAAACAAATAAGCAACACAAACCAGGCAATGGCAACTAGCAACTTAAAATTAATGTCCACACAGAAAAAAAACAGGGATAGCTGTTCCACTGGGTTAACGGCATAGATGGCTACAGCCAGCCAATCTGTGATATGAACCCATGGTTCACAACCTGGCCTTCAAAGGAAATCTCTGCAGATGGATGGTAAATTTGTCTCATCTCAGCCCTTATTCCTGAAGTTGTAACAATTCTGTAATGCTATTGCAGTAATCCAATGACTGCAAAACTCTGGTTTTGAAAATCATAATGCTTACAGTAAGGCCAGAAAGCAGGTGTCCTGTTTTTGTCTTTGCCCAATTTCTAAGGCGTTATAGAAGCAATGGGCAACTAGAAGAGATTTTTGTTCAAAACCAGTTCTTATCAACGCAGTAATCAGAACTATCTTTCAGATTCTTGCAAAGTATTTCTTCAAAGCTTAAACAACATCAAAGAAAGCATACAGACAAAGTACTGTTGGAAATGAAGTAACATGCCCTTATTTTTAGCGCTTGCCCACTTGTCACTCTTAAACTCTCATCTGCCTTTCAAATGTAGTGTAATCTAATTTTTATGCATACTGTATGCTCATACAGACAATTTCCCCATGTCAGAGTATGTCGAGTTTGGTAAAGTCTTTTGTACTTTTCCTTAACCTGTTTCAGAAATAGCACTATCACCATTTGTCTCAGTAATACATTTTTCTATATATGAGTAAAGAGAACATTAGTTTTATCAAAGCCTAGATCCCCCCTTCCCCTTCAGTTAGATTTGAATTTGGTCACTTCAAAGCTTACTGTGTAGGATGATTTTAAGCAATGGTCAGTGTGGTTGCAGGGCTCTACCACCTACTAATTGACCATGACAGGAACTATATGTCCAAAGTCAAGGGGTAGAGTGAATAGCATATATCAGGGTTAATTATAAGGTGAAAGACCCTGCAACAAAAAAGACTGCACTGATTAGAGCATGATGTTGACATGCGAGCTGAAGCTTCAATGTTATTTCAAAGGGCACTGTCATAGCCACCCTTCCTTGAGGTCTCAAAATCAGAGGCAGATTATGACAGTAGTTTACACTATGCATGATGCAATAAAGTTCAATGGGACATTGAAAGTTACAATTGATCAGTTGCTTTTCTGCAGTGATAAAATGTTTTCTCTGTGTTGCTCAAAATTGAGCCTGATACTTTGCTAATTAGGTCAAAATAGCTCTGTACTTACTAGATTAATTCACTTTTGAAAAATCTGACTGTGAGACAAAACCACTACTTAATATGACACAATTAAGAAGCGGTTTGACTGTTAAAGTTATTAACAATATTTGTACTGGCAAAATTGAAAGAATAGAAACTGAAATGGAGAGAAAATAGTCTTTTTTATTACTTAAAACTATGCTATAAATATTTTATGTTACAGGAAGATTTTTGCACTGAAACAAACAGGATGCAAAAAGCTGCTGTTTGCTTATTTCTGTGAAACTTCAGCAGCTTTAACATGCTCAAATGTTTTTAATCAGTGACAAACTGCAGAACCATTCAGGGTGTAGTGATCCCAAGTTATATACCATCACAGTAAGACACTATAGTTAATTTTTAGATTTTTCACTGCACCAGCTATATTTTCTGAATCTTTTCTTTGAAAGCTGTTTCTCAAAATTTCTGCATCTCTGTAAAAATACCCCA
This sequence comes from Myiopsitta monachus, assembly GCA_017639245.1. Lineage (NCBI taxonomy): Eukaryota > Metazoa > Chordata > Aves > Psittaciformes > Psittacidae > Myiopsitta > Myiopsitta monachus. The sequence continues at coordinate 25,862,183 of CM029924.1, forward strand.
GTCATTTCTGCCTACAAGCTCCCAGTGGTTTAGGCTCATGATGATAAAGAAGCTGTAGCTTAAGCTTGTTAACTAGATAGCTAATTTCTCTCTGTTCTCATAAGCTATTATCCATGACCACATTTTTCTTAGGTGTTTTGCAGCCATCAAGTAGATGGCTAACTCCCCAAAAAATGAAAGCCTCGCAGCTTTAGATTCAAAGTTGTTGGTAGATGAACACATTATAAGGATCATTGAGTCTGAAAGATCTTTTTCTTCTCCTCCAGAATGGTTAATAGGAGATCATCGTCTCTAACACACAGAAAAGCTTCAAAATTGCCATCTTCAGTCTTCATTGGCACTTAATATAGCTTCACAGGAAGCATGTCATGTCAGATAATAGGGACTTGGTTTTGAATCTTTTATATGTACTTTACCACAAACTCACCTCTGATCTAAATTTGTTTCAATGTAACACTAGAATAGTTCTCACATTTGTATTCAAAACTTACGTTAATTTTAAAATCAAAACGTTTGTTTCAAAAAATCCATTTTTTTTCTCTTTGAAAGTCAGAAAAAACCCTACCCCAAACCCAGGAGGACATAGAAGCTCTTTAACCTCTAAATACAACATCCATGCTCAACTCTTCCATTGCAATCAATGGAAATTGCAACCAATTTCCAATGCAATCAATTCTATTCTACATTGCAATATAGAATAGAAACTCCTTTGGCACTACAAGCTTTTTGGTGAGCTGGTGGTGCTCAGACATATTTTTCCCCTTGAAAGTACTGAAGGACTTCAAATGAAGAAAAATACATTACAATCCCACGGATTAAGCTGAACAGAAAAATGGTAAATGAAGGATTTTGCCAGTCATACATGACAATTTGTTTTGGAGGTAATTAATGTTAGTGGTTTTACTAATAAAATAAAAATTTCAAGCACTGAAAATAGAGCTAGTTGAGACAAAAATTTGTTCAGCTGTCAGCAAATATTAATTTTAGCTTGCACTAGTGACTGTTGGAAATGGAAAAAGAATGGACATTTTGATGGAGATGTAATCTTACAAGGCTAATTTTGGACTTTTGACTCACCTGAAGATTGGTACATGGATTAATGCAAATTAAGTTCATCAAAAGGTTAGAAAAACTGGCATCACATCCTAATAGGACCACTGCCTTTTAGTCAAGAACATATATAATGCTATCTTAGGCAAAATTCTGCTTCTATTGCAGTGGTTAATAAACACAGGTCTGAGAGTTTTCTTCAATGCTATATAGAGGACAAAGCAAAGTTGCTGGATTTCACAGTTCTGCAGCAAGAAGCCAAATCACCTATGAAAATGGAAAACCTTGTCTTATCTGAACTAGAAACTATAGGATTAGCTGCATATATTTTTAGTAGGGTTTATACGGAGCACTTAAAAGCAAGAAGACCATAAGCCCAGTAAGTCATCCTTCACATACAGCACTGATCACCAAAGCCATATCTGGGAGAACGGTTAGAGATGGACCTGAAGTCACTGTATGCCTATTTCTATTTAAAAAGAGGGGAACAGCATGACAAGGTGCTTGAGCTAATCTTAGCAGGCTGTTTCATCTTGGGCACAGTGCACTGGTAGCAAGGTTACACACTATTCAGAGTGAAGCTTGTTGTATCTGGCGAGCTTAAAATGTAGACAGGATGACCTTGAGTCCTTCCACACCCCCATGGAAAGACATGCCTCCCAAGAAATTCCTTTCATTCAGATTTCAGTACGTCAATACATCTCATGCTTTCAAACCAGAAGTTTTTTCCCAAAATTTAGTTCCAGTATATCTCACAGAAGAGTTGATAATATTCTGTTTACTGTGAAGTAAATGAAAATTCAGGGAAGTTGTAAATGACAGGCAGCTAAAGGAACTCTGCAGCCAGTTTCTTACTTAAAAAGACGAAAATATCCTCCTGTAGAATCTCAAATAATTTTTCTGCATTACATAAACAGCTCTGGGTATTAAAGTAGCAGAAATTCTGCCACCTGTTAGACAAGGGAAACACTGCTGACTGCAGGAGAGTCAGAGCAGGATGCCCTAGTGAGGGGCAATAGTGGCACATTGCCAGCTACACCCATAGAAACCGTAACGTTCAGAATTGGCAAAGTCTGGACTAAGCAAAGCAGGAGACGATTTTTAAACTCTTTGTTTCAAAATGGAAATATTCTTCTAACATTACATCTGCTTTATATATGCCGCATTCGTTACTTACTGGTGATTATAATAGGAAATCTTTTAATTAAGAACTTCATTAGTTCACCTTTAACTGCCAATCACTGGATAATTGGCCCTTTTCTAACAGGCACTACAGCTCAGGTATGCTAAAGTGACTGTTTCTCAGAATAACTTACTGAAAGTAAGTTATTTTTGGAACTCATTTATAAGAGAACTTAATTAACTATTCCAGATCGTTAGGGATACTGCATTGCGTTTTTTAATCCTCTGACAGGTTCCTCCAGCTATATTAATTCATTATAATTATTTTCAACTTTCTAGGCAGAAAAGGGTGAGAAAGAAGCACTGAGACATTGCTGGGTTTCTGTACAAACTAGCCAGTACTTCCCCAAGAAGAAAGGCAGCTTTGGTGAATTGTATTGTTTCAGCTGCTGCAGCAGTATAGCAGAATGTCTTGAGGCAATCAGCTCGAGAAACGATGTACCCTTTTGTCCACAGTTGCATGGCAGAACCCTTTAAGAGCAGTGACACTACACCAGAGCTATTTCATCAGGTGAGTGAGAGAGAACAGATTTTCTCACTGAATATATTCCAAATAATTTGAAAAGTGTATCTTTTGGGGTAAAATACAGATTTGTTTTGAAACCGCACTCTACTAATTCAATTTTGACATATTTCACAAATTCTGGGAGCCAAATCCCACTTTTTTTTTTTTATTTGTGCAAATAACTACTGATGTCTTCATCAAATGGAAGCAACAATTCGAGTCTCTGCAGCAAATGAAGCAGACTTTGGTCCTGCAGTGTCATATGTAACTTCTACTTCAAACGAGTCTGACTTGTAAGTGGAAATTTGTTTTTCAAAAGCTGTAAAACTGAATGCAATAGAACCATCTGCTGAAAAACCAGCAACATTGTATCAAAACATTAATAATAACAGATCCTTGAAAAAAATACGGGAGTTCAGAGTTATTCTCTTTTCCAGATCTCGTAATAGTGCTACTTAGAAGAGTGCTTTACAAGTCTTTTAATATTTTTTATAAAAGCTGTGTGATTAAAGCTACTGATTTTATGGCCTCCCCATTTTTCAAAACAGCAGAATAACTTAGGTACCCTATTTTTGGACTTCCCATGTATCATTGATAACTACTGTAAAAGAGCATCTTTTAAGTGTTCACAACTACTAGCTGAATTGTTCTGTCTTGTGATTATAAAAAATAATTTCATCTAAACCCAGAAAAGATAGAGGCGATGTATGATAAGACATATCATACCCCCCCTTCCTTCCCCCCCCCCCCAACAGATCAAATACCTTTCTTTTGCCTTTTTTACAGTTCCTCAGAGGTGTGGTTATTTTCTACTAATTCATGTACTATGTGACACTGTTTAATTCAAATTAGTACTCTGCTAAAATCTCAACTACACTGAAATTTACAGTTTGAATTCAGAACAGGCCTCCACCACCTTTTCGAGCCAAAAAATGTGCCCCAACCGCCTGCTAAAATCCCTGCCCTTTCATCAGAATTTCACATCTAAGTAACCCTTTCTGAGATCATCTAGGACATTCTGAAGAGCAGAAAAAGCTAAGAATTATGCATTAAGTCATCATCACTAAACTAGAAGGAAACCCAACTGTCCTGTAAGTAATTCCAATGTAAGTCAAGTATTTTGTCTCATAACTGCTGGCCTATGATGGTCAAAGCATGAACTGAGGATTTATTTTTTTAAACACATGTTCTTTGTAATTATTCCTAGGCAGAAAAATCCATGTTGTGTTTACTACCTCTCCACAACTACCTGATTGTCACTTCTTAGCTCTTCAGAACTGTATTTAGGAATGCATCACCTTCATGTCTGCCCATAATTATCCACACCTATTTTACAAGTTCCAGTGACCTACTGTAGAAGTCATGTGCAGACTCAAATAATCTTAAAAAAAAAAAAAAAAGTGTTTTCCAAACTGTTTCAAGCATAAAAAAACCTTATATATTTGTCTCAATAGGCATTTTTGGCACATTTATTGCTATGAACAGAATGTTTTTTCTTAGAATATTTTCTTCTCTATTTTCTTCCATCTTTTCTCCTTTTCACTTCCTGGGAACTTCAGACCAAACAATTTGTGTTCAAGAAACTTGTTTTTCAGAGGCTTGCACATATCCCAATTGGTACAGGTTGTTATAGGGCATTGTATAAGGTTACATGTTATCATCCCCCTTATCATGTTACAGGGGACTGATAAGTCAGCACTCACAGTGAATAAAGCGCACCCTTCACCCAGCCCTGAGGAACAAAGCCTTTTTTGTTAGCTGCACCGTTCGCTACAACTAAATTCAATGGGAACCACAAATCAGCATTCTTGGTCACAGCCAATTTACAGGTTGGATGATCGACACCAGTGGTGGCACCTGGAGGTGATGACACTGAGCAAGGCGGCATGGAGTCTCACCCTGAGGCACTGAACTTGTCCCTGCTGATCCTGCACATCAGGCTCTAGTGAGAGTGAGAACCACAGCACGTCAGTTATCTTGTACCTGTTTGGGACCAACAGGCCCTTTGAATCAAAGCCTGGAAAGTGGTGGGCCCTCTGACTGCTGCTCAAAACACTACCATGATACCTCTAGAAACAGCTTTATCTGGCGGCATAGGTTATAGTCTCATGATACAGTTTCATTGGCAGAACAAACCCACAGGGCTCTTCTGTGACATGAGAGAAATAAAATTGTCTATTCAGAGACTGGGCACCTGGGCAAGTTTTTCAGTGCTCAGCCTACACCATGGTGGTGTCTGGTGTACGTGTGTCAACAGCAGGAATGCTCAGTAAACTGGCCCAAAACAGCGATCACATGACAAACCCCAGGTTTTTGGTCTGCCCAAGGGTGCAAGTGGACACCTAGCGCTCGCAGGTAAGCACGGAGGCCTTCAGAGACAGCCATCTGCTCTCTGAGCTGCTCTCTCCTTCCTCCCTGCTCGGCCCCGGCTCCAGCCTCTAGACACGGGCAGGGGAAGTACATGGCAGCGGCCGGGGAAGGGCCCCTCTATCAGCCCCCACAAGGGCCGGGGCTATAAAGGAGCTCCCACACCGGACTCCGGCCCCCGCAGACGCGACTCCGACCGGCCCTCAGCGATTTCTGAAGACCCGCAGCCTCTCCTCCCCTCACAGCGGGCCCTCCCGGTCTACCTCCACCGGGACGCGGTGAAGCTGGGCTACGACAACGCCCCACAGTCCCGCCAGCAGTTACCCGAGGGGAAAGGGACGAGCCAGCCGCCTCACTCAGTCGGCTCCATTCCCCACACAAACCAAAGCAATCGTTTAGAACAGGTCCGTTGCTGTTCGCAGCAAACAAGAAAAAAAAAGGCGAACAGGGAGACGCAGCACGAACTTGAAACCAACCCACTACCGCGCCTGCTTCCGAAAGCACCCCGGCAGCAAGCGACCCCCCCCGGGCCCTCCTACTACAGCCGCCCTGCCCTCCATAGGCGTCCACCGCGCTGCCTCCGCGGCCGTGCCCCCAACCCTGCTCTTATCCGCGCTGCGTCCGGCCTTCGCCGCCCCAGCTGGCTCATAGGGTCACGACAAAGGCGGCATGCCTTCCTCAGCACTGAGAGGTGGCGGCCGGCCCTGCCTCCCAGTTGCTCAGGCAGTCTCCGGCCTTCCCCGGGAGGAGGACCTATTGAGCGGAGGTGGCCAGCGGTAGCAATAGAGGAGGCGGCGGCGTGCTCGGCCCGGGACGGCTGGGTTTCCTCCCTCGCAGCGTTCCGCAGCTCTCACGCACCTCCCTATTAGCGTTACCGCCCCCGGGGCCCCTGAGCAGCATGAGAGTAGTGGCTTTAATCAGGTAACGGGCTGAGAGAGCTCTCAAGTGTGCGAGCGAGGGGCGTTTCGCAGGCGGAGGCTGCGGCAGCAAAAGGCGCGGGGGGAGGCTCAGCGCCCTCCCCCGTGGGGAGCCGCCCGGGGGTCGCGCTGCACCCAACGCCAGAGGGGACATCTCCCGCCCTGGGCCTCCCGCCTGTGAGCTTCCTGCTGTCGCATGTGCTGCGCGGGGTCGCGGAGTTCCGGCGGCGCCTCGCTCCGAGCTGGCTGCCGGCGGTGCCTGCTGCCCGAGGGCTGGCTGCGTGTGAGTGCCGAGGCGAGGCGTCCTCTGCGGGCATGGCGACGCTGCCGCAGGTTTTCCTCTGCTGTTCCCGTGTGCCCGGGACGCTCAGGAGCAACTAGGGTCTGTTAAACCAAGCACCACGCAAAATTACTTGCTCCCTGTTATCCCGCTTTCCGAGCTTGCCCGTGTCCAGCGCTGGGAAACAGGGCTGTGGGCCGGTTCTTAAGCGAAATTTCCCGAACTCTTAGCGATAGAGTTTTCTAGTGTCTTTTGCTTTAGCTTCTTTTTAGAAAGATGAAGCCCAGTCATTTAAACAGTTGCGGTTGGGCATTGTCTTATCTGCGAGGGCCTGCTGTATTTGTTCCTTTCCACCACTCCCCCCCCCCCCCCGCTTTTTGTCAGTTTCTGCAGTTTTTCTACTGTAGATGTTTATTTTTTTTTATTTATTTGTTGTTTTGGGTTTTTTTTTTTTTTTTTCTTTTTTTTAGACACAGGTTAATACTTTCTAACCAGGACAGGTGTGTTCTTCTGAAATAGTAGTTACTTTAGAACCCAACAAGCTATGAAACCTGTAAATGTAAAAAGGATTGTGCAGACTGGAGCAGCATGTTTTTATTTTTGGGTTCAGTAACTATCTACTGAAGTCTTACCATTTAATGTATTAAATTCTGTCAGGCAGTGTCTAACATGAAACCTTGTTGAAAAGGGAATTTGGCCGTAACAACTGCAGATCATTCCAAACAACATCCAAACAGGAAAAAACACAACAAACGTTATCTATGCTTTTCAAGATTTGTTTAAATGCGGAGTAAGAAAATCGGCTTTGGTGCTTTTTCTTGTTTTATAGGTAAGATTTTTTGTCATGCAGGTTTATTTATTTTGATATTCTTTAAGCAAAGGGATGTGTTAAAAGGCAGGATGAAATAAAATCCTACAAACAGGTTTCTAACACGATTGCTATTTTAATGGGCAATTTTACAAGAATGGATTTAGTTTCAGTAATAGTTTTAAGAAGAGTTTTAAAGAGACATCAAAGTGTCTTAAATCTTTGTAACAGAGCTAGCCTCAAAGATCAGAGGGGGAAAAAAAGTATTTGAAAAGTGCATCTTACTTTTGAAAAGGTCAGGATTATAGAGAAAACTAAACTACCTTAACCTGTTTCTGTTTCTTCTAAAATGTTGTCCACACTTGGAGTTGATAGTCTTGCTTTAAGGTGGTATTTATGGAGTAAACCCTGTGTTGTGTTTTGTGCTAGATCATAGACATTATAAAGCCAGTCTTCAATCTGAAATATGATGTTTTTCAACTCTTTAATTCTTCTAGAATTTTCTTACTGTAAATGGTTACACTTATCAATAGAAAGGAATGTTGCTTGGAAGTCTTTTGTAGACCCATATCTTTATGTTTACCGTATTTTTTTTTCTTCTGGTATTTTATTTATATGCCTACCTATTAACATACTCGCAACATTGTCAAAACTAACCTTGACACTGGCTAGAGTTCATACAGTTTTCTACAAAAAAGGCCTAGTTGATTTTTTTGTGTGATAAGAATTAAGATGCGTCCCCAAGCTCCCTCAGTACCTGTTTCATCTCTCTTCTTAGAGCTTTCTCTCTCTTCTATTTTTTTTGTTTTGTTTTGTTACAGTCTATTAGACAACAGCTAGATGGGCTGTGCCAAGTCCACCTTCCTTCCACAGCATGGGCTGTCTGGCTTCCATTTGTCTTAGCCATCATGTGTTTTACAGTGAGGTTAGGAGGCCTTGTAGGTAGGCACCAGTTTAGTTTGTTTCTTGGCATGGTCAGTTTTTAGGGCCATGGTAACACTAATACAGAAAATAAATACAGTACGGTAGCATGTGATCCTGTGACCAATTTAGATGGAGTAATTGTTGGTCAGTGTGGGAAATTTGAATATAGCCTCATCTTAACAGGTCTTTATTAATCTTTTCAAGTAAATAAACCAAAGAGATTTATTCCAGTGGCCTTTTAGTTCTTTATTTTAAAATAATCTTGAAATGCTGTAAACAGCATATGCATTTATTTACTATCATATAGTTATTTCTCTGAAGGTATGTTTGGAGTTGAAATCAGAACTAGTGGGAGGCTTTTATTTTTCAAATGAAGTCATTCAGAAAGAAAAGAGCCTTTGTCTCAAGATTTTGTTAAGCCTAAAATTTCATATTATGAAGTGAATAGGTTTTCAAGCTGTCAAGCACAGTATCTAGAATTAATGAACATCTGACTTTTTTTTCTATTATTATTTTTTGTTCATATATAGGTTAGGAGAAAGTTGTAGGTATGCATGAGGATAAAAGTCAGCTAGAGATGGAACCTTGAATTATAAGTCTATTGTCATATTTATATTTACTTTTATAGCACTGAAACATAAGCAACTACCTTATGAAAATCTGTTAGGTATGAAAGGATACCATGTTATTTATACTATTTTTACTTTGGTTTGAGTTATACAGCAAATTAAGGTCAGCATACAGAATTTTAGCATGGATAAAAGCAGAAATTGAGGTGAATAGCTATATGGTTACATTCCTGTAGCATACTTTGAAGCTTTTGCCTAGTGGGCTAGATAAAAGTGGGAAAGTTTGTTAGTAATAGTGTGGTTTCAAGAAAACCAATGGTCTATTGTAGCACGACTGTTTATACTATCTGTTCTCCTTTCCATGTCTCAGTGACTCTAAGGCAGCATGCATTTCTATAGACATGGTCTAGATCTCTGTTACAGTGCCAGCCCATGCCTTGGGTTTTGTGCCTTGGCATTCAAACCGTGCAGAATCTCCACCTTCAGTTGTCGTTTGAAGGCTGTGAAGCTGAATGTGGATTTTGTAAGCAATGTGTATTCTAGAGCACTCTTGGTTTTATTGTTGGACTGTAATATTTCTTTTGATAGTGATTAAAATGCATGAAGGATACTGTATTTCAGTCACACCAGGAGAGCAAGATTCTTTCCTCGCTGATAGCGGAAAGGTTCTTGTAGATCTTGCATGAATGTCAAAATTAATTGTGTTCTTTGTGTTACAGTATTATCATTTGGCCTCAGAAAAGAATATTCTGGTTTTCTATTTTTTTGTAATCAGCAGTAGTTATTTTATTTGCAGTTACATGCAGTAAAAAAATCTGCATATTCAATGCAGTGTCAACTGAACCTACTGCCTGTAATAATCACAGCTTTTGAAAACAGGAAGTATATTTAAAATGACAAAACTTTAAGCAAGGTACCTATCCCATGAAGGATAAATGCAATTCCTAATATGAAAGCTTTCATTTGAAAAGATTTCTAATACTGTCTACTCTCTGGAGCAGATATTGTTATTTCTTAATCCAAGTTTTCTAGTAATGAGTACAAAGTCATTCATCTTTGCAGTAGAAGATAGTCCTTGTTGTGAACGGATTTCAGTGTAAGTGACTGTTCTTCATGGAACCTCTCGGTTCCAAAATTATGCAGATTAGTAATGAGATACTGAACTAGATATGTGTTTTATGGATACTGTATGTAGGAACTATATACTAAATATATTCAGTAAATATCGTATCGTAACGTCATAATTTTCCTAATTGTTTCCAAATTTTCATTTTTTTTCCCCAAAACTTTGTAACCAGCTCTATTGATACTAATTTTCAAGATAAAAGTTTTATCTGTACTTCTAATTGCTACTATCTTCCTTTTCTTACAGTGGTGGGAAAGACAGCTGTTATAATATGATGCAGTGTGCTGCTGCCGGGCATCAGATTGTTGCTCTAGCCAATTTAAGACCTGCTGAAAACACAGGTATGAAGCCACAATTCTTATAGAAGATTTTACTTTGTTATATATATTAGAAACAATGGAGGCACAGCTGTGCCTGAATTGTTTGTTGTTTTATTTTTTTTTTCTTATGTGATGGTATATAGTTTTGCGTATTGAAGGGCAATCTAGACATTTTAAAAGAGGTAGAAAAAAAATGCTATGGAGATTTTTTAAACGTATTTTTCCTCCTAGGTGGGAGGAAAAATGCAAGAAAATGAAGATCAGTAAGAAAGGCTTGCACAATTTGAAAAGGGGAAAATGCTGTTCCTGGTGCTAAACAAAGGGACTGTGTGAATTCAGTAGCACAAATAGTAAAAGGTGGTAGAGGGTATCGTCAAACAAAACAAAAACTATCTCTAGAAATGCTTTAAAATAGCCTAAACCATTCCAGTTGCCAAAAATAGGCTGTTTTGATGTTGCTCATGCGTTTTAGCCCTGTGTATCTTCCTCTGTTATTCTAACTAGCATTTGTGAATTGGATAGAGGAACTGATCTGGGTTAGAATGGACCTTGATGCACTTTTCCTGCGTTTAGCTTGGGCCAGTTTTCTGATAGCTCCTTACAGGCTGTACCTAGACTTATTTCTATGAAAGAGAATGGGAGAAAAAGGAAGTCTATCAGTGGGGAAGTGAGAAGGTGAGCTGAGTACTTCTGTGTTTGACAAGAGCATAAATTGAACTGGAAGTGAGACTTGAAAAGGAAGTGAGTTGTTTCCTGGTTGGTAGGGGTGAACGTTTATGTGTGTTAGCGTAGGTTAACTGTTCAACGTATGTTAAACAATTAAGTACAATACCTAGTAATTGTATAGTTATGTATATAACCATATATAACTTCCTGCCACATATACATACGTATGTATGGTAGGAAGATACACAGAAAGTGGAGAAAAAAGGGAGCTGATGTCATAAATGGGTCATGGGTGGAATTGGCAAATGCTAGGGACTACAGGAGCAATTTATTTTCTGGGTAGGTAGGACATGATCATCTCTAATTGTGTTGAAATATGTTGTCTTTAATTTATCCACATCAGAAATGTAGAATATTGTCATTAAAATAAAATGCTTTCTTTAAGTGTGTAGTTGGAAATTTTGTGGAAAGTTAATAGAGGTGCTTCAGGCAATAGCGGATTCTATGCCATTCATTTTTATTTTATCTTGTACCACTGTTGCCTGGAGAGTCTCAATTAATAAAGAAACTGTATTTTGAGCTGAGTATCATTTTAAAGGCCTTATATTTATGTATGTTGAAAACTACTGAGTTTTAGTTTTAAATCAACTCTTTTGGTTTACTTTGATTAGCTGTGCTTATGGGTTTGGATTTGCCTGTTTTGAGTAAAAGCATATTTGTTGTATGGCTCCAAATGTGACATGGCCTAATTGTTGCTTCATAAATTAGTTATCTTGATTAATGTTACAGGCTATTTTCTTTGCAAAATGTGTGACATAGGTATACAGGGCAGATGCTTGATGCATCTGTGCAAGTTAAGAGAAGTTCCAATATTACAAATTAGCATTAAAATAGTGAATAGTGGTGATTTCACTAATAATAATGTATTGATTTATCAATCTGTTTGAAAAATTATTTGAAATATTTTATATGCAAACAGTTTATCGTATTGTTGGAGCTTTAATTCTAATCTATGATGTCTACATTTTAGATATTTTTTTTCCTATCTGCTAGCTACAAACTGCTTGTAAGAAAATCCAGTTAAATTTTTCGCCTGGTTAAGAAAATAGTGGCAAGCAGCTGATTACCTTTCAATTTTAATTTTTAAAAGGAGTGAAGGTAGAAAGGGCCTGGATATTATGACAAATTTCCTTTTATTTTCGTGTATTAAGCACTGTCAAAACTTTATAGCATTTTACTTTTATTCTACTTAAGCAGAAATAATTTCTTCTTGAAGACCAGATAAACAGTAAAGTTATTGTAAATTTTGACAACCTATTGCTTATCTCAGTGTTGCAGTGCATTCCAACTTTCTTGCTCTAAGTATGTTGAAATGCATCTGGGTTTGTGCTCTGAGCTGCGTTCCTATTAAAATTACTGTATAAATAGGAGCAGGATTTGACCATTCTGAGATTTTTGGATGAAACAGGGATGAATACTAAAGATGAAATAGACACTGCAATTTCCAAATAGATAACATATTTGTGATGTATGTCTTCCTCTCCATACATCTGTTGGGTGGAGAAATCTATTTTTTTTTCTTTCCATGTTTATAAAGGTATTGTAACCAAACATCTGTTTGTGAACTGGAAAGTACAAACATTTAAGTTTTCTCAGTGCTTTGTAGTATTGAGATTATCTGTAATTGCTGAAATATTGGACACAGTATGATTGCTTCTTAACTGTTGCAGGGCAGACTGATGAATTGGACAGCTATATGTACCAAACAGTAGGACACCATGCCATTGACCTGTATGCTGATGCATTAGATTTGCCACTCTATCGTGGTTTCATAAAGGGTACCAGTATAAATACTGGAAGAGTGTATACCGCATGTCAGGAAGATGAAGTTGAAGACCTTTACCACCTCATGAAACTTGTTAAGGTATGCTGAATGAAGAGAGTTAAATAACTGGGGACTATTGTATTGCTTACTCATTTATGAACTTAAATATATTACCCACTTAGGTATTTAAGGAAAACTTTGAGGTAAAAATGGAACACTTTTACAAGTTTTATATCTTTGTTCTTTGCAGATATATAGTGTAACTTAATTTTTATTCCCCATCATAAATCAGACATACTAATCCCCATTTCAAACCAAAACTTTGTTCCTATTTGATAAAAACACCAGTAGCAAGTACTTGGTACACTAAAAAAAATAAATTGTGAAAATTGTCTGTAAGTAAAATGTTTATGTAGTTCCATCCTTGAAAGAATGCATTGCTTGATTACTGGGATGAGAGATATTTTGGATTTTGTACATTCCTTGATCTATGCAAAGTAACATCTAGACATTTCTATTTATGTTTACTTAAGCTCTGTAAACCAGAATCTGTTGTTTTTATGTTGCAGATCACTTGCAAAGTATTACAGAATAATTTAAAATGGTAGTTTTGATTCTGGTAGTCCTGTAACTTTGTTCTACTATATCACATAATAGCGATAACATACATCGATCCTTTTTAGCTATAAAACCAGTTAAAGGGAGGTAATGGGCCTGTTTCCTAAAACATTTGAAATTTATGCTCTGTTCTTTTCCAAAGTGTTTCTTGTGGTACTTTATTTTCTACCAGAATTAAATCAGATCTCGTTGAAATAAATAGAAAACCTGCGATTGACTCCTTAGGTTTTACACAAAGTTTAAGTGAACATGCTATGTCTGTTCCAGGTAATTGTGTTGATGTCTGCTCTGCACAGTACTGAAACAATACAGTGTTCTGAAAATCATATTAATTGCTATTAACAAAAAAATAAATCCATGTTTAATTTTATTGATCAAACTGGTAGACTGCTTTCTGAAACTTCAGCTGAAGTTATTTTTAGTCTTCTATTCAGGTATTAAATCTTTTCTCACCCCTTTTCCTCCATTGAAATAAGAATTGAGATTCATGAACCTAAAAGCTTCAGGCTTGTTCTTTGTTCAGTTGTTTGTGGCTTGAGTGCAGAGTGGTTTCTGAACCATGATGGAGTCAAATGTTACATCTTTTAAACATTTTTGACAGGAAAATCATGTTTCTCTAAATAAAATTAAGATCATACACCTGTGGTAGAGTATGAGACTATGAAGAAGGAGAATAGTGTGTATAGGCTGTATGGCCTCAAGCTGTGCCAGGGGAGGTTTAGACCGGGTATTAGTGAAAAATTCTTCACTGAAAGGGTTGTCAAGCACTGGAACAGGCTTCCCAGGGAAGTGGTTGTGTTGCAGTCCCTGGAGATATTGAAAAGATGTGTAGAGGTGGCACTTAGGGACATGGTTTAGTAGTGGCGGCAGTGTTAGGTTAAAGGTTGGACTCGATCTTATGGGTCTTTTCCAACCTAAATGATTCTGTGATTCTATGATTATACTTTAGAGTGCTTTACAGAGGTTTTAAATGGAATGTGCATATCCTGCAATAAAGAAATACAGTACAGAAGTTTTAAATTATCTTTGAACTATGGTAGTATTAGAAATCAGAAGGACCAGTATATGCTGTCTCTTAAAGCTGCATACTAACAGCTTTCTGCCGCTGAGTGAGATAATAAATTACTGATCAATTTAAATTAAAAATGGGCAGATTAGTGGCAATTAAGATGATACTTCCTTTTCAATTCTTGCTGTCTTTGGAGAAATGGATGCCTGACATAAATTAATCCTAATGTTAAATCTTGACCAATTCTGCTTTGGAAGTTTGTACATGATAATTATAACTATAGTCAAATGAGATGTTATCAAGTTGTCTGGAATTAAATAACTGCTTCTTTCCTGTACAGCAATAATAATTTGACTGTATGATATTTTAAAGATATGAATATTGACAATATACTGGTTTTATATTAGACTGGATAACCATGTCTTTACAGTCAAACCTATCTATGAAATTCTGGTGCAAAAGTTTCAGTAGAAGTCTTGTGTATTCTGATGCAACATTATCAGTGGTGTGTAAAGTAAAGCAGCTTCATTTGTTTTTCAAGTTTTGAAGAAAAGATATGAAAAAATTTCCTTTGTGTGTTAACAGCAACTTTGAAAGCTTTCTATTTTTACTTTTCCACATTGTTTTATAACTGCAGTTTTGTGGCTAAGTTCTGATGGCTGAGGATTTTGCTTTAGGAATTTTTTTCCTCCCAGGTGTTAATAGTTTTAAATGCAGAACTTGATTTGCATTCAGGGAGGGGAGGAATTCTGCAGAAGCCTTGCTAAAATGCATCCTTGAGTGGACATAATTTCAAAACACTGTTCAAACTAATCTAGCTCTTTTTTTTCTGTCAAATGGTTTGGGCCCAAGATTACATGAAAGGTGTGTCTAGAATGAAATCACAAAATGCGCCTCACTTTATTTGTAAAGAATCCTTGTATTGCAAGTTCTTCCTTATTAAAAAATTGAAACAAACCGTATTTGAAAAACTAGTATGAATTCAAAAGTATTTGGTGTTTTTTTACAAACAATGTTACAAGAACAAGATTTCCAAAAAGTTAAGTATTCCTCTGCAGTGCTAGAAAACCCAGGGCAACAGACCCCTTCTAGTCTGTGGGACTCAGAAAGTGGTATTGACTGCGAGTGACTGTAAACCTGCTAATTTTATTGCCACAAGCCCAGATGATTGATAAGTATGAAAGAAATTTATATTTATTTTTTATTTGCCTAAGGCCCTGCTTTAGATTCTTATTCAGTATACATTGTGCAGCATCTCGGAGTACGTGCTTGATGTCTAAATGTATTTTACTATTCAATCCTCACCTGATAGTAGAATATTTACTTTGGGAAATGTAAATCCTGAACTCTGTGGAATAATTTAATCTACTGTCCACATTATTGAATTAGGCATTGCAGACACCCTGATTTGTCCATGTTTGTTGCTTTGTATCTTGGAGATTTTTTCCAGCAAAGCCTGTAAGGACTACTTTCTTAATCGTCTGGATTATCCTTCAGGGTCTTACCAGAAAATGTGTGGAAAAGCTGTGTTTATTTCCCTTCAGTGGTTGGAAAGACTGGTGCATGGAGGCGTTTTTATGAAACTTTCCTACAACATGCTTCTTAATATAGGCATATTTAACTGCTTTCTTCCCTTTTCAATGTAATTATGATCTTGTCCAAATAGTACATTGATGTTTTGTGCAAGCACATACAGAAGTGGTGTTAGGTTGCATGTTGGATTGTTTTCTGTATGTCATGGAACTATGGCTAAGCTTTTCTTAGGGGAGTGATTGTAGCAGCTTCCAGACTATACAAACTAATGCAGGATAATTTATTTCAGTTCTGGTAATTTATTTCAGTGTCATTAGACAGTTCTGTCCTCTTCCAAGTTTCTTGCCTTATCTCTGCTCTGTGAAGGTTCTTCCTTTATTTGGTAAATTTCCATTGCTGGAGTAATTTGTAGAATTCTTGAACTTGATAAAAATACTACAATGTTGGTGTGTGTGGAGTTTTTCTGGGTTTTGTTTCTTTTCTGTGTGGTTTTTTTTTTTGTTGTTGTTTTTGTCTTAATTTGTGTGGGGTTTTTTGTTGGTTTTTTTTTTTTTGACTTCAGCTGCTTTTTAATCTTTTTCAATAATATTTGTAATTAATTTTTTAAATCACTATTTAAAATCTGGTTCTAGTTATAGTTTCTTGGGAATATCTCCTTGTACTTACTATAAAGAATGCAGGCTGATTTTCAGTGCATATTCAGTTTTACCATGTTATTTCTGTCAGTTCTTTTTGTGGTGCACTTCCTGGGTTCAGAACTTGTAAGCTTACAAAACATTAGAGTATACTTGAATATACTAGATCTCAGGACTGAAGACTTATTAATTATGGCATCATGTATTGATTATCAGCTGAAAAATAAGAATTGATGTTGGATATATTGGATGTATGAGACATTTGAATAATCACAGCTTTTGCTTGTGGCACTTTCATTTTTTCAGTAATGTGGAAGGGGAGAAAAGAAAATTTATTTTCTAAAATATTCTCACATTTTGGAGCAGTGATCTTGTAACTCAGTTGCACTCTGAAGCAGTGATCTTGTAACATAATCTGTCACTAAGAATAAGTAACATGTTTTTTGTTACAGCAACAAATAACTTATTAATATAGCGTGACTCCTGTATTTAGTAATTATTCTTTAAGGGCAGGATCATGTTTTTTGAAATGAACCCAGACTTATGTTTATTGAAGACAGGAAGTATTCCTGTGTGAGAGTTAAAATGACAATAGCTGTGTAATTTTAGATGTTACTTAAGATGTTATCTTGCCTGAGACAAAGTACTTTGGCTGGGAAGGTTCAGGTGGAGTAGAGGTAATTTAGGTACTATCATTATTCAGTGAAACTCCCTAACACTTGGAGTTCTTCAGGAAACCGTTCAGGGTTTGAGGTGAATGGGTGAAATACAAGGTTATTCTGTGGCCTTTGGATAGGGGTTAATTCCCTCACAAAAGATAAAACTTTCAGTTCCTCATTATTGCTACCAGTCTTCCTTTCACCTTTCTCCAGAATTTAGCTGCTGTGGCCAATGGGTAAACTTGGTCCTTGCATTCAGGCTGATAACTAACTTTGTGTTGCTTTTGTACAGCCAAATGTCTAGAAGCTTCCATCAGGAAAAATACATAAACGTAATGCAATATTCTACTGCAGGCATTGCTTGACTGTCTTCACTGTTATAAAATGTATTTAAAAGAAACAGAAGAGCAGTAGTATTTAGAAATAATCATATGGCTTTTATGTGTTGATTTCAGTCAGCTCTTGGTCGTTCCTGTGAATTCAGTGGTAGCATTTATATGATAAAGACTAATAGCATACTCTTAACTTGTACAAATAATGCTTGCAGATTTTCTTAGGAGTCCTAAAGATCTAAATATTATTAGTTATGGAATTCTGATTGACTTCAGTAATTGTAGTCTGAGGACATCAGCATGCTGTCCACCAAACTATGTTCACAGTTGAAGAAAATTTGGTATTTTCCCTATTATGATTTGAATTACTTGTAGGCATATAGACAATCCCTCAAAGGTGTATTTATCTACATTTTTGAAAAAGATTAAATGGTAGGGAGAGGAATTTGTCTTTTCGCTGAATTTCCAAAATAATCACTCCTCAAATTTTTTTTACCCTATGTTTTAAGTTTGTTGCAAATCAAGAATACTGTGCTTTGTTATTTTGAAATATTGAGTTTGTATACAATTCAGCATTTGAAATGCAAAATTAATATACAGCAAGTGAAATTACAGTGTTAGTATTGAAAAAATCCTAAAACGTCTTCAGTGCCCAGTTAGAGGAAACAGTGATAGATAAAACAATGGTATGTATTTTTTGGGCCCTCTACTACTCATGTTGATTAGATGAACATTTGGAGACCATATTTCTTAGCACATTTCTGTTTGCCCTTAGAGGTGAAAGTTAAATGTGAGGTTTTAGAAATTGTATGGAATGGCTACCTAAACTGACAAATAAATAACCCTTCTGCTTCATAAAGGAAGACTGGAAGAGTTTTTTTTTTTTTGAGACAATGTTTGCTGTAGTTCATAAATGTGGTATAGACTAGGTTCTTCTACTTTTTATAATGAGTACATTTTTATCTGTGAGAATTTCAGTTGTCCCTTTCCATTCATCATGTTCAAAATTATTTTTTGTTATTTTTTTTCTTTTAATTCTGGAGTGAAGCTTTGTACCTTCCTCCAGCTGGGGGATGACCATCTTCATCAGCACTGAGTAAGAGTGGGAATTAAAGGAAAAGGGTAAGAAATTTTTTCATATTTGGCAGTGCTTTAAACAATATAAAAATAATTCTGTATCTTGTGCTGTTCACAAGACGGGGTCTGCTTAAGGTTTGTTGGGGTGGGTTTTTTTCTGTTTTTATTTTTTTAGTTTGAATTTTAAAATGGGATGTGAACAAGAAAATTTTTTAATCAACAGGATGCCTGTCATTCTCCATGTCTCATCTGAACTGTTCAGGAAGGGTCAATTTTTTTTCCATAAGGGGATCTTGAGCAACATCTTTGAGGTAGTTTCTTACCGTGAGAAATTTAGAACTTTATGTAAACAAAAAAGTCACTGTATTTCTCCCTGTGAGGTGTGTGGAGTTGTTTTCACTCACTCTCAGTCTTGTGTTAATATCAAAAAGCAGAGACGGTCAGGCTGGTGGTGAAAGATGGTAAGCAAGCCTGAGGGCTTGTTCTGGTCAGCTTTAAACCTCTGATTGCCAGGTTTTCCTAATTTCCCATTTCCAGGGCATCTTTAGTGTGACCTTGCCTGCTGAATATGATGTTCTGGGTTGCAAGATTCTCACATGCATTTGGAAATGGGCAGCCAGGCATTGTTTACAGGATGCCAAATGAACCGTGCACTCGCAGCAAGTTCGATAAACACACATTTCCTCCTTTTATCAGTGAGATTGCAGAATGTGAAGTATGAGTTTCCAGTTTTACTCATTCCCCTCAAACCTTTTCCTGTTTAAAAAACTGGATCCCACTAATTGGATGATGATACATCCTTAGATTTTGTTTTCCCTTTTTGTTATTGTTGTTTTGAACTCAACTTACTGGCCACTGATGCTTTATTTCAGGGCCTACCTTGACCAGGTTTGGCAGACTTTCAAATAAAAGCTTTCCATTTGTTTAGCACAGAGAGGTTCATCCCTATCAATGTAAAGTGAATGCTAATTAACAGTAATGACTTCTAATCACTTTGCTTTTATACTTCTTTAGGAGCGCTGCTATTATCCAAAGTAGTTAAGTGAAATGCTTGTATATGAATCAACAATGCTGTATTTATTCTCACAGCTATTGCTCATAATCAAGCTTTGAATAAATCATGGTAGTAAAATTAGTTTTAATGCGCTGTGTTGCATGGGGAGAAAGGAACCTTAAATATCTTGTTAAATATCTTGAATATTTAGAGAATTATCTATTAACATTTTGGCATTCAGTATTGTAGTTCAATGGAAAAATACATTAAGATGTTTAAGCCAATTTTGTAAATGTTATCAAAACTTTTTTTGTGGTTTGCATTTTATTTCAGTAACATGCATAGATTCAACAGCCTCAATATCAGTCCCATTTGGATCCAGTTGCATGACTGTAGGAATGAACTACAACATTCTGTGTTAAAATACAGTTAAGTTTTACACAGAACATGTATCTTAACTTGACAATTTCACCTGTTTTAGCCTACTGTCATAGTGTGTATTTAGTAGCTTAATATGTATGTCTTTGGTTGATACTGTGTATCTAAGAGTTTTGTTTGCATGCCTGCACTCTGACTGCCTGCTCTCATACACTTCAAAGGAGTAGAAAAGTAAAACCAGTGAAATTTTTAATACCTGGAAACAATATAGTAAGATGAGGCTTTATTTTATCAACACTAGACTGCTAGAAACAATACCAGTAAAATCCAAGAGCTAAACAGACTACTAGATGGGTAGTATGTTCAACAATTTTAAAATAATTCTGATTCAGAAACAGAACTGGGCTAAACCCATGATTTTTATGAATTTGAAATTTAGTGAACTTTTGCACTTGACATTGCACATACAGGGCTTGTTTGAAAGTCAAAGATGGCAAAACCTGGATGAAACCCATTTCTGACATGCATATTAGTGTTTGTATTCATCTTCTAGTAACAAGTTGCTTGAAACACTGGGAATTCCAGGTCTGTGTGTCTGTGAAGGAACTGGGGTCTTGCTTGGCAAATACACTTGTGTTGCTTAGTTTTGCATTTAAAAAAAAAAAAGAAAAAATTTTCATTTTCTGTAGCAGTTTCCTTTCACATAGTACCTCTGTCTTTGCATGCTTAGAGACACAGTTTCTTCACAGTTACCATCACAGTTCTTACGCATGTGGATGTGAGTATCCACAGGCACCGTCTGTGGTTTGATTTTGTTTATTTTGCTCATTCACTCACATAGCTGTAGACAATTTTCTGGTACATCTTTTGTTTGCTTGAGCATCTTCTCTGTTAACATTTATTCTTTGATTTATTATGATGTTATTGCCTAGCTTAATTTGAAAATACCTTCCATGTAGCCTTTTCTCTTTAAATGTGAATTTCAGTCAGTGTTCATAAAGTGCTGTGGGTTTGTTTTTTCGTTGTTGGTTGTTTTGGTGGGAGGTTGGTTTTGTTTTTGTTTTTTTTTTTTTTCCTGTAGTACTGTAAAACATACTGCTCATGTGTTTTACCACCACTTTGATGAAAAATAGCAGCACCTTTCTTTCTACAGTTTCATTTAAAGGGATGGTAGTATCCTTATCTTATTTCAGTATTTTTATTTCTTACTTGGCATCTTCATCATGCTTGTTAAAGCTTTTTTGAAAGCATCTTTAAAAATGAAAAATACAAAAAATGATTTATTCTGTGCTGAGGTAAATGGCTGCTTTATATTATTTACACTTATGAGGCAGTGGTAGTATATGTTTTAGAATTAATGTTTAATGAGACGTAATTGGGGTTAATTCTAATAAGATACATTCAAGGACAGGCAAGCTTTCATATAAATTAACAGTAAAATAAAAATACGAAGACAAGTTTGATATCTCTGATGCTCATTCTTCATGCAAAAATAATTTTGTTTTCTTATAAAATTACAAATTTATTTAAGCGACTTATTTAACACATTCCCCTTCAATGTGAATGTCATACATGCAGTAATTGCATGTTACATTATTTTCAGCAAGTGTTTCTGATGAGTATACTTAAAGGTAATTCTGGAAAGACTGGGATTTCGTTTGGCTTATATTGTACCAGTGTTTACCATTTTCAAAATAGAAATGATCGATTTGTAATTGTCATTATGAAAAGGAATAAAATGGAACTGGTCTTTTACACTCTTAAGAGGGTACAGCATGGAGATATTTTTTTTGCTGATAAATTCTGCCTGTGGGAGAATTGCATAATAGTCATCACTCATTTTCATATTGATTGTAAGTGCGACTCTAGTAATAGGTTGCTGCTTGCAAAGGATAAGGGGGCACCATGATTAGTTACGTTTTCCATGGAAAGTACTACAAAGGAAAATGCCAAGTGCATGCACTGCAGTATTCCTATCAGCCTGACAGTCTGTTATGTGAACTTCTTTTCAGTCCATTTTCCTTCAGAAATACAGCGTCAGGTTTTCTGCCTTATTATTGTTTTAGGTTTAGTGCATTTGCATGCTCTTCTAACTCTGGATTCTTTCTTTAGTTATTTATTTTCCTGACAGTATTCTGTTCTTGGGCCCTGTCACGATTGTAAGTCTTGAAAACTGATACAACAGTGCCCTCTAGTTTCTTCCTACATGGTTACTACCTGCAGCTGGCTTTGAGCATTCAGGTAAGGAACAGGATGTTTAGACTTATTTTTAGCTCAAACAAAAGCACTTTTTTTCTTAAGGAAACATTTTTATTTTTCACTAACTGCTTTACATGCAAGAAGGGAAACAAAAGAGACTGTTCTGAATGATCTTTTAGGTTTATAAGCTCTCATAATTGTCTAGGAAAACCTGAAATTTTATCAGACATTCAGGACAATCACTAAAATTGGATGGGTTTTTCTGAGTTGTGGATTCTTTCCTGAAGTTATTCTTTGAAGTGGAGCTTCAAAACTGAAATTATTTTGAACTTGCTTACTTTGTGCTCGCTGCTTCTTGTAAACCAGGTCTTGCATGATCTGCCAGGCACTGCAAAGACATGCTCACCAACAGAACACCTAAGCTTTATTAATGATGTTGTTTTAATTCACACAGTGAGTGAAGTAATTGTTGTTCATTAGCATTGATTTGTATCCAAAACTCATTTACAATTTAGATTTCTCTTTTACTTCATTATAGCTTAATACACAAATAACTTTTTATTCTGTTTTCTGCAGAAGTTGTTGGACAGGTTCAGTATTGAACACACATGTTCTCCTCATTCACGTACATGCACATTCACACTGCCACTTAAATATTATAAACTACAATAAGAAAGCATAGCCTTTTAAAAAATAAATGCTTTAACTACAATTAGTTTCTTCTGTAACAGAATCATAAAAGTCACTCTGTGAAAAGTTAAATGGCTTTATTTTATGGTGGGGAGTATTAATGTATGTGTAAAACACACTGTTAATGCACTTCTATGAAATGAAAATCATAAGTCATTGCAGTAGATTATGGTTAATGATGTAACTGTTGATGGCTATTCAAAACATTCCTATATCTCTAATGATTTGTGTAAAACACATGACTGCCCCCATGCCTTGGTTCGTTTGGAACAGTAGATTGATAAATGCACCAGCTTTCTACTTCCAAAGACCATTTTATTGTGTAATAAGCAATAAGAATTTTGGTGGAGTAAATAGTACATGGTAAACCATTTCTTGCAGTATTTGAGGTCTGTAATGAATTATGATGAAGACTAATTTAAAATTAAATTAGGAAGTGAGATGCTTCAGGAGTGTAGTGTGCAGCATCTTTGATTTTCCTCTGTTTTATGGGTAGCGTCTTGTCTCTAGTCATATGACATATTTACTTTTTACCGTGGGATTTTATATTACTGCTGGGGGAAGCAACTATTATGTCCTAATGTGTGCTGGTTAATCCAGAAGATACCTTGTGTGTACTATTCTGTTAACATCAAGCAATTATGTAAGTTAAAAAGATGAACCATGTTTTTTAAGTAAAGCAACTATCATTCTACTGGCAAAAAAGTAATGTTGGATTTGATCAAAATGACTTCATTCTAAATTTAACTGAAACTCTGAGTCGAGGTTCTTCTCACACTGATTGTGTAAGTGTTGTTGATCTTAAATATTGGGATGGTGTTAAGGGTGTTTAATTTTTGTCGATGAGCTTCTTCAAGCATGTGAGGCTTTTTATGGTAAAAGAGCTATCTTTTTTTTCTCCCTACAACATGGCCCGAACATGGATTGTTATAATTTTTTAAGTGATCTTCAAAGTTTATTTCATGAAGAAAGGATAGAAACTGAGAATCAGAAAATAGAGGTGATACAAATTTGCTTGATTAACAGTTGCCTATGCTGTAGCACTAGTTATAAGAAGAAAAATGAATATTGCAGTGTACAATGGAACATTATTTGACAACAAAATAAATTTGGATTTTTTTCACAGGATAGTTCTGTAAGATTTTTTTTTTTTTTTTTTCTTTTGACCCCAGGGTGATCTTTGTGATTAAGTTTTAAGACCTCTGTTTTTTAGCATATTGGTTTAAAGACATTTTTCTTCTAATTTGAAGATACTCCTTTTTTCTATACAACTTGATCATATGAAAGAAAATCTTTGGCAGCATAGTATTTTAAAAGAAAATATTGGTATTTAGGTTTTACTTGGTTTCTTGGTGGCCTGTTTGTGTAACTGTAGGAAGTGTTGGTAATAGACTCCAAAAGACTGTGAAGTGCCAGTAGATACTGAGGAGTTAGGGACTAAAGGTAAATGAACCTGTTTGTTCTGTGTTCTTTAGGCACCTGTTTTGCCATCTTCTCTGTTATGCTTTAATCTTTGTTTTTATTTTTTTTTTGGTAATCCAAACCAGTGATACCATTCTTACCTTTCTTCAGCTTTTCTGTTCCCTGGCCGGCATACCAGCACAAAGGAAAGATTAATGTGTATGGATGTATAATATTTTGTAGAACTCGACTTTAACTTGTTTATGTTTGTGATTTGACAAAGTCAGATAATTACTGTTTTATAATTGCTGGGATTAATTTATTAGTCTTTCCTGTTCATGTAGTCATGTTTCATTCTGTTACAGTTTTGTTTATAAAGTCCAGTAATTCTTTTTTCTTTCACATTCATTAACTTTCTTTAAACTTCTACAGTTTTTTAATAGTTTTGATGTTTTTGTGCCACAGTAAGCCTTTTTGCCACCTTCAGGATTATCCTTATCCTTTGGAGACAAGTCCTGTGTTCTTAAGGAAAGTGTGTCAGTCATTATTTATTACCCACTTGTCATTGTGACTTATTCATTGCTTACATCACCATTCTCAAAAGTATTGCTTTATAGAAATGGTGAAGAGTGCTGTGAAGATCAATAAATGCTTTCAAAGGAAGATTTACCCTAAGTCTTAGATCTTATTTTTAATACTAATTCTGTGCTATTATGCGGTGGTTTTAATATTTTGACATCAAATACCCTGTTTCTCAAAATTGAAAGATGCTATTGTGTAAATAACTTTTTGTGGAGCAGCACGGTTTCAGCAGTTAAGTTGTGTAATGTCTGATTTTCTAATTTTTAATACTTAGTGGCTTTTCTGGAATGCTTATCTTCTGAACTGAAAATATGGTTTCATTCACTGAGAAAAAGTGATAAATCATTTATATAATAAACAACCTGAAAAACTTTGTAACTGCATAAAGAGAGGAGAGCACTTACTTGAAATCATCAGTTGGGAAAAAAACCCCGAAAAAATCTACTTTTCCTCATGGCTATTTAAATTGCTTTGAGAACTTAATGACTGATGCTGTCTTTGCAGGCCATTCAATTTCCTGTGATATGGTGGTTATTGACACTTTTTTAAAGGTGGTTACTATAGAAAACTATTTGATTATGTAATAATAAATGTATTGTATTGCCAATTTAGGCACCCGAGAATTTGAAAATGGCAAATGCATACTTTATGCTCTCTGCATTGCCTTGAACTTCAAATCAACTGGAAAAGCAGATTGTAATCATAATGCATTAAAGATTCTATCACAAAAAACTTCAGAAGGAAAGGTTCAAAACAAAAAAGTTGCATGGGTATGTGATAGACCTAGATTTTTTATTTCTTGATTTTGAAATCTTATTTTTTTCCAATATATTTGAAGTGAAGTTGAAAAAAAAGGCATATGTGTGCACACATGCACATTGAAGACTAGGCACATGAGAAGGCTGAGACTCTGGAGCTTCCTTTGCAGTAGAATCTTCTGCAACATGAAATGAAGAACTACCTCATCTAGTCAGCAGTCTGCTGCTATTTCATAGGTAGGAAGCAGGTTTCATGAGCTAGATTTTTGTATTCATGAGATGCTTGGGGCTTTCATTGGGAATTTTTGCCACAGTTGATTCGTTTGTTCTTTTACCTTATAGTTGTTGCTCCATGAGTTGGTAGGTATTCTTAGTGCTTTGTTATTATCAGCTGCTCTCAGTACGGTTACATCAGTGTCATTCCAGCCTTGGGATATTCATGTTCTCCGTAATTATTTTGCCAGGCTGCCAGAATTTTGGCTGACAGAATATTCCTGAGAGATAGAAACTAAAGAGAGGCTTTGCCGCATTATGTAATATGCCTATAGTACATTACAGAATAGGAAGTACTCTTTCCTTGGTCATTGCTTTGGTAGGGATGCAAAATAATATGGTTATGTATTCTCAAAGGTGCACATAGCCTTCCCTACTGTTAATAGTGTACATTAGGCATGCACTGTATGATAGTAGGCTATTAGAGTAGCAGGCTCTATTATTTTTTTCTGTATCAGTAGTTAACCAACTTCAACCTTAAGCATGAAGTCAAATTTGCAAAAACATGAGAAGTCTTCCAGATATTAAATTTCCTCTATTTTGATTAAAGCTAATATCATGATAAAATAAATACATTCTTAAATCTATAAGGGATTCAAAAGCAGGGGGTTCCATGCTTCTAGGCTTCCTTTCAGTCAGTGGTCTGGCATGCTGGTTTGTAGTGTTATTCAACTCCTCCTAGTTCCTGGGAATTTTCCTTTCCATCACTTCTGAAGTCTGTCAGAATTTTTTCCCTGTTCCACTTAGCAATCTGTGAGCATGTAATTGTGATATATTAAAAGCATAGCACAATTGCAGGCTTTTGTGACTTTTTATAACTTATCTTTAAATGTATAACTTTTTTTTTCTTGGATTTTTTTTTTTTCTTAACGTTTACTCATGACTAGGAAGGGAATGAAAGAACTCATATAAAAGTTTGGAGGTTTTTGTTTTTTTTTTTTTTTTAAAAAAACCTCATACTTCGGAGGATAGGTGTCTTGAATTTGTAAAATGTATGTTTATAAAGTACATTAACTGAAGAAAGGAGATGTAAACTGTGCTTCAGGGATTTATGCTAAGATTGCATGAAGTTTTTCCTCACCCTGATTCCCATTTTCTCCTTCAGCTAACTTGCAGATTTTCGGTAAGGTGGCAGTCAGGTTTTCAGGTTTTATGCACACATTATGCTTGTGGCTACATTTGTTTAAGATGTATATATATTAGCTTCCGTTGAGGAGCTGAGACGTTCCTATATAGAAGTCTTTCTCAAAGTTGATCATTAGCTTTTCTTGATTTCTTTTGGGTAGAAAGGGTTACCATTCAGTTTCCCCTTTGAACTGAAATCACAGGGAATACATTCACATTTAGATTTCTCCCCAAGTGTTTTGTTTCCTCCTTGTTCAGAAAATTTAAGATTTCACTTCCTTAATTGGGCAATTACATCTTTATTATGCAATGGTTATCACTAATCATAGAATAGTTAGGGTTGGAAAGGACCTTAAGATCATCTAGTTCCAACCCCCCTGCCAGGGGCAGGGACACCTCCCACTAAACCATGTCACCCAAGGCTCTGTCCAACCCGGCCTTGAACACCGCCAGCGATGGAGCATTCACAACTTCCTTGGGCAACCCATTCCAGTGCCTCACCACCCTTACAATAAAGAATTTTTTCCTCATATCCAATCTAAACTTCCCCTGTTTAAGTTTGAACCCGTTACCCCTTGTCCTATCACTACAGTCCCTCATGAAGAGTCCCTCCCCAGCATCCCTATAGGCACCCTTCAGATACTGGAAGGCTGCCATGAGGTCTCCACTCAGCCTTTTCTTCTCCAGGCTGAACAGCCCCAACTTTCTCAGCCTATCTTCATATGGGAGGTGCTCCAGTCCCCTGATCATCCTCGTGGCCCTCCTCTGGACTTGTTCCAACAGTTCCATGTCCTTTTTGTGTTGAGGACACCAGAACTGCACACAGTACTCCAAGTGAGGTCTCATGACCCAGGTGTAGGACCTTCCACTTGGCATGGTTAAATTTCATCAGGTGGGCATCAGCCCACCTCACAAGCGTGTCAAGGTCCCTCTGGATGGCATTCCTTCCCTCCAACGTATCAACGGAACCACACAGCTTGGTGTAATTGGCAAACTTGCTGACGGCACACTCAATCCCACTGTCCATGTCACCGACAAAGATGTTGAACAAGACCAGTCCCAGCACCGATCCCTGAGGGACACCACTCATTACTGGTCTCCAACTGGACATTGAGCCATTGAGCACAAATCCTTGCGTGCGGCCATCCAGCCAGTTCTTTATCCACCGAGTGGTCCACCTGTCAAATTGATGTCTCTCCAATTTAGAGACAAGGATGTCATGTGAGACAGTGTGAAAAGCTTTGCACAAGTCCAGGTGGATGACATCAACTACTCTACCCCTGTCCATCAGTTCCGTAGCCCCTTCATAGAAGGCCATGAATTTGGTGAGGCAGGATTTCCCCTTAGTGAAGCCATGCTGGCTGTCACCAACCACCTTGTTGTTTTTCATGTGCTTCAGCATGCCTTCCATTAGAATCCATTCCAAGATTTTACCAGGCACAGAGGTGAGGCTGACTGGTCTGTAATTCCCTGGATCATCCATTTTCCCCTTCTTGAAAATGGGGTTATATTTCCCTTTTTCCAGTCGTCAGGAACTTCACCTGCCTGCCATGATTTTTCAAATAAGATGGACAGTGGCTTAGCAACTTCATTTGCCAGCTCCTTCAGAACCTGAGGATGGATTTCATCAGGTCCCATGGACTCGTATATTTTCAGGTTCCTAAGATGATCTCAGAACAGTTCCTCTCCTACAGTAGGCCCAGGGTCTTCATTCTCACAGTCCCTGCATCTGCCTCCCAAGGCTTGGGTGCTGTGGTCACATCATTTGCCGGTGAAGACTGAGGCAAAGAAGTCATTAAGAACCTCAGCCTTCTCCAAATCCAGGGTAGCCAGTTCTCCCAATAGCTTTTGGAGAGGGCCCACGTTGTTCTCAGCCTGTCTTTTATTTGCAGTGTACCTATAGAATCCCTTCCAGTTATTCTTAACATCCCTAGCCAAGTTTAATTCTAAGTGGGCCTTAGCTTTCCTAACCTGGTCCCTAGCTTCCCGCACAACATCCCTGTATTCTTCCCAGCCTGCCTGTCCTTGCTTCCACCTTTTATAAACCTCTTTTTTCCTTTGAATTTTCCTCAGCAGCTCCTTATCCATCCAAGGAGGTCTCCTAGCCCTCCTGCAGCACTTCCTTCCAGTAGGGATGTATCGCTGCTGAGCTTGCAGCAGGTGATCCTTTGAATATCAATCAACAGCCTTGGCCCCCTCTGCCCTCTAGGGCTGCATCCCATGGAATCTTCCTGAGCATGTTCCTGAAGAGGCCAAAGTCTGCTCTCTTGAAGTCCAGGGCAGTGAGCTTGCTGCTTGTTCTTCTCACTGTCCTGAGGATCTCGAATTCGACCATCTCATGATCACTGCAATCAAGGCTGCCCTGGAGGGTCACATTTCTAACCAGTCCCTTCCCTGTTGGTGAGGACGAGGTCAAGCATGGCACCTCTCCTTGTCAGCTCCTCTATTACTTTCAGAAGGAAGTTGTCTTCCACACAAACGAGGAACTTCCTGGATTGCTTGTGCTGGGCTGTGCCGCCCCTCCAACAGATATCAGGGTGGTTGAAGTCCCCCATGAGAACAAGGGCCTGCGAGCATGAGGCTGTTGCTATTTGTCTATAGAGCGCTTCATCCACAGAGTCCTCATGGTCAGGTGATCTGTAACAGATCCCACAATAATGTCACCCATTGCTGTTCTCCCTTTAACCCTGAGCCACAAACTCTCTGTCAACTGCTCACCTGTCCCTAAACAGAGTTCCATACTCTCCAGCCTATCCCTAACATAAATAGCAACTCCCCCTCCCCACCTACCGGGCCTGTCTTTCCTAAAGAGCCTGTAACTTTCCATTCCACCACACCAGTCATAGGAGCCATCCCACCATGTTTCTGTGATGCCTATAATATCATACCCCTGTAGACGTGCACACATCTCTAATTCCTCATTTGTTCCATGCTTAGCTTCTTATTTCAGCAAAGTGTAGAAATCATCCTTCTCTTTGGTTAGTTGTTGGTATGTTTCAGGAGCTGGGATGTTTGACAGAATATTGCACTGTTGTCATTATGTACCTTTAAAAGTATAGTCAATCTAATTAATTGTGTCTTGTTAACAACTCTTGACTGAGACAATGCTGGCCAGTCTCACATTATTTTGGAACTTCAAATGAAAATGGGTTTGGGATCTGTCGTTGTTTAAGTCTCTAAAACTCATGAAGTCGCTCACTCACTCCCCCTCTTTCTTCCCGCAGTCCCGGGGGAATGGGGATGAGAATCAAAAGAATTCAACTTGCACAGGTTGAGATAAGAACAGTTTAGTAACTAAAGTATAACACAAATCACTACTGCTACCATCAATAATTATACAAGAGAAATACAAGGAAAAAGAATACAACCGCTCGCTAAGCCTGACCCAGCCAGTGCACCCCTCAGCAGCGAACCCCCCAGTACCAAAAACCTGACCATGCCATGCACCCGCAGTCCACCACCACACCCTTCCGGGTCTCTGATCTCCGTGTTCCCATCCTGGGCATGATGTGCTGTGGTATGGAATAACCTCTTTGGTCAGTTTGTGTCAGGTGTCCTGTCTCTGCTTCCTCCCGTCTCCCCCTCCTCCCTGGCATAGCATGAGACTCAGAAAGTCCTTGGCCAGACCAAAACATTGCCAAGCAGTAACTGGAAACACTGGTGTTATCAGCGCTGCTCCTAGGCCCAAAATCGAAAACACAGTGCTGCACCAGCTACCAAGAGGGAGAAAAACGACTGCTACTGCTGAACCCATGACAGGATCCTTGACCTCTTTCTTCCAAGCATACAGTCACAGTACAAATGTATAATGCAATATATGCATTGAGAACAGGAGACAGTGGTTTAAAACGTTGAGACCACAAAGCCTCATCAATTTAAAAACTGACATCTGTCAATAAAATGGTAGCAGTTCAGGTTGGAAGCCTGTTACAGGTATTTATCTTCTGTTGAATGAGTCTAAAGTATTTGTGGGAAGGCCACGCTTACTGTTTTACAGGTAAGAAAGCTCAATAGTGGATAGCCCATTGTGCAAATTCCTGCTCCAAGAACTAGAAGGGGACTGAAACCTTAATGAATGTTAATAGCCCTGATCTTCCGCCATCTGTAAACATCTGTAATGTCCTTGTCTATATCTGGTTAGGTTTTCTTATTTTTTTTTTCTAATCTGTTTGTGTCACACAGTCGGTTTGTGTTGGACCAGACTCAGAAGCTGTTCTTTGGCTGCTGGATTCTTTGGTGAAGAAAATACTTCTTCTCACTAATAAAAAGCTGTTTTCCTTTTCCTCTTATCTTGTTACTACAGTCCACAATCATGCCAAGGGTACAGGTCATAAATGCATATTATCAATTTTAGAAGTCTTAGTCCTCTGAAACATAAATTTCTGCGTAAAAAAAACCAAATCCATAGTAAGTAATTGTAGTACCTTGATTAGCAAAGAAGCTGATGTCTGAACCCACAGTAAAAAATCAGTGCATATTCTGAAGTTGCTTTTTTTGATTGTTTTTTTTTTTTTTTTATTACGTAACAAACCATTTGGGAATCTGATTCAAGCAATAATGTCTTCTAAGCTTAAATAATCAGTTTGTTCTTAATCTCAGAGAATACCATAACAATCTGCCTGCTGTTGAGGAGTGAGTGAGGAGGGGTGATAAGAGGAGATACTCATTCTCCTTTCTGTGATGCAGTTACCTATTGGCAATACCAGAAAATGCACAGTTCAGCTTGCTTTGATACATATTTTTAGAAATGTGGAGTCTGGATGATAGAGAAAATGCTGTTGGCTTTAAGCAGAGAAGGTATGAAAGGGATCTTTAATGCTCTGTATTTATCTTTCTTGATATCAATTTCATATTAAAACAGCGCATACAGTAGTAATACCTTTCAATAAAATACTGTTTAGATTATACTGTAAGTCTGAACTAACATTTTGCATTTTTTTTAAATCTTGTATTAAAAAAAGGAGAAAAGAGCTGACCGGAGTAACAGTAATCAAATGTATAACTTATCTTTAATACATTTCTTGTGTTGTTTTTTTTTTTTTCTGTTTTTGTTTTGTTTTAATGTTTACTCATGTCTAGGATGGGAATGGAAGAAATAAGATAAATGTTGGAGGTATTTGAATTTGTAAGAGAGACATAAAAGGTATACCTTAATCTTTCCTCCCTTCTTGCTCAGTAACTTGACCCTACATTAGCCATTCTTTGCTTTTGGGATAGGTTCAGGATCAGTTTAGTTGACGGTTCTTTCTCTGGCAGGGTAGGCGGTTTTCCTTCACAATATTTTCTTGCCTACACCTTTTCCTAATACTATTTTTCTGTGTACTTCCCTCTATTTTTACTCTGTTCTTTCTCCATTGTTAAATATTCACCTGCATTTAATCTTGGCATCAACCCAGCAAGCTGTGTTTTTTTTTCTAATTCTCTAAGACATTGCTAATGTTTCAGCTTGTCCCTCTTATTCACTATGCCTTCATGTCATGCTGCTCTTTCTCTCACACTCGTGGTGACTAGGGACATGTCTTCCTTAAGGAAGGAAAGCCTCACTTTCCTCTAGTTGGAATAAACAGAAATTAATATTCCTCTCCCTTATACTCATGCACATGTTTGCTTTTAGGTTTTAATAGGGTGTAATGGCTATTGCTCTGAGAGCGACCTGAAGCTACAACCCCCTTGACAATATGAGATGTCAGGATTTTGCAACACTAAAAATAAATTTCAGATTTATGCAAGCTATATAAAATAAAGCAGGATGGAAGAGATTTTAAAATTTTTGGCGCTTTGTTAATTTTTTTTTATGCTAAGCTTTAGAGGAAGGTGTGATTTTTTCTGTATTTTCTTTTTAATCATTGTGCCATTACAGAAAAACCCCATGAAAGTTTTACTTTGCTGTGTATTCTTTTGATTTTTCTGTGCTGAATCTTTCTGGGTTTGTTTTTTGTTTGGTGCATTATTGTTTGCCTTTCTATTTCTTCCATTTTCCTCCTAAAAAATCTTATGATTCATCCTCAAGGCAGATCCTCAAGCTGCCCTTTCTTTCTGCTACTCAAATTCTCTATCTTAGAACAGCAAGAGTCCTTCCTCTACACATGATCTTCTCAGCTCAGGTTGTGGCAGTGTTGCTTGTATATACTGTATTGGCATTTCCTGAAGGATTGCCACTTACAGCTTTAGCTGGATTTAGGTTAAGTTAGACTTTACATAAATTTGACGGTTTAGGACCTGGTTCATACTTGTCTTGTTCCTGCTATAAGGAGTATATTTTTGTTTCAGAAGAATTAAGCCTGTTTAAAATGAGAAAGTTGCATCAGATTTACCTAGGAATACTTGCACAAGGATAGATGGTCTCAAATGTCAACTTTCAATGCAAAACCTTAATGCAGTTTTCATGGTTCAACCAACCATATTTGTGGAAAGTATCATACTAGGGCCTTGTTTTGAAGCTGATTTGCAGTCAACTGACTAAAATACAGAATCTCGATTCTTTAGGAACAAGATTTCTAGAGGGTTTTGGTGAGAATCTGGAGGAAAACTAGATACTGAAATTTCCTGTGAGACAAATAAAAGCAGAAAAATTGAATCTTTTTCTGTCTTCCTGATCTTGAGCAGCGGGTTCTTCTGAGGTGATAGCTTTGTTTTTTTTTTTCCTGCTAGTTTCTCAGGATCCCATCTGCAGCCTGACCATGTTGTCAGATTGGGGCCAAAAAGATTGGGAAAGCCTGGTTTGAAAGCCTGTGGGAGATGGGTGGCAAAAGTGCAGTGATGAATTGCACGTTTAAAAATTCATCTTGCATTTATTCTTAAGTGTTTACATCAGAACTTTTTTCATTTTCTTACTAATAAGAGATTAAGACACCACTGTTTGCATAAAGTCAGTTATAATAGTGTATGCATTTATTACTAGACCAGGAAAGCAGTGGATTAGGCATAAGCTGTACGGTAAACTAAGAACCTGGCCGCTGTTAATCAAAAGGAAGAGGGGATTCCTTCCTGAGCACAAGAAGACTGCTGGAAGAGACAAATTATTCTGTTACTTGCTGTCGTGGAAGATAGTGCAGGTGGTTCCCTGAGGGACTGGGGGTGTTAGTCCCGGGCCAGGCTTGCCGCTGTCCTTAAAGTAGAGCTCAGAATACTCTTGTACCAAGAGTCATGGGGAGCCTTTAGTTGCCTGGTCAGTTTGTAGCGGAATCAGCTTTTGTTGGGCAAAGCCTGATGATGGTAAGGACAGGAGATGAAGGTAAGCCCTTTCCAAATACCTGATTAACAAGCATGTTGAGGTACTCTCTTTAAAAAAACCTCTTAACTCTTAAAACTCTCAAAAAAACCCGAACCCTTTTAGAGGCTTGTGAGATTTGTTTTTTTTGGTGTTTGGTTTTTTTTTTTTTTACCTTTTTTGGGGGGGGGTTATTTACAGTGTCTGTGAATCTGCCTAAGTGGGGTAGAGGACATTGCCTGTTCCTGATAATTTCTTCAGTAAACTGCTCAGAGTAGGAAGTCTTTATGATGGGAATTTGATACCTGAAAAATACTGCATTTTAATTTAAGTAAAGGTAAGACTGTTATGCTCTCAGCTAACACATAAAGCAGAACAGTATAGATGGGAATTCTATTTAGTGTTTGCAACTCTCTTACAGCTTAATCTTTAGCTGTTGTACTCAGGAAAAAATGATATTTTGTGGCCTCTGTTTTTCCGGATGATTAGATTGCAGAATGGTACTTTCTGACCTGGAATAATTAAAAATATTTGTAATAAAAGCAATAAAGAAAGCAGGAGTTGTGCTGAGTGCTTGTTGAGAAAGCACTTTTTCCAGAATCACACAAAATTTTAAAGTGTAGTATTTATTCAGTAGTGTAAATTTTACTAGGGACAAAATAATATACCATTGGAAGGTATTGAAAGAAAAAGGCAGGGATATCTCATGCCTATAGATCATTGAAGTTTGTTTTTCTTAAAGTCCTTTTTAATTTCATTTCTGTGCAAGGGGAGAGAAGGCTGCATCAAACAGATTAAAAAGAAACCAACCCCCAAGCAACAAAACCAAATGAACTAAACAACATTCAGTTATAAAAGTTAGTGGTTGCCTACATTGCAGTTTGTGTTGGTTTTCCTTAAAGTAAAATTCAGGCTGAGTTTCAAAGTTTCAGCAGAAGTTGCAAAGTATTTGTTAGCTGCCATTGTTACAGACGTGTAACTTCATTCAAGTCAAATCAGGAGTTGGAGCATTTGCTTTGATTTTTCTGGTTAAACTTGGAAGTGAACATAATTTAAAAGCAGTAGACACATCACTTCTAATTTGATTTAGTTTGCTGAACTCTTTAATAACAGATTAATATCTATTTATATTTTATTTTCCAGTGTGTGTGTAGTGGTTACAGTATTAACCACCATGTCTAACTATGTCTAGTTTTATACTTTGTGTTTTGGGGATTTCTTTCTTTATTCATCAAGGATAATTTCTGTACCCACTATCTTTGGAAAATTGTCTTAAGCACCTGTTTAATCTCTCTAATTGGCCACTTGCAAAAAATCTTTTAAACAGAGTAGTTAGATGAATCTATGGATGAGAATCCTCTCTTAATGGAAAGTGGATTTTTATTAGTACTGTTTTACCTGCTGAGCTTTGATTTCTGGTGTGATTGTCCATAACACTGAATACAAAATCAGCTCAGATTTATCTTTTTGAGCCTTTAGAATGCATCTCATTAAGTGAGGTTCCTGCAGGGGAGAGGTAGGGGAGTGGGTGGTGGTTGCAGTGCTCCTTCAAACCATCAACTTTTGCTAGTCTTGCTAAGCTTGTCTTCTGCCATTGAAAACAAGGAAGTTTTTGGTTAGACAATGATGTAGCTAATTTCAGATTTGCCTGTTAAGATTAACGTAATTTAGCCTTCATTTCTAGAATTGCGTACTACAAAATATCAAGACTGTTTTAAAAATGAATTCTCTTTTCCCATGTAGCTTTTAAAGACCCCAGTGATGCAGAATAGAGGTTGTTTAACTGAACAGCAAATGAAGGCAGAGAATAAGAAAATGTAGCAGTGAATTCACATATTATGAAAGAATAATGATAAAATTACTAATATAGTCAGGTAAATTAACTACTGTGCCATTGGTATTGTAGTTTATGGTAGCACTCTGCAGGGAAAGGAAGGAGAAGAGAGTGGTTGTGTTGTTTGCATTCTGCTTTTTATTAATTCCTGAGAAATAACCTTAAATTTTAGTTCTAATGATGAAGTAATCTGTATTGTAACAATAAAGATTTAACATAGCACTGATTTCACAATGACTTTTCAAATATTGACATATCACTGGTTATTCAGTTTTATTAATGTTCATTGTTAATGAACACAGCCTTCCATTAGAGACAGATCTAGTAGTCATTGCAATTGATGAAGTCTTCCAAATTTCATCCCATAATTCACATGCAGCATGGATTGCAGTGATTACTTAGCACATTCAAAGAAGTCTGGGTTTTTTTTTATTTTATGGTAATACAGGTTATTTTCAATAAAGCATCTAGTACCCAAGTCATTTGAACTCTATTCCTGCTGTTTTATTGTATTGTAATATAAACATAAATGCAGTGTTAAAAGCTATACCAATGGTGTCAGACTCCTTAAGGACTTGAGAAAACTGTCATAATTTCTAAAATAACTGATAATCATTTGTGGGTCAAAAAGAGCAACATGCTGTATTGCTTAGCTTTCTGCTTTCTTTTTCTCAAGGTTTGTCTGAGATTTAATTTTATGTGAAGTACACAAAACACTGTCAGTGAAACATTATCACTTTGTAAAAGCTGTTTAGAATATGGTCTGGCACAAAATGTGCAGAAAATTAAAAAAGAATGCACCCAACTTTTTGCATAGAGCTGAGTTGTATATATTATTTGAAATTGTGGCCAAGACCAGTAATGTGAATGCAACTGTATCTTGATATTGGCAAAACAAGCCTAGAGCTACAAACTTATCTTTTAAAATTTCAAATTGTATACATGAATATATATGTATAGAATTAAAAAAAAGTATAAATGTCATGTATATGGTTTTGTGTGTATGCATGTATACTTATGTGTGTGCATGTGCATATACACATAGTTCTTTACAGTTCTGAGGGGTTTTCCCTTGTCCTATCCATTTCACAATATTTCTATGTAAATGCATATTTTGATTTTTCTTCTGGGACTAGGTGGAATGCCTTTCCATTACACTACTAAAAGAATAATCCACTTTAACACAATATTTCTCCCTAAAGAGATGGTCTTTTCTAGTCATATGATATTATTTTGCACAGAATGACATTAACATTCATGATGTAGTGATTTTATCTTGATTCAAAAGATGTTTTGTTCTGGTACTAAAAAGATTAAGGAGTGTCTTTTGTATCCTGCTGCTAAAAAATACCTCAAAATCAAGGAAATCTGAAAACCTCCCAAACCCAAGGCTATCTGCATGTTTTTTGTTAAAGATGAGGTGTTAGTAGAATTCAGAATACAAAATTTAGAGAGGATAAAAATGCATGGCATATTTTTGTATGGGGGTCGGGAGAGAGAGGAAGAAAACACTGCAAGAGAAGTAAATTGGAAATCAAATAATCCTATGAATTTGAATTTATGAACACATTTGTGTCTTTCAGAAAGATTCACAAAAGAAAAGTATACATTAATGTTTCTACTGACTTGATTCTTTGGCATTTAAACCCAGAAATTTTTAGAGTGCAGTCCTCATATCTTGTTTTCAGTTTGTATCAAACTAGTTATTAAATATTAATAAACTAGGAATTAATTAAAAATATTGATGAACTGAACAGAGTTTTAAGAAACAAAATACATGATGTACAATTGTAGTATATAATATAAGAGCGATCTTGGAATATATTCTCAGATTAAGCATGTTGTTAATCATTCTTTTGCATGGAGTGTGAGTATATAGTTTTAACCACACTTGGTTCATACTTTGAACTATATTAATGGTAGATATAATGTTCAACAATTTTATTTAAAGGCAGATTTTATCTTTATTGGTGCTGGATGAGTTGGCTATTGTGGAAAGAAAATTTAAGTAATTGAAATTGCCAGATCCTGACGATCATAAAATAAATTTATAATTTCATATGTTTGCATTTGATAATTTTAGGCACATAGTTCAGGTGGAGTGCTTTGAACATAGCAGGCTTGCTCGGAGACTTACCTGAATTTACAAAAGGTCTCCAATGAGTGTCTGTTCTTTGTAAATTGTGAGTGTAAGACCTCAAGGTACTTGCATTGACTGCAGCTGCACAGCTTATGTGAGATAAGTTGCTCAGATACCTGTTTTCATAACTGAAGACATACATCTATATGTTAAATATTTATCTTACTAAATTGGAACTATTACTATTGAAATTACATTCTATTTTCATTTTTTTTGTAAATTATTTTAAAAGTATTTTTAAAATATATTTATGAGTGGGATTTAGAGCATATAAAAGAAAAAAGGGTTTTTTTTTGCGAACTCTACTGCATTTACAGTCCATATCTTGCAAAATAAAAAAATCAATATTTTTCAATAAAATATTGTTGTTGTGGTAAATGAAAGATCAGCCACCCTGTAACAGCTATTGCTTTTTTCATTCTAGTTCATTAGATAATGACCTTGCACATGTTAGAGACTTTCTTTATAAACACATTTACTTGGCTGTATACCAAAACTCATTAGTTTCCTATCAGTGAGAACAAATCAGATAGTCCAGCATTAGTACTGTATTTCTTCTTATTGTATTGCTTAGCAATTGGGTCTGGCCAGATTTCTGGCAGGGTGGTTTTGGGTTTTTTTGGGTTTTTTTGTGGTTTTAAATAAAAAAAAAACCAGTGTGAGATACAGAGAGCATTTTATGCAGTTGTATTTATATGTGCTTGAGGAATACAGAATCATTGCTTCCTAGTAGTGTCAGATTTACACCTTTTTGTCACAGTCTGCAGTTTATGGTAGGATTTTCCACAACTGGAAAACTATTTGTTAATGATTGGACAGAAGTGCGGGCTAATTTCAAATTACGCATCAGAATTTGCTTTAGCTAATGATACATGTGGTTTTTTTCTATTTTTGAGACTTGCTACAGATACAGGTTTTCATTCTAAGTTACATTTAATGCAACTGTTATACCAGTATTATACAAGTAATACAAACATTTTACTGTGAACTGACACTATGCTGTGTGATTTCATTGTTTTCCTTTAATAGACAACTACAATATAGCTTAATATTTATTTTCCATTAATTGAATTGATTTTTTGGATAGACTTAAGCAAAACCAGACTGGTTTTGAGGCATTAGATATCCTTTAGTTCCAAGTGAACTGCATCACTGATAATTTTGGTTCTTAAAATCATTTATTTGTTGTTTTTGTAAACCCTGATTAACTAGTACACCCTTTTCAGTGCTGCTGCTGCTTATCCATAGAAGCATGATTTAACAGCTAGCGTGTTGCACTCTGGAGTCTTGCATCCTGACACTCTTGCCCTTTTGTTTGTTATCTGTGTGACAGGGACAGGGAACTTGCCCTGTTCTAAGGCTCCAGCAATAAAATCAGCCTGGATTGAATTTGTTTCTGGTCCTTCTTGAATTGCATTTGCACTCTTCCAGTAAAACGACTGCATTCTTCATCTGTTTGAGCTCTATCACATATGCAGGCCAAATCAGTCTGCTGTCTTTAGGACTTCCCAGACTAGTTAGGCTACTTTCATTTTATTAAAAAAAAATAGTTGCTATCAAGAGATTGCTTTGCTCTAGAACATTGAGGCAGAACTGTATTCCCAGAATACTTCTTACAATGCTACACAAGTGATTAAAAAATGAAAAGGCAATGTTCTGGAAAGAAAATAAGGATCTGTCAGTGGGCAATAGCCCCATGTCTTGTAATTAAAATGAGTGGCTTATTTTATGGATCACATAAACTGTCATAGGAGGAGACAGGCCTTGGAATAAGTGAACTGCTGCCATATTGCTGAAACATTATTAACTGTGAAATAATGCATTCTCCATATTAGAAAAAAAGGTAAAATTAATGCATACTTAATTCTATGCTGTTGTTTATTAAAGTGAAACCAGAAATGATAACTTTGAGTTAGACTCTTGCAAGCATTAACAGTTTAAATCATTGGCAACTTCTTAGAAAATGTTGAAAATGGAATTGAAAGTGTAGTCACTGCTCAACCAAATGACAGTGTATGTTACCAGCCATAGTTTTGATGGTTCGTAATATAGGTCATCATGGGAGACTGTCCTTTTCTGTGAAAGTGCTAAAAACGAAGAAGCTGTAATGTAAACTGGATACTAAATTTATTAATGTACCTACTATTACTGCCCTTTTTCAGTTAACCCCTATCTTTCATGTGTGTCTTGTATGCATTTCACTTCCCTGAAAGAGGTGCTTGAAGAGGTACTGAAGAGTGCTCGGTATACCTTCCAAATTAATTTTATATATGCTTTAGAGTTTTTATTTTTGTTATGTGTCTGTTTGAATTTGAATTATCTTGAGATGGTTGTAAGAGAAGCCTATCAGTTTTGGGGATTTCTTCATTGAGTTTGAGGATGTTATGCTGGAATTAGCTGTGAAAGACATCTGTCCGTACCATAGTTGTGCTGTGCCTGCCATGTGCTACAATTCTTTATGAAGACAAGGTTGTCCTCACTCATTTAGAAAGGTGAGGAATTCTCCCTTTTAATTAAATCACAAACACTTTGGAAGGGCATCAGAAAGTGAGGCAGCGAGTAAAAACAGTGAGTACAGGCATCTGAACTCAGACAGGAGATTGTCTCATCAGAGCTGTCAGTAGGTGCTGTGTGATTCCTAAAGGAATTAAATGCCCATGCAGGATACTTGGAGACATGATATAATGGAGGGCATTAAAGTTAACTCATGCAGTTCTGCAGATGCCTATTTTCAGTGTTGATGTGAAATCATTACAAAAGCAAACAAAAAAGTTTTAAGTATAAGAATAAAACAGATTGTAAGCCCTTCTGAAAACCTCTCTAAGCTGTTTGTTGTCATTATTCATGAAATAAGTTTGTTTCAAAGAATGAACATTGATAATTTGCAGAGCTTGCAGAAAGTGTCTGACCATTAATATTACGGGCACATGGCAATGATGCCGTCTTTGACTTTAATGATGGATGCCATTAAAGGATGCTAAGAGATAGGAGAGAGAGAATCCAGCACTGTTTAAATTTCAAGAATATACTTCCTATTGGTCACAAGATGTAACAGCAGAGACACTTTTTCTGTTGCCCCATTAAAAAGTCAAGTCTTATCAAACTGTATTTTCAAGAACTGAGTAAAAATGTTACAAGGGGTACCTGACCAAGTTCTCTTTAGAGTGAGAATCTCTTTGCATCCGTACTTGTACTAGTTCTGAGAAAATTTAATTTACCAATTCATTTCATGAAGTGGTGGTCATTTGGCTGTTGCACGGTTTATGGCCAGCCGGTAACTCAACTACGTGGCCGCTCACTCACTCAATTATTCCCGCTCCTCTCCTGCAGAGATGGGGAGGAGACTCGAAAGACTGTTAACTCCCACAGGTTGAGATAAGAACAGTCCAGTAACTAAGTTATGATACAAAACCACTACTGCTACCACCAGTAATAATAATGATAAGGAAAATAACAAGCAAAGAGAATACAACCGCTCACCACCCTCTGACCAGTGCCCAGCCCGCCCCAAGCAGTGATCTGGGTCTTCTGGGTAACTGCCCCCAGTTTATATATTGAACATGATGAGTTGTGGTATGGAATACCTCTTTGGTTAGTTTGGGTCAGGTGTCCTGTCTCTACTTCCTCCCGGCTTCCCCTCCTCCCTGG
The DNA here is from genome assembly GCA_017639245.1 of Myiopsitta monachus. Classification (NCBI taxonomy): domain Eukaryota; kingdom Metazoa; phylum Chordata; class Aves; order Psittaciformes; family Psittacidae; genus Myiopsitta; species Myiopsitta monachus. The sequence continues at coordinate 25,903,817 of CM029924.1, forward strand.
CAGAGCATGAGACACAGAAAGTCCTTGATCAGAGTAAACGTTACTGAGCAGCAACTAAAACCATTGGCGTTATCAGCACTGTTCCCAGGCTGAAAGTCAAAACCACAGCACTGCACCAGCTGCTAAGGAGAAAAATGACTGCTACTGCTGAACCAGGACACTGAAGAATTCCACACCTTGAATAATGGATTCACATCAGTTCAGTCATTGTGGGAGACTGTGTCTGAACTGTTGTGTATCTGTTAATAGTTTCTTTTTTTCTTACATTCAGGATTGCTACTCCTTGTCCATTCAGAAACCTGTAAAAATTGTTTGATATTGCAGAGGTAGAATGCTTTCATTTTATTGATGCTTACATCAGAGTATTTAGTAGTCTGCGAGTTATTGTGAGAGAGGCCAATTTTATTTTTCTTTCATTAAAATATAGTGAAAGCTCTTAATATGAGTGCTGTTAAAAGGGTGTTTTGAAGCTTGGACCAGGCTGGGAGTTTTTGAGACTTCTTTCAGAAATTGAAGAAATTCCAGTCTAGTTATACATACCTGTAGCTTCAAGGACTGATATCAGAGAACTGTGTCATAAGTTGTTCTCTCCTCAAAGACCTGAAATTCAGTCAGGTTCTGCTCTGTAGAAAAGCAAAAGCAACAGGATTTTTTGTAAATTGTCTATTTACAGTCAAAATTTTGAATTTATTAATCAGTCAATTACATATACTTCAGCATTATAGTTTTTGTGACAGTTCAGGAATGATTGCAAATATTATGAATCTGCACATTGTACTTTAGTTATATAAAGGATGTTCATGTTACCATATTTTGACTCAGCAGATATACAGATGGGAATAGGCTGTATGTAGAAGTGTAAGTTGCTCTTCAGACTTAATAATGAAATTTCAGCTTTGTCTTTAAGACTTTGTTTTTATGTCTGTCATTGTGTATTTTTAAAGTACTTCAAGTTACTGAATGTCATCAACATTTCAGGCAAGAAGTAATGAATGCTTTTGACAGTGTTTGCACAACATGTTCAAGTATTGTGTTTAATAGTTTTGTATCTTGGTCAACCTTAACTGAAAGTTCATTACTCTTAAGGAACGTGATACGTTTGCTCCTGTACAGTATGCTCCAGATGCTATTTTTCTCAAGGCTAGTTGCTGTAATGCTAAGTTTGAGAATTAAATTTTGATGAAGTGTGTGATTTCGGAATACTTTCAGTAGCTCTTTCCTGCAAATACAAAGTTACAAAGCTTTGAACATTGAGTATTATGCAAAGATAATCCCTAAAAGGTAAAGGCTTTGTACTGTTCTTTGGAGTTTTAAATAATGAGAAAAATATGAGCAAATTACCATATTTTTTAAAGTATTTTTTCTTTTTTTTTTTCAATTTATTTTAAAATTCAGTGACGATGTGAGAGTTTATAGATGTGTATAGATACACCTTAAATAGATTTCGTAATATGAAGTGCTGCTTTGAAAGATGTTCTCAGCTGTAGTACATGCCAGAATGAGCTAAGTGTATGTAAACGTACCTTCTTGTCATTCTTGTTAGTGACAATAAAATTGACTTATGCCATCTGAAATTCTACATGATTTAGAATGTGTTAGAATAAGCAGGAAGCTACTTTAATGTTACATTAAGGCATACAAGAGCTAATTTTAAAAACATATTGATTTTGATTTTAGTATTCTATAGTTTTTTGATAGGTATATCTATATTCAATTTTATTAAATGTATCGGGTTTAGCATAACTTATTTTCATTTAAAAAAAATTATTTAGCAAAAAAATTTTGTACAAGAGTATCTGAAAATATGCCTCAACTTCTATTCTATGAAAGGAATTAATATATGAGATAACATTAAAAAAAAGTCATTCCTTAAGAATAATGTGTAATTCCTAAGATTAATTGTTCAGTTTGTAAATGCAGCTAAACAGAGAATCAGTATATCAGAAAAACCTGCATTTGCGGTGTGATGTATGGCTATCGTGGAATATTTTCCTGGTTTTCTGTTTCTGCTATTTCAAATTTAATTGTAGCCTTTTGAATTGCAGTATTTAAACATACTCTGTTTGATATTAGACTTTGAGAAAGGTATTTCTGTCTCTTTTGCAATGGTGTGTGCATGTGCTCATGTGCATACAAACATACCCCTGCACCATCTCCCTGAATCTTTGGTGCTTCCAGGTAGCAAGAGGACCATATACTAATTAAATGTAGTTATGTCGTGGTTTAAGCCTCACCTGGGCTAATAACTCACGAAGTCGCTCACTCACTCACTCTTCTCTCTTTCTTCCCCCAGTCCGGGGGGGATGGGGAGGAGAATCGAAAAAAAAATGCAACTCGCACAGGTTGAGATAAGAACAGTTTAGTAACTAAAGTATAACACAAATCACTACTGCTACCACCAGTAATAATACAAGAGAAATACAAGGAAAGAGAATACAGCTGCTCACCGAGCCCGACCCAGCCAGTGCACCCCCAGCAGCGAACCCCCCAGTGCACCACCACACCCTTCCAGGTCTCTGCTCTCTGTCTTCATATCCTGGGCATGACGTGCGGTGGCATGGAATAGCTCTTTGGTCAGTTTGGGTCAGGTGTCCTGTCTCTGCTTCCTCCTGGGGCTTCCTCTCCTCCCTGGCAGAGCACTGAGACTCAGAAAGTCCTTGGCCAGACCAAAACATTGCCAAGCAGTAACTGAAAACACTGGTGTTATCAGCGCTGCTCCAGCTACCAAGGAGAAAAATGGCTGCTGCTGCTGAACCCAGGACAAGTTATTATGAGACTGCAGTTAGATATTGAAAACTGTGACTGAGAGCTGATGAATACCCCCCCTATACTGAATTAAGCCATCAGTTATGCTTAAAAGTGGTAGTGTGTCTGTGCCCTATGCAGGGCATTCCTAAAAATTGATTAGCTTTTAAAGTGTGTAAGTTACATAGTATTATTTCCTTGTATAGATGCATACTATTATTCAAAAGTAATTTACTTCTAAAGTGAGTTAAGCTAAGCCCCCAGAGACTCCTGAAGTTCTTCCTGAGTGTTCATACAGGGATTTTATGTGAATTCACATTAAATTAATTTCCACCCCTGTTTTTGGAGCTACTTCTTAAGGAATGAAGGCATGAGATTGTGCTTTGAGGTCTCAAAGTGGAAGACAGCAAAGTCCCAGATGGCATGTAGTCATCTGCAAGGCTCTGTGATCCATAGCTAGCCTGCAGAACCTTACCAAACAGGAGTTTTTTCAATTTGATGTAGAGTTATTATATCCCTGTATCTCAGGGATGTTTTCCATACTGTCTTTGATTACCTACAGCTGCCTTTGACAAGCATATCAAGGCTTAGAAAAATCTCATACTCTGAAATCATGATAATCAGTGATCTTGTAATACTTCACAAATTATACAGTAAAACTTATATTTGAGGATTTTCCACTCCAATAATTGCAGAAGCCTTGAAGTCCTGTTACTAATGTATATATTGTCAATCACATACCTGCAAATATGTTGTGGTTTAATTTGAAGTTTTGCAAATGAATGACAATCATTATTTAGACACAGATGACCTTAAGCTTCAATTTAAGTGTGTGTAAGAATTTTCTGTTGCTCATGCAAGCTTCAAGGAGGATAGTAATTGGAAAGACAATTTCATTTAGAGATGATCTATTTTATATCTTGGTCATAAAACGAACTCCTGTGACAAAGCTCTGAAGCAAATGTTAAAAATTAAGGCTACTTTAACCATTCTTCAGCTATTTATGTGTCAGGTTTTTTACAAACCTGAAGTAAACAGTTAATTTTTAGGGATATTCTGCATTTTCTGAATGGGGTTGTTCAAATTTTTGTTGCAATTCACGTGAACGGGCATATACTGGCTCTTGGACTTCCCTTTTCTTTCTTTGATATTATTTTGGGTATTGTATGCAATATTTCTTAAGTTAGACATCATTAAGGTGGTAAATAGTTCTGTGCAGTGATATGCTTAGCAGTAACCTTTACTGATAATGCGATATTGTCTCTATGTCTTGTTTTGTTCAGCTTTCTCTGGCACTGATGAAGCCTAAGGCTGCTGTTTCTTTGAGTTGCTGATAATTTTTTATCTGATTAACTGACACATTTAGTTGAAATCAGACACAGCCCTTAGGCTGGGCATGAATTTAATTTAAAAAGTATCAAAGGTTTGCACTCTGTGATGCTTAATCATCATGTTTATCAGGCAAAGAAAAATTACTGGAAGGGCCATAGGGAGAGTGTTATCTTAAGGAGCAGTAACTTGGGAAATTGATAATAACTCCAAGGTAATTTACAGCTAACTTTCATATTCATTAATGTAACATTTCCCACTAATAATTACAGTGCATGTAATATACTAATTAAATTGAAAACATTAGCACTAACATTTTTTTTTCTGAACTCTGAGAGGGTCAGGTATAGATACTAAAATGTGAAATTAAAGAAAACTTACGTACTAATACTACTGCAATGAATATTCTACATACTAGTAGAATACTTCTACCAGTATTGGATGCTACAATGCAAATGTGGACATTTCCTCAAATTATCATCGCTATACTTAATTCAATTTCAGTCACTGAAACAAAAAAAAAGGCAAAATTGAATTCATATTGTGCTACCATAAATTGCTCTAACGTTTCTGTTTATATTTTGCTTGAACTGTGAACCAGTATATCAGTACATGGATATTACAGAGCCACCTTTGAAAACAGCATAATAGCAACCATATTTTGGAGCCTTCGAAAAACCATTTAAGTTTTGTACCATTTTCTGATAGAAAATACAACTAAAAGTAATTACAGTACCTATAAAGCAGCATTTTTGAATTGTGTTATTCATTAAACTGTTTGCAAAATATATATAACTTCAAAACTATGAAGCTTTAAATATGAATTCTACATTTTAGTACAGTTGCAGAGATCAATTTGCTGTTCCAAGTTAGTCATGAAGATTACTCTTCAGGAATGTTATGAAAAGGAATAAATCAGTGGTTATAACAAGATGTAATAATGATGTAATTCCACACAAGAAAAAAGCCACCCTTCCATATTAACTTTCCTTGAATATTTTTCTGTTCTCTGTTACTTTTTATATGATCCCTAACATCTTTCCTTCAGTTTTCACAAATTTACTTCCTTGGCTTTGGAGTTTCAGTGCAAATCCTTGATACTTAGCCTGGAGATGTTAGCCTGCTCTGCCTATGCTCGGCTTGCTGTTTTTCTAACATGTTTTTTATGATACCAAACCTGGTCAGATTCCACATTAAAAGGTGAACTGTAGTACTCTAGACCTGACACCATTGATTCTGGGATTGATTCTCTGCTAACAACAACCGGCTCTGAATGAAACAAAATCCTGTCTGTTTGCAAAATGTCCAGTAAGTCAATACCAAACAGTGAATCCAGTGAAGAGCTAGTTTTCAGTTAGTACCCTGTATGCTTCAAGTACTGAGCTGAATACATTGTGTGGCAGGGCTGTATGTAAACTTTGTCCAGTTGATGAATTTATGAAGGTTGTTAGAACATAGTTGTTTTTTTTCTGTTCCACCTTATACTCCATTCTTCTTCCCTTCAAATATTCTTGTTACTTGAATTTCTGCCACTCTGGCCTTGATTTGTTGAACCATACAGTGCAGGTGGTTTAATTTATTCCATTTCATGGTATGTAAGTGTATTAACTAGTTCTCCCATTTCAAAGCATATTGTGTATTGTTGTTTCGCCTTGTGGAAGCTGCTGTCTGGACAGTGATGGAAGTTTATATTTGCTCTTTACCATGAGAAGAACTAAACGAAAAATGATGGTGGTGAATAGCTCCCTGTCAAAAGTATAAACATGTAAGCTAACCACAGCTGAAAAGTAACACTATGTACTGCTGTTTCAAAAGGTGATTAACACTTACATATTGTAAGTGGAAATAAACTAGAACAAGTGCAAAATATTTTGTATACGATTATTTAAATTAGATTTAATGTAGCTTTTAAGCAAGCAACCAATGACAGTCTTCTAACTTCAAGACACTAGTGTATTCATGTGTACATATACATATGTATATATATACACACAGACATGCTTACATGTGTGTGTGCATATATATATAGGTATTCATACACGTGCACATCCACCCCATGTGTAACAAATGTGTGTAATTGAAGAAAAGCAACCATCCCTACCAAAACCTATGAGTAATCTACTTGATATTTAAATTTCGAGTTTGGGCCATTGTTTCAACAGTTAACTATCTTGATGTGTTAAATGCGGTGTATCATTTGTATGATTATGATACCTTGCATGAAGAAGTAGTAATGAAAAAGCATTTGAACATTCAGTATGTCTTCTTTACGGTTTTGGTTTTTGTTTTGTTGCTGCTCTCTGGATCATAGCCTAATCTGCTTTACTCTTCCCTTGCCATCGCCCCTGAATCCCTGGTCTGCTTCATGATCATATAAATGCAGATGTTTTTCTGCAGTGTTTTTCTGCTTTTGTCTTCCCTTATTCCATTCTGTAGTTGAATACTGTTTTCCCTATAAAAGTGTTCAGTTTTATTACCATATATTGTTTTGGTCTCTGATAGTCTCGATATACTTCACAGCAAGTCTCACGTTTGCTTGCAAAAGTGAGAAGCTTCAGCCATTCTGATTCTATGAATCCATTACTAATATATTAGTGTGAGCAGAAGGGGATAAAGGCTGCTTCATTCCTTCACACACAAAGATATGTGGTGACATGGAAACATGAACAGCTAATATTTAATAAGTTAATATTGGTTTGTGATGTCAGATCCTGTGCATGGACCACTTCATGATTATTACCTTTGAGGATATATTGCTTGTGATTTAATTGTTCACATAGGCAGAAACACAGGTGATGTTTCTGGACATGTTGGATGATGATTGAACACTGTGATGGAGCACATTTTGAAGGAATTGTTAGAGTTATTCTTTTTTGCATTAAAATAGAAGCAAACAAGACTGAGCTGTCATGTTATGAGGCTTAACTAAAAAGAACTTTGAAGAGTGCAACTTAAGCACAATTGTAGCAGTACAGGTGAACTGCATGTCAAAACTGCATGAAACAAAGGAATATGTGGAAGACATTTTAGATATACTTGAAGATATAAGAAAGCTCCATGAATCATTTTATTAAGTTTATTTAAAGAAAACTCTACTTACGTAACTGTGTTAACTTTTTAAGAAATGTAATTCTAGATGGTTGAGTTGAGTAAATTGAAATGTTTGTGATTTATCTTTATTCTGAAAAGAGCTTTGAAATATTACACAGATAGCTGAAATAGTAGCAGAAATAATATTGTCTGGATAATAGTAGTAGCAATGATAATACTGGCAGTGGATAGTGTACAAGTGACAGATAATCTAAAAGTAATTTTTATCAGTACTATTACTTCTGGATATGTGAGAAGCATCAATCTGAAGCCTGTATGTTTTCACATTGTTTCATATTAAATGGTATATCCATTAATGACATGTAGAAGTACATAAATTATGAACAGTGACACAATTTTCAGATTACTGTAGCTAGAAATTTTGATAAATACAGTGGTTCTTAAATCAGAAGTATAGATGGGTGTGAATAACTTCCGAGTTCGGTTGGGCAAATATAAGGTGAGAATTAATGTAAAAAATGAGATAATAGATGTAGGAAGGAATATTCCAGACAGACATAAGCAGGGAAATTTTTCCCTTCAATATAATTATGAATAAAACACCTTTGCATCATTCTATTAGTAAGAAACTGAAAATGAACTTTAAATTCAGACCCATGACAAGTAAAGACTGGTTTGATTTTGAAGTTCATATATAGGTATGTAGTTGAAAATTTTACATTAAAATCTTGCTGCAAGCTTCCCAGGATTGCTGTCTGTTTGAACAGGTCCAGAAGTTTAAGTCATGCTGCGTAGTTATGGTCAGCCTTGTTTAAAAGACTTGCTTAAAGTCTAGCTGGAGCAAATTTTAGGAAAAGAAAGTAAGGTCAGCATGCTGATTGGGACTCAAGCAACTTAAAAATGCAAGAGCTCAGTGCATTTTCTAATGTTATATTCTCACTGTGTTTACAAGAAAAAATAAAGTGCTATTGGCTTAGGTAATTGAAATTAAAAAGAAAGTATGTTTTGGAAAACTTTTCTCTAGCAGAGTTTTTAAAAGGTGATGTTAAGTTGCCTGTGAGTTTTCTTCTGATGTTAGGGTAAAAAGCCTGATCTCACAGCGTCTTGTGCTGCCTATTGTGACAAATGCTAACAGTTTAATTAATCTTCATAATTGTAAATACAGTTATGTAAGTACATAGTTGTATTTATACAAAAAATATTTATTTGTAGGTGGAATAGATAACACTTCAGTTATAGTGAAGAGCTGGAAGTAATTTTCAGGATGTCAGGAAAACTTTAGGATAAGCTGTTAAATACGGTACTTTTGAATTACCCTGGTTATTTCTTCTGTAAAACGGTACATAAGTCAAGTAGACGATTGTGTTAGAGTAATAACCATGTAGTAGGTCAGCTGCACTGCTCTCTTCCATTCAAGGTCTGCATTCCAGCCCATTTAGTTACATATATTGGACGCAGGGAGAGAGACTTATTCTTGGTTGATTCTGCTAGTAGGCATTCTGAATCTCTATTGCTTAGGCCAGCATATACTGCTCTTATTAATATTCCATATCTTTTTTTTAGGACCAAGAAGGAGTGGAGGGTGTATCTGTGGGAGCCATTCTTTCTGACTACCAGAGAGTCAGAGTTGAAGATGTGTAAGAAAATATTAACCCTTATTAATATACACATTCTGGAAAGTACTCTTCTTTCTTGATTGTTTTCTAACTCAAATTGTGGAGCAGAGGCAGTTGCTTATTTTCTCATGTTCTATGATACGTCATCTTTTCAATTTGTTAATCTAAGTATCTTTCCCTTCACCCCCATGGACCATATATTCATTACTAAAAATCCAGTGAAGGCTATACTGGGTTTTTTGATTGCTGTTCAGGTCTGATAATGGATCCATTGAGTTTTGAGATGAAAATAGTCAAATATGTTCAGATCTCCAATTTCAACAATTTAGTTGAAATCTCAGTTAAGAAAGCATACTCAATTCCAGTGTTATGGTCAAGTACCTCTGTTTTTCGACAGAGTGTTAATATACAGGAACATCCTGTGACTTATTATCAGGAGTTAAATGCAAGAAAATCCTTATATGCATATCTTCCCTTACTTTCATAAAATCCAAAATATGTTATCATTAATCAGGAGCTTTCATTTCTTATTTCTGCTGTGCACATTCTTTAAGTATAGATGAATTGTGATACTTCTGAGAGTCTTAATTTAACAAAAAGAATTATGTAATGGGAATTGTGTGTGTTATGCAGGCTTAGATTTGACTTGGGTATTGAAAAATATTTTTACTATATGTCTCATAAAATGCAAAACCACCTTGTGTTTAAAAATTAATTATAATTTCATGAGTTCATTAGTTACTTGATGATAAAAGTAAATGTGTGGAATCCTTTATGAACTGTTAGAATGGTGAAATTAATCCTGTGCCAACTTGACTCACATCAGCAGGTTACACAGAATGGATGTTTTCTTTGTGCACTTTACATAGGTAAATTGTAGTCTGAAATAGCTCCTTTCTTCTTTTGCCTTACACTTTAAACATCTAATGACTGTCTGATCATGTTACTAGGTATTTTAGAAAATATTGCTTTTGTTGATAGTGAGTTTCAGATCTTTTACCACAGCCAAAAGATTGACAGGACATCACATTATTTCAAACAGACCTGATTAATTCCAACGTCACTCAGTGGTAAAAGAAATTTTAAATTGACTTGCACCTTTACCCTTTGCAATAAAGTTGTTTCACATAAACCATCCCAGATATAATTTGTTACTCACCTAACTACTTAACATTCAGAGTTGCTAAAAATTTCTGTTAATATCACAGTTTAGTGCTCAGTTAAAATATATGGAAGTTATAATAAAGCCAATCAGATTATGTGGGCTCTAACTATGGATTTACATGTCAACTTTAAGCATCCATCTAACATGCAGGAGAAAGCTCATATGCCAACCAACATGCTAATTGTCATATCAATGTAATTTTTGAGTGCTCTGCACCAGTCCCATATTTAAAAGTTTTTCAGGAACTAGGTATTACACATTTTATCACCAATTGATGGTACTTGACAATTTGCAGGAGCATTAGCTATAATAGTGACTCTCTAATTTGATAAACCATCAAATGCTGCATATCAGATGCTGTCTAAATATGATGCATATTAAAATAAATTTACCTTAACAAGTTGTTAATTTCTATCAAAAGCTGTACATTTTCCTGAATAATTCTTTTCCTTGGCTGTTGATCCAAATCACAGGTTTGTTAAGTGTAACAAATTCAGCATATTGGACTAGTGGCATGAACCTCATTTATCACCTTGCCTTAGCTGTGTTCATAAAAAGTAATCACTTCCAAAGATATTAAGTGATTTGCATCCCTGAAGGTTTTCTCATGGTTTTACTTATGTTCCCATGCAAATCTGTTTACACTAGTGAGTTACATCTTGCTTACATAGATAATTTATAGTTAGAACAATTTTTTTCCTTATATTAGACTTAATGTGTATACTGAAATCTAGGAATAGTAATTGAAATTGTAGAATAAAAAATATTTAAAGGTAGGAAATGAGAGAAATTAATTTTCTTTCATTTTATGAATCATGCTGTATAAAAGCATAATGCTTGGCTTTATCAATTTTTTTGTTTTTTTTTAAGTTGCAGAAGGCTTAATCTTCAGCCTTTAGCTTACCTTTGGCGTCGGAACCAGGAAATACTGCTTAAAGAAATGATATCATCTAACATTCAAGCCATAATCATAAAAGTGGCAGCTTTTGGTATGTATTCAGTTTCTGTGTAATATTGTCTACTGAAACTTCCCATGGACAAATCCACAGTGTAACAGAGAAGAAAAGAAATTTTGGTCTGTATTTTAGGATATGAAATGTTAATCTGAAGAAAATAATAAAAAAAATCCAAGCAAAAACCAACCAACAACAACAAAAAAAAACACACCAAAAAAAACCCTTGGAAAAATAATAGCTGAGTAAGTCATGATGTCTGACTAACCAAATTACCTGTATGCAATTCATTCTTAGAGAAGACATGGAAAAACTAGAAAGTAATTTTTCCTGGCTAGTTGTTATATTCCTCTTGTAATGTATTTGTTCAAGTTTGGTTTTGATTTGCAGTGAAGATGCATGCGTAATTCAGTGGTTCACAGTATTGTCATTTATAGATAATGCAGACTGGTGGCTAGAAAATATTATAAAGCGACCGTGAAAGTTTCAATAGAAATACAGCAAATTAACATCAAACAAGATGTAAGTATACGAGACCAAAACATTTCGTGTAGTGACAGTCTTTTGACTTGGTAAAGCATGTAGCAAACAGAAACAGTTTATCATAGCCTTCAAACAAAAAACGTATTTACGGTGTAGTTGTTTAGTATACCAGAAAATCAACATGTCCTTTCATTGTCAAATATGTAAAATGAGGTTTAAATAATGAAACAACATGAAAGATAATGTTTGTTGTTTTAATATAAATACAAGGTAAAATAAAGTTTTATAGGAAGGCTTATTGAATGACCCTAAGAAGTACATGAGAAACATGGATATTCATTTTGGGCCTCTATGCAGCTTTTCATTCAAGAATTTTGAATGGGGTCTTAAGCATAAAGTGTGACCAAAGGACCTTTCTTTTTGGGTTGTCTAAAGATTTGCAGTCCATTGTACCAAAGAATGGCTAGTATAATGCAAGAGCATCAGTGGTATTGGTGATTTAAAAATGTATGTTTAAAAATAGTAGTATAATATTGCATTAGAAGTCTGATGGCTGATTTATCTGGGCAACTTTCACATCACATTCCTAGTGTCCATCTTCTTTAAGGAATGCTTTATAACAAAGTAATTTCTACTTAAATATTAGCAAAGTATTGAATTATAATCCCTTTAGACTGGATGAATTCAATGACTTTTTTTCTCTTTAATTATTTTTTTTATTTATTTATTCCTCTTTAGCTGGTATACTTTCTAACTAGTTTTTACGTTATCCCTGCGAAGGTCTTGCTGTACTGTTCTCTAGGATCTGCTAGGGCTGCTAGTGGGACTAGAATGATTAGAAATATTGCATTCCGTCCTTGACTTGTAGGTAACAAGCAGTGTAATTTAATAGCATTTTCCTGAATATTGGAAGGCCAGTTATAAATTCTGAGGAGTTGAATGCTGTGTTTTCTACTATAAAGCACTTTTCTGTTTTCTTATTTTTAACTGAAGAAAAAAAAAAGAAATTCAAAGGAATAGTTTTCAGGCTGTGTAAAATACGTTTTAATATTTATGTCATTTTTCCATAAAATAAAATGCTTTCATTGCTTATGCTGACATGAAGAAAAAAATAAGTCCACAAAGAACATATAACATGCTTTTCCACATCAGAATTATTTTTTAAAGAAAATGCATGATTTAAATAATAGATAAAACTATTTCACAAGTAGACATCATTGATGACCTGTCTTATGCCTGAAGCAAGATAAGCTTGTCTTTTGTATTCTACAGTCTTAAAAAAAACTGAAAATGCACTGGTTAGTGCACAAAGAGTGCTTTGTGGGCTATTCATTGAAGGAGCGAATACCATAAATACTTGTAGATAGCAATTAGATAGAAAATCATTCCAATGTTGGTTATTTTTTTTTTCTTTTTATTTTTTTTGCTATAGGTAAAAGAAAGATCTTATCAGAGTCAATTTCTCACCTGCCTCAGGCAGACGTAATTAGATGTAAGCAAATTTAATGGAGCTTTTGTGCTCCGGGGCCATTCTGTAATGCTTTAATAATTGCATGCCTTATTAAAGTGGATTTAAGGTATGAAGGCTGTTTAACATATCAAGTGGCAAAGAAGATAAGATACAGTTTACCTTTTTGCCTCTTAGATTAATAATCAAAGCTAAACTGCAGTGAAAATATTTGAAATAGCAGATTTAAGAGTCTGAAGAGTAACGCATTAGATAGTACATTGTACAGATGTTAATGCAAGAAGCAAATCTGTAACCTGAGCCTGACATTCATCAGCACTGGCATACTTGTACACCCGCCTTGTATTGTTTTCCATTAACTGAGTGCCAGTATTGACAAAGTAAAAGCCTGTAATTTTTTGTAGAAAACACATAATTATGAAAGTAAATGAGCGTTAGTTTAGTACATTTCTCCTAAATTCACCATTACAAATTAATACCATAAACTTTGCCAGTGGCAAGAGTCTTCTGTCTCAGAGAAGTGTGCTTTTCCAGATGAGATTACCAATTGCTCTCACTTTACCCACAGAAGTATTGTTAGCAAGCCTTCTTCACATGCCTTCTGTTGATCTATAAGTAGATCTGCTTGCTTTCCTTTAGTGGATTTCAGAGGCTTTTACGGTGATGGAAAAACATTCCATGATCTAGCAGCAAACCTGAGCTATTAAAAAAAAAAAAAAAAGAAGGCTACTTATGCATATTTATCTTCAGCGTCATTTTCTTGCTGCTGAAGATGCCTGTTTGATGAATAATACTTTTGTATTTGAAATATACCCCTCTTCAGTGGAAATCCCAGAAAATAACAGTAAGGTTACGCAATAATGCTTGAAATAGACGCAGTTGTTGATTGTTTTTAACATATGCATGCCTGAAATTCCAGTAATTTTGTTACTCATGTGAGACATGTATCATAGTACTGTGCAGTATGACAGAGATGGTGTAATATAACACAATAATTTGGGTTTTATATCCTTGGTCTTTGAACACATTGTATAGATTAAAATACTAATTAACTTTCAAAGTATGCATTTAACAGATTCGACTTTTCATCTGGTAACTTTATTTACTGGTCTTACTTGTACTGCTGTTACTATGCATATTTCTTCCACTGCAGCACAAGGTGCAATACTCAGGTAGGAGTGTGAGGAGGAAGGTTACATTTGGAAGCAATCTTTGGATTCCTCAAAGTATCGACCTCAGTAAAACCTGAGCATTAAGTTTACTTATATAGTTAACTATACCTAAATCTTGTTAAGAATTAGCACTAAAGTGCCAGCCAATATACATTGTAAATTATGACAAACTTCAGTTCTCATATACAGGAAAACACAGTTGAAAATGGTTTTACATTATGCAGTTAAAGCATTTTGTCCTCAGTGATTCTAGTTTTTCTTGAACTTTGAAGAGTTGCATTCACCTCCAGTAAGTTTTTATAAGTGCACATTGTTAGCATGAGAAAATAATGGGGGGAATTACTTTTTCAATACTTCAGTCAAAATCAGAATATAAACTCAAATTTCTATCTTTTAGGGGATTAATACGCATTATTTACTTCATACATTGCAGCTTCTTCCCAGTTTGGTTATAGTAACTTAATGATTTATTATTTAATTTAATGCCTGAGAAAAACATTGTAATTATCATATCAGGTAACAGAAATACTAATTGAAATAAAAAAAACTCTTTCATGTTTAATTATGTTTCTAACTTCCAGCTGTTCTTTGGACCACAGGAGAAATGATACTGTAAGGCTGTTCAGTTGTTGGACAGTAATAAAAGCTGAACTTTGTATCAGGGCTGTTTAGCTTGTGGTTCTCAGCCTGCGTCTGAAGTAGAGCTTTTTTGCTGTTGCCGCTTCTATATTTTGTAGGTCCAGCTACAATGAATGATTCCAGACAATGTACATGTTCGGCCATGGGTAGAGTTGAAATCAAAAGGTCTGTGAAAGCCTACATTTTGAGATGGTGCGGGCTCTAATTGCTTACCCAGGCTATTTCCCTCCAACAATGGAGTAATGAGTCCTTAGGGAGCTGTTGCCATTTCCTGTCTGTCAACAAATCCTAAAGTTCCTTCTCTAAAATGAGCTGTCTGAAGTAAGTATATTTAACTTGAGTTTCTTTTGCTGTGAGAAGATCTTGATGCTTGCCTTACAAGGTCAAGAATATTGGTATACTCCTGCTATGCATGGAATTCTCTGAAAAGCTGGTCGTTTAGGGAATAATATATTTTTGTATATGAGCTGTTAACTTAGAATGTTGCTTCTCAGTATAATGAAATTGGTACCTGGAGTTTTTGTTTATTATTTAAAGCTAACTGCCTAGGTATCTGCATTATTTTTATTATTTGCATGCCAGTAGTGTACCTAAGTGAAATCCTAACTGACTGATATTGATAGTCAGACTACCATTAATTTTTGTCTAAGTAAGATTTATGTATAAAGTAGTACATTAAAAAAAAAAACAAAACAACTAGCACCACACAGTTCCTGGTTAAACACCTGAGGGTGTAATTTAAGTGTTGCAGATAGATAACCTCTTAGATGCAGTCTTTCCTTCCCCGTCTATCTGACTCTTCCAAACCACAAGTCTCTGCATGCTTCTGCCCCGTAACAGGTCCTGTGATCATGTAGCTGTAGGTGGGTGAGTCAGCGGAGATGCACCGCTTTTTTGTATGTGCTGGAAACTTGCTGTGTAGATGCCATGGCCGTATGGATGACAAAACTTTCTCTGTCAGTAGAAAGCTTACCACTCATTTGGGTTTGCTATAGTGTCAAATCATATCCTAAAGTAAAATTGGTGTTTGTGTAAGTTTTGTCTGAGCACATCGTCTGTGCAATGGAAGTGAGCAGTGTGTTTGGAAAATCATAGAATCATAGAATAGTTAGGGTTGGAAAGGACCTTAAGATCATCGATATTTTCAATAGTAACTAATGAGAGAAATTAGAAGGAAGAGTGGAAAAATGAATATGCATGAATGCAGAAAAGTAGTTGAAAGTTCTTGAATGCAGTACTTCTTAAGGAGATGTCAGAGAGACAAAATTGGAGAGCAATGGCTTAGGAGTGGAAAGATCTCTGCAGTTTTGGGGAGATCAGATCATCTAAAGGAAAAGTGAAATGGATGCATGTCATGGGTTCAGCAGCAGCAGTCTCCCTTTCTCTGTGTGTGTGTATCCATACATATAAATGTGATGGTATATTGAAAATGTGGGATCTGAGCATGACGTGAATGGTATGGAATAAGGGGTGGATACTAAAAGAACTGTTGTTTAACCCTAGACAAGGCCTAAACCCGACTATGCATAACTCTCGGGACCAGACAAAATAGTCGTGAGTAAAACATTCTCAATATGCTTGCCAACATGGCGATTCCCATCACAACCAGCAGGCAGGTCTCAAGGGTATCTAAAGGCCATTCAAACCTTCAGAATTCTCAAATGATGCTGTAAATGGTCTGGTGGGGGGGCTGGGAGCACAAAAGAATGTCTCCTTCACAGGCATGACCACCCGAGGAGGTGAAAAGAGATGTATAATTGCTAAAAACTTCCATTATATACCTCCCAAAGTATAGAGCTGGTGACCACACTGGAAACACAACCTGGGTCAGTTTCATGATCACTGAGTCTATTGGGTTAAAAATCAGTGCAATAAAGTACAATGCAACAAGAACCTTAACCCAAAACCCAGATCTGAAAAATTTTAAGATAAAAAGTAAAGGCTGTAAGTAAAGTATCATACACTGAACCTGTGAGAACAAGAGCAACAACTTTGAGAGCCAATAAATCAGCATTGTGACAAATGGCTATTAATCCTTGCTGTTATTTCAACCCTTCGTGCCCCATGTTGGGCGCCAAAAAGAACTGTTGTGGTTTAAGTCTCTAAAACTCACGAAGTCGCTCACTCACGCACTCCCCCTCTTTCTTCCCCCAGTCCCGGGGGGATGGGGAGGAGAATTAAAAGAATGCAACTCGCACAGGTTGAGATAAGAACAGTTTAGTAACTAAGGTATAACACAAATCACTACTGCTACCACCAGTAATAATAATGATTGGAGAAGTACAAAGAAAGAGAATACAAGTGCTCACCAAGCGCGACCCAGCCAGTGCACCCCCCAGCAGCGAACCTCCCAGTGCACCACCACACCCTTCCGGGTCTCTGCTCTCCGTGTTCACATCCTGGGCATGACGTGCTGTGGCGTGGAATAACCTCTTTGGTCAGTTTGGGTCAGGTGTCCTGTCTCTGCTTCCTCCCGTCTCCCCCTCCTCCCTGGCATAGCATGAGACTCAGGAAGTCCTTGGCCAGACAAAACACTACCAAGCAGTAACTGAAAACACTGGTGTTATCAGCGCTGTTCCCAGGCCCAAAATAAAAAAAACACAGCGCTGCACCAGCTACCAAGAAGGAGAACAATGACTGCTGCTGCTGAACCCATGACAATGCATCAGGCTAAGAATGGACTTTCAGGCATTTAAAGTGAAAGAGGAAAGGAAGTAAGGATTTTAGGGAAAGAGACAGAGGAGTAGTTGGAGAACTTTGAGCTGGAAACTAGTAGAAGAAAAATTGCTCAGTAAGAGATGTCAAAACCAGAAATAACAGAATGAAAAATCAAGAGGTAGAAGTGGTGTCTTGTTAATTCTAGAATATTATTAGCTGCTTGATAAGATTTAAGTTCTGGATGCATATTCACTGTACAGACTTCTGTGCTTAAACAGAGCATAAACTCAAACTTTTAAAGGTATATCTGTGTAGTATAGAACAGATATCCAGTTAGATCTGGATGCTTGCTTTCCGGGTCTCTTTGAGTTGAAGTTTTAGGAGACTTCTTGTCCTAACTTCATTCTTAATTTCCACTCTGGTCTTTACCCTTTTGCAGGTGAGCTTGCTGAACTCCCCTGTAAGAAGTCTCTGTTGATCCTTTTGGGGACTGTGATGTTTTTTATAACTTGTTTGCATGGGTATAAATATGGTGAGTGACACAGATTTTAGCACTTGCAGCAGGCCTCATTCTCTGTCACTGAATCAATTTCAATTCTTTTCTTCAAAACTTAGTAGCACTAGGACTGTTCAAAGTGTGGAAATACCAGAATTCTTTAACAGGGAGAGAACAGTACATTTTTTATCGGTTATGATGCTGGAATGGTTGAACTTTTCTAATTAAAAAGACTAATAAATAAATCATGCTCTAAAGTAATTCTACTCAAAATATTTCAGGAAACTCAAGTTAAAAACACTGAAAACAGATTTGTGTTGTGAAAGCCCTACATACGTGGCTGTATGAAGCAAACCTGTAATAACTTCTTAGTCTCTGAAGTCTATTGAAAGTCCTAAGAGGAAGTTGACTGAGTATGAGGCATTATTTTCAGTTAGCTGAACCATTTGCTGTATAGTCTTGGTTTTGATTTAAAAGCAGTTTAATGCTGTTGTTAAGCAATTTCATAGTCTTTTTAAACCATTAACATAAGTATCTGTGTGAAAATATTGCCTTGTTTGATAGAAAATACAGAATTTCTTCAAAGACTTACTGAGGTTTCTGTTCCTGAAAGAGCAGAGCTAAGTTGCTTTGAATCCTAGATGTAACTAGAACACAAATAACATTGATGTTTAAAAAAAAATTTATCACAAGAGATTACAGATAACATTGCTGGTATGAGTAATTTTAGGGCCTTTTACCTCTTCGTATTCTAAAATTTGATGACAACAGACTAACCTAGTTTAGAAAATATTTGATGCACTTCCAAGGAAGAAGGTAAACTGTGATCCTAAAGGAACATACTACAACTGCTTCAGGATTAATGTTTTGTAACTTTACCAATTATCTTGAAACAAGTTACTATACCTTCAGATTCCACCCCTGTACAGTTCCCACATGAATAAATTAGCTCGTACAAAAAAAAAAAAAGAAGAGTAAAAAAAAGAAAAAGTAGGCTCATTATCATGTTGCATAAATTTAGCCCTTTTATACAATAAATTAGGAGCATAGTCACCTCAAATCTTTTAGAGGTGGAGTAATAGCCCCTATGTCTTGCACTTTCCTTCATTTTTATATGAAAATTAAGCAGGTTTTAAAATTTTTTTGATGTTTTGGAATAGGATATTTAAGGAATTGGATGAGTTCATCATTGTTACACAGCCTTTCTTGTGTGAAAGTTAAGAATCAACTATGAACCTGTCAAGTTATGCTAAAAGACAAAAAGTTCACTTCGTAGAAATGAAAGCTAAATATGACACCAAGAATAGTTTGCTTTAAGGCTTTTTAAGGTGTAGATTTGCACTGCATTAATGTCTCTGTAGCAGGCATATTTCTGCATCATGAAGAGTATCTGACATTCCTGTGCTCTGGCAGAGTAAACCTCCTTTACAGACTGATCCTTTTGTGTACAGGCTTTTTGTGGGCTATTAGAAACATACTTTTTGATTCTGCATAATTTAAGAAATAGTGTTTGATCCTGCTTCATGAAAATTGGTCATTTTGTATTGTTTAAACGTGTATATTTTTCTTTCTAAATAAAGTAGAAGATTTTACCTTCAGAAATAGTCCTGCTTTCTCTGTTCCCATTCTAAGATGGGTGGTTGCATCTCTCCTTTATTTTCTGAGTTCCCTCAAAATTTCTGAATTTCTGTACCTTTGAAGTCCCATCACCTCCTTATGCCATTTTCTTCCTGAAAAAGAAATTGAAAAGAGAAAGAGACTAGATTGGGTACCAGAAAACTTTAATCTTTCATTGCCTCTTTTCTTATTTAAAGATCTAAATAGTTCTGCTTTTGGTAAGCAGCTAATTAAGATTTTCTCAGAAACCTTATTGTGCTTTATACTGTCTTCTATCATCAGAAGTTAAGCCTCAGTCCCTGGCTGTCGTAATGATGCTATAAGGGTACTAATCTACTCAACAATACTTCTCAAGTCAGGAGAAGGAAGGCAGGAAACTTTAAGTGTGGCTTTCAGAAGTACTTTATGTACCACCCTTTCTTAAAGCCAGTAACTATGGTTTATTTTCATTTATTCAGCATTTTACTATGGGTAAACCCAGAAATTTTTATAATAAAATACTGTCTTCAAAATGAAGACTATTTTAAAATTTTAAACATGTGTAAAGCATGTTTTTGTTAGTAAGATGAGGCTTTAGAATGTGGATTTTATTGGCTGAAAGCCATTCCATGAAAATGGAACTTGATTTTCTAATGGTCTTGATAAATGCAAGTAATATCAGGTAGTTACCTCTCAGGTGAGGGCTTTATGCTACAGTAATACATGTGTATGAAGTGAACCATTAAATATAATTTTCTTTTGTGTAACGCAACACTAGTGAAATGCCTTTTAGTTATGTTCTTTGGTGCATCTTTTTCACTACAGAACAAAGCCCTGACAAAGTCCTGAATCTCTTTTGATATTGCTAGAGTTCTGTATAGCACATGTTTTCTGGCTGTGCATATGAGAGCTCTGCAACCCAGAGGGTAACTGCAGGAAAGAGTATCTGCTCCTGTCAGTGGGTTTATCAGGAATTTCGGATGGAGTAAAAGTTGTTTGGAAGTGATTGTGCCATTTGTGCTATCACTTATGATTGTACGGTAAAAATAGGCCACAAAACTAGAGGTGAGAGCACAATTTATTTTACTGATCACTGTTAAAAACAGCAGTATCAAATCTTTTGAGATGTTTCTGTCATCATGTACTGGTATCTTAAAGAAACAAAGCCCCACATGCTCTCTTGACAGCACATAATAAATTGATGTAGTTCAGTTGGGGAGTTAAAAAATGCATTGAACATAATGGGGCATAACATTCTACAGTTAACATTTATTCATAGATGATACAATTAAATAAAACAGGCATTAACTTCAAGGTCAGTCAGGAAAGTAATAAAAGTGAATATTTTAATTGAATTGTAATTGGTTTCCATTGATACATGCAAGTAAAATAGATGTCAGTGCTGCAAATTATAGTTCCTTCCTAATTAATTTCTTAATTCTACATATAGTCATCCAGGCCTTTGGACCTTGTTGTTGATTTATCCACCCATCCAGCTTTCTTCACATCTAGTTTCATGGAGGAAAAATCTGGAGGGTGTGGTTAAATGGAATGTACTAAAAATTGACAATACATTGTTTTTGTTTTTAGTCTAAGTCATTTTAAGGACCTGAATCAATCTACTCATGGGTTTAAAGAAAAATGCACAAAATGGAAGTATAGATTCATATTAACTGTTTTGTAGGTATAATTATTGATACTTTATTGCACTAATAGTAGCAGTAGACACACTTTCACCTATACATGCATAGCATTAAAGGTTTGAGGTATGGATTACTGGTTCTGCAAGTTATAGTTATTACTGGTTATTTATGAGAGTATCTATTTAGCAGAGTATTCATTAAACATACAAATCTGTTGGAAACTAAAGGAAATAATATTTTTCGAAAAAAGACAAGCTTGCAAAAAACAGAATTCTACTGAGAAACAGAAAGGATATATTTTATTCTCAGATTTTCATTTAGGTGCGATATTACTGAAGAGTTTAACCATAATGTATGCATAGGCAGTTATTTGTATTTTGTATGTTATTTTTATAATATTTTTAAAGTTATTATTTTGTGTTCATTAGGGGAAAGAACAGTAGGTACATCCTTATTAATATCAAAAGTTGTGGAAGAAATAGCATGTTAGTCTTTCTGTTTCTGACAACTTTTCCCCTTCTCACATATTTGTAACGTATCCCTTATCTTACATCTAGCGACAGACATTTTAGTCTGCTAATAAAGAGCAATAAACTAATACCAAAAAAGAATAGAGGGAGGAAAAAACCTCAGTCCTCTTTCACTTTAATAATTAATAATTTTTAAAGTATTCCTCTAGATAGTAAGAGAATTTTTAATGTGCCTTAATGAAATATTTAAAAACTTTCTTAATGTTTTGAGATCTTATTCACTCTAACTTGTTTTAGTTTCACAGGAATTTAAATATACCAAGACAATCATTGTTAAAATTAAAAGGCATATCATTTGAATTCAGCAACAAATTTCTGTAATAGTGTACCATACATTTATATAACAGCTTTCATCATCAATGATCTAAAGTGCTTTGCAAGGTACATACTTTAGAAATTGCTTCTAAATGGAATCATTCTGGTGGCAGCTCTTTAATGATACCCATTATTGTATAAAGCAATAGAGTAGGAAAAAATAGACAAGTATTGGAATCAGAGCAAAAAAACCCCAAACCACAAGAATTGAGAGTAGTACAAAATGTGATCACTGAAATTATTCCAGTCTTCCCTCACTTTCAGAAGTCATAATTTGTTTTTTCTCATTTACTTGGTGTCTTAAGACCTTTTGACCACCCAGTGTCAAATCCAACTGGGATATTTATTTGGTTGAAGATGAAGGTTGAAAACTCTTGAAACAGTTGTTACTGCGTGTTTTTTATCCCAGTACTGATTTCTGCCAATTATCTCATTTACTCCTGAGAAGTGACCATTTAACAGCCATGAGTTGGCAAAAGTCAAAGTCAAAAAGGTGAAACAGGAACACAGAAGGGCAAGTTAGAGGAGTTATCAAATGTTAGTAGGGCGTACTTTTTTACCAAGAAGAATGAATCAAAATGTAGACATCATACAGACTATTTTATGATAGATCAGAAGGTACAAGACGTTCTGTAAGTCTGAGTTTTCTTTATGTCTTCATCCTTTTGAATTCTTACCTATTTTCTGTGGGTCACACACACAGAGAATATGATTTAGCAAAACAGTTTTTATTATGGGATACAATCTATGACACAGTAATTTCCAGGAACTATGCAAAAATTAACTTGTATTTTAATACAGTAGGTATCTACAAAGGTAACTTCTGACTGAGAGGTATAGTTCTGTGTAGTATTTTTATTACCATGGACATACATGTTTACTTCACTGGTTAGTTCTAAGAAAGGAAAACAATAGTTGACCTGCAGTGGAAAGGTAATAGGCCTTATTTTTACACAAACAGGGAAACCACTTGTCCAGAAGGGATAAGGAAAAATTCTGATGAAGCGCGTTTTGTTTTGTTTTGTTTTCCTAGGGGAAAAGAAAGAAAAAAGTTCTTATTGATATTATAGCAGTTCTTTATAAAAATGTGTTGACATTTTGGTTTTTGTTTGTTTGTGTTTGTTTGTTTTTGTTTTCCAGGTTTAGATCCAGATAAGCATCTAGGAAAAACTCTGGATCAAATGGTGCCTCATCTTTTGGAAGTGAGTATTACTTAAAGGATCCTCATACAGGTAAAGTTGCAATTAAAAAGTAATATAGGGAAAAAATCAGTAAAATTAACTTAAATAACTACTTAATTACTTTCAGAAATGAGGTGCTAACCCAAGGCTTATCTTTGTACATTGAATATAAGCCTCTGATGTGCACTTCCAATATGAAAAATATTCTTTCTGGATCACAAATGGTGCTGCTGTCGTGAAAACAAACTAAAAGCGAGAAGCCCTCATATTAAAGCTCAATGCTAACTTGTGTATTAATATGATAAAGCTAAATAATTGCATGTGAGTTAGAGACATTCACAGCACGGAATGGTAGTGACAGAACCACAGGTGACACAAAACTTCCCCATAGATATCCCTATCTGAACGTTTCATACCATTTTTACACAGCCAGACTGGATACTATAGAATCATAGAATAGTTAGGGCTGGAAAGGACCTTAAGATCATCTAGTTCCACCCCCCCTGCCAGGAGCAGGGACACCTTCCACTAAACCATGCCACCCAAGGCTCTGTCCAACCCAGCCTTGAACACCACCAGCGATGGAGCATTCACAACTTCCCTGGGCAACCCATTCCAGTGCATCACCACCCTTACAGTAAAGAATTTCTTCCTCACATCCAATCTAAACTTCCCCTGTTTAAGTTTGAACCCATTACCCCTTGTCCTATCACTACAGTCCCTAATAAAAAGTTCCTCCCCAGCATCCCTACGGGCCCCCTTCAGATATTGGAAGGCTGCTATGAGGTCTCCACTCAGCCTTCTCTTCTCCAGGCCGAACAGCCCCCATTTGCTCATCCTGTCTTCATACAGGAGGTGCTCCAGTCCCCTGATCATCCTCGTGGCCCTCCTCTGGACTTGTTTCAACAGTTCCATGTCCTTTTTACTTTGAGGACACCAGAACTGCACACAGTACTCCAAGTGAGGTCTTATGAGAGCAGAGTAGAGGGGCAGGGTCACCTCCCTCCACCTGCTGGTCCCACTTCTTTTGATGCAGCCCGGGATATGGTTGGCTTTCTGGGCTGTGAATGCACACTGAAGCTGGCTCATGTTAAGTTTCTCACTGACCAACACCCCCAAGTCCTTCTCCACAGGGCTGCTGTGAATCTCTTCTCTGCCCAACCTGTAGCTGTGCCTGAGATTGCTCCGACCCAGGTGTAGGACCTTGCACTTGGCATGGTTAAACTTCATGAGGTTGACATCAGCCCACCTCACAAGTGTGTCAAGGTCCCTCTGGATGGCATTCCTTCCTTCCAATGTATCAACCAAACCACACAGCTTGGTGTCATCGGCAAACTTGCTGAGGGCTCACTCAGTCCTGCTGTCCATGTCACTGCCAAAGATGTTGAACCAGACCAGTCCCAACACCGACCCCTGAGGGACACCACTCTTTACTGGTCTCCAACTGGACGTTGAGCCCTTGAGCACAACTCTTTGCATGCCGCCATCCAGCCAGTTCTTTATCCACTGACTGGTCTATCTATCAAATTGATGTCTCTCCAACTTAGAGGCAAGGATGTCATGTGAGACAGTGTATGTTGACTTAGAAACTATTTTCAGTACAATATATAAAGGAAATGACATGTTACTATCTCTCTAGGTTTTTCTTTTGACTTAGAAAACTTTTGTTCTATTTTTTCACTTTTTTTAAGAATGGATTTTTAACAAAATACAGAATGCAATTGTTGAACCTGTTGCCAAAAATTGTGTTCGTTGTATGCTACTATGTGAAGTTCTACTTCTTGTGAGAATTTACAGTTTAAGTTTCTCACAGAAATTAGCTATCTATGCTAAGGAAGGATAGGCAAATACAGGAATCTGAACAGCCTGTCATGGCCAGTGTGGAAGAAGAACAGGAATTCATTCATTTATCTAAATGTTACAGCGGTAGTTCTACTTAAAATAGAGCATTGGTAATTTTTAGACCATTGTAATACAAATATGAAGAAATCAGTAACCCTCTGTATGACATTTGGGTTTTTTTCAGCCTTGTAATGGGTAGTCTTTTAGAAAGTGCACACTGAAATTGTCACCAAAATATATTTAATAGGCTGCTTTAATGTAATACTTATGTATTTAATTTTTCCTTTTTGTTAGCTTTCTGAGAAATATGGAGTCAATGTTTGTGGAGAAGGCGGAGAATATGAAACATTCACTCTGGACTGCCCTCTGTTTAAGAAGAAAATAGTTGTGTAAGAAACAGTTTCTTCCAACTCCTCATATTAAAGCAATGGGGACATATTCACATTTAGCTTGAGGCAACTTTTATTGGCAGATATGTCCTCCAAGTTCAGAAGTACGCACTTTGTCTGACACTGGTGAAGTCCTCTGAAAACCTAAATCAATACCTGACAAGACGAGGCCTTCATAGAGGGCTGTAAACTTTTTAGACATTTGCACTTTCATTTACTTGCTGATTATGACCTGCAGTAGAACTGGTACCTGCACACTGATACTTCTATCCTTCCATGAAGTGCAAATTGCCTGTAATATTTATCTTTCATTACAGCTACATTTGATAAAATGCCGCATCAGTAGCCTGTGGGTTCTATTAACTCTGTGTGTGTGTTTTAAGTTTAGGAGCTTAGAATGATAATGATAAATGTTTTTCTGCAATTATTAGAGAGTATTTCAAATACAAACTTTGCATGAATCCATCTCATTTACACTGAGGAGTTTATTCCTTTGACATAAATTGCTAAAAATCTGTGTAGTGGGGTATGGGAAATATTTGTGTCTTGATGCAAACAGACTCTACTTCGTTAAATGGCTGTGCCTGTTTGCATTGAATGAGATGTTTTGACTGCTGTTCCTTTTCTTAGCCTAGTAAACAGACTAGTAATCATGAGTTGGTGATACTCAATTATTTTAGGGAAGGTCAAGATTATGGGGCATATAGACATGATTAAGTTTTTCATGGTAAAGGTCTTTTGTTTCATTTTTCTGCAAGATTGGGATCTGACCGTATGAGGAGCAGAGAACTAAGAGCTGTTAATTCCATTTCATTGCATGCATTTGTGAGAAGAGCAATAGACAATACTGGTAAAAGGGATGGCAGCTACTCTAGCAGATGTCTGCTGAGCCAGCAGTTGACTGGGAGATACATCCTTGGAGTAAACTAAAAAACTAGAAAATTTGAGTCTAGAGATACGTCCTGCATGAAAGCTGTGAAATTCTTCAGTAAGAAGAACCTTCAGAAAAATAACAATGTAGAATCTTTAACTTCATGGATGGAATTATGAATATATGTACCAGATGAGAATCTTGAAGTTCTCTGAGGGGAACTGGGTGCTAGATATAAGCCATAGGCTTTGAGCCAACCTGCTGAATAGTAGGAGTTGAAGAGTTAAGCCGGAAGTTAAAGTAAAACCTTTATGATGCTTGGGTACGTCTTATCACAAGTAAACCTGGGGTTGAAGGACAAAACTTCCTTATAGGCCCCCAGATAGAATCAGTCTCTTCTAGCAAAAATGAAAATTTTGTGAAATCATTGCTAGAGCATAATTGAATTTTGTGTTTAAAGCCTGATATGATTTCTATTGAATTGACAAATTCTTCTCGGTTCCAGTAGGTGTCAGAGGCACAATTTTGTGAAAATTTGTCATTAGAGTAATACTACCCATTGCCAGCTGTGTGGCCTATTGAGCATTTATATTGCAACACATGCAACAAAAAGTATACTTCAGAAAGATAGCTAGATTTTAACTGACAGACTAAATATACTTGTATTAGTTTTTGCACTTAAATCTGTTTGGCTGATTTTTTACATTCTTCCTATTTATTTTGAGGCTTCTTATGTTACAGATTAAATCTGGGAGTTTATTGTAATTGGATGCATAATTTCCCTGTGCTCCTTTTCAAAGCTCTTGCTGCATAGATACTTCTCATTAGAAATTCTTGGTTGGTGGAGTGTAGAGAAATATTATTTTTTTTGTTGATTGTTTTTTTGTTGCATAGAATTTGAGGAACACTTTTAGAGAAAGTACCTTGTGCTCTTTGTTTGGGATCAACCAAATGCAAGTTTAGGTAGGAATATCTTATAGTATGTGCTAAATGTATTTCTGGCCGTCAGTGGTTTAATAACCAACGAAGCAACTTGGAAAACCTAAAAAAAGAGGTGGTCTGGCTGAGTTGTCTTTATTTCTACTGGTGGCACTCCAGATAATAATAAAAGCTAAAGATAAATTCACCAAAAATACAGGAAAAGACAAATATGTACATCGGTGGGTATTTAATAATAAATGTATGACACAACAGACTGTTAGACAGTTACTCAACTAGTTTTAAATATACATTTCAGTAATGGAAATTGAATATCTACACTGGTATTGTATGTCCCTGGCTTGATTAGTCCTGCTTAGCTCTTAAAATATTCATGCCATGAAGACATCTTTTGAGGAGGGATTCCTGTGAAATCTGTTAGTTTATGAATTTCTAAAGGAAAATATTTTGTAATTTTTTTCATATATTACAAGCTTTTATTTATTTTCTACTCTTTATTGTTGCTTCTCATATGCACAAAATCAAAATAGACATTGCAATCATATTAAATATACTAGCATAGTTTCCAAATGTTTAGATTGCCATAGTTCTGGTATACATCCTCAAACAATTTTTGAAGCTTAAATGGATTTGTAAGAATTATAGTTCAGAGGTTAAAACCTGTCAGGATTTTCAAGGTCCTTAAATTCCTGAAGTCCTCCAGGACATCTT
This sequence comes from Myiopsitta monachus, assembly GCA_017639245.1. Lineage (NCBI taxonomy): Eukaryota > Metazoa > Chordata > Aves > Psittaciformes > Psittacidae > Myiopsitta > Myiopsitta monachus. The sequence continues at coordinate 25,931,609 of CM029924.1, forward strand.
TCATAGCTAATGTTTCCGAAGAAGAAATTGAAGGTTACATTTGCCACCAAAACAGGGGTGATGGAATAACCTTGGCTGGCAGCCAGGTACTGACCAAGCTGCTATCACTTCCTCTCCTCAGAATGGTAGGGGGAGAAAATAAGGTGAAAAATCTTGGGTCAACATAAGAACAGGGTGATGGCTTACAAATTACTGTCATGGGCAAACCTGACTCAACTTGGGAAAAATTATTGCCAATTAAAAAAAGGAGTTTGATAGTTAGAAACAAAGACAAAACTAAAACTACCTTCTCTCGCCACCTCATTCTTCCCAGGCCTAACTTTACTCTGTTCCTGAATCTTTTAAATCCTCCCCACTGAGCAGGGGAGAGAATAGGGGTTCATAACACTGTGTCTCTGCTGGTTCCTTCTCTTTGTGCGTTTTCCCTGCTCCAGCCTGGGTCTGTCTCATGGGCTACAGTCCCTTATGAAGTGCTACAGTGTGGGTCTTTCACATGGGGTGCAGTCCTCCAGGAGCAGACTGCTCAAGCATGGGCTGCCTAGGGAGCAGCCTGGTTATTCCTGTCAGGTAACTTGCTCATGCATGGTCACCTCTCCAGTGGCTGCAGTTCCTGCCAGGAGCCTGCTTCAGCATGGGGAAACCTGCTAGTTCAGAAAAGGAAAAATATAGCTGTGATGTGTTATTATAGAGAAGTGGGAGTCTTGTTAATGTAAGACTATATGATGAATTTTGCTTTAGAATATTAAATTGAATTCTTACCATCCTTCTGAATCTTCATTAAAACATATGCCTCACAAAGGAAGCATGTCAGATTAAGTGCAATATTTGAAAACAAACAAGATCTAGCAGTGAAAGCAAGATCTTAGAATTAAAGTATTCAAGCAAGAATGAGTTGGTTTTTATCTAATTTCCCAGGTAGAGTATTGTAATCCATTTGTCAGCTTTCTTATGCATAGTATTTGAGAGATAACAAGAGGTACCAAATCCTTCTTACACTGATATTTAAAAATGCAATTGATTGACACCTGTTCAAATCAAAAATATATATTTCTTATGTATGTGTGTCATGGGTTCAGCAGTAGCAGTCGTTTTTTCTCCTTCTTGGTAGCTGGTGCAGCGCTGTGTTTTTTTTATTTTGGGCCTGGGAACAGCGCTGATAACACCAGTGTTTTCAGTTACTGCTTGGCAGTGTTTTGTCTGGCCAAGGACTTTCTGAGTCTCATGCTCTGCCAGGGAGGAGAGGAAGCCCCAGGAGGAAGCAGAGACAGGACACCTGACCCAAACTGACCAAAGAGGTTATTCCATACCACAGCACATCATGCCCAGGGTGTGAAAACAGAGAGCAGAGACCCGGAAGGGTGTGTTGGTGGATTGGGGGGGTTCGCTGCTGGGGGGTGCACTGGCTGGGTCGGGCTTGCTGAGCAGTTGTATTCTCTTTCCTTGTATTTCTCTTGTATTATTACTGGTGGTAGCAGTAGTGATTTGTGTTATACTTTAGTTACTAAACTGTTCTTATCTCAACCTGTGCGAGTTGCATTCTTTTAATTCTCCTCCCCATCCCCCCGGACTGGGGGAAGAAAGAGAGCAGAGTGAGTGAGTGAGAAAACTACGGGGGGGGGGGGGGGGGCAGAGACTTAAGCCACGACAATGTGAATGCCATCTAATATCTGCTCATGATAAAGGCCCATTAGTATTTATAAAACACAGAATAGTTCAGTTTTTATTTTCAGGTAAATTGGCATATTTCAGATATTTGGGAAGTATAATTTTGCATTCATATACCGTATTATTAGCTCTGTGTTTAGGTTTGTAATTCTAAGTTTAGAGTTAAAAGCAAATCTGTAAACATGAAAATAATCATGCACTGAGAGCACTGATTGTTACTCTCAAACTTCCTCTAGGTTGTCATATTTGTCTTGTGAAAATGTTAGTGTTATAAAATTATTAGATATTTCCTAGATATTCCTATTTTCAAGGAGACTTGAGAGATATGATGATTATGACTCTACATTTTTTGTTACATTAATGATGTATGTTTGGAGATGCTGACAGGAAATGTTGTACTTAGTAAAAAATATTTTCTTTTTATATGTGTTGTAATACTATTTTCAGCACCAAATAATCTACCCACTGTGACCCATCAGCTGAGAAATGTTGGCATTTTAAACTAGATTATCTATGATAGTCCCATCAAATACATGTGTTAGCTGTATGTCATAGGAGCGTACTCCATGCTATTTGTTTGGGTTTTGTGTGACATTACTAGAAATCTATCTGTATCACCTCATTGAATGCTGTGAAGGTGACAAGGGCACTGTGTTTTCAAGAAAATTATCTGTGTGTCCCTAGCGTTACCTATAGCAATTTGCTGATTTTATTGCACTGTGTCTGAGTTTCTCTTGTTTTCTTTGAGTTTCTCACTGTCAGATGTTTGTTTCCTTGAGCTGCCTTTTCCCTAAGTAGTAAAACCATGCAGATGGATATTACAGATGCTGTCTCTTGTGAATCAAAGTGTGGCAGATTGTGTTTGTAAAAATCAAAACTAAAATTAACCAATTTGAATCAGCCCACAGGAAGTTTATTGTTGTTACCAACACATTTGTCATTAAAAAGTTGTGTCTAGTAGTCTTCAGTATCAGATGCAAGATGGTTGAGTCAGTTTCTCATCATGAAATATTGTATGTTGTTAATACTTCAAGAACTAATCCCTGGAGCATTAATCAAGAGAGTGGACCAAGAAAAAAAAAGTTATCTCCCATTGATGAAATGAAGAGATTGCTTTACAGATTACTCTCTGGAATGTAAAATGTTGTTTATGCTTTCACGGACTGCAGCTAACTCAGTCTCTCAGTACTTGTCTGGAAGTGTGGGTTTGGCAAGGAGAATTTTAAACCCGCTCAAGTGACTTGCACCTGGGGTGTCAAAAAACATATATTGTACTAATTGTTGTTTGGCCTTGTGTGTTGGACAAGTCGAACATCTGTGTTTAGGTAACACAGGCCTGTGATAGACTTAGAGGCACCCAGTTGAACATGCTTGAGATTCCTGCCCTGATATGGGAAATATCAAAGCACAGTGGTAAATTGCGCCTGCACAACTCTCTGAACACAAGCGAAAACAGCAGTTTCAGTGATCCTCTGTCATGGACTGAGCTCTGCAGTGTGCTTGTGTCCTTGCTTGTGTGCCTCTGCCCAGGTGCTGATTTGGGGATACCCCAAAGTTGGTGAGGTAACAAAAATGAATCTACTCTTTCTATTTCATCTGTGGTTTTGTGGTTGTTCCTGCCTCCTGCCTGTTCTGGCTTACACAGGAAGTGTAGTGTATTCCTGTCATGGGTTCAGCAGTAGCAGTCGTTTTTTCTCCTTCTTGGTAGCTGGTTCAGCACTGTGTTTTTGATTTTGGGCCTGGGAGCAGTGCTGATAACACCAGTGTTTATAGTTTCTGCTTGACAATGTTTTGGCCTGGCCAAGGACTTTGAGTTTCATGCTATGCCAGGGAGGAGGGGAAGCCCCAGGAAGAAGCAGAGACAGGACACCTGACCCAAACTGACCAAAGAGGTTATTCCATACCACAGCATGTCATGTCCTGGATGGGAAGACAGGGCGGAGACCCGGAAGGGTGTGTTGGTTGACTGGGGGTGCACGGCATGGTCAGGTTTTTTGGGACTGGGGGATTCGCTGCTGGGGGTGCACTGGCTGGGTCAGGCTTGGTGAGCAGTTGTATTCTCTTTCCTTGTATTTCTCTTGTATTTTTATTGGTGGTAGCAGTAGTGATCTGTGTTATACCTTAGTTACTAAACTGTTCTTATCTCAACCTGTGCAAGTTGAATTCTTTTGCTTCTCCTCCCCATTCCCCCGGGACTGGGGGAAGAAAGAGGGGGAGTGAGTGAGTGAGTAAAACTGCATGCGTGGGGGGCTTAAACCACGACAATTCCTTTTGAAAATTGAAAATTAGGGAAGATAGTGTAGTCCAACAATACAACTTTATATAGCAAACTTTTTTTTTCTTAATTTGTTTCATACAGAATCTGTTTTGTAATTAAATAAGAAATTAATAGATTGACAAAGAGTTACCTTGGAATCTGTGTTATACATTGACTAAGTATTGTCTGTTTGTGAATTTATATACTAATATTTGATGCTAAGAATTTTGTATTCCAGAGATTCGGCTGAGGTGGTTGTGCATTCGGCTGATGCATTTGCACCTGTGGCCTACCTTCATTTTTTAAAATTACACCTGGAGAATAAGGCAAGTAGATTTCAAATGTCATCTTCCTTTAAAGCTATATGCATGCTTTCTACTTTTATGTTGCTTTGTCACAGTTTGGAGTGAACCTACGTATTCTTACGTGGGTGTACTTTCAAATAACAATGTACATATTTATTTGAATTTCAGAACTTAGCATGAGGAAAAAAAAAATACTTTCTTGTGCCAAACGAATGAATGGAGTAGTATGTGTGTAGTATTTTTCATCTTGAAATGTCAAGGTGCACAGCCAAGGCTACACATGCTCAAGCACGTGCGTAACCTGTGTAATACAGCTAGGCACACTGTGGAACACAGCTGTATTAGAAAACTGTATGAACAGTGTTGATCTGCTGGGAGGTGGCATCTTTTTTTGCTGTTTCTTATGTACAGTGAATGATTTAAAATATTACTGACCTGCACGTGCTCAAGTTTTAAATGTACTGTGTTTTATCTTTTCCATATGAGAGATGCATCTAATGAATTACTTCAAATCATGTACAGATGATTATCCTTGTCAAAGATCTTAAAGGAATTGTTATTTGTTCACTGCAATTCATTCTCTTAGCTTATGATTCCATAGAAACAACAAAACAGGGATAGGATATCTAGTGGTTTAAGTATTGCAGACCTGCATGTGAGTTAAGAAGCTCAAAACAGAAGCTATTTTTCTATTTGTCATCACTTTTCTATTTTTCTTTTCACTATTTTATGGGTGCAATGATTTATTTATTTTTTCCTCCTGAACATCTTTTGATTTTTCTACTACTGTTACAGTCATCTGTTTATAGGTCTCCCTCCTTCTTTCTGGATTGCAGATCACTGAACCTCTTGTTGGTGTAGGGATTGTTATAGAATGTTATTATATTGGTAGTTCACATTTCACATCTCTTGAGCGACTACATTTCCTGAATGTCTTTCAATAGATCATGCCTTTTTTCTCCCCTCTATTTTTACTTCTGTTGTTCCAAGCAGATAAAATATCTGTACACTTTTCTTCTATGAGGGCCTCGTTCTTGCCGTAGAAAGTAAATTGTATTTCATCCTGTCAATTTCTAGTTTGGGATTTCTTTCAAAAATAAAACATTAAATATTTGTGTGGGAAACTGTGAAAAGGATATCATCTAACTATGTGAAGCAAAACCAAATAGGCTGAATAAAGGAAAATTTTGGAGCAGGGCATGATAGGGAAGAGTGATAATATATTAATATTTCTTTGGGAGCACTGACTTTATTGCTCATGGCGAACTTGATGCTAAAATGCACCGTACATCACTACAATGTGACAGACTAGGGAAAATGAAAAATACAAAGCTTTACATAAATCTGGAAAAAAATCATATTAAAATGCATAAAATTTTATTTAAGAATCAGGATTTTACTTTTATCTGTTCAGAAGCTCTTTTCCCCTTCTTATGTAGATGTTTTAGATTTGGTTAAAGCCTCACAGTTTCAGGCAACGTTGCAGTAAATCATATTTCAAATTCATTGTAGACAAAGGTGTCACACTCTCAGGGGGGTAAGGTTTACAGTGCCTCGCCCTGGATTTTGGTGTATAAACTAACATCTTGTATAGTTAAAAGGAAAATTGTCTGTTTTCTACGATGGTTGTCTTGTAACAAGATGTATTAGAATCTTTTGGCTGTAGATTATTTTATGCCACAGTAAAATAAGATGGATTTTCAGGAAGTTATGAATATGGAGAGCCAGTCAGTCTTTCAGAGCATAACTTCTTACTAAGTTAGCATGTTTTACCTGCATAACAATAAAGAGAGGCATTCAAGATTGAGACGCCTGTGGTAATGTACTTTTTCTCACTATTTGGTGCTTACAAGCCCTACAGTGCTTAAAAGCCAGTCTTACAATAACAAATATTTCAGGGAAACACTGCTTTAGAAGAACTAACTTTAGTTTCAGGCTTTCCAGGGATTACTGAAAATTGGGCAAAAAATACTCCATTATGAACAATGTGCAAAAGTAGCCAATTGTGTAAGTACTTTGTAGAAACAGTTAATAGACTGCACAGTGACGTGTAATTCTAGTAAGTATTATGACATCAGTTATCATTTCAACTGAGATATATACATGTCTTTAACTTTTATTGTATATTCATTCTTTGTTATGTGCCACATGTGTTAATTTTATGTTTTTGAATTTACTCTTATAATCATTATGCAATTATAGCTACTGTACCTTAGTCTCTGCTTGCTTTCCTCCTCTATAATGCATTTTCTTCAGGTAAACCTCTTCATGTTTAACTACAAAGCCTGCATAGAAATTCGTTTTAAATTGTTTTCGGCAGCAAAATGAGTCCTTGTGCCTGAGGGAAAATAACATTTTACTGAGTGTTCTGGTTTAATACATTACTGTGCAACATCAAGATGTGTTTTTGCATAATAATTGAAGCTTTTTTTTCTTTCACACACCCTCTTTTCTTTCATTACCAGTGATACAGAAAAGGCTAAAGAGATAAATATACTATTGTGTTATTAAAACATTATTAGAAGTTCAGTAAACACAGCTTAGAATAACTTTTTTGTAGGTATTTTGCAAAAAGTATAAACAATAACGCTAATAAGGTACATGCTCAATATTCAGGATTGCCTCATTTACTTCATGGTAAAAAACCAAGGTCACCAGTCTAATATACATAATATAATACCTATCTTCATCAATATTTTACTTTGATAGTAAGACTGCCATTTTTTGCATTTAAAATGTAGGATTTTTTTTTTTTTGTTGAGGGTGAAGAAATTTCTGAAGCATGCTCCAGAATCTTTGAATCAAGTATCACATTTTTTATTTTAATACAAAATTAATTTTGAATATTTTGAATTAGAAGAAAATACAGCGGTGAAACTATTTTTTTTTAACTCTGACAGCACAGCAATCTTGCAAAATATTTTAATTTTTCCACATATTATGCTATTCTGTTACTCTTTAAGTTATGTTGGCTTTTGAATCATCAGAAACAAAGATTTAAGCCATTGGAACCTCTGCTGATGTACTGAGAGTTAGTGATAGTCCAGAATTAGAAGGAGTTGAGTAGTTTTCTTTCTACACTTGACAGAAGAAAGGAGCCTGTTTGCCTTTAAAAGATAGGAATTCATGCCTGCTGCTGCTCTTTCTTGTAGCATACTATTGCATTATATTTACCTATCATATGTTGATATTGTAAAGCTTATTTGTCTTCCTGTTTGTAAAAGATTCTTGACCTATATGAGTGGAACACATTTCAGAAGTGCAGCAGTTATGCCCCTGTTAAACATAAGCAAATCTATTTCACAGGTCAGTTTGGAGATGGTTTTAAAAACACTTGTAAAAGTTAAAAAAGGTCTTTTGGCAATGTTTACATGTCTTGTGCATTAAAGGAGAAAAATCTAGCGGGTTAGACTTGATTTAATTTTGTAGCCTGTTTCTGTCCAGTTCCTCCTGACCTCAATTATTTTAATTAATCTCCATTTAGGACTTCAGCTGTAGAATTAAGCATTGTAAGTCATGTCAGGGGAACAGGAAGGATTTTCAAGTTGCAAAATATGTTTTGTGGGTGGCATTTTTTGAATACTTTGTCATCATTGAATGATACTTCTCATAGGTAACCTTTGGTTTCTCCTCCACGTAAGAAGAATATAGATAAACCTTGTAGTTATGTTTTCAAAATTTTGTAACAAGTACTGCATTTTTTTTTATGAACTGATTTATTTCAGACACTAGGATAGTAAATAAAAGATTTTCTTTCCTATTCCATTTCACTGCAGATTCAGTCCAGTTCTCTGAGAAAAGAGAATATTTTTTCTTCTCTTTTCACAATGAGAAGTCTTTATTTGAAAGTCTCTTAGAGCAAAGGACTGACTTTCCTATGAGTCTGTGTATTGTACTTCAAATACTGCAAGGGCATGTATACGATCTCTCTCATTGTATTTGTTTCAAGGAGTTCTGTTATAAAGGTACACCACGAAGAATAAAGGGATTATCGTAGTTGCTCCTTATGTCTTCTGAGCAATCTGCCCCACTGTATTCTCATTGCTGCTCAGTGGTAGAACTATCAGTTTTAGAATTGTGTTATGATAGGTTTTTATAGCAGTTGCTCTAGTGGAGAATGTAAGCTTTTTAAGAAGGCAATCTGTTGTTTTCATAAAAGACCAGTGCATGGGATTTCAGCTATATCAGTCAAAGTCCTAGCTCCAAGGCTTTTTCAAGAGGAGATTTTGGATCTTGGAACACTCGTGCATTTGCTTAACTTCATTCTGAGTGCACTTGCATCAATGACTTGAGTTGTGTGAATAATAGTTAAGCATATGCATGCATGCAGGCTCTGATCCAAAATTAGGTTGGTATCATAATGTACAGTGGGTGTGGGAGAAACAGTGGAACAGTGGGAAAATACATTGCTTCTGTGAAGTAACATGAAAATGTTACTGTGATAAAATTGGTTCTGTATGATTTAATTAAAATGTCATTATAGGAAGCTTTTTTTTTGTTTGTTTGTTTTTAAAGTGATGAGAATATTATAAAGGGAAAGTTAGTCTGTTTGTGGCAGTCTATAAGTTTTAAGTTCTTAGATTACTTTCGCTGTCAACAGGAATGGAAGACCAACATTTGTATGAGATTTAAATATAACTACTAGACAGAGTCTGGCAGCTCCCCTTAGGCTGGTATTGAGCCTGTTCTTCTAGTGCCAGGTTCCACACCTAATGCTTCTGCTGTATCCTGCACCTGTGCTGCTGTGGAAAGTGATTGATTACCGATGTTTATGGAGCATTGTGGGAATCAGCCTTGAATGAGTCATCATGATGTATCATTAACATCCATATCAACAGTTGTTTATAATTACTTTTATGGTCTTTAGTATATGTAAGGCACATTGTAGGATTTCTAGTGTTTCTTAGTAATTCCCTAAGATTTTGCAACTGACCAACTTCTTTATCAATGTGTGGAAACACAGATGTTTAATTTTATTTACATCTGTGAAGCAATATTAATATAAGCTTAACAATTTATAAAATATTGACATTTAGGAGAAAAAGATGTGACTGTCTATGACAGGAGAATTTCACACAACATCAGTTTTGTAGTATTAACAAATTTTATATTTGTAGTATTAACAAATTGCAAAGCTACAGGGAATTCTGTAGGTTGCACCAAACCAGTTGTGATGCAGTCTGAGAGTCTCACCACACCCCAGTGAATTATTTTTATGTAGCACATTTTGCAGAAAACACTTTTAGAAAAATAATTGAAAGAACAATTCTCACAGGTGACATAAAAATGGAATAGGTGCTCTTTTCATGTTCACTTGCAGAACGTATGAATTTAGGTTACAGAATAGAGAGAGGTTACAGGTCTATAATACTACCTACAGAAGATATCTTTAGCTCCAGAGCTCTTGCAAGGTAATTATGTAGAGCTTAAGCGAGAAACAAAGTGTCTGTCATACTGGCAAGCTGGAACTGTTCCATTTCCATTTAATGGTTTTTTGCTTAGTGATGGATTGTTATATCAGATTGAAGTTAAAATCCAAATGATGCGAAAACAAAACCCAATGCAGCATGTGATAGTATCATTCACAGCACAATGTCAATGCATGCTTGTCCAGGGCATAGGACCAAAAGATACAAACTCTGTGTTACATTAGTACTCAGGGAATGCCTGTGCTACAATGCAAACTGATTGCTTCATGATAGACATTACAGATTACCCAGTGAAAGCAACTAGTTCAGTAAAACAATAATTTTCAAGAAGGAAAAGGTAGCACTTCATACTTCTATTCAGTCTTTATAGTTCTATAAAGTGAGGTCTCATGGATAAAAAAATAAAGTAAAAACTTCTTTTTTTTTTTTTTTCATTTCTTAGTTCTTGTAGTATAATCCAGTTTAAGATCTATTTCAATTAGATTTGTATTCCTGCTCCTTTATTTTTTGAGTCATACCTGAAGGGTTAGAGGCTATCAGGCAGCCCTCAGGGTAACAGCAAAATGTATCAATGGACAGCGGTAGTCGAAGGTGTGATTCGAGTGGAAAGTGGTATAGATGCTGTTGGATGCTTGTATATTGTAATGTTGAAATGTATGTCATGTTTGTGCTAAATTGCAGTTTTCATCTTTGCTCTATTATGTTACATTTAGTTGACTTCTTTTAACCTCTCATATACAGTTGATTCACATGAAGTAGATTATTAACCTTGACTTTCATGCCTTTCTTGGAAGAATGAATAAAGTGAGGCCCGATCAAAAAACATTAGCTCCTCTTAGAACATACCTTTAGTGTTTACAGTGCTTATAAAACTCCCCTTGAGCCCTTTTAGAGTCAGCAGAGCTGAGTTTCCTCTCATAGGTAATGACCTTTTCATGATTTAGCCTTCCCAGAGAATTTCAAAATACACTGCTTTAACTTAACTGAATGCTTTTTCTCTCTGGTAAAGTCAAAGATCGACATAAGTGCTGAATTCTCATTGCAGACTTTTCAAGTGTACTATGGTTTTCTGCCTTTTTTTTTTTTTTTCTCTGTTTTTTGCTTAATATTAAAAGAAAACTTTTTCATAGACATTTTAAGTAGAAATTCTGTAGCTAGTACACGAATTTGTGAGCTAAAAGAATACTAAGCAGTCTCTAATCCATATGTAAGAACTGCCAAAGCCTTCATATTTTGTCAACTTTTTATCTTCCTTTATTCAGCTTTATCATTATTTTTCGTGAATTTAGCTGGCAGTAAAATGCAGAGTTCAGACATTATATGAAATTTGAGCCCTTTTAAACAGAAGATTAATTGATAGAATCTGGAGTTGTAGGATGCAGTGATGTTTGGTTAAGGTTTGTGGATAAATTCTGTGATAATTCATATTGGTTTTAGATGAAGACAAGTAGTATTAGACAAGCTGGTGATCCCAGAGTCAACATGCTCTGCAGATTAGGCTGCCTGGGAAGATGAGATGGAAGAGAGTAGGGGTTCTTACTGCTCTAAAATATAAAAGATATGCATGTATGCTGTAACTATGTGACTTGCTGAAAATATAATCCATGTGGAATTTTGGAAGACTGGTCAGTACACACTCTGCCTGTGTATTTTGCTTTGAAAAGTCCTCTGGGTAGTTTTTTCTTCCTAGGCCTAAAAAAGAATTTGGGAAGAATACAAGATACAGTGAATTATTTTCCTTCCTTTTAAAAAATTACTTTGTATAAATCTGGGGAAATACTCTTTTCTGTATCTCAAAACTCTTCAGCATCCCAAGCCATGTTGACTTTGATGAAAGGGATAGAAGGGATAGTCTTTGTGAGATGAATAGAAAGACTGCATTGATTGTGTTCCACAAAGTTTTCAAACTTTCTTGTTAGTCTTCTGCTCTGTTTCAAGTGTTTAATGACAGTGTTAGTGTCGTGGTTTAAGCCCAGTCATAACTCAGAAAACCACGCAATTTCTCCACCTATGTTTCTCTCTTTCCCCCCTTCCCACTACTGCACTTAACTGGTCTTTTGCACCAGGCCATCTGATCCACGCAGTCCAGTAAATCCGATTGTCCCCTACCTCCACCTGGCTGGAGGCAGGGCCCCTCTAATAGTCATCACAACATTGGGCACTCATGTCTTGTAGAAAGGGATTATTCTTTATCACAGGAGCTGGAGTAAAATCAGCTCTTCCACTCCATCTGGGAATCTGCTCACCAGAGACTGAAGCCACAGCTTTCATGGGATGATCATTCTTGACCCTTATTCTCCCCTTCAATTCGTCCACCCGTTCCTCCAAAGCTGAGGTGGGTTATCCATCCCACTTTGTCATTTCTTCTCCATGATCCCACAGGTAAAACCATAGGGTGGCCCATGGCATTTACCTTCTGTATCTCTTCTCTCGAGCAGTAGGGCACCTTTTATTAATAGCTGAGAAGTGTGTTGGTACGTGTGAGGAGCTGGATAGATCAGATAGATCGTCTGTCAATTGTTTGAACTCCTGGGACAGTTTTTCCACAGCTGAAATGATGGAAGGGGTGAGATTGTCTTCAAACTCTCGGAGTTTATGAATCATTTCATCCACTGTTGGTGGTCTTATGTCACTCCAGGTTACTGTTGCCAATGAATGGGCGTATGATGAGTGTGCATTCCATGTAAATTTTCTCCACACAGATTGTGTACATTCACCTTCATTTGGAACTATGGGTACATCCCTGTTATTTGGCTTTATGTGATAGATCATCTCTACAATGGCTGATTCCCTCAGAGACTGGATGCCTTTCTCTAAGAGTAGTCCACTTGGCTGAATGACTCATAACATCGTCCTTGTATGGAAACCTTTCTTTCACAGCTGCCAAGAGCCGCTTCCAAAGGCTGAGGGACTTTTTCTCTCTTGCAATTGTTTTGTCAGTTCCCCCTTCCCTAGCAGGTGATCCCAGCTGCTTGGCTTCCCTACCTTCTAGTTCATGACCATCGGCCCCATTGTCCCAGCATTGGAGCAACCAGGTGATGACGTGCTCCCCTGGTTGACGAGTAAAATCTTTTCACATATTCCATAGCTCAGCTGAGGTCCGAGATCGAGAAGTCACCTCTTCTTCTGATTCATGTGATGATGACTACTGATCAGATGCTGTCCCGGGTAGTAAGTGCATTGCCATTGCGTCTGCATCTTGTTCCTTCATCTTTCTTGTCTTTGTTTTCCTTTTCCGCTTACGTACAGGGGCAACCGACATAGGCATGAATGGGTCCTCTGGTGTAGCTGCAGTGATTATCACTGTGGATGGAGTGGCTGCAATATCTGTTGTCGGGGTTTGGGTAGCTGCTGTACTTGGACTTGGAGTAGCTGCGCTGTCTGTTGCAATCGAAGTTTGAGTAGCTACTGTGCTTGTCGCTGGGGCTGGTGTAGCTGCTGTGCTTGGAACTGGAGTAGCTGTGCTGTCTGTTGCCTTGCCATAGGATCCAGGGACATTTTTTTCCTTTTGAAGGTGCTAGATAGTGTTGAACAGGGCTCTGTGTGCATAGGCCAAGCCCCAGCACATATCCATGATTTGTCCATCCCTGGTATGACCAGAATGACAACACATCATTTAAGTGTTTTACTAGTTTTTCTGGATTTTGCGCTTGTTCAGTGGTGAAATTCCAAAGCACTGGAGGGGCTCACTGGCCTAGATACTTGCCCATGCTATCCCACACACCCTGCTACTCCTGACTTTCAGGCCTCGGGGAAAATCTCTTGGTCCTCCTATGTCATTGTCTAACCCTAGATAAGGCCTAAACTCGACTCTGATTAGCTCTCGTGACCAGACAAAAAGGGTGTGGGTAAAACACCCTCTCTGTGCGTGCCAACATGGTGATCCCCATCACAATCAGCAAGCAGGTCTCAAGGGTACCTAAAGGCCTTTCAAAACCTTCAGAACTCTCAAATGATGCTGTAAACGGTCTGATGGGGAGTTGGGAGCGTAAAAGACTGCCTCCTTCATGGGTTGACCTCCCGAGGAGGGGAAAAAAGATGTGTAATTGCTAAACACTTCTATTATACGCCTCCCAAAGTATAGAGTTGGTGACCACACTGGGAACGCAAGCCAGATCAGTTTCATGATCATTGAGTCTATTGTATTACAAGTCATTACCATCAAGTACAATGAAATAAGAACCTTAGCCTAAGGCCTCCAGCCAATAAACACTAACAGAGCAAATACCGGCTGTAAGTAAGGTAGGACATACTGAAACTGTGAGATCAAGAGCAACAGCTATGAGATCCAACGAATCAGCATTGTGATGAGTGACTATTAATCCGAAACAATGAGTGCTTATCACAAATACGATTAGACACACTCTGATCAGATCCTTCGTTATCTCAACCCTTAAAGCCCCACGTTGAGCTGTGAAAAGAACTGTCATGGTTTAAGCCCAGCCATAACTCAGAAAACCATGCAGTCTCCCTCTCACTTCCCTCCTTTTCTCCCCACCCAAGTCCTGGAAGGATGGGGAGGAGAATCGAAAGAATATACCTCCCACAGGCTGAGATGAGAATAGTCCAGTAACTAAGGTAAAACACAAACCAGTACTGCTACCACCAATAATAATAATGATAAGGGAAATAACAAGGGAAGAAAATACGACCACTCACCACCTGCTGACCGATACCCAGCCCGACCGAGCAGTGATCTAACCCTTCCGAGTAACTGCCTCCAGTTTATATAGTGGGCATAATGTGCTGTGGTATGGAATACCTCTTTGGTTAGTTTGGGTCAGGTGTCCTGTCTCTGCTTCCTCCCGGCTTCTCCTCCTCCTTGGCAGAGCATGAGACTCAGGAAGTCCTTGGTGAGAGTAAACATTACTGAGCAGCAACTAAAACCATCGGTGGTATCAGTGCTGTTCCCAGGCTGGAAGTAAAACCACAGCACTACACCAGCTACTAAGAAGGAGAAAAACGGCTGCTACTGCTGAGCCCAGGATAGTATGTTGTCAAATTTTGCACTCTTGTTCTTTTTTTCACTTAATTTAGGAATCATAGTTGTCGTGTATATAATTGCAGAATAGGATTTCTCACTCGTATTATTCTTTCTGTCTCTTAGAGTCTCATTGTTTTTCGTATTTATTTTTCTTATTTACTACTCCATATGCGTTTTTAGAATCATAGAATCATATAATAGTTAGGGTTGGAAAAGACCTTAAGATCATCTAGCTCCAACACCCCTGCCATGGGCAGGGACACCTCACACTAAACCATGTCACCCAAGGCTCTGTCCAACCTGACCTTGAACACCGCCAGGAATGGAGCATTCACAACTTCCTTGGTGTCGTTCCTCAGCCACCAAGACTGAGAAAAATAATTGCTACTGGTGAACCCAGAACACTTGGGCAGCCCATTCCAGGGCCTCACCACCCTCGCAGTTAAAAACTTCTTCCTTATATCAAATCTAAACTTCCCTTGTTTAAGCTTAAACCCATTACCCCTTGTCCTATCACTACAGTCCCTAATGAAGAGTCCCTCCCCAGCATCCTTACAGGCTCCCTTCAGATACTGGAAGGCTGCTATGAGGTCTCCACACAGTATTCTCTTTTCCAAGCTGAACAGCCCCAACTTTCTCAGCCTGTCTTCATATGGGAGGTGCTCCAGTCCCCTGAGCATCCTTATGGCCCTCCTCTGGATTTGTTCCAGCAGCTTCATGTCCTTTTGATGTTGAGGACACCAGAGCTGCACACAATACTCCAAGTGAGGTCTCACGAGAGCAGAGTCGAGGGTCAGGATCACTTCCTTCGACCTGCATTTTTATGCCATACAATTTGTCAACAGCATCACGTTGTATTCCACAAGTTTTTGTTATTGAAATAGTGGTAAACCCTAATGGTGCTGTTCTGTGAATTGTTCTAAGCTGATAATGTACCTAATGTTCTTAGCTCTAATGTGCACGTTGAGCTATGGTATTTTCTATAATTGGAACCAAAAATTTGAATGAATGATAAAATGTGCTGTTTTCATGCTATTTGGCATGCTGTTATTTGCTTATTTTATAATGTGTGTCTCAAGCAGGGGGAATCTTCAGGTATGTTTATGGTCAAGAGCTGTTCTTGTGAGGTAACCTGCAGTGGTGATGATGATATTTTGCCATCATCAGAAGAGGATGAGCCACAGGAAAACATTCCAGTCATCTGGAAGTCTTTGAATCATAATTCTTTGGATTTCAGTGAGTTTTTACATCTTTCATCAATAGTCAAATAATATTGAATATTTCATGCTGCAGTGGGTGCACTTTAATTGCAGTCCTGAAAAGAGTGTTCATGACCTTTAATAAGCAGTCTGAAAAAAAGAGATCCTACTACAGTGTGGTTTTCTGATAGGAATCAATAGATCTGTAGTAATGTTGCATTTCGAATTATGCTGCAGAAGGAGCATATCCCAGTTTTTTATTTCTCTCTTTCAGAAAACATGCATTAATGTGTTCCGTTTGTTTGAATGTAATTTATTATTATGTAATGATTCATTTGAATGGAGGGATTTAAAAAGTCTTAACTGCCCCTGTACCCATACTCTACTGTTTTAAAATTGAAGATAGGAAAGCAAACTGTAATATTAAGTACAAAACACAACTATTTAACTTGATTGTAGTGTATATAGTCTGTCCCCACCCAAGCAACCTCAGGTGACATGCATGATTGAGTTTAGTGGCCTAACAAATTACTGTGTTAGGTGAGCTGCAGTAGCTAATTGTATGCCTGATATTACCGCTTGTCCTGGGTGCCTCAAACATGAGGTGATTAATGCAAGATAAACCCAAATTCACAGACTGGTACCTTGTTGAGGTACCACAGCATCACTGTTAACTTACACCCAAAGGTTAATAAACTTTTCCTTAAAAAAGGTTTCACACTATGAAAGTGCTTGATATTGAATGGCATTCAGGCTGTTGAATATGGATAAGTGACTGGTGGGATGTTAAAACATGTCTAAACATGTTATGCATTTGCTAAGATGATCAGAACCAGGTTAAGCACCTAAATTCCATTT
Organism: Myiopsitta monachus; assembly: GCA_017639245.1. NCBI lineage: Eukaryota > Metazoa > Chordata > Aves > Psittaciformes > Psittacidae > Myiopsitta > Myiopsitta monachus. The sequence goes on from CM029924.1 coordinate 25,948,306, forward strand.
AAATTTGGCATTTAAGTTTGAAAATCTGTTATTGTGTCATTTAGATTCTTCCAAAAATTGTAGCTTTTCAGTGTCATGCCTTCTGCCAAGTCTGTATCAAAACAGGCAGGTCGGCAAAAATTGTAAGGGAGAAGGTACTGAAATTCTCAACTAAATATTACATGCAGGCATATTCTGAAGGCAGTGTTGTAGGCAGATTTATCAAGTAGCATTTTGAAGCTTTGTTACAGTACACTTGCTTTTAAGTTTTCGGTTTATATGTGTTCATCTGTAATTATTATATTTTTCAAGATGTTTTTATAGTTTTTGATTGGTTTTGTGGTTTGTTTGAGTTTTTCTTGTTTTGTTTACTTTTCTTTTGCTTTTTTCCTGTACGAATTCTTGTTACTTAAACAATTTAAAATGTATTCTAGGCTAGCCTGAAATCTTTCATTATTATAATCAGTGTTCTTCATTTTCCATAGCTAAGACTTTTGGAAGTTCAGGAAAATCCCTGAGTGGTTACCAGTGGTTTTCAGGGATTACTGCTCGCTGCCTTCTATCAGAAGGGAGAAATGCTCAAGAGGCGGCAAGGGAAGCATTTTCTTCTCTTCGAGGTGCTTTATTCAGCTAATACATTGTCTGCTGTTACCTATACTGTTTTTAATATGGTATTAAGTAAGAATCTATGTTGTTATACAGTTTTATAACTTTGAATGTTGTGGTTGTCAGTTTACCATCTTATTTTGCATTTGATTGGAATCATTGATATCAGGACTGCCAGCTTTAATATTGAACACATCATAATTTGAATGGCTTTTGAAGATCCTGGAATGCCAGAGTAGTGTTCCTATCACTGTAGCAGCACTATTTCCGCAGTACTTACTCACTTTATAACTTGCTTTATAGCTTTCTCGCAGTATAATCTCTGTGTGAGTGTGCGTGTGTGCTATGGATGCTGTCTACTTGCTGAAGCGCTTTTGTAGCTACCATAATTTTAAATTAAGTTTTCTAGGAAGCTGATGTACATTTTGGCATCTAGAATTAGGTCGGCAGCCGTAAATCTCCTTTACATTCTCAACGTAAAGGAGAAATTGCTATCTTGGGAATAATGAAATCTAGGTTCCCTAATATCTTCCTTTTACAAGATACTGACATGTAAAATAAAATGGTCACATTTTTGTTTTGTGAGGGATTTCAATTCTAAGTTTTAACTAAAACATGTTTATACAGGCTTCTTTTTCTAAACATAGAAATAATTTTTTGTATATAAATGGATAGGCTCATATTCTTGTTCACGAATTTTGTGAGATATTGTTCTATAAAATCTTATTTTTTGTATGTGCAACTGAATATTCATGATTGAATATAGGATAATAAACACTAGTATTTTTATCAGAAGCAAATAAGTTATACTTTGTAGAAGGTCATTAAGCTAGTTTTTGATTGATTGGAAATGAGTAAGGTGGATGTGATCAAACTTTTAGTAAAAGACAGTAGTGTTCAGTGCAAATTTTCTGGGCATAACCTGTAAGTTGAAGCAAAAGGGTTGTGTAATGTTTTATTTTGTTTTCATGGTTGAATGGAAGTCTGCCAGTACAAATATTGTATGTTTTTACCTTAGCATTTGTTAAAAAAATTGTCTCTCTGACAATTACAGTAGCCTATTGCTTTCAGCAAATTACTTGCATTAGCTATATTGTAGTAAAAAGAAGTGATAATTTTCTGAACCTTGGTAGAAAATGTCAGTTCTCACATTTCCTTTCATTTTTCTCTTTTCGGGAGTGGGTATGAAGACTGAATTATGATTGTATCATGGCAAAAGAATCAATTTTTTTCTAAGAACTTAACTGATCTGCAAATATGCACATGGCTTTTTCTGAACTCATGCAATATGTACAGCAGTTCAATCTTCAGTGCTGTGAAAATGGAATAAGCATGGTCCTTTTAAACTCTTTGGTGGGTTAACTGATTTAATCATGTCTAAAGAGGATAATTGCTGCCAAAAGGATTCAGAAATGGAAAGTTATTGCTAGAAGTTATGAAACATGGTTGTTCTGTTAAAGTGGATGCAATTCTTCTATGAAACAGGAGAACAGAAGGGAACCCAGTATATCACTGTTCACATTTATTTTCTTAAACTCTTTTGTTAAATTTTTCTTTAGGTATGATTGGAAAGGGACAAAGATTGCATTGCTTTATATATGAAGCAGCTCTGGTGCAGCTGTAACATGACAGAAGTTCCATAGTCTTGAAGAGAACTACATAGAATTTTATTATATTACAATTCAGTCTGAAATGCTACTTCCTGAAGATAGTTTGGATACTGTATTTTATGGCTCTCAGCCTAAGAATCCTGGATAACCATTTTAGAAAGATGAATCTGTACTTTGGCTAATATTGTCTTTTGGGTCAGTTCTTTTTAGTGAGTTCTGCTTAAGTAAGGATGAGTCTTCCTTATGTTTCATAAAATATTAGAAACAGAGGATGGCTCGAAATACAGAAGAAAGGCTACATAGTTTCCCTGTACATCTTGGAGATGTGCTGTGTAGGAGTCTTGTCCTTGGGAAGCAGAGCTTACAGTCAAGAACCCAAGTGGTGGGTTAGTAACTGGTTCATCATTTATGCCTTTCTACTAGATAGAGTGCTTTTGAGGATCAGTTTTGTTCAGCTTCCAAGCTAGGGAAAAATATTCCCATCATTCCTCTAATTCATATATAGCAAAAGGGGATTGTATTTTTAGTTATTTTAAGATTTTCAAAAATAAAGCTAGAAATTATGTATTTATCCAAATCTCTTTGCCTTCAACTTGCTGTAACACTTGCTAAGTGTCCACAAGATAGATAGTTTGTTGGCTTGTGCATTTTAAAGTTAGAGCTGGGGGCAAATGGGTCAGTTTGTGTTTGTTTGGTCCAGTATTTCATATCATAGAATCATAGAGTAGTTAGGGTTGGAAAGGACCTTAAGATCATCTAGTTCTAACCCCCCTGCTATGGGCAGGGACACCTCACACTAAACCATGCCATCCAAGGCTATGTCCAACCTGGCCTTGAACACCGCTAGTGATGGAGCATTCACAACTTCCCTGGGCAACCCATTCCACTGCCTCACCACCCTTACAGTAAAGAATTTCTTCCTCATATCCAATCTAAACTTCCCCTGTTTAAGTCTGAACCCGTTACCCCTTGTCTTCTCCCTATATAATGCTTCAAAACTTTTAACCGCAGGTTGAAACCCTTCTCATGACATAGCTGGTGTTGACCTAGTGATCGCTATAAAGCAGCATTAAAATACATTTATATTTCTGAACAGAATTATTATTGTGTGGTAATTTATCAGTTGACAATTCCAGCGATGTATCTTGATTTCATAGAGTTCTGCAACAATTGCTGTATAATCTCTTATATCACTTGGCATGCACTTCCTTTTCTGTCAGTGAGAACCCCCCCTCTTCAGATTGCCAACACTCATGGCAGTATGATGAAATAAAGCTGAGACATTTAGAGCAAAATTCAATATTGGTGTGACTAAATTAGCCTTTTTTAAAAGTGTGCCAACTGCTGAACTGTTTTTAAAACCACAGAAAAGTTTTTCACAATAAGTATTTGTTTATCAGTAAGGCAATAGCTGAAAGAGATTGCCTTTATACTCTTATACTTCTCCATTGGAAAGCTAATGTATAGATTAACATTAAAGGACAAGATCTCCAAAGTTACACTGAGAAGAGCTTTACATTGCTTATTTAAGTTAGGTCACATGAAACTGTTGTTAATACATGTTCTATATTCAGGGAAGATTTTGTCTTCATTTAGTTTGTATTGCTTGTCAGTTACAAAAGATCCACACTGCAGATTTGATCACATATCTTGTTACGGTTTTGCTATGTAAAGAGTAATACATTCTCCTATGCATTTTTTGTGCATACACCTGGTCTTGTCTTCCCAGTATCTTTTCTTCAACTGTGATTGAACTTTGCTCTGCTCTTATCTTTCCTTCATTTCTCCTATGGCCACCTCTGCTTCCTATTTTCTGCCTTGCTGTTTGTAACTCTTTGTTTATGCAGAGATTATTATTGCAGTGAGGGGTTTTAAAAACGGCTTAGACAATCATCCCTCTGGAATAGCATATAAATATTTGATCTTCTCTTTGAAGAGGGTGATGCTCTAAAAGACCTCTTATTGTCCCTTCCAGTTCTGTACTTTTTGTGATTCAAAATCCTTTATAGATTAGTAGCTGTCATAAACTGATAATAAAAAATACAAGGTAGTGAAAGTTACAGATAAAAGGAGTTTGGAATGTAGCATATCTACATGCATTAATGCATGATATTTTTTCTTGGGGCAAGAAGTTGCCCCTGTGCAGGGTGGACAAAATTTATTTGTATTCTGTTTCTCTATATTTGGCAAATGAACGTGACAAAGAATGTAATGAAAAAAATAGGTATTATGTGGGGAAAGGCTGTATCTTGTAAAGCCTTCAGTCAGGTTTAGACAACTGATAGGTTATTACCAGTTGGTTTTGCTGTACAAAAGCAGAATGCCTATGCTGTCTTTCTACGCACACTTAAAATATTCTGTCTTTAACAGGTGTATTATTTTTATCCTGCAGCTAATATGACTTCAGAGGGATTGAAACCAAAGGATATTATTTTGATTCATCTGTATATGAAGAGCATGAAAGATTTCAATGTTATAAATTCAGTTTATGCGACAGAATTTGATTTGTGTCCACCAGCAAGGTAGGATTAGACTACTGCTATAGTATATTTATGATACACTGTAATATATTGAATTCTTGTTACCATATTTATGAAGCATTTGTCCAAATGTTTGTGCCTGACAGACTTAGAAGTAGGCTTTTGCTACCTTTTTGGAGTAATCACATCAGGGCTGCTCAACTCAAAAACACTAGGGATGGAAATTCTTGCCTTAATATATACCATGAGATTTATAAATGCATCCCATATATGGACTTACAGAAGAATAACACATCTTCTGCAATGCTCGATTCTTCTGACTTGATTGAACTGAAAAATCTTTTCTATTGGTGGGATTTTATTTGCTGCTGTTAGTTTGCCTCCCTTTGCCTGCTGGCAACACTACTCTGAATGCAGCCCAAGGTATCATCATCCCTCTTTGCTACAAGGGCACATTGCTGCCTGTTCAGATTGTTTCCATCAGGAACCTCCAGATCCTTCTCTGCAAAGCTGCTTTCAAGACAATTTGCTCTGTGAATATACTGGGCCATGGGTTTGTGCCTTTCAAGGAGAGGGAGTTGAACTTCATGAGTTCCTTGTTGAACTTGTGTGCTGCTTTCTCCAGCCTGTCAAGATCCGTGTGGATAACAACAGAAACCTCTGCCATTCCTTCCAGTTTTATATCATCTGCAAACTTGACAAGGGTATATTCTGCCTCATCATCAGGATTATTAATGATGATGTTGAACAGAATTGGGCCCACTATAGATTCTTGTGGCATGTGCCTAGTTACCTATAAGACTTCTGTGGCTAATCTGCACCTTTTGGGCCTGGCCATTCAGCCAGTTTTCAGTCCACCTCACTGTCTGCTCATCCAGCCCATACATCAACAGCAGCTTCTGTATGAGGCTGTTATGGGAGACAATGTCAAAAGCATTACTGAAACCTAGCTATCTATGATAATTAAGTCTTCTTGAAAGTGATGAGGTCATTCCTTGAGGTCCTTCTAGGTCCTTCTGACAAACCTTATTCACCTTGTTCTGTTAATTTTGTTAAATACAAAAGATTAATTAGCTGAGTTGCCTGAGATTTGCATAATGAGACACTGGAGTTCTTTCAAGACTACCAGTGTATGCTTACTCTGCTCCTTTTCTTACCCTGATTATCTGCACTTAGCTGTGGTTGAAGAATACTGGACTAGATGGATCTTTGGCTTGATTCAGTGAGGTTGTTCTTAATGTCTTGTGTTTCCATCAGATTGTGGTTGTTAGTGGGTAGCTTAGCTACGCTTACGTATTCAGTAAGAATGCAAGTATGAAAAGGAATTATTTTGGAATTCTGAATACACTGATGCTAATTCTTCTATTCTGTCGTGGTTTAGACCCAGATGATAAGTAGGAACCACGCAGCTGCTCACTCACCCCTCTCCTTTCCCCCTCCCTATGCAGGATGGGGAGGAGAATCAAGATTATAAAACTGGCGGGTTGAGATAAAAACAGTTTAATAACTTAAGTACAATATAATACCAGTACTACTACTGGTAGTAAGGGAAATAGTGAATAGAGAGATATAAAACGAAAAGGGGAAAGTTATGCACAATACAACTGCTCACTGATACCCAGTCTGACCCAAGCAGTGATCAGTCCCTTCTGGATAACTCCCTCCAGTATATATAATGAAGATGACATGTTGTGGTGTGGAATAGCCCTTTGGCTAGTTTTGATCAGCTGTTCTGTCTCTGCTGCCTAGCAGCTTCTTCTGCCCCACCCCACTGGCAGAGCATGGAAGACCCAAAAGACCTTGAACCAAGGTAAGTGCTACTTAGCAACAATTGAAACATTGGTGTGTTACCAGCATTGTTCTCAGACTGAAGCCAAAACACAACACTGTACCAGCTACTAGGAAGAAAATTATCTCAGCTGAAACCAGTACACATTCATAGATCCCCAAATCATAGATTTTTAAGATCTGCTGTACAGAATCTTCAGTGTTGCATCCAAGTTAACCTCTGACATAACAAAACAGCTTGATAGCCTACATATGCAGTGTGTGATTCCTGTGTTGTTTGGGTATGGTGGTGTTTGTTTGGTTTTTTTTCCATTGGAAATTGGGTAACAAACACCTAACCTGTGAATTTTATTTTTTTTTTTTAAAGGAAAAAAAAAGGTTGTAAGCTAAAGCTAATTTCTGTTTGCAATTTCTTTATTGCCTTTGTCAAAAGGGCTTATTTCTTATTATAGGAATTTATGTCCTTAAGCATCTGAAATAATATGCTTAGGTTGCAGAACTGCTATAGTTTGAAAAATTCAACTTGGACCGTAGGTTAATACAGGTTGAAAGGGACCTCTGGAGATCATCTAGTCCAGTCCCCTGCTTAAAGCAGGGTCAACTGTGAGGTCAGACCTCATGTCTTGTTCATATTTTTAAAATCAACTGTTTAGCAGGTTTCTAATATAGAATACTATATTTTATATTCCTATTACAGAATATGAAGTGTAGTGTAGGTATATGAATTTTACGTACAGCATGGCAAATAGTTAAAAGGTATTGTAAAGATAATCATCGTCATAGAATCACATTCTGCTACACAGTCTGGGTGTCAGAAGAACCTAAAAGAGCAGGAAGAGACTTCTTCAAGATACTGATGTAGTCCAGGATTATGAAATCACAGAGGGATGAAGTGTGAATTGTGTGAGCCTTCAGAGGAGGGATCTAGTCCCAGCTGTAAACTACACAAAATTGATTTCCACTCCTGTGTATCGTAAGTTCTCCATATGACTCAACTTCTCCCAATTTAGCTTCCTTCATTTCTCATGGTGCTGCATGTTTTAAGCCTCCACATTTACCTAGCCAGCCACATAGTCTTCCATCGCTAAAATAGCAGGTTGTAAGATTAGGAAGTTGCAGGAAAATGGCTTTTTATTATTATTTTTGTGGAAAAAACAGATTTATTTTTCATATTGTCCAGAAGAAAAATTATACAGCAGTTTGCGTTATGCACAGAGACCTAGTTGTGGGAGTTCTCACATGCAATATGCTGGAAGCGCTGACTCAAAGGGTGTGGATCTGCACTAAATTTGCAAAATTGTCTTGAAAATTTACCAGTCCAAGCAGAAAATCCATTCATCCATGCTTATGATGATGGTAATGAGGAAAAAATGCTGTATTTGCATGTGGGAGGAGGGGAGAAAAATAATTTTCTTGGAAGAAGTAAGCAAGATGAGAAGAATTTTTGAAGGTTATGTTATATGTAAAGAGAAGAAGTAAATTTTTTGTTGGATTCCTGCTGGGAGCTAAATAGCTTTTTTATGCATGAACTGGAAATATAATTATTTTTCAGGCTTTGAAATGTTGATTCCCCTCACCCCACCCCCTTCTTTTTCACTGGCCACATGCAACAGACTGTCTGTCTGTCCATCCAGGCACTCAGTCTACCTTGAAGCAAAGAAAAATGAACATTTAAAATGAATGCTTAAGTAGGTTTCCAGTCCTGTCATCAAGTGCGTGTCTGTCATGTAACCTGAAATATAACAGAAAAATATTCTCAATATTGCATGATAGGGTGTGAGAAGGGTGTAAAGGAACAAGCTGCTGCTTTTTAGAAGCCTGAACCTATAATCCAGTCACTGGAAGGATATTCAATGAAAAATGTGTGGAAATAAGAATATGACAATGATTCACTCAATCTAAAGGCTGCTTAGCATAACCTGTCTGTCATTTCCAGAGCTGCATGGTCAAGAGTTGTTGGGTTTTGTTGTTTTTTTTTTTTTTTTTTGTGTGTTTTTTGTGTTTTGTTTTTTTTTTTTTTTATAAAAGAATAATATATTTTTAATAAAGTAATACACATCCTAAAAATAATCAAATGGAAATGAGCCATTGACTGTGGTGCTGACTTCTCATTGGGAATGGAAATTATCTTGCTGAAAGTCTGAAAGTGATCATTATTTGGGAAGAGGATAGCAATACTAATGCTAGCAGGTTATTGCAGTACCACAGCTTTTGCTTTATGTTCCTGACAAAATTGCATTACATAGTATCCAAAAAAAAACCCATGGAAAATAAATGCTGAAAGTTAGTACAAGCAAACTCTGTTTGAAATAAGAAATTGTCTTGTGTTTTCAGAGTATGTGTGGAAACCCTGTTACCTGATGGAGTACTGTTTTGCATTGACTGCCTTGCACATAAATATGACATTGCAGCAGATGATGTGTTATGTGATGGAAAACTGGTCATGCATGTACAGAGCATTTCCCACTGGGCACCTGCTAACATTGGACCTTACAGTCAGTCCATCAAGGTAGGGTATCTTTGTTACTCTGTGAGAACTCTTATGTCATTTACTGAAATGAGTACAGTTACAAAGTCTCATTCTCTCCCATCTGAATGTGCAAAAGACAATTTGTAAAGAAAACAGGTTAAATTACTTTTTGAGGTTCCTGGTACTGCTTAACCATTTAAAAGTACAGCAAGGTTGGAGAACTGTATTTTTCAAATTAATAACAATCTGAACAGGATATTTCATGCTATTTAAAAGTATGAAAAGGAGGGAGTAAAGTATCATGGAAGAATGGACCAAAAATTGCTTGAAATTATAATAATTTTATGATGATGAAGTGTTGATCAGTTTTGTCTTTGAGAAACAGAAGCTTAATGATCTTAAAACAGTAATTAGTTATTACCCTTATTTTCTGCATCTGTAAATTTTGTCATTTGCCTGACAAGAATTGAACAATTAAATTGTTGTCTTTTCAGTCCAGTATGAAGTTTTGTGGACACTGGGGAATCATCATGAGGTTTTGCTCAGTTCAGAATGGGCCATGAACTGTAATATTCAGGGTATTACAAGTTGGGATTGATGTGCACCAGCATGTGGAAGTGGAGCTGGCAGCAGAAAGGTGTAGGTAGTTCATGCAAACTATGGAATTCATACTTCCAGCTCAACAAACATCACTTTAATTCTGTAGGGACCTTTTAGGATCCTGGCAACAGTGCTAGGAAGAGAAAAAATAGGAATTTGAAATTTACCGTGATCTCAGTCTGATAGACATCAAACAACAGTGGCAGAGTGAAATTAAGATTTTCAGTGTATTTGTGGAAAAATCAAACATTCTTTCTCTTTTGGGATTAACATTCTTTAAAATAACTTCAGTGTTTCTACTTGAAAGAAGTAGAGAGAAACTGTTGTAAAATACAATATAACTTCTTATAATTAAAAAAAAATCCTGAGGTAATTTAGTGTATTTTTGTTGGTCCACCTCTGCCAATCTTAATGTCTATGTCAGTAACTGGAATGTAAGATATGTCAGAATTGTTGTTAAGTCTTATCTCAGCAATGTATAACAAATACTCTGATCGTGTCTTCCTAACAGCAGTACTATAGACTACCTAGGCCAGTCAGTCTGGGAGTATGTGATGATATGAGGTTTGTCTTTCACCATCCAGATCTTTGTTCCTCAGTGGGCATCAGCCCAATTTGTGCTGGTCATTCATAGTTGTAGCTTGGTATTCTTACTGAAGGTGCTTCATGGTTTTACTTCTCACTGTTGTTTATCAGATTACTATTTTATTTTCATGCTTTAATTCTGTTTTACCAGTGCATTAGAGGGTTTGTCAAGGCTAAGCAGTAAGGGGTAGTTTGCCTACCATCATCACAAAAGCTAACAGCACAGTCATACATCAGGGAATTGAACATGAAGATGCACTGCAGAGCAGTGTTTGGGGTGAGGAATTTCTCTTGAGAGCTTATTCAGTGTTATTTATTTTGTGAGAACATTCTGTGATCATTTATGAACTATGAGCATAGTTCATTAAAAAATTCTGGGTTTTTGTTTTGGGTATTTTTGTTTGTTTGTTTGTTTGTTTGTTTTTAAAAAATCCCAGTGCAGCTGAAACACCGCAAATACTTACCAAAGAATGCCTGGAAAGTTGACAGTGTTTGTACCAGATGTTCTTCTAGTATGCTAATGTAATTTAAAAGTCTATTTGCACTTACAGTTTGTTTGCTTTGGCTAAGTTTCATAATGTTTTTCTATCTGGAAATGAACAGATAAACCGCCACCATAGAATTATCATACTCTCACGTTCTACAATAATTTTTAATGGTGACATACCAACATAGATGCACCTATGACTTGATTAAGTCTGCTGAACCCTTTAGCTTTTCCTTGTGACCTCAGTTCTTTCCCTCAGACAGCTGCTGCATCCCAGTATCAGCCATTCTTGATGCATCTTTCTCAGTTTTCTCCTTCGCAGTGTCAGAACCCAGTAGCAAAAACATAAAAGCCAAAAGAGTGTTCCTGCTCTCTCATTCCAATGTCCAGATGCCTATAACTTGATCAAAGTTTGGGGTTTTTGTTTCTTTGGGTTTTTTTCTGTTTACTCACATTAAAATAAAAAGTTGTTTCCTTCCATTTTTCTGATCTTCAAGGTGTGATAAATTAGCAAGTAAGTACCGTGGGAACAATAATGCAAATA